>CM053510.1:69157970-69778259 GCA_028627145.1 Eidolon dupreanum | reverse complement strand
ATCAGGTTTGAATTCCATACTTCCATTGCAAATTGTTGGATAGCTTTCTTCCTTGGTTTATTCATTTCTTAAGTGGGTAAAATAATACCTACTTTATCAGATTGCTAGGAGGATTAAGTCAGGGAATTCAGTGCTTATCAGACTGTTCCAATATATAGATTTCCCCCCCTCTTCATTTCTTTTCAACTCAAGCTTTATCCAGAACGAAACAGCAAGGCCTAAAGAGCAAGAAAATAGAGGTCAGCTCTCCTCCTCTTGTCTGAAGTGTTTTTGGCTGAGATTCAGGAAATCCTGGAGACCAGGCGCCAAAGATTTTGTGAAGGAATCTGTAGTAGGTCTCAGAAGGCACTTTCCAAAGCAGCAAACATCCCCTTGAACTTCACAGTCACATTAGAAAAGCTGAGTTAAGTGTGGCTTAGGTATTGGTTCAGAAGTGGCCTTAGTTGAATCCCTGTGAATATGTTAGAACATTATGTTGGGAAAATATCCCTTTATTTAATCTAAAATGGAATTCAAACAAATGACTAAAGAATGTAAGCTGAGGTCTTTTGATCTCATATGATTCTTTAAATAATTGTCATATTGTTGTGTTAAAAATTGTCTAGCTATCTAGCTTATAAACATACGAGCAATATTCACTGAGAAGGGGAAGTATACACAGTCTAGTTTTGAAAGTGTAAGAGAACAGTGCCTAAATTGGAAAGACATAAATCAGAAAAGGCAGAGGGAAATGCAGGCATGGACAGTTTAGTTTGTATGGCTCAGATGACCCTTACCCAATTGCTAAAGGCCAAACTAGAAATGTCCTTCTCTAAGGAGAGCCTGAGGCCAAAGGAGACTACAGCTCATTGCACATTCAGAGATTAAAATATCTCCAAATTAGTTCCAGTGAATCATTTTAAATTATTTTAAAAGATCTTTATATTTTAATCAGAGCCTATTCACGACCAGTTAATTTGGGTGGCATGTTCTAAAATTATTTTCCTCCAATGATGTGTTGTGCCATTGCCTTAGAATGTGGAAACCTCATGGAAGGAGGGAGACGTTGGGAAGTCTGAAGGTACCAAGGAGCTGACAGTCTTAGTCAAATGTTTATTGGATTAAGAGTAGATTAAGATTTTGTTCTTGCTGCCTGATTTAGGTGGAATAATGTTAGGATTGCTACTCTCGTTAAGAGAGCGGTGATTCCACAGATGTTAGAGGTGTGGCAATGCGTTCATATTCCCAATTATTCAGGGAAGATGATGCTATGGCATTATTCTAGTACATGCTTTTTTTTTTTTTGGATGTAGTCTTTTGTTTAGAAAAATAATGCTTTAGAAGTCTTTGATAATCTTTAACTGTGTACCCTCTCCATTTTGCTAATCTTTCCTGCAATTAGTGAAATTCTGGGTCTTGTTAAGAAAAGTTCTGACTGCATGGAACGCTTTCTTACTCATAGTAAACATCACAGAGTACAATGTTTTTTATTGTCACTTTAGAAGAAAGAATACAGGGCTACGTGGATCAGATGTTGGTCCCAGTTAGTCTTGTATGCCTTGCACTTAGCTGTCCCATTTTGCGTCTGTGTAGAAGTCTCTTTCTTATTGTGGCAGCATCTTTCTGTCATCTGGAAGTTGTCCCTTTTGTTAAGGTAGAAGAGCTGTAATATTTAGTATTTCCATACTCTTCTTTTAAAATTGTTGGCTCAAGGTACCGGTATCTGTCATGAGATGTTGAGTATCATCTATTAGTTGCCAATCTTTTGCAACTAATAGAAAGGATTAAAATAGGAGCAGAAGAGATGGACAGGATGAGTTTTTAAATTATAGCACTGAGTAGCAACTGCTAGTCAAGAATTTTTTGGCAGTTTGTTAAAATCTCATTTTAAAGCAGTAACACACTCAGAGTTGTATTCAAACACTGAGATAAATGCATCAACCTAAATTCATGGTTTTGTTTTTTCCCATGTAGCTGCTAATTATTGAACATAACAAGGCTTATTCATAATTTCTTTTTTCCTGCTTGATAGCCATAATCCTGTATTTGTGCTGCTGTCATTCCCATGGTAACAGACTAATGTCTGAAGCATAAGATTATTAAATACAGAGCAGTACATTAAAATAATGCTAAGGTTCTGACTTACAGAGAGACTTTCACACTGGGGCAAACTTCAAAAAGGAGAACACTTATACAAAAAGCAATTTACTTGGCCAGCAATGTTTAGTATTCCCATAGCTATTATGGAAGAGATTTGTTTGAATTATAGCCTCTTCCTTCCCAGCCCATCATCTCTTTTAGCTTTGCAGCCAAGTCTTAATCTGGTGTTTATGATGTCAGTCTGTCGCCATGGGAGTTATTCTGTCACAGATGCATCATGACTTCACAGCAGGATAGAGGCAGAAGAAAATTTAGGATGAAACAGAACAACTCTAAAGTTAATCTCTAGCATATCTGTTCTGCAAAGAAGTATTCCCTTCACCTTTATGTGCTATTAAAAAAAAGTTAGTTAAGTGATCCTTTGTTGAAAGTTGGCCCATTATAAATGTCGTTGAGATCACCAAAATGCCAAAAGCCAGCTCTAACGAAAAAATGTTATACAGATTGACCTTAGGTCTTTGAGAGTGGTCAAGATTTATGTTTTTAATCCTATGTGACAGTAACGAAGCACAGCCATATTTGTAGCACATAAATTGATACACCAATTTTCCTAGGTTTCTTTTAAGAGAATGTCTTCTATCTTAAATCTAATGTGGTCACAATCACAAGGACATGCTTTTTGCCCTACGCCCTATGCTACCACTGCCCCCGCCATTAGCAAATATGTCTTTACTATTCACAGAGATCTGTGGAAATGCTGTCAAACTCAGAGGTGTCTTTGAAGCCAAATTTTGTAGTGCTTGTAAGCATGTTAGCATTATAGTGCCTCTGGGGCCCCTTCATCATATGCTATCTGGGACATTCTCCCATTTGGATGGCATAAAAATAATCTATACTCTTTCCTGGGGATGAGAGATTTCTGCAGATTTAAGCTAAGTACACAGGTGGTGCTATGCACACGTGAACTCTGTGAATGTCATGAACCAACAGTACAAACAGAATACATGTACCTACAACCATTTTTTTTTTTTTTTGGTTAAAGATATTGGGGATATAGGAGGTAGAGGGGAAGAAAATGTTATGTAAAGGGTAAAATCTTTTGGACCATGTATTTATAATATGTACAATCAGAACGTTGATGCAATGAGTCTTTTTTTAAAAAATGAATTACAAAGTTTAAGATTGTCTTCTTTGCATCCTTCTCCAGCTTTGAACTTAATAAAGGGTTTTAATGTTCTTTCCCTTATTAGGAGAAAACTACGGTAGGCGAGGCTAAGCACGTTTACTTCTTCAGACACCTCTAATTGCTGCCAATTTGTCACTAGAAAGCTGTAGTCAACTTAGAATCTGCATAACCTTGTTTTGAGTTTGTAATAAGACTCTCTCCCTCTGCTCTCTCACCCAAATCAGCATCCAGAACAGAATAATACTGTGCGGTATAAACCCATGTCGCATAATATGCCATGTACCTTAATAATGATTTTTTCAGCATTTTGTTGAGCTAGTTTCAGTAACAGCAGTGAGTATATGTGTACATGATTTTCTTTAAAAATCAGATATTGATTAATGCATTGGTTCAATGATTTTTCCTTTTTCCGTCCCCCCGCCCCCCCATCCGAGATGACATCTATGATAAATCTTAAAAGAGGTAGAAGAATTTATTTGGTTTCAATACTTTGAGTCAGTGGTCCCAAAGCTGGGGAGCTTTGAAAAAAAACCCTGATACCTAATGTCATTCCCTGAAAACTGTGGCCTAATTGTTTGGGGGTGTGGCCTGGGCTTTGGACTTTCTAAAAGATCTGTGGATGATTCTGGCAACCTTCTGCTTTACATGCAGTAAAGCAGGGGTCCCCAACCCTCAGGCCAGTAAGCTTCATGGGCAGATTAGGAACTGGGCCATAGAGCAGGAAGTGAGCAGCAGGCTGGCGAGTGAAGATTCATCTGTATCTGCAGCCACTCCCCAGTGCTAGTATCACCGCCTCAGCTCCACCTCAGATCATCCACCTCAGATTCTCATAGGAGCACAGGTCGCTGGTGCCAGAAAGGTGAGAGACTGCTGTAGTAAAGGCTGAAAATTTAGATATAAAGGGCAAGTCTAAGTATCACGGGTGTACTTGATTTTTGAAATCTACTTGATCTCTCTCTACTTTATGCTGAATCTGTCCCATACGGTACTCTCTCACTTCCTTTTTCTTAAACACACACCATTAAACTGATCCAAAAGTTCTGACTCATTCTTTTTTCTCTTTCTTCTGGAATGAGAACAATTGATGAACTCTAATTACCTCTGATATTTTCTTTGACATGCTACTTTTGTCTTAAAAAAAAAAAAAGACTCCCAAATTTTAGAAGACTTTGAATTAAGACTATGAAACAACAACAAAAAATTAGATAATAAGGAAAAGAACAGAATTCCTGTTTTAGAAACTTGATTAGCAGTGGAAATTGAACTTTAGTTTTTGATATTGGTTCCACACTATGTACCATCGTGCTCAGCCTGCATGCGAATTGTTTTCCTGAAGCTCTTTATAAATGAGGTGACATTAAAAAATAGTTTAATCATGTTTTTGTTTTTTCAATATGTAACGCTAGAGGAGAAGAGGAAAAGTAGATTTCTTCATCTCATAAAACAAAGTACCTTTGCAATAAAGTTCTGACTAAAACTTAACCTAGTATTTTTTCATTTATCTTGGTTATTGCTTTTCACATGTCTTATGGTTCTTGTAAACATGATTTTCCCTCTGGATCTAGATTCAAAGCAAAGGTTATAAAGGAAAGTGTTGGTATCTGAGCATCTTGCTTCTGATGTTTAGCCTTAAGAAATATATTTGATCTTAAAAGAAAAGAAATAGGTTTGCTTGAATTTTCTTACCTTTCCTTCATATTCTCTTTTACACTGTATCTATGCATAGCCCTAAAACTTGGTTTAGATAGAGATCTGATGTAATTTCATGAAGCGTTGCTGTCAGATGACTGCAAAGGATGTTCATATTTCTGTTGACAGTCTTGTAGATATCCAAAGAGCACGTGCAGATGTTAACATCTGTAGATCTGTATCTGTAAGGACAACCATCATCTTCGTTTTTAACATTTGAATTTATTCTAAGTCTAAATGATTACTCTGCTTGTACAGATTATTAAAAAGGACTTTCATAAGAGCTTGGGTAGTTTTTTCTTCTGACCATCCATAAAGATAGAGTTGTTTTTATAAATTCAGGCTTTTCTTAGCAAATGATTTATCATTGTGATCAGTGACTCTATATTTGTTTGATTTATTTGGAAGTCCATTTATTATCAATAATTTTAGTTTATATTCATGGTGAAGGGACAGTGCTAATGCAATACATGCTTTTTATTTTCTCTTTTTTTTTCAGGTTTGTTGTGCTTTCATAGCGATGTGAGTTAGGAAGTAAAACTTGTAAGTGTTCCTGTTTAAAAGTTTCCTGTCACATCTGATATTGAATTTTAAAAGAAGAATCCTAACAATATAATTTTGGAATGAAAGGACCCAGTAGAGGTCATTCAGGCCTGTGGTTTATTATTTGCTGTTTTTATTTAAAGGGGATTAAGGGTGTTCTATTTCTTAAAAATGCTACTTCTTTGTTTTCCTGGTACTGCTAATATTTGCTCTTTTCTTCTAAAACTTTATTCTTCTTGCTAATAATAACTCAAAAGCATATTTTGTCTCAACTCTTCTGTGAAATCTTTAATTTTTTTGTTATAAAGGTAGAACATGTTTATTTTAATGAATAAAAGAAAATTGATAAAAGTATAGTTTAGAAAATAAAATTCAGCTATAATCCTATTACTCATAGATAATACTCATAATTATATCATCTGCCTTCCTTTCATATTGCCCTGCATGGTTCTGTACAGACTTGGCTTTCTTTTATTTATTTAACATTGTATTATTTGTCTTTATAAAATTCTTCAAGCATACAATTTAAAGACTGTATAATAATAATAATTGATTTAGTGATTGTACCATAATTGACTGAACTGTTTCCCCATTGTTAATTCTCTAGATTGTTTCCAGAATTCACTATTGTAAATAATGCTTTAATGAACATCTATGTATTTGATTTTTGTCTATAATTTAGAGTATTTCTTTGGAGTAAGGTTTCACAATTAAAATTGCTGGATCAGATGTAGGGACATTTTTTAGCTCTAAATTCTTATTTTCAAAAACTGTTTAGAATGGTGATTTTAATGTCACTCCTACTGGTCGGGAATGACCATTTTACCACGCACTGATACCTCAGGGACTCTTATTTTAAAATTCTTTGCTGTCAACTCTACTTTAATAAAGAATAATTTTAAAAATATTTGCTAATTACTCAGAGGAAAAATATCATTTTAGTGTTCATTTCATATTGATGAGTTGATTTTTCTCTAAATGTTTATTAAGTACTTGCTGTTTTGTTTAGGTTCTTTACTCGTTTCTGAATCAGTGTTTAAGAATGTATGTATGTGGTCTTTAATCATTTGTAAGTAGGCTTTCCATAATAAAGATAATTACCCTTTATCTGTCCTATTATAACTCTTTAAAGATTCCCCACCTAATTTTTGTCTTTTCTGCTTGAATAAGAAGAGCTTCAAGAAATCTCTTAGCTTAATGAATAATTCATTCATTTAACAAACGTTTATTCAATGTCTATTATGTGACAGGCACCAGGGCATATTAGTAAACTAAACAGTCAAATATCCCACCCTCTGTAGAACTTATATTTGAAAAGGGCTGGGGAGAGGGATAGGAGTGAGAATTAAACAATTAACATACAAAATGAACAAGTTTTCTAGTGTGTTTACGGTAAGAACAACTGTGGACAAAATAGAGCAGGCTAAGAGGGACTGGGAGTGCTACGGTGTGGTGCAGTTTTAAATGGAATGGTCAGGATTGGGCATAACGAGAATATGACATTAGGACAAGATTTGGGTTTACTGTTTTTACTTTTGTAGAAATATTTGTTTTTAGTGGTAATATTATCACTGTGGGCCAACTATTTTTAATAATCAGGTTTAATTCTCATTTGTTAAAATGAGTACAATTAGACATAGAATTTATGCAGGTTCTCTCTCTCTCTCTCTCTCTCTCTCCCCCTAAGGATGGACAACAGGAATGGAATCACCTTGGTCCAGAACCTTCCATTTATGTTGCTGGAGGGTTTGGAAGTAATTCTTCCTGCCTGAATACATCAGTAGGAACTCTGCTTTTGGTTGGCCCCACCAGCTATAGCATCAGTAAGATGTCTTTGTGGCCCTGTGTCAGAATGCACATAGTTCTGAAGAAGTTTATAAATGTGAATTGAGGGAGGAGAGGCAAGAGGTAAAACTGGAGTGGTATTTATTTACCACTGGATAGAAATAATTTAATCTATCCTGTATGTAAGTCCTTGAGTTTAGTTTTGTTTCAGGAGAAAACAAGAGAACAATAATAGGAGTGAGTTTTCACTTTTCATTATTTATGTGTTGAAATTTCAGAGATCTACCCTCCTACCTCCCATCTTTCTCTTTTTTGCCTTCTTTTTCTATTTTTATTTCTACTCCTTCATTTTCTTGCTTAATTTAGGATGTGATAGCGTGATAGTGTTGCTGGGTGTTATTTTTCTCTGGCATAACCATTGCAGTTGCTTTTTAGAGCTGTGTTCCAAGGCCATTCATATTTTAGGATGGAACTATGTTTTGTTATTTATCACTCAAGTCTGAAAGACATTGTGACCATCTTGCTGATAAAGAACATGAATGCAAAGAAGAAGAAATAGTGGTAAACAGCCCTGAGAATTGTTGCTTTGAAAAGGAACATGAGATCATAGAGAAGTTCTTTATTTCTGTTCATTCAAATTGATGAATTCTTTAACTTGTATGTCTAATTGTATTCATTTTTTATAGTTTAGTACAGATAAGTTATAAGATTCTAGAAGCTAATACACATTGATTTCTTTCACAAGTTTGGAGACAATCGTTGATTCATAAAACATGACAGGAACTTGGGGTAATTGTCAATTGTATGACTATTTTTCTTCTTTGAATTCCTATTGCTTTGCTATCGGCAGCCATTAAATAGATTCAATTTGAAATCTGAATGACAAATTAGTGTATTCTTATGAATGTGCCTCACATAAATTTTAAATGAACTGTTTGATTTTTTTCATCCAGATCAAGTTGGCAGAAGAATTTTAATTATTTCATTGACTGAGTTAGGGGATTCAGTTGAAGTTCAAGATTACTCAAAACCAGGCTATAGTAAGAAATAAATATAATCAAATGCTTTCAAGTGTATTTCTTAAACAGAAACTGAGCTATAATAATTGTTTAATTAAAAAATTTCTCCTTTTGTTTTGTTATACACAGATCTCTTAGTAACCTCCCTTTTTTAAAAAAATCGCTTGACCTTTTAGTAGTGACTGTGGGAGCCTCACATGCTATATAAAATGAATGGTGGTGCTGTTTTACTTCTACTTTCAACCTTTCAGTTAACCAAACAGTTATATCTCATCATTGTCACCTACTTTTTAAAATCTCTGGTGTTTTCTCTACTCTCCCCCTACCTCCCTTCCTGTTCCTCCCTCTTTTGATCTTGCTGTCTCTCCCACCCTCTCTCACTCTCCTTCCCTACTCCCTTCTCTCTCTCAGTGAGTAATACTGAACTCTATGCAGAGACAGGTTCTGTGGACAGAATTATTGACTTGACCAATAGCACCTGTAGAATACCAGAGTTACTTACTAGGACTGAACCGAAGAATTGTAGCTTGCGTGTATGCTCCTTGAGCATCAGAGTGGGAAGGGTAAGAAATGGGACTATTGGGCCCAACAAGGTACAGTACTGTGACAGTGAAGCCACCATTCTGCTTCATTTTTGTTAGTGTTATCTTTTCTTTTTCCCTTCTTTGAGGTGGGGTGAGGTGGGGTGCGGTGCGATAATATCAAGTGATCTCATCTTTTGATGGCTCAGGATAAGTAGAAAAGAGGCACCTGTAGTTCATGAATGTGTGGATTAACAAGTATAAATAAGTTCTACTAAAGACTGTCTCCTAGCACGACTTCCTGTTTCTTTATTTTAACAATTTCCCATCTTTGAGACTAGAAGAAGCTCAAATTAGATTTGTAGAGCTGAACGTCAACAGTATCATTTACTTTATACAGCAAGTGTCCCTGAAGAACTTAAGTAAATTAAACTTATTTCTATTTTATAAGTTATTATTCTAAAAATAAAGTTTATTTTTATGATAATGTTGTTATATAAGCATTGTATATTTGAAACGTGCAGAAAGCAAAAGGAAAAGAAATCATATATAAGCCATCTCAGGAGACGTGACCAGTGTTGGTATATTTATGGATTTCTTTCTATCCTTTTTTCTATAATTTTTTCCCCTTTTTATCTTTCTACTTTACCTACATGTGATCATACTGTATATATCATCTTTATTCCTGTTGTCACTTAATATCATGTGTTTCTGATTGTTGGTATAAACTTTTGTATACATATTTAAAGGCTGCATAGTGTTCTTTGGAATTTATATAGCTTACTTTATTAACCATTAGCCCAGTTTTAAAAAACACATTTGATATTTTTAAATTTTTTGCTTTTGTATACAATGCTATGGCAGCCATCTTTGTGCATAACACTTTCTCCATATTTTTCTCCATATTTAAGTGATATTAACAGAAATAAGGTTATGAATTAGAAACACTGCCATATGTTATTTTAAATTCACTGGGTTGTATGGGGAGAGGTGGTCGGTCTTTTTTTTCTTTAACTTTTTTTGGGAAATAGTTTAAAATTTATCGAAAAGTTGCAGTAATGGTACAAAGAACACCACATTCCCATTAAAGAGATTTACTTTTACTAACATTTCGCTCCATATGCTTTATCATTTGTGTGTATGAACACTTTTTCCCTGGTGTGATCTTTCACATCTTTATACATTTTTTTCCTGCCCCTTTTGAGAGTAAATTGCATACATCATGTCTCTTTGCCTCCAGATACTTCAGAATGTATTTCCAAAGAATAACAACATTTCTTATGTAACTATAGTGCAATTATAACTTTTGGAAATTTAACATTGACATAATGCTTTAATCTGTCAGTATTTCAGTTCGGTCAATTGATCTAATGGTATTTTTATATCATTTTTCCCCTTGCAGTACAACATTCATCACATATTACATTTAGTTATTATGTCTCCCTTAATGGGGGATCAGTTTTTCAGGCCGTTTGTCTTTTATGACTTGACATTTAAACAAATACAGCCCTCCTCCTCCATCTTTTAAAAAAATAGGTCCTCATTTGGGGTCATCTGATGTTTTCTAATGATGAGATTAAGGCTATGTATTCTCAGCTGGAATAAATACCTAAGGCATGTCCGTATGTGTATTATATTTAGAGGTGTCCAATGTCATTCTTTCCTTCATTGGTGATATTAATTGTGGTTATCTGGTAGAGGTGTTCTTTTTTTTTCCACCATGTGGTGAATGTATTTTTCCTTACAACTAAGCAGTTTGTGGGGATACACTTTAAGTCATGCAAATATCTATTCTTCTTTAAAAATTCCTCCTTCAGTTTAACTTCTCTTGACAATTCTTGTTTGAACCAGTCTTTTGTATGAGTTTCCAACTATAGCATCAATATTTACTAGTCAATAATCAACATTCTCCTGTAAAGAACTCTCCTTCTCATCCATCCATCCATCCATCCATCCATCCATCCATCCATCCATTATCTATCTATCTATCTATCTATCTATCTATCTATCTATCTGGTCTTTTATCATTTGTGTTGCCTCAAAAACTCTTTTTAATGGCTTATTCCTTACTTTCTTAAACATTTTATGTTCAAATTCTCTCAGATTTAATCAGTGGGAGCCCCCTCAAGTTGTCTCCTGTGTTCTTTTGATGTGCTCCCATGTGTTTTGAGAACTAACTATTTTTTCTGACATAGATGTTCTGGGTTGATCTTGTGCCTTCTCTGCTATAGCCCTATAATTGTTCCTTTACTTTCTTCTTCTTTTTTTCCTAAGCAAGCATACTTATACTTCTCAGGAATTCAGAGGGAACAATGAGCCACTCTTGATTCTTATAGTCAACCTAGGGTTTTTACATGGTAGGAAATAAGAAAGGTTTAGTTCACAAATGGGGTAAGTGCCACAGACTTCATAACATATCCTTTTTTAGCCCCTTTGTCTGTGTATCTTGGTGACCAAGTACCCTAATTTCATACACTGTTTGACTACCTTTTTGGCTTTTTTCCCTCTGAATTTGTTGTAAGCTTTTAGGTGAGAAATTTCACTAGTTTTCACTCTTCTAGTTGAACTTTGAGGAGCGGTGGGCATATCAAGCATGTGCATTATTCAAGAGTTAAGCTCCTGATTAAAATGCTTTTTATAAATATAAGAATGCTTGAAATATATTTAATATAAAAGGCTGACATATACTTCAGCTCCACATGGGATATAAAAGTGTTCCTCCCTCTTTGGGTCTGTGAGTTCCAGGCCTGGTGGGTCCCAGGTCTGGCTGTGATCCAGGCTTGTGGCTTGGAACAGGACCCCGGATTTAGAATGTTACATTAGTGTAATAAGGTGCTTGCGCTTAAAATATGTAAACATACTTCAACTTATTGTATCACACATGTGTGGCTGAATGCCACTATTGTACTCTGCCATGTGTGGAGCCATGTGGTCCCCCGGGGAGCAGATGGGGAGCGCAAGAAGTGGAGCACAAGAAGTGCATGCAATACTGCACTCCCCACAATAGAACTGCACTTCTAGAAACAGAAGTGTGCTCTGCACAATAAAGTTGGTGCCTGCCGTTTCATTCTCGTGTCGGCCTCTTGTGCATTCTTCCATATGGGCATCTCACCATCAGACCTTCCCTTCTCAATCAGCTTGGCACTGACAAGGTCATTGTGAAACTTGTCAGCTTTCTTTGTTAAATGTTTGGAATTTGTGGACTTCACCTAAGAGATATTCTTATATCCTCTTCTTGTTCAAAATTACAGTTGGGGTTTTTGGAATGATGGGCTCACAACAGGTAATCCTGAATGACTTAGTCAACTGCCAGGCAGCTTCAGGTGAAATAGTGTTCCAGGACAGATCTTGATTTGTAGAAGGAAGGGCACAGCAAACTTGGCAATTGCTCCTTTCATCCCTGCAGGTAATTTTGTTAGAGATAACCCATATAACCTTAATATCTAAATGTTTCCAGTTTTATCCTGTTCTTATGTAGGAAAAATCCTAGGGCACAAAAAGAAATGAAGTAGCTTGTACATCCAGAGACACTTTAGAATTTGTGTTCAAAGGGCTGTCATTAAGCTTCATTTGTATTTTTATACTGGGCAGTTGTGACTCTTATAAGTTAAAGAGAGTAGAAATGGATATGAAAGGAGGCTGTCTTTGTGCAGCCTGTTAACTGTTCTGAGAGGCCTATTTGAATGTTGAAGTGAGGGCTTTAATCCACTTGTATTTGGGAAGGATTTTCTGATGTACAGATTGTGAAGTCTTCTTGTTTAGGTTAGCCAATAGTCTATTATGTGCCTAAATTAGGTATTTTTTTTCCCTTTACTCCTTCGAATTTTCCTAGCTAGAAGCAGTTAATTTGGCTTTATATTAGATAGACCTCACACACATTCGAAGACAAACTGAAAATAAAAACTATTATTTTGAATGCACATATAATAGAATAATTGAGATAATAGTCAAAATTATGTCCCCTACTGGAGTCAGATTAATGGCACTGCAATGGCTAGATGGAGGCATTTCTTTATATTTAGGCTGTTTCAACTATAAGAGAAATTAATAAGTGGAGACCTGTATTAAAAGTACTTATATGTTGGAAAAGCTTTAGAGTATCTTGAGCATTTTACTCAGGAGCAACAAATCTATTTCTACAATTTTATATTTTTTAACATGTCATGTTGTTGAACCTTTTTTTTTCTACATACGTTTGATTAGTGTATTATTTTTGACTTGTTCTTTTGAATTTTAATTGACTACTTACGTTTTTTTAAAAAACACGTTTTTAAAAATAAATATATCCTATTCAACTAGGTGGTAGAAACTACAATGAGTATGAATGTATGTTTTCTGTAAGGTTCTGAAAGCAATAATAGGATCTCTTTAAGCTCTACTGTATAGGAAGGCTAGCGATCCATCAAAAGCACAGTCGTGGATTTAGGTCTTCTATTTAGATTAGGAATGTTAAGAAAGATGGATGGTAAATGTCTTTTAGCTGCATTGTCCCCAAAACATGAAATGAAATCTAAAGACTCTCAAAGAAGGTTTCAATTACACTAGCAAATGACTTGAACAAGGATTGGGTAAGGGAGGTCACGGGCCAATGGAATGCCAGTTGTGGATTTATATTGTTTAAAATGAAAACATTATTTCCATTAACCCCTTTCCACTAACACCTCCACCAGAGTTATTTTCAGGTTGTACATTTGTAGGTATTAGTCATACTTGATAGAAATAACCTTATCACTAGTGTGAATTGCACAGCCTGTCCATGGGTGTATTTTTTTTCCCTGTCCAATGCACAAGCCAAGGTTTCATTTGGCTCATCCTCTAGAGAGATACTGGCATCCCTGTGTTCTCCAGATTTGATTTTAAAATGTAACACTGAGCTACCTGGTTGCAAAGAAGTATTTATAAATGTTTTAATTAAAAACAAAGGAATGGACTCTATGTTGTGGTTTCCCATGGTAGCAACTAATCAACTGTCAAATCACACCATGCACTTTAATTTGGGGAGGGAAAATTCTAGGTTTTGCAGTGACTCTTAGTAGATTTTCCCTTATCTTGTTGGTGTGGATTTGAGTGTGGTGTTTGCCCTCTCATTGCAAATGGAGCAAAGAGTTGGTAAGCAGAAGACGAAGCATCCTTTTAATGAGTCAGCTATAGTATATGCTCAGGACAGACACTTTAAAAGAGCACCATTAATTTGAATAAAACAGGAGAAGGTAGGTACTTTGTACGACCATAAAACACTGAAGGGGATAAATCCAATTATCTGTTCAATATTTAATGGCCATAAAGTTAAAAATTTTAAAGGCAGTACCTCTGAGACTGCTTAGTCAATTCTGTCCGTATTATTTTTGACATTCAAAAGTCAAGGTAGAATAGCCATATTGACAGCAGCACTCATCACACTGGTCTGCTGATTTAGTGGGAATGACCCTGGGATTTGTGTTTCTCTACACGGATGATGATCAGTTGTGTTCTTTTTTTTTTTCCCCCCCTCCAGGAACTCTTATATAATCCTTGGGGTCTAGTGAGCTTCCAACTTGGTTTTTTTTTTTTTTTTTTTTTTTTTCAGTTCCTTTCTGTTGGTTCTTAGTATGAAAGATACTTAAGGATGATTGACTTAAAAAAAAACCAGAAAGCTGAAGAACCAGAATAAAGATCAGCTATTTGGATTAAAATATTGCTTTTAAAGAAAACAGGATTTTATTTGATTTATTTCAAAAATTCCTATCTAAGAAACTCTATTCAATCCCCAACCTATTTTTACAGATTTTTTTTTGCATTGTGCATAGTTCCTCAAAGCAAGTTTTGAAGAAAAATGATAATTTATTAATTCTGCCACCTCTATTCATTATTTTCTACATCTGTATTTAGCCATTGATGCAGGTGGGCATTGCTCTAACTGTGGTTCAGAGGCAGCTGAATCATAAAGCTTCTGAGAAAATCGATACACTAGTGACAGTTGGAATGAATGTCAATATGACAGAGTGATTTTGTGATATGGCAAAGCTTTATTCTTTTTGCCCGTTAGCTAATACAGAATCCTAATTACCCATTAACATACTCTCACCTTGTATGGTCCAAACTGTAGGGACATACTTCGTAGTTTAGAGAATGTCACTGCTAGTTATCTTTTTACTTATTCTGTTTTATATATTTCTTTTTGCATGGAATATTCCCCTTTCATACATCTCTGCTGTGGAACTGTGTGTTCCCTAGGCATTAGATCCTTTTCGGTGTGGTGGCTTCAGTTGCCTGTAGCTTTTTATTTTTTTATTAAAAAAAATTTTTTTAAACCAATACACTGTGTAGATAAATTTTGACATGATGCAGGTTTACTATAAATGCTATAGAAAGAAGCATTATACCAGAAGACAACTTAAAGACTTAAAGAGAGATTAAAAAAGCAAAAGTTAATATATTGTATGAATCATGAGATGATAATAGGACATGTTTTGTTTTGTTTTGTTTTGTTTTGTTTTGTTTTAAGATATGTAAGAGTTTCAAGAAGGTCCTGCCTGTTATGAGTGTTTTTAAGGAGTCTGAGGTTTTCTTTTGGGAATAAATATAAAGTCCCTTTCTTTTTCTATCTTATTTTACTATCCATTTTCCTTGAAGGACATTTAATTTGTTTTACTCTATTTTCAAATGCAAATTCAGCTTATTCCTGTCCTGTGCATGGTCTCTAAGGATGATACTTGCTGAAATCTAAAGCCATTTAGTGTTCTTGGATCTTATAGTTTTAAGTAGATTGTTCCTTGTTTTGCTCTAAGTGTCTTGAGTGATTTGGCTGTTAAACCAGCAGAAACCTTTGTTTTCTTAGTTTACTATAAAGAAAATAAAAGTGAGAAAATAATGATTTTCTGGATAATTCAAAGAGAAGATTTAACATGCAAATCCCTAATATGCTACTACTATACAAGGACTTCCAATCAGCTTATGTTACAACTCAGCATGACAATTGTTAAACTCATTTATTTTTAAAGAGCTTTTATATGTGGTACATGTTAAAAGAGCAAAGAAGACAGAGACTTTTAACACCATTCTTCTTGACTGTGACTCTGAGCTTGAAATATGTGTTGTATTTCATTTGTTTGTTTACTTATAACTACACAGCCCTTAGATTTTAAACTTTTTGAGGATAGAAACCCTTTCTTATGTATCTATGTTCCTAAAACATAGTGTTTCTATTTTGTATGATTTTTTTTGCCATTATCTTTATATTGCTAATATTATTATTTATGTTATATTTCCCTTTAAGTTGATTTAGTTTTTTACCTAGACTTATCCAAATTGGTATTTACCACAAAATTACAGGTTTGTTGAGCTGTATTTTTTTAATACATAAAATTTTAAATATTAAAAAATTAAAAGTTTTATTTATATACCATTTAAAATTATTTCATTCGTCACACTTGAGAAATGGTGCCCTGCACATTCTCAAATTTAGTGAATATCTGTTTAATTGTATGGGGCAGGGAATGGATTTATTATGTACTCAGCATGTTAAATACAATATTCAAGAGTTTACATGTATGTTTTCTCATTTAATCCTTTAACAATTCAATGAGGAAGATGTCTGCATTTTATAAATAAGAAAACTGAGGCTCAGAAAGTTTAAGTGACATTCCCAAGGTCAAAAAGCTTAGCAAAAATTAGGTTTGAGATATAAACCCAGGTTCATCAGATTCCAAAGTTGTGCTGTTTTTGCTAAATGTTGCTGACTCCCAATAATTAATGAATTAACCTTGTGATCATGTGATGGTCTGCTTTCTCACTGTTACTCCCTGTGGTTGAGAGTTTCCTCTGAATGGTATTTATATTTTGTGATTTTCCTCTGAATTGCATTTTGCATAGTCTTGAAAGTTGTTCTCACCTTCTGTTTTGAGCTTGTGTCAAAGGGAAGCTCTCAAGACTTCTGAGAAGTAAATGCTCATTTCTGATTTTTTTGCAAGTGTCACCACTGAAGAGCTTAAAATAAATATTAATCTCCATATTTAAGTTAAAGCTAGTCTCTGTGTAGTTTTCCCTTTATGTGGTCTAAATACTGTTATTCTTAGGAGAAAAAGTTTAGACATGACCTGGTTCAATTCACCGTCCTTGTCCAAAACGAATGCTTGAATCCCCATTTCAGCATGCATATGTGATCATCTGACATTTGCTTGATAACCTACAATTATAGAGTCTCACTATCTACTCTGTGACTGTTACTAAAAAAATGAAAGAGAGTTTAGGCAACTGTAGCCCTTCAAGACTAATTTCCTAATACATAAAAGTTGCAAGGTAGCCTAATGCTTGCTTATTCTATTTATTTATTTTGGTATTAGAGAAAAGAAAAAAGTTTTAAAATTATTATTTGCCTTTTGATAAATTCAGAAAACATTTTATATTTTCCCTTAAATCATTTGGTTCTCATTTCAAATAATCATTAGGGTTTCATTTTCATTCAGCTGGATGGCAGTCATAGCCAGAGATTGTTTAATGGGATCACTTACATTGATGGATGGTTTAATATTTTGAAGATAGCACACAGTAGCGCTTTTAAGAGCATAATCAGGACTGGCGTGTGAGGGATGTGAATTAGCTTGAGTTTGACATCAGTGCCGGTGTAAATGCAGTTTTGTGGAACTTCTCTTTAGATGCTCACTGAGCATTTTATACTCTTCCTCCCTCCCCCAAATTGTACTTTTCTTGGTTTCCTGTCCGACTTATTTACCATACTCACTTTGTCTTCTAAATTATGGGAAATGGGGAAATAGAGGAATTGCATATCTTTCTTTCTGAGCATAGAGTCTGGTTTTGAACGGGATGGGGTTGCTGAGCCCTAGGAATTAGTGTCTTTTGAGGGTTGGAACTAGTACGTCTTTACTGCCGACTGCAAATGAGTTGTTTTCCACCAATTAACTTAGCCTATATCTGTTGATTTTATTATATAGTCTATACTGTAGAGGGATTGAAGAGGCTGCTCTTTTATTATTCTTTTGTAAAATTAATTGGTGCCTAAATCAAATGTTAAATATACTGTATTTTATAATATCTCAAGATGATTGATATAGTTTCAGTGTGGAGTATCTTCTGTGTGTTTATGTTAATAAACTTATAAAATCTGAAAATTACGAGCCAAAATTTCTTTTTTTATCTCAAACTGTAAACTCAATCAGATGGATAGTGACCACAGCTCCCCCAGTGACTCAAACAAGCAGATAATTCAGCAAGCTCATATAGGGTTGTGCCCATTTCAAGAAACTTATCCCCACTTATTCCCTACCCAATGCAGAGAATTTTAGATTTTTTGAAGCCAAAAATCTAGTACAGCATTTTGTCAGTTAGAGAATATTTTGAGCTTCTGTGTTTTGCCTCTTGTCCCCCCGCCCCTGCACTGCTCCCCCCCCCCCAACAAATGTGTGAAATGTTGGTATGAAGAAAACCAGGCTATTTTTGGTCTTATTTTAAAATGTAACTCCACGGTCCCCATGCAGAACTGAATTTCTTTTTAATGTGCTGTTTTCTTCAACCTAACCTTTCTGTAGGGAGGAGTAATACGTTTATTGTCAGTATGTGGATATTTTAATTGAAGATAAACGAGTTTTCTTTTTAAATGTCTTCAATATTACATATCTTCAGTTTTATTATCTTAATTTCAGTAGATTGGCAAAGCCAGATAAGCTTAACAACACTAACCTGATTCAGCATTCATTACCGCTGCTAAATCAAATAAGACCTGGCTAATAGAAACATGGCTTGTGCAGCCATTCTTCAATTTAATTAAATATCGTACATTGTATTGCACTTATATGTATATACCAGAGACAGAACTTTATAATCAATTTGGAAACTCATGCTGTACCCTCTAGCTGGAGATATTTATCATTTACTGTGAAATCTCTTCTTTTGGAGGAAGTCTTTAAATTATTAAATATCAGGATTGCTTGAAGGAATGGAGATGGGTCTAACTCACTTGACGTGCTAGCAAGGTTAGGTCCCATTTCATTCTTGCAGAGGTTGGCAAACTTTTTTTGTAAAGGGCAAGATAGTAAATATGTTAGGCTTCATGGGCCATACGGTATCTTTCACAACCACAGCGCTCTGCTGCTACAGCGTGAAAGCTGCCACAGACAATATGTAAACGAATGAGCATGGCCGTGTTCCAATAAAACTTTATTTATGGACACTGAATTTTGAATTTTGTATAATTTTCTTGACTCGTGATATATTATTCTTTTAAAAATTCTTTTCCACAATTTAAAAATATAAAAATGATTTTCAGTTTATGGGGATAAAAAAGCAGACAATGAGCTGGATTTGGTTTGTGAGCTCCATTCTACAGAGTCCCATATCTTACTATATTTCTATTTGATTAATTAAATATTGATGTATTATTTACTTACCTTTCTATGGTTATTTGCTCTATATCTTTGCTTGCTCAGTTGTCCATAAGTGGAAACTGTGAGTGGGAATGACTTTTTCCTCTAATTCCTTTACCTGCCAGTCTCTGTTCGATAGTTAGGGCAAAGGAGAATCAGGTGTTCAGCCTCCAATGAGAGTCATTTCTGTTATCAGTTGGTAGTTGCTACTTAATTCTCAAGGTGCAGACAATGCAGCAGAATTGACTTACCTCATTTTCACATTCCGGGAGATGACCTGTTAGTCCGGAGGGTGCTGTCAGGTTTCTGGTGTTACTTTCCCTGCGTGGCCATTAACAACGGTGGAGTGCATAAATTGATTCCAGGTCTGAGCTGTAAGTTGTTAGCCTTGCAAACTTGGTGGGCAGACTTGCTGTCAGTGTTTGTAGTGATGGAAATAGCCTGTGCTCGGCTTCATTACTGCACCCTAACTGTCTAATACTTGTGTCACTGGGTTTTTAGGTTGTGTTGTAAGAGGATTCTTGTTCTAGAAATTTGCTACCAGTCATATTCACCTCAAATTTTTATGAGACAATGAATCATTCAAACTTAAGGTTGGCATTGGCTTTTTAAAATGGTTTTCAAGAAAGACTGGATTAATTTATAAGATCCAGATTTTGAGAAATTCTTATCTCTTATGGTGAAAGTTCAGTTTGCTAATAAATCAGTGCGTACTCTGTCATCTGACATTATGGGTGCTTGTCTCTTTATAAATATAGAATTAGTCATTTCAGTGTGCTATTGGCATTTTTTGCAGGAGTGGACATACTGTTGCCTTTCTATAACACATCTTCCTGATTCATTCTGGAAAGAAAAAATGTGAGACTACTAGTTTCTTACCTGAATTGTATAACTTAAGGATAGATGTAGGCATGTGAGTTCTTATTGTTGCCCATTGTGAATGATGACTCTCGGCTTTGATGATTGTAACTAGCTCATTTCTAGAATTATTTATTAAATTAGAAATTTAACTAGCTGTTCCCTTTGTAAGTTTAGCTAAGTCCTAATCAGATTGCCCTGTGGTTTCCTGCAAATATTTTTAGTCCTTGTTTTGTATCATCCTGGAAGAAAATTTAACGAAAAGATGAATGCTTGCTCCAATTCCTGGCATTTTTGTTTACTTATTACATTTTTTGTTCTGTGGTCTCTCTCTATAAGGTGATGGGAATATACCAAATCTCTCAAAAAATGTTTTGCTGTTTCCTTCCCCCTGTTAAGTAAATTATTTGCAAATGACTTGAAAATAATTCCAAGTATTGGAGCGCTTTCTTCCCAACGACTGTGGGCAGTTTTTTAGGTGATGCACAAAGTTCTGTAGGTCAGCTTGAAATCATAATGCTTGCAAGGAAAAAAAAAATTAAAATTGACTTCAAAGGACAACTCTGACACGGTCAATTAATAATTAAAACAGTTTTTTAATGAGCTATGCAATTACCTGTATGTCCCTGGAGACGATGGTTTATGGTATTATTGCAGTGCCCTTTCTTTAGTCATGGCGCATGACATTTGTAATTTAAAGCCAGCTAGACATTAAAGTGACAGAACTTTCATTAACCTTGTCTAAAGTTTGCTGATGACAAATGACTTATAAAACATGCTATTGTCAAAATATACCACATATTTAAGTACCTTCAAAGTCCTTTGGGCTCTGAGAGGCTGTGGAGCCTCAGAGAGAGACCAGGGCCACCAGTGTCCTTAGGAATTACTTGGTGGTGTCCCTAGTGATTGGCACTATTTCTTCATACTCAGGTAAGTGTTACTTGCTTCAGACGAAAGTAATGGGTTTTTCATGGCTCTTTGGTTCAGCTGGGTTTCCCATGGGTTTTTGTACCACATGACTTGATTCTCTCAACCAGTGGTTTATGACTATTGAATAATTTTTTCTAAATCTACCTTGGCTTGTAAACTTTCAAGTCTGAGAGCAGTTTTATATTTTCAGCCTGAAACCGTTATAACAGTTATGTTTTGATTTTAGCTTTTCTGATATCTTGCTTTTAAATTCTTAGCCATCCACTTATGCTATGCCATGCCATATCCCTCTTTATTTTTTGTTTTCTCTCTTATTTGAAATAAAAAATTCTCTCTCTCTCTCTCTCTCTTTTTTTTTTTTTCAGAACCATTGTAGGAGCATCCTATTTTGTAATTTTCTTCATATATCTTTTAGAGGAATTTTTTGAAAGTACTAAAGGAGATATTACAGAGGGATATCCTTTTACAATTATAATGGTAACAAATATGTGGTAATTAACTTTTACTGAGCAGATATTGTATGCCAGGCACTGAGTTAAGAGTTCTATCTCATTTAATCTTCATGGTAACCAGCAGTGATAGTACTACTACTACACTTACAAATGTGGAAACTAAGGCACAAAAAGATTTACTTGCTTACTGCCACAAGACTTTTAGGGGAGCAAAGATTTCTGAGTGCCTGATACCAAATATCTTGCTTGCAATCATTTACCAACATGGCCTCTTAACTCACTTTGTTTTTTTTTCAAAATAAATTCCATTTTTATTTGCTAGGCTTTTATTTTTGTACAGTACAGTAATTTCATGTCGTAGTGTAAAACATACCAATAAATGTATACTGGCTAGTATGTCAGCAAAAAAGAATTTAATATTAAGCAAAAATTGAGTATTTATATCTTATGTGAAAGAATAGTCAAAAGAATTTATGACCACCTTTAAACTCAAATAACAATATAATATGAAATTATAATACTTAATAAGTATTTGCTATTATTATTATTAGCATCTTCTCTGCATTTAATATGTCCTGTTTCTGTTGTGAGTCCATGTCTTATGATTAGTTCCCATAAGATTAAGGGCTACGATACAGCATTCACAACACACTTTTTGCTTTGGATCATTGTCTATAAACACTATGCAAGTACTATACATTACAAAATATTAAATACTCCCTGTTTCCATTCTATCAAATACATTTCCTATGTATTTGAGTATTAGGCTAGGTTTCTGCATACTAATATTAACTATTTTTTGGTTGAATATAATGTCAGAAAGTCGGCATAAAATATAAGTGTATAGTTCAATAATTATCACAGAATAAATACCGGCATAACTATTACTCATGTCAAGTAATAGAATTTTGCCAATAACCCAGAAGTTTCCCTTGTGTCCTCTCAAAATTGCTACTCTTCTCTTCTCAAAGGTTAGACAGACTTGAACTTGAATGCCATAGTTTTGTATTTTTCATTTGCTTTTGATATTTTTTAACTTCTTATTGTGGAAAATGTCAGGTATACAAAAGCAGAGGGAATAGTCTATTGGATACTCAGGTTTCCGGCACTCAATTTTAACAATTATTAACTCATGGTCAATGTTATTGTGTCTGTGATCTCATCTATTTATGCTGCTCCCCCTCCCATCATTTTAAAGTAAATTGTAGACATTATATCATCTCATTTATAAAGGTTTTAGTATATAGCTCTAAAATACAGAATTCTTTTAAAAAGATAACCACGATACTATTTTTATACCTAAATGAACAGTAATTCCTTTGTATCAACAATATTCAGTCAGTATTCAAATTCTATAATTGTCTTATGTTATTACTTTTTACAAAAATGTTTAGTTTATTTTGACTCCAGTGAAATAAATTCCATTTATTACAACTGGATGATAAATATGTCAAGTCTCTTTAACCTATAGCTTCTCTCTCCCTCCCTCTTTTTTTCTTCCTTTAAGTTTATTTGTTGAAGAAACTGGACAGTTTTTTTCTATAGAGTTTTCCACAATTTGATTTTGCTTCTTTTATAGTCTCATGATATTGTTTAACATATTTGTTTATCTTGATTTTCTGTAAATCACACCAGAATTATATCTGATTCAAGTTTGATTTTCTTTTTTTGGGAGGATGGGTATATGAAGGGCAAGAGCATTGCATAGGTAGGTGTATAACATCTGTACCTTTTTGCATGTGTGTGATGTTAGTGATTTGAAGATCACTGCCCACGTTCATTCTTTCAATAGGGGCTACAAGATGGTGATAATCTTTATTTTGTCATTACTTCTTCTTAAAGAGAAACTTTCATCATTTAAGCTGCAATACATATATGAAAGGCTAGATAAATGATTGATTCTTTACTTTTATTTACTGATTGTCCAAATAATTAGTAGGTTCTCTAGCATCCTTCAAAGGTAATCATGGGAGTTTTGTTTTGCTTTAGTATTTTAAGAGTAGCTTTAAACATACTTATGCTTCAATCCATTACTATTATTCTAATAATGCTTAACTATTCTGCTTTCCCAGTAGGAGCCTCTTCGTCTTGGTTCCTGAGACCTTTTATCTTGACCCCGGAATCTTTGATAGCATCCTTCTTCCTTGTTAATAATAAGATAGTTCAAATTTATTTTATAAGGTTATTTTTATTTTATTTTATTTTATTTTATTTTATTTTAATTTTATTTTATTATTTTATTTTTGAAACTTGGAATCAGCTCTTTATGTGTAGGAGCTTGTTCCTTTTATTGGATGGTGTTATTTAGAAACCATAATCTGGTGACTAGGGGATACTTATTGCTTTGGGGTAGACCATTTTTTTTAGGTCTTTTTAATGTATAGAATCATGTATCCTTATGTTGACGTAAATATAAAATGCATAATGACTTCAGCTTGACCCTTCCCATTCAAATTCAGGACTACATAATTTTTATTTAACATAATGCCTTTACATAAATCATGCATTTGTATCTTTGTTCACTTATACCAAACATCCTGCTTCCTAATGATACCAATATTGGAGGTTCTCACACTGGGATACATCAGGCAGATGCTGTTACAGTATCTGGTAGGGAAGGGTTGACATTCACATTTTTTTATAAGTTCCACTGGTGATTACAATGCTCACCAAAGTATGAAAACCATTGATCTATTTTATGAACTATTTAAAGCTATAGATATTTAAACTGTGCCTCACATTTTCTTCTAAGAAAAATCCCCCTTTTCTTTCTTAATTGACCATATTCTTGATGAGCCACGTACGTATCATCTGAATTCTTTTTTGTTTAACTCACTGCTTTACACATGTAATAGAAAAGACTGCAGTTATTTAACTCCTCTGAAAGCTAGGCTACAGTTACCTTTGACCATTTGGAATGCTAAAATACAGGTGAACCTCACAACTAAGGCTCTGCCTGAGGCCAGAGGGAGAATCCTCTCTGTTTTGAACAGAATGCCTGGTACTGGAGTAGATTTGCTTAAGGGCAATTCTGTATTTGATAAAATATCAGAGCTATTTATGTCCTTGTACCCTTGTTCCTTTTCTTTCCTCTTATGCAGAAATGTTAATTGACAATCAAAGGAGTAGCAAGTGCATACCTGAAATCACAAGCCTTTGGGGGCCATCTTTAATACTTCTGTGGATTCAGGCCTGGTTTGGGTTATACCTTCTTTCATCCATGCTCACCGGAGAGTGTCAGTGTTTTCCTTGTTCTTGTTTCTGTAGTCAGAGTTCTGAAATCTGACTCTGGCTGGCCATTTTATTGCTTCTTTCTTAAAATAGACTGTATAGGTCTGTGTGGGTCTATCTAACTTTTAATTGATTTAGTATTGATAATTGGAGGAAGAAGAGCTAAGTGTTCTGTAAATGAATTTTAAAAATCTAACCACATTGTGATAAACCTTTAACTTATTTAATATCAACTTAACTTTGTTTTGTTTTTTTAAATTTACAGACTTTACATTTTAATGTTCTTGGGAGGGAGGTGAAGTGACCACTGTTATTCTCACTTTAGAGTACAAAATGAAACTTCAGAGCAAGCTCTCTATTGACGTCACGTGTATTATAAGTGTTAGAACAAATGATTATGTCTGATTCCTGATGCTCTTTCTGTTATAAAACACAACTCTTAAAAAAAGAATTTAAAGTAGCTTCCAGTTTTACAATGCAAGTAAAATAATTTTAGGAGAGGTCAAAAACCAATTAGAAGGAGAGAGTGAGAATCCTGCTAAGTGCTTGGGATGAAATTATTTTTAGGTTTTGGCACTAAATTGAGCTTGGAACTTTCTGATTGTTAGCCAAGACATAAAGGGAAAACTTTGGCTCATATTATACTTATCTGATTAAAGAAAGCTCATGAATTCACATGGAACGCAGACATTTTCCTGGCACTGAATTCTGTGAAGAATACATTGGATGATCCTGCTAAGGGATATTTGTAACAATGAATTAGACCTTCACCGAAGATTTTATAAAAGATATAAAAGTAAATTGAAATAAACCGTTTTCATACTTTTCTTAACCAGTGTCATGTGAATTCACTGGCAGAGTTTTACACTTGAGATATGTCAAACACTAAGTACGGTGTTTATGGGAAGCATTTACAGTAGGTTTTAGTGTTGGTGTGATATATCTTTTTTCATCTTGTTACTTTTAACCTATTTGTGTTTTTATATTTAAAGTGCTTTTCTGATAGAAAGTATATAGTTGGGCTTGATATTTGTTTTTGTTTTAGTTTCTATCTGACAATTTTAATTTGGGTATTTAGAACATTTATTTTTAATGTGGTTATTGACATGGTTAGGGTAATTCATCTTGCTATTTGTTTTCTATTTCTCCTATCTGTTCTTTATTATCTTTTTCTTCTTTTTCTGCCTTTTTTGTGTTGAGTACTTTTTGTGCTTCTAATTTAGCTCTTCTGTTGGCTTATTGGCTGAAATTCTTTAAAAGGTATTTTTTTATGGTTGTTTTAGGGTTTAGTATACATCTTTAACTTGTCAAAGTCTTTCCACAAGTGATATTATAACACTTATGTGTAGTATAAGAACCTTTCATCTTACTTTTATTTTCCTCTCCCAACCTATATGCTACTTTTGTCATATATTTTATTTTTACATAATGCTTATAAACTTTCCAACACATTATTTTTGTTTAAAGAGTCAATTACCTTTTTAAAATAATTTAAATAAATATTTAAAGATACCTTTTAAGTCATAAAAGAACATTCTTATACATTTACCCATGTAGTTATCATTTTTGGTGTATTTTTCTCTGTGGACTCATATCAGATGGGTCATCTGATAGGATTTTCCCTTTGCTTGACAATTTTTCTTAACATTTCTTGTAATGCATACCTATTGATGATGAATTTTTTCAGCTTTTGTTTTTGGAAGAGAATTTCAGTGGATATTTAATTCCAAGTTGACTATTATTTTTCTTTACATATTTTAAAGATGTTATCCCACTGTCTTTTCACTTGCATTATTTCTGATGAGAAATCCGATGTTATCCTGTTCTTTTTTTATATGTACTTTATGTATCATTTTTCCCTGGCTCTTTTTAAGGTTTTCTCTTTATCACTGATTTTGAACAATTTTAGAATGACATGATTGGATGTAGTTTTCTTCCTTTTTTTTTGTACTTGGAGTTTATTACACTTCTTACATACATGGTTGTCCCATAGCTTAATGATTGTTTTTGTTTTATTTTTAATTCTTCTTGTTTTGTTTTTTTTTTGTCTGTTTCATTTGGGGTAGTTCCTATTGTTTTGTCAAAGAAACAAATCTTCTAAAATATCTAATCTGCTGTTAATATTATCCAGTGGGTTTTTTTCACTTTCTTTTTTCTTTTTCTTTTTCTTTTTTCTTTTTTTTTTTCTTTCTTTCTTTCTTTTTTTTTCATTTCACGCATTGAAATAGAGGTTCTATTTGGGCTTTTAAAAAAATGTCTTCCTTGTCTCTATTTTGAACACCTGGAATATGGTTATGTTATATATTTTAATGTCTTTGTTAATTCTATCATTTATGTCAGTCTGGGTTGGTTTCGATTGATTAATTTTTCTTTTCAATATAGGTCATATTTTCTTGCTTCTTTATATGGCTGATAATCTTTGATTAAATGGTATACATTGTGAATTATTTTTTATTTGATGCTGCATATTTTTGTATGTACTTTCATCTTTGTTCTAGTATGCAGCTATGTTACTTGGAAATAATTTGATCATTTCGGTTCTGCTTTTAAGATTTATTAGGTTCACTGGAGCAGTGTTTTGTCTGGGGCTGATTGTTCCCACTACTGAGGTATAGTACCTTTCTGAGTACTCTATGTAATGATTAGGAACTATGAGATTTTCATTCTGTCCAGCGAGAACAAGTACTATTCCCAGCCCAGCATATGTTGCACACTATTCCCTCTCATGTTTCAGATAGTGTTTTTTTTCTCCCCAGCTCCAAGTCGTGCATCACATTCATGCACCGATTAGTGCTCTGCTGAATACTTGTGAGGGACCCTCTGCAGATCTTTGGGGTTCCCTTTCTGTACACTCTCCTTTCCTTGGCAGTTGTATCTATAAATTCGAACTGTCTTGGTTTTTGGACTCCATCTCAGTGTCCTCTCCCTAGGATGTGTCCTGGATATTCTCTAAGAAGTAAGCTAGAGGGAGTAGTAAGGTTCATTTAATTTGCTTCCTGTCCCTCAGGAATTATGGTCCTTGTTGCCTCATGCTCAATGTTTTGAAAACCATCATTTCTTTCACTATGTCTTTGTTGTTGTTGTTTCAGGTAGGAAGGTAAATATTTATTTTTATTTATTTTTATAAATAAATATTTGTTATAATATTTATTATTTCATATTTGCTGGAAGTCGAAGTCTTAAATATAAAACTTAAATGTAGGTTTTAAATAGCTACTAATTAATGATGAATTATTTGATATCTGTGTTGTGATGACATTAAGTATTCACTGTGGGTGCTTCTGACTCTTCCTTCAGAGATGAGTATAAAGAAATCAGAGTGGCCAACTACAAAGCCGAAGTTGGGGATATAGCTGTATTAGTCAGATTGAGCTGCTGTAACAAAGTAACATAGACTGGGTGGCTTAAAGAACAGAAATTTATTTCTCATAGTTCTAGAGGCTAACAAGTCCAAGATCAGGTGCCAGCAAAGTAGATTTCTTTGTGAGAGCTTTGGGTGACATTTTGCTTTGTGCTCACACGACCTCTTTGTGCGTGGAGAGAAAGAGAGAGCGAGAGAGAGAGAGAGAGAGAGAGAAGGAGCAAGCTTTCTGGTATCTTTTCTCATAGAGACACTAAGTCTGTCACCAGAAACCCACTTTTATCACCTCGTCTAACCCTGGTTACCTCCCAAAGACCCTATCTTTAAATACAATTACATTGGGGGAGTTGGGGCTTCAACATATGAATTTTGTGGGGATACAAACATTGAGTTTATAACAGCAGCCATAAGTGCACCTGAATCTTTTCTGTATAACTTGTGCAGTTTGTGATTAAGCTCCCTGCACCATACATCTGCTGTGATCTTTTTCTCATTGCTCCAGGAGGTTCTGTGGCAATATAAGGAACACTTTACCCATAATAGACTAGAACCTTACCTGTACTTTTCTGGTGAGAGAATTTATATAATTCTTTTTAAAGTGCCAAGAACTTATTCAGTTCTACTGGATTAAAGAGAGCAAAATTATCTGCTAAAATCAGGAGCAACTTTGAGGAAGAGATCAGGGCTGTGCAGCCTGTTGGGAGATCTGCATTTATAAGGAGATGGCTTCGGTGAGGATAAGTCGTATCTTAACATCTTAGTCTTAAATGACAGATTTGTTGCAAAGAAAATGGAAGTGGATGGAATTAGTGCCATGTCTTTGTGGCAGCATTTCAGAATAATGTGTTGTAGCTCGATTTTTGCTTGTGCTTCTTCCTTCTTTTAATATTAGAGTCAGAAGCCTGATCAGACACAGTACTGTTTTTTTCTTCCTAATCAATGCTTGTGGACAGGGAAAATATGTAAGGATAGTAATGAAATAAAAAATATTCTGTGAATGGGGTGGTTGAATTTTATATTAGTTGTTAATGTTGTATGAATGCAAATATGTTTATTTTGTTACAGAGATTCCAAGATGTCAATATACCCTTAGATTTGTTCAGAATTTTATGTGGCATCAGAATTTTCTATCTTAATTTACTCTATAACTTGTTAGCTTTCTTTTCTCTGAACATCTGAGAGAGATTTTTCTTCCCAGTTTTCAAAATAATTGAAAAATAAAATTGTGACTATGATTTGTTAACTAATACATCTTCTGCCAGGCTTCTAGTAGCAAATAGGATTATAAAATCTTACAGGTGGAGTTTATATTACTTGTTCTGTAACTACTCATAGACTCCTAGGACAGTTTAAAAATAAAAAAAGGTTTTACAGATTTGCCCAAGGGTTACAAAGAAAGTGCCATAGGAATTATATGCACGGATTGTGGAAATTGTCTTTCTTTTAGTTGCTGCTTTACAGTGTTTGTGGCATTTGAGTCCCTTTACATAGGACAACCTAACCTGCTCCTTACAGTGTTTCCATGATGTCCTTATTGAGGAAGAGAGGCTTCTCTCCTCATGATTTATCTAAAAAATTATTATTGTTTACCAAAAATCAACACAAAATAAAAAACAAACAAAAAAACAGATTTTATTCACTCTGGGGAGTGAATAAATATAACCCTGGGGAGCTATAAGAAGGACTGACACACCACTTCCCACTGTCAAATGGAGTAGTCACTAGCCACCTGCGGCAATTCTAATTAAATTAAAAATTTAGTCACAATAGCTACATTACAGGTACTCAGTAGCCACATGTGTTTATTGGCCACCATGTTGGACAGCGCAAGTAAGAACATTTCCGTCACATCGGAAAGTTCTACTGGATGGCACTGCACTAGAGGTTATTTTACAGATTTGTTTAACTCAAACTATGGTTGCTGTAGTGGTGTTTTCAATCTTAGAATTACAGTAACTAAGGGACAGACAGAAAGACACACACAAAAACATGCTACAGGGAAGATTACTGTGGGCCGTTGATGTGTTCTTGTCACCGTATGTGCTCTTAATATTAGGACTGTTTTTTTTCCCCCAAAATATTATCTCTCAAAAAAAGTCATTTTTATATTTTATAAGAATATATATATATATATATTCTTATAAAAGATCTCATATTATATAGATCAATCTCTCAATTACATTCTGAACATCAAAATAGCCTTCATGAATGTTTGCTTATGATGCTTAAAGAAGTCCCTTGGCAGAGTCAGATTAAAAAAGAAGGGATAGAAATTACAGATTTAGTGATTTAGGTATGATCTCTCAATTACAATAATGTTGGCTGTTATTATAAACAAACCTTTTAAAAAACAGGTAAAATAATATTGCAAGTGTTTGCTAAAGGAGATCACAATTATGTGCCTGCAAGATGTGTGAAAAACTGTCCTATTTAGTGAATTGGTGCTTGTGGCAATTGTGTCATACATGAATTTTAAAAGTGCTGTGTCTCAAACAACCTTCAGGGGAAGATGATTTGCTTAGGAAAGTATCCCTAAAAAAAACTGCTGTAGTGATAATGAAAACACTTTTGTGCCTGGGGAGTTCTTACTGAAATGTGGGAGGAAAAAAAACAAAATGCTTTTGTAAGTTAAATATGCTCCATAATATTTTATGTAATTTTGAACATGTACATATAACTAAACAAAGGAAATACACCTAGACATTTAGCTATCTTGATCTCAGTTCTAAAAGTTAATATAGTGAAATGTAAAAAACAAAACAAAACAAAATGCTTCTCTTTTGAGGAGATCGTCTCATATGGAAAGTGGGAGATTTTATATTTAGGATTCACTTAAATTTGGATATATAAAATGTCTACTTCTAGAGATGATCTTACTGTTTTTTTCAAAGAAACCCCTAGCATTTGCAGAAAAGGAATGACTTCAGTTTTTTAAAGCAATGAAAATAAAATTACAAAACAGCTGAATAATCCCTTTAAAATAATGTTAAAAATATAGGATTTATGCTTATATTAATGTGCTAAAAGTGCACAGAAAAATAAAAACCTCGAATGAAACAAAATGCTAATAGTGTTTGACTCTGGGCAGTCAGATTCCTGTGATCTCTCTTTGCTCCTTTATTCTTTTCTTTTTCATTTTCTGTGATAAATATGCACTAGTTTTATAATTAGAATAAAAACAAAAGTTATCATTTAAGCAGAACATATTAAAGAGAACTCTTGATTTGATTTATAGGTCCATACTTTGTACTTTAAGTAAAGGGACAGAGCTTCTTTGAACAAAGACTAGTTCTGTGTGGGCACTGGATGCTTTTCTAAGAATAAATGCATCATCTAGCCAGCACCTCTTGTTTGTTTTCATCTTTAACAGTTTTCAGGATGTCATGCAAAACATAAGTCTTAGCAATTCTTATGTAAATTATGAAGATTTTGTTTTCTTTATCATATATGAATAACATTGCATGGCCCATCCAATGTCTGAAATATCCCAAATTCCAGCTGCCAGGATACATGGTACTCAGAGGAAGGATTGTCCACATGTCAAATCGTTTAAAAGTGTTCAGCTCTTTTCAGACCATTTCACATTAATTCCTGGTGAAATAATTTAGAAAGATTACTTTGGAGGTGAAAGTAATTTAGGCTTCTTTTTTCTTTTGTCATTGACTTACTATGACCTTGAGTAAGTCAAATTATATGCTTTTGGTTCCCTCTGTTTCACTCCTCATTTGACACCTTAAGGAAGCTTTTTTGGGGGAAATTATTTTGACCTATTTGGAAGAATTGCATGTTCTAAGAAATTTTAAATCAAAATTTTTCTTGGAATGCTATTTCTCTTCTTTTTCTACTCTAGCTCCACTTGTTACATCACCCAGATTCAGTAACAAAATGACTTACTTCTTTGCATGTTGTTGTGAAGAATGGAAGACAAGAGGATGAGAAACTGGCTGTATTTAGAACGGGACTTTTGCCAAGATATCCGAGAGGATGTGAACTCCTAGGTACCAGAAGACTAACCTTCTTTACCATTTTACAAAATGTGCTACAGATGACCTGCATGTAAAATGTAGTCTCTGTTGCTTTGGACATCACTTGACACTAAAAAGCTATGCATTTTGTATTTTTGCATGTCGGAATCTTAGCCAGAGGAATTAAAAATAAATATTTAAGTAGGTTCCTGACTTTTCCTATCAAGGAGGCACTGAGACAGGCAATATGCTTAGCAAGTCTTTTTGTTCGCCTGTTTTTGTGCTGCAGAGAAATGTGATGTTTGCTTCTGATGATTCCAAATGCGCATGCATTATATGATCAGAACAGAGTATAGAATAAGTGCTATCTGTGGAGGGCTGTGTGATAACATGTGACTCTGGTGACAGAAATAAATGTGCCTTGGCAAAAAGGAGCCATTAATCTGGATGAAAATGTTACCACACAGTGTGTGGATTAATCCTGGCACTTTTATGGCAGCAGCCCTCATATATAAACCTACTCTATGTTCTCACAAACGCCAGATCAGTAGACAGCTGTGCACACGTTAACTGGGACTCTTGTGGGGGCACTTGGGTAAAATCTCCCCTTGTTTTCAAGAATGGATTTCTAAATGCTTTGGTCTTGAAAATCAATTTTTAGTTTAAACAGGATTAGCAGTATGGGCATGTTAGCTTTTTGGGTTTGATATTTTAAAAATAAAAATTTTTGATTATTCAGCTACATTCAGGACACCTGAGCTGCTAATATATGAGGCGATTAAAAAGTTAACAGAAGTCTTCTTGTCTAGTTTGGTTGATGCTAGGAGCTGGCTAATCAAAAAATTTCTAACAGATTATGAATATATTCATTTATGTACACATATATTTTCTTTTTTTTTTTTAATTTGCCAGTATTAGATGTTAGGTCAAGACATTTTCTTTTCAAGTTGGAATTTTCTGTTGTCTTTCTTGTATAAAGCATACCCAAAATTCAATTTCTATGATTTCCAATCCATGTCTATCTAAATTGGGGTAGTAACTTAAAGAGATTGTGAAACCATCTCAATGCAGAATCCTTCTAGACTTTTACTAAATTTCACACCGAAATTTTTCAGTTATCTAACCTACATCTGGCTCAACAATAATTTTTAAGTGACTCATCTTTATAACATTCTTTCAAACATTCTGCTTAATTTTGATAGAAGTGATGAATCACTTTCTTTTTACACTCAGAGTTCATTGATTTACATGGTATCATTTGTTTATATACTGTTTAATTACACTTTGAAATTTCATTAACATTCCTAACTGGAATAAACAGGTTTGGAAACAAACCCAATGAACTCATGTTAAATATGCGACTCAACTGGTAGGACTAGTCATGCATGGCCATACTAGAGAAGCCCACATATATAACTGTTCAGAATACCTTGAACATCAGTTAGCATGTTTTACAGAGGGATTGGAGATCATTGTTTAATCCAGCCTGTCCAGTTTTTCTATGAACATTTATAAATAGCTACAGTTAAAAACTGATAGAGAATTTAATCTTTACTGTCGTTTTCCTTTCTCTTTTTCAAATTAAAAGCAGGGTATGGTTAAGTAAATGCTAATGAAACTTGTTGAATGAGATACCTATCACCATTGATATTACAAGGGCCGAATTAGCTATTTTACTACTTTGGGTATTTATTATGTATGTAGTATATTAATTGATTGATTTGTGATGCTATTCAAAATTTTCAAAAGTAAAGAGCAATATGCTCCCTAATGTGAAAGAGAATTGGAGAAGTGAAATTGTCAATGACTTAAGCATAGAACTGATGATGACAGGATTCTAGCAACATCATAGATACCCATATACTATATCAGAAGTATATTACCAGAGTGAATCTGGCCCCTACCACTCAAGTTAAATAAAAGGCTTTTTCCTTTCCTCCTCCTCCTTTCTCCTACTTCTTGTCCTCTGCCTCCTTCCCCTCTGCTCCCTGCCCTCTCCATCCTTCTTGCTTTATATTTTATTCCACTATAGAAAATGCATGGGGGACTTTTTAAACGGTGACATTTATGATGGTGATAGATGTGTGCTTCTACCAGACCAAGTCCAGGTGTTGCTACTGGGAATACAAAGAAGGAATTGAGTTAAGCAAATGTTTACTTAGAAAGAAAAAGGAGTGAAAGAAAGATACAAGAGATTGTTAATTGGGAGGGATTCAAGTACCAGAGACACAATGATGGATGTAAATGTAAATGTTAGGACACTTTTGAAAGGAAAACTTGGTTGAGAAGAGTTTATAGAAGCAAATATTTCAGGAACTATTCATTTTGAGACTGACACACTCATTGCCAGAATAAGAATGGACATATCTTAAATTTCACTGAGAAGGATTACAGATATGTTCAAAATTATATGAAGAAGCAATCCCAAGATCATCTGATTCAAGCCCCAGTGAAAACAGTAGAATAGTCTAAGAATCTTAGCCTTTCTCATTACAGAGCAAAGTACATTCTTAGCCTTTCCTAGTTGAACTGATGCAATGATCAGTGGACCTTGAATTTAAGGAAACAAATTTCTGTTTATTTTAAACCTCCCGTATTGTGCTTTGTATGCATTCATCTTATTCTTTTCATTATTCTTAACTTAGTCATCCAGATTGCTGCTTAAAAAGGAAAATTACCCTAAAACAGACTTGGCAAATAAACAAATCTATCACTGTCCAGGGTTTCTGAATCCTTTTTCACACATCTCTTATAAGAAGAGAAGGAACTTGTTTTTTTAATTTCGAAAAGTCATTACCTGGAGCACTCCTAATCAACCTTGGTCCACAAGTTGAATGATTCAGTAGAATTCAGAGGGTTCTGACATTCAGAGAACAGCAGCCAACTGTCAAAAAACGGTAGGAGATGGTAATAATGACCTCCATTTAAGGTCACTGGTGCTTGAACGCATGCGGTATTTTGGCGCTAGCTATGCCATATCCTGCTGATCACGGAACTGGTGCCAGTTTTACTGTGTGGGGCCAAAAGAACTTTGAGTGTAGTGACAAGAGGCAAGAGAGCTTGAGCTCTAGGCTTTGTGTGATTGATCCCTAAGGGAAGATTTATCTGGACTGGGCATGTCTGTCTGATTTTTCTGTTGGTAGGGACTTGAAGAAATCAGTGAATGAGGCAGACATTAAGTTCTGATCCTTTAACAGATAATGAGAGCTTTACTCTGTGTTTCTGTCACCTAGCACCCAGTAGGTGTTTGATTGTTGAAAGAAAGATCAGCTGAACTACATTTTCTGGCTAAGAAACATGGTGTAGATGTCTAATAAAATTAATCTGTTGGATTTGCAGAAGTGATGATGTTACTTGTACACATTTAAACAATGATAAGTATTTCCCTCGGGGTTATAAGCATAAAAATACTTAGTGACCTTTTAACTTTATTGATGTTTATTGTGAAGAATGATTAAATAGTATCCTTGCCTCTTTTACGTTTGCTTTAATCATTCATTGTTAAATAGAGGTTTAAGCCATCTGTCTCTGCCAAGATCTGCATAGATATGGAAGACTGTATTATAGAAACACTTAAAAAAAAACAACACTCTAATAATCTGTTTATACTATTATTCTCCAGGCATTTTCTTAAAACAGCTTTAAGTAAATTTCCAACCAACTAAACTACAAATTTATCTGTTAATTAAAACTATTTTTGTTGACTAGGTCTCAGTGCTCTTGAGGCCTGTGGGAATTGTACTTAGCAATCTTTTCTCCTGAAGATAAGATAGAGAAAACAGGAAACTTTGTTAGGTTTAAAAGGAAAAAAAATACAAAACTGTCCGTTTTCTGATATCAAGGTACATTCCTTTGAGAAGCAACATTCCAAATGGTTAATCTAGTTAATTCTCAGTGGTACAAGATAGGGCAAAGGGGATTGACCTTGTTTTGGCACTTGATTTCATTTTATTTTATACCAAGTGCTTTTTAAGCAATTCTGCTTCATCACTATTCCATAGGAGTAGGTGTCATTAACCTCAGTGAAGAGTTTATTACAAGCCATTGTTAGAACTTGTTTTTGAATAATGTTACTCCATTATTTAAATGAGACAAACTACCTATACCCAAAGTGAATCAAAAGAGTTTAAAATTGTTCAGAATATGGAAAGATAAGTTTGGGTGTGTGATTTGTGGCAGGGTTGCTTGTGTGAGTGTGCATATGTGGGTATGAGTATACATGTGCCTGTACACATGCACTATCTGAAGATACAGTATGAATTTTCCTTGAAATAAATTGAGTTCATAAAATTGCTTCTTTCCCAACCAAATGCAAAATATGGCAAAGAACCATAAGCAATCATAAGTAATGACTGTATACGCCATTTGAGTCAACTTCAACAAGACATGGGTCACTCAGTATATTCCAAGGTGGCAGTGCTGGATCTACTCTGGAACTTTTAAAATGTTTCAAGTGAGAGCTGGCTAGTCGCAGGGTGGAACCTGAGTTATGCATTCTGACTTCCTTTATGGGCTGTAGATCACCTGCAATGCTGACTACTACTTCATTATAATCCTACCGAGTTCTCTCTAGCAAGGGAATTACCAGGTATCCAGCTTTGCATGTCTGGAAACCCATCAGAAGCTCTAGTATTAAAAGGATTATTTGTTAATGAAGTTGCAAGAGACAAGTACTAGATATTGACGGTGATTTAATGTTGTATGCTGAATGAATGGTGTTTTACTTACCTAACGGTGCTTTTTTGTTTTCCATTTCTTTAGCAAACTTTCCTCCTGCACCCTACTTTGTAGTGGAATTTGAGATTCAAGAAGTAGGGCATTCTCAATTACATAAAGACATTAAAGCATTTTAGAGATTTTTAGTCAGAACGTAAATTATAGGTTAAAACGTAGTTTGAATACTTGAATGCCAAGTACAATTGTACTCAGTAAATATTAGTGATCTCCACGAGGACCACAGATATATCAAGGCCACTTCATCTTACTGTTGAATTAAAATCTTAAAATAATAAATTCTTGTTGGATCTTGTGTATGGGCTACAGAAGCCCAGTAAGACTTTAAAGTCAGAGCACCTTTGGAAGAGGCTCAAGGTCACAGTCACCACTCTGTCTTTGAAAACGTGCAAATTGCCTCCCAGACACATTTATTTTGCCTTAAGACTGCAACTGTGTTCCATCTAGGGGTTCTGCTGACAGCACCACCGCACAAGTACAGTTCCCTTTCTGTGCATCAGCACAATCAGAGATTGCAATGCTGCTTGTGGACTTTAGGATTTAGTCATGGAATGTAAGGAATTTTCAACAGGAAATGTATCTGGCTTTGAAATATTTTCATCTGCTACAGTCGCTTAACCTGCATGCCTTTTTGGTGTCAGCATTTAATTCTAGGATTTCATTTGGAATGTGTGTGTATATAGTTTTCTATCTCTAGTTATCCATTCGATGCTGTTCATGTACAATCCCTGTTACCATTAATAATCACATAAGCAATGCTAGCAGATTTTGGCAAATGCTCCATTTCATCTATACCTGAGAACATAAAACTTTTATCGGCAATATAATTTAATTTAACTGTACATTTTTGGTGAGGATGCAGCCACAAAGTCAGCAAAAAGTACAAGTTGTTTTTGGGTGGCTCGTTTGTGTTGTATTGTACTTATATGATTTAGCTGCTTTTTGAGTCTTCAGTAATACATACAATATCAACGTCACCTTTAAGACAAGCGATTTAAGCAAAAGTCAAAATAGTAGGTATATTATGTTATTGCCAAAGAAAGGCTTATTTTTGCCCTCTATATAATTAACATTTTCAGCCAGTTGCCTATAGAATTTGACATAGCAGAGTCTGGTGCATAGTAGGTGCACAATAAATGGGTGTAGCTGTTATTGTGGTTGTTATAAAAGGCTCAAAAATGAGTGAAGGACACCTAGGAGTTGAAATCTCAAGGCTATTGTGAGGATAACTGAGAAACATTGGGTGAAGCTGGCATAATGTCACATTTTAGTGTAACCTTATTATTTTCAAGAGTCTCAAACTTAGCCCTACTAGGTGACGAACTGCCTTTGAAGTAGTTCAAAGTGAATGTGAGTGTGTTTTCATGTGGCATTTTCTTATATTTAAAGAAATTTAGAACATTCAGTAAAGATTGAGTCAGGACCATCTTATCTTACTCATCCTTAAAAATGTCTTGTTCAGTGCTAGGCACATAATAGACACTCAGTAAATATTTATTGGCCAACTAGCTCAGGGATGCGCAGTTTTGTGGAATGACTATATAGGAGATGCGCAGTTTTGTGGAATGACTAATCGAAAATGTAGGAATTACTGTAATCAAGGAAGGGGACCCATTCTCTAAGGAAGTTTGTAATGTGACTATGTCATATCTTTGCCTTTGGCTGGTCTTCCACCAAGGATGTTATTCTGTCTGTGCTTTATTGAGGTACCTACTATGTATTTACTTGGCAACCATTGTTACTTGGTGATTGGGATAAATCATCTTATCTTGGTAGATTAAATGAGTTAGATATGTTAGAAATTTAGTATTGAAATGAGAGTTTTTGAAGAAATTTGGTATTGAAATGAAAGAGAATTTTTAATCCAATTTTTGTAATTAATCCTGAAATTACCCAATAATCTAGTAAAGGGAATTGCTTCCTTGCCATCTGCACTGGTTCTCCACCAGAAGCACACTCCTGTGAGCAGTGTGCTTAACCACTCAGCTGGAAAATTGTCAGTTTTCAAAGGAACAATATTTTAGGTCCAAGAACATCTATGGAGCATTTTCTCAAAAAATTTCACCATTTTCTGACAAACCACACAGATGTGCCTTTCATTTTGTTGCACCTTTTAAAAAATAAATAAATAAATAAATAAATAATAGCGCATATATGTGTACAAAGCTTTCCTGAGAGGCTGGTTTGCTGATTGATTCAGGATTACTCATCTTGATTTTGTTTGCTTGATATGAGGAGCACAAACGATTTATCTTTCCGTTCTAACAATAAAATAGTGATCTGTGTGAAATAGTCAATGGGCATGTGAAGCATTTCACTAATAGGGAAATAATATTTGGCATGTTGCATTTGGGAGGCAAACTCATAGAAAAGTAGTTAATTCTAGATTTATTCTTGCTCCTCAGAGTTTATAGGAATGAGTTTAGTGGGAAGGATGAATTTTGAAGTAAAAGGTACAGGTTTGTGTATGGTAGACTAGATGAGATGATCCTATTGTCCAGTGGGTTTTTAAATTATTGATGTAACACAAATGAATCTCAGAATAAATACTCTGAGTAAAATAAGCCAGGTAAAAAAAGGTACACAGTGTATGATTCCTTTTATATAAAATTATAGAAAATGCAAAATAAGCTATAGTGAGAAAAAGTAGATCCGTGACTGCTTGAGAGGTGGTGGTGGGTGGTGGCACAAGAAGGAAGGATTACATACAGATGGGTACAAGGAAGTTTTGGGGGTGGTGGTATGTTTATTATCTTGATCATGGTGAGAGTTTCACAGCTGTATACATGTCAGATCTTACTAAACTGTAACTTTATATATATGGAGTTTATTGTGTGTTAATTATACCTCAGTTAAGCTATTAGAAGAAAAATATAATTTTTATGGCACTTGCCACTTTCTAATCAACTAATCAATTGTTTAGCATGTCTTTTATACTACACTGTAACCTCCAAGAAGACAGGCTCTGTTTTTTTTATCTGTGTTCTCAGTGCCTAACCTGTGAAATCGGTACCCACTAAGTACTCATTTCAGTATGATGTCTGAATAAATAGCCATGTTATTTAGCTAAGCCGCAGACAGCTATCATTTACTGAGCACTTGCAATGTACTATGCTAAAAATACATTACTTTATTAATCTTTATGACATGTTTCTTATTATCCCCATTTTATAGAAAAGAAAACAGCTTAGAACAGCGAAGAAACATGCCCTAGACCACTGGCTAATAAGTGGAGAGAAAACTAAAATCAAGGCTGTCTGATTTAAAGTCTGTGATAACCTTGCACTTGGGCCTTTTGGCATTTCTTGATAGTTTATGTAGATTTTTATGAAGCTGTGACAGGGAAATTTACAAGGCTATATAAGTAAGACTCAGTTCCTAGCACCTCACATTCAACACAATAGGAACTCAGTAAACATTTAAAAATGAATGAATGAATGAACCTAGTGCTGTAAGGTCTTCTTACAGGAAAATCCTTTTCCTTTTGTTTATTTTCCCAGTAATAATAGAGCAAAGTTGTCATCTTACACTGCGCTCTGTTTGTATTGCCAGAACCCTAATGCCATGGAAGAAAACACCTTTGGGGGAGGGAATGAGGGTTTCTGCCAGCAGATCCAGCCAGGCTCCTGGAGGGTCTCAGGAACACTTCTCCATTGTCACATTTGAGGTTTTATGCCAGGAGAGGGAGGGAAATGGCATATATGTAAATTTCTTCACCGTTTTATTATTTGATAGGTTCCTATAAAAGGTAGTTGATTTTTGTAGACCAACATTAAAATTCCTAAAAGGGATTATAAAAGTGTTTGCATAGTAATGTTATAACAGGGTTGGAATATTCATTCCCCCCCCTTTTGGTTATAATACCAATGTGTAAGAATTGTAGAATACAAAGAATGGTTACATTTTCTGAAAATATATACTTTACTTAAGGTAATTGCATTTTAAAAATAAAGCAGTTATAACATTAGTTTATCTCCAGTTTTGTGTTTAATGGTAGTGCATTAAACTTACAAACACTGCCAAAATTTTTTGAGTTTAGCTTAAAAGTAGTAGTTTCCAAACAGTGGTGTTCTCATATACTGCTAGTTAGAGGTCACATTGGAATTTATACAGACTATTTTCCCTGTAATTGCTCTTTAAAAAAAAAAAAAAAAACTTAGGAATTCTTTATTAGGACCATTAAAAACGATCCCTGTAGGAAAGTGGAATATACCACTGATTTCATTAGATTCACCGTTCATTAATATTCTCTAATTTCTTTGTTTATTCATTCAAAACTATCAAGGCTGCGCTTTGCGCCAGGGTCTGTGTTAGGTGATGAACGTAAATTGGGAATGTGCATAAATGTTTTCTGCTTTAGTGGAAGGAATTCGTCCTTTCTGTCTGCGGTTTTGGTTTTGGAGATTTTAGAAGTATCAGAATTGTTAATACTTTAATACAGGCATACTGTGGAGACATTGCAAGTTTGGTTCCAGACCACTGCAATAAAGTGAATATTGCAATAAAGCAAGTCACACAAATTTTTTGGTTTCCAAGTGCATAGAAAAGTTATGCTTATACTACGCTGTAGTCTATTAAGTGTACAATAGCAATGTCTAAAAAAGCAGTGTATGTACCTTAATTGAAAAATAGACTATTGCTAAAAAATGGTAACCATAATTTAAGCCTTCAGCGAGTTGTAATCTTTTTGCTGGTAGATGATCTTAACCTTCAGTTGGTAAAAAATGCAATTATCTGTGAAACACAATAAAGCGAAGCACAGTCAAATGAAGTATACTTGTATTTACTTGTCAGCTCTGCCAAAATCACAGGTTATTTAGGTCAAGCTGCTTGACCTTACTGCCCTCGTTTTTTATTTTATAAAAGGGGCACAGTAACAGCTTTTCCCATGTGAATTATATAACAAATAATGTACTTCAGGAAGAGAGTCATAAAAATGCATAAAGTATAAGAGAATAATTCAGTGATCAGCTCACTTTCTCTGTGCATATTGAGTGTGTGTGTGTATGGGGGAGGGAGGGAGAGAGAGACACGAGAGATTCACAGTTGAACTGTATTTAGTTTTTGATTTCTAGGTAATTTGCCTTCCTGTAACTTCATTTCTCTTGAGATGACTTTTGAATTTTCTTATCTTTGTGTTCTGGATTGAAAATGCTCAAAGTTTTTGGTTTTGGAATTTGATAATTTCGATTAGTATAATTCTAGCAAATTAAACTTCTCCAACATGTACAGGAGTGTTTTTGTTTCAGTGGAAGGGAAATAGGCACAGACAGGATTTCTTTTAATTGGCATAGGCAGATACATTAGAGATGTTTAGGGAAAACCTCTCTGCAGTATATTGGTGGAGAATAAAATGAATGCATAATATCTTATAATTAAGTTAATGATCACTAATTTGTGGAGAGTCCTTCTTTTTAATGATATCAAGGAACACTGGAGACTGTGGTGGTTACCCTTTATTTTGATTTTATTTGAAAACTCCTAGTTATTATAGTCCTATAGTTTCTAGGGAAATTCCTTATGTACATAAACTTGCTTTTTCTCATGACCTCCCTATAGCTATTTAGGGTTTTAATTGATACCGTAATTATCTGGCCACTTGCAAATCTCTTCAAGGCAAAGGCTATGTCACATTGAAGTTTGTGTACCCAGTACTTTGATTAGGGCCTGCTACACAGTCAGCTTTAGAAATTGTTGGTTTAACAGAAGGGTCCATCACCAAGGCTCAGAAACCTAGTGTTGACTCTCTGCCTCAACCCTGCTTCATCCAGGTGATTTGCAAGTCTTGAGAATCAGGGTTGTGTGAGTAGAAAGTTTGCTTGGTCCCTGACTGCAGCTAGATCCAAGCTTGCATATCTCTTACCAGCTGTGTGGCCTTGGGTAAATTACACATTCTCTGTGCCTTAGATTCTTAATTTGAAAGTGTGAATAATTGTGCTTAATTTATAGAATTGTGAAGACTAATTAAAATAATGACTTGCATAATGATTGGCACATAGTGAGTCCTTAGTAAATGATAGTTTCCCTTTATCTTTTTATCAGCTAATTTTTAAAATCCTTCTTCATACTACATTATCGTAATAGTCTCAACTGTTTTTTCTGATGTTTTTCTGTCTCTTCTGCTTCTAGGTCAGTTTATTCAGATAGCTACCAGATTAAATATTCATTAATTATTTACTATCTGCTAGATACTAGGCAGATAGTAAATAACTGTAAAACAAACCAACAAAGAACCTATCACTGCTTTGAACCTAGAAATTTACTTAGGTTGATAATCAGTCTGACCATAACCTAGTTTTCTAGCCATATCTTCCACCACTTCCCTTCACATACTTTACATTCCTTATAGATTGATACTCTGTTTTTCCTAGTTAGGAATTGGGATGAGGTATCCAAGGACCTAAGAAGGCTCAAACCCTGTCCTGCCCAATCACCTCTCCCACTTACTACCCTCTCTTCCCAGTATAAGAAATTACAGAATGGGAATCGAAGTACCAGCACTTGAGACTGATGCAGAGCTCTGATAGAAGCTGGATTAGGTAATCGATTCAGGCTCAAACCCAAGTGATGCCTCCTCTGTCTGTTCCAAATCTTTTTTTAATTGAGGTGAAATTGATTTACAAAATTATGTAAGTTTCAGGTGTACATTATTATTCACATCTGCATGCACTACAAAGTGATCACCACCAAAAATCTATTGATCCCATTAACTCATTTTACTCACCCTCTAACCCCTTACCTTCTTGTACCACCACTGTGTTCTCTTTATCTATCAATTTGTTTTTGTTTTATTTTTCTTTAGATTCCACGTATGAATGAAATCATACTATCTTTCTCTGTCTGACTTATTTCACTTAGCATAATACCCTTTAGGTTTATCCATGCTGTTGCGAATGATAAGATTTTATTTTTTACATCTAAGCCTGTGTGTGTGTGTGTGTGTGTGTGTGTGTGTTACATTTTCTTTATCCATCAAAGGACTCTTAGATTGGTTCCATATGAACTTGGAGATGCATATATCTTTTCAAATTATTGATCTTGTATTGTTAGGATAAATACCCAGGGGTAAGATTGCTGGATCATATGGTAATCCCTTTCTTAATTTTTTGAGGATTCTCCATACTGTTTTCTATAGTGACTTCACCAATTTACATTCCCACTAGCAGTGTACCGAGGATTCCCCTTTCTCTACATCCTATCTAACACTTGCTCTTTCTTGTCTTTTTGATAATAGCCATTCTAACAGGTATGAGGTGATATCTTATTGTGGTTCTGATTTATATTTTTCTAATAATTAGTGATTTGAATATCTTCATATGTCTTTTGGCTGTCTGTATGTCTTCTTTGAAAACCTGTCTGTCCAGATCCTCTGCTTATTCATTTTTTTTTTTAAGGCTAGGCAAACCTTGGTTGACCTCATAGATTGCAAGGATCTTGTCAGCTTACAATCCCTTATTTTTTTATTTTTTACACCTACAGCACCTGGTCTTCCTAGGTGTTCTCCCATCCAAGTACTAACCAGGCCCGACCTTGCTTAGCTTCCAAGATCAGGCAGGATCAAGCTTGTTCAGGGTGGTATGGCCATAGACCTTCTGCTCATTCTTAAATAGGGGTTTTTTTTTGTTGTTGTTGAGTTGTATGAGCTCTTTATATATTTTGGATATTGACTTCTTATTGGATATATGATTTGCAAATATTTTCTACCATTCAGTAGGTTGCCTTTTCATTTTGATGATGGTTTCCATTGTTGTGCAAAAGTTATTTAATTTGATGTAGACCCATTTGTTTATTTTTACTTTAGTTTTCCTTGCCCTTGAGTTAGATCCACAAAAACATTGCTAAGACTAATGTCAAGGAGCTTACCACCTGTGTTTTTTCTTCTGGGAATTTTATGGTTTCAGGTTTCATGTTAAAGATTTAATCCATTTTGAGATAATTTTTGTGTGTGGTATAATATAGTGGTCTAGTTTAATTCTTTCGCATGTGGCTCTTCAGTTTTATCAACACCATTTATTGAAGAGACTGTTCTTTCTCCATTGTATGTTCTTGGTGCCTTTGTAGTAAATTAGTTGCCCATATATGTGTGGGCTTATTTCTGGCCTCTCAATTCTGTTGCATTGATCTGTATGTCTGTTTTTAAGCCAGTACCATACTGTTTTGATTACTATAACTTTGTAGTATACTTTGATATCAGGGAGTGTGATACCTCCATTTTGTTCTTTTTTCTCAAGATTGCTTTGACTATTTGGGATCTTTTGTTGTTCTTTACACTTTTAGAAAAATTTTCTTCTAGTTCTGTGAAAAGTGCAACTGCAATTTTGGTAGGGATTGCATTGAATATTTAGATTGCTTTAGGTGGTATAGACATTTAAACAATGTTTGTTCTTGTAATCCAGGAGCACAGAATATTTCTTCTTTTGTGTCTTTGATTTCTTTCATAGTGTCATGTAGTTTTCAGTGTACTGGTCTTTTACCTCATTTGTCAGATTTATTCCTAGATGTTTTATTCTTTTTGATGAAATTATATATGGGATTGTTTTCTTAATTTCTCTCTTTCTGATAGTTCATTATTAGTGTGTAGAAACAGTATAGATTTCGGTACCTTGATTTTGTACCCTGAAACTTTACTAAATTCGTTTGTTACTTCTAATAGTTTTCGGGTGGAATCTTAATGTTTTCTATATCTAATTATCATTTCATCTGCAAACAGTGACAGTTTTACTTTTTCCTTTCCAATTTGGATGTGTGTGTGTGTAATTGCTGTGGCTAGTATTTCTAATACTATGTTGAATAAAAGTAGCAAAGGTGAACATTTTTGTCTTTCCTGATCTTAGAGAAAAAGCTTTCAGCTCTTCACTATTATGATGTTAGTTTGGGTTTGTCCTATTTGGCCTTTATTATGTTGAGGTACATTCCCTCTATACATACTTTGTCGATAGTTTTTATCATAAATGGATGTTGAATTTCATCAGATTTTTTTTCCGCATCTATTGAGATGATCATATGATTTTTATCCTTCATTTTGTTAATTTGGCATATCACTTGGATTGATTTGTGGATGTTGAACCTGTTCCAGATCCTAATCTTGGACTCTTCTTGCCTTTTGGCCACTAAAGACAAACTGAGAATTGAGAAGGAACAGATAGAGGTTATGAGAACAAGTCTGTTTCTGCTTACTACAGGAAGCCAGGAAGCAAGAAGTTTAAGAGAGTGCTAAAAAGTAGTGCTGAACTTTTAACTTAGTGATCCTGCCCCCTTGTAGCCCTCAATGCCATAGACTCTGTGCTGTCTTGATAGGTTAAAAAATCCTTCTTTCTTGAAGATGAGTTGGATGATAGCTAGGCAGGCAGTGGGCAAATGTAAATGGCACAGAGAAAATGTGATAAAAGTTCCATCCTTCCTATGCCTGTTACATGACCTGAGATGATAATTGATAATGTTTGTGATATTCCCTTGACTTAATATTTACTCTTGCTCATATGCCCCTTAGAATGCCTTCTCAATTTATGCTTTATTCCTTTCTTAATCAGCCCAAAGCATTTCTTAAGTTATTTGTATAACTTATGGCAAATGTAACTTCCAATTTTCATTACCATTTTTCTTTTAGTTAGTTCAGTAAACGTCTGTTCAATGCCTACTGCCTGTGAAGTACTGTACTTAGCCCTGAAAGTATACAGTATAAGGCTGGATTTTCAGTCCTTGAAAAAGTTAAGGTCTACATACATAAACAGAACACTATCAGGTATTTATTATTTCCAAAATAAAAATGAAATGAGTGATGAGGCTAGAACGATTATCCTGAACAAGTTATTGTGACCATGGTGTACCATGCTAAGGAACTTGGATTTTATCAATAAGAGTGAGAACCTACTAAAGGATTTTAGCCAGAAGTTTGCCCAGGTCAGACTTGCATTTTAAGAAGGTCACTTCTGGGAGTTTTGTGGAATATGGATTTAAAGATGGCAATATTGGAGGAAGAAAGACCAGGACAGAGACTATTATCCTAAATGAAATGGGGCCAAACTGGAGCAGTGATAGTAAGGACCAAATATGTAGAATGGTCTGAGAAATAGAAAGAAGACAAAATCAACATAATTGGAAGATGACTTTCAGTTTTTAGCGTGTTTGTTGTAGTCAGTGCTATAGATGAAGGAAATGTGGAACAGGTTTGTGATGGAAAATTATAAACTTTTATCATGTCTTCTTTCTCGGATTGTAAGTTTCTTGAGGATAAGGTCCCAGCATTTGCCCATTGGTCTGTTCAACATTTATCAGGTACTATACTATGTGTCAAATGCTGGACCAAAAATGTTGTGTTGATGATGTATGAGAATATGTTTTTATTGTATTATATCTGTTTATCCTCACCATAGCCTATATAGTAGATGTCAGTAGTATTTGTTAAATGAATTATGTGAAAGGTCCCCTTAAGATTGTTTGAGAAATATGACTTAGAAGGAGATATTCGCTATTTTCTCCATCCTTCTTCACCCCCCACCCCACCTACTTACAGGAAAATATGGACAAGATGAGGTTTTACTCATATGGTACATTGAGTAGTTATTGAACTTTGACTTGTGAACTCATAGAAAACTGCAAAGAATTGATTTCACAAAGGGTGACATATGATAACAGATCTTACATTCTATTAGCTGAACAAATTGTCTGTATTATAGAATTAAACTTAAGTATAAATAGCAACACGTGATTATTTACATTTAAATTTAAGTGAAATTAAAGCTTCAGTACAACAGTTGCACTGGTTACATTCCAGATGTTCAGTAGCTACCCGTGGCCCAGTGTTTCTGTATTGGACAGCACAAGTATAGACATTCCCATCGTCACAGAAAGTTCTGTTGGACAATACTGTTACAGATAGTGTTGGTAGACAGTGCAGACTCTTGAGCTAGACTGCCTGGCCTTGACATCTGCCTGTGTTGGGCATTAGTTGAATGAAACTTACTTCTATCTTAACACAGCTGCAAGATGAGGATAATAATAATGCCTATTTCATAAGGTTGTTGTGAGGATTAAACTAGTTAATTTGTGTAAGATATTTAGAAGAGTGCCCAGCACTGAACAAATACTATGGGTTTGCTGCCCTCACCACCATTATCACCATCATCATTATTTTCTTTTTATTGAGAAACATACGTTCCTTAATATGGAAGAGAAAGGAATTTTCTTTGCTCACTCTCTAATATTTTTTTCCTGGAGATGAGCTTTTAGGTGGCTTCAAGAAAAAAAATATTTTCTCTATTTTAGCCAGCACCCTACAAAGCCTGCGACAGTTAAGTAAAAATGTCAGTTTAAATGTGTTAGAGGCTGCTTTGGAAGACTATTCCATATAAATCATTCATTCGTTCATTCATTCAACAAGTGTGCAGGGATTGCTTCTTAAGTGCAGGGCACTCTGTTTGCATGAGCTGGGACTAAGGAGCATCATTCAGTGCTTAAAAGCCCTGTCCCGAAGGGATGGCCGCTCTACCTTTGTAGAAAGCCAGGACAGGCTTTTTTTCACAGATTTGTCGTGAGTCTGTCAGCTGAGATGTTGCACTGAATTTCCTACAGATTTATATTCTTTTGGATATTTTGTTATGGTAACTTGGGGGCTTTTAAATTGTATTTATTATATTCTTTTTTGGACTCTTCAGGCAATAGCATTTTATCACTGCATATGTACAATTTGTTATTGGTGTTATTGGGAATTGCTGATGTAAAGCATTCTATGACTTTTGGGAATATTAATAAGCCTCCTAAAGTACTTGTTCAATTAGATTCCCTGACCTCCTGTCCAGAGGTTGAGCTGTCATTATCCGACAAAGCTTTCTATAGTTTAAGGGGTGGTGGGGAAAACCATTGTCTTTCTCCTCATCTTTGTCCTGCCTATTTCACTGGCTGTTTCCCTGGGAGAAGTAGCAGAACAGGACACCCCATTCTGGAGCTCCAGAGGAATTTTCATGCCCTAGAAAATGAGAAAGAAAGAGCCAGTTCGGTTTTATATTATGATTGTGTCTACTTTTTATTTAAGAAATGTTTGCTGTATCCAAAGGTTTGAAAGATTAATAATTTGTTTTACTTATGTGGAGAATTGCTTCTTTCTGCCTCAAGCATCAAGGTCAGAGTGCCTTATTTTATTTGCATAAAGTTTGAAGTGTTTTCTTTAGGTCTTATAGGACTGAATTACAAGACTAATTGTCACTGATTTCAGTCTTACTGATGTTGTGCCTTTAGATCAGCTTGCCGAGGATAGGACAAACATTCTTTTTTAATGACACCAAATACTGTCCTTTTGGATTCCCAGGGACCGTGAAATACTTGGGTTTCGTACCTCGTACTATCAACCACCGACCTGTTGTGAAATTCTGTTGTCATACTTGTAGTTTCCTTTTCAGATAAAAGATCATCTGATTTAGAGCATGAGGACACATCCTTAGTAAATTTCTACCCTAGAAAGATATTGAAGAAGAGGGAGAATAGCCAAATACCATAGACCAGACAAGCTGGCAGGAAATTGCAAACATGGTAGAATTTCCAGTGCTTTCCATTTTTTGAAGTCATGGATAATTTAAAAAGTACTCGCTTTTACTTTTGTTTGTTTCTTTGCTTGCAACCACGTCTATCTGCCAACCTTTCTAAAATGTCATGATGTAATTATTTTAACAGGCACTGTATGCTCCTTTATTTGGGGGATATTAACCTTTCTAAACAAAAGGAATGTTAATATACACTGGAGACACAACTAATGGGATTTCATTTTTCTTGTTAGGCAAGAAGCTTGAATTTTTTTTTTAACTTCTCGTAAAAGAATGTGGCAAGTAAAATAATTGCCTTAAGCTAATCCATGATAGCGATTTTAAACGTGACTTTCCAGATCACTTTTATATGGCTTAGAAAGAATAATGTGATTTTCTTGTTTTTGTTTGCTTTTAGCTAAACAGTGTTGAAGGATGATATAAATTCAATGAATTCAAAACAAAGCAAATGCTAATTGCTAATGTGCTGAGTTCTTTTAAGGCATGAAATATAGTGTTTAATTCATAAGCATTGTTTAATTTTATGTAGACTTAGTTAATTTTTTGAAAGTTTGTGTAGGACAAACTCAGAATAAATTAGCTAGCTAGCCATTTTCTTAATCACTGTGTTAGTCCTATTTGATGATTAAATATATATCACCTGAATATGTTGTCCTTTTTATAAAAAGATAGGAACATAGGCTCTCGGACAATAAGGCAGAACACTTTTAGGATTTTTATCGGGTCTTTGCTCTCTCCATGGTTCTCTCCCTTCTCCCCCTTTTATGTCTGTCTTCTCTCCCTTTCATGGTGAATATCCACTGAACCATTCTCATGCACTTCATGAATCACCCTTTGACCTATATAGCATGCATTTGCAATGGGCTGGATAGTGTTAGAGATAAGGTTAAGGCCGTGAAACAGGTGAAAATTCATCCATGTGGGTGTCAAGTCCATACTTTGGCCTCGTTATCAAGGACTCTCAGTTCCTGAACTGCCCAGTCCCATAGTTCTATAGACATGTACCATCTAAATGAAATAGGCATCATTAATCTCTTTGCTGATAGGGAAACCTAGAACAACGGGGTCAGGAGCAGAAGGAGGAGAATGCTCTTGGAATGAACTGTGTGATCTCTGCCAAGCCCTTGAACAGCTTTCCCTTTAAGCAACAAAGATGGCAAGTTTTTGCTATTTTGGATTAGTGAGACAGTATGAAATGGTTTCCTTTTCCTTCCAGGCAAAAATACCAACAGAATCTGCCTTCAGAATGAAAGTGCTAATTTCATTTGGTGACTTTCAGACTTGAAATATGGGCTCGAACAGGAATTGTGCATTAGTCAGCTGAGGCAGTCGAGGTTATTTTTACAATGCTAATTATTATATCATGACAGTGATTTACTTTATGTTGTCTGCCGTTTACACCCCCAAACTAACCATTGTTTTGGGAACAGAATTGGTTGGGTTGTCGTGCTCTTTTTCAAAGACAAATCTTACTATTTTATGGACGTAAATACTTTACTGCAATAAGGAAGAGAGCTTTATTGAAGAGAAGCTTGCATATGAAATGTAATCTGGATAAATATTCAAAACTAATAGGTTTATATTTTAGTCTTGATTTTTAAAGTATATTTTTCTGACACCCTAATCGCCTTGCTTTATCTGCATTAAACTTATTTTACTAGGATGCAGCTAAATTTTTGTTACTCACATTGAACTTAGGAAGGAAGCAACACATATAGTTAACAAATAAATACAAAATGAAATTTAATATAACCCCTTGATGCGTAAAGGAAGATGAGTGGAAGACAGAGTTGATTGCATGTCTGGAAGCATATCTGCCTGATTTATGCTCTAATTTTAGTACTGAGTTTCCTTTGTAATAGTAAAATGTCACATTAGCATGTCCCTTTTAATAATCTTATATGCTACCAGTGACAGCAAATACATGCACTGAGTTTAGCTCAGGGTTTCTCAAACTTCAAAGGCTCGTGACCCTTTCTGATGTAGTTAAATTGCCCAGATGACCCTCCTGTCATATATTTTTAATTGTAAAGCACTTGAAATTAATCATGTTTTATTTCTTTTTAAATAAGCACCTCAAGAGCAGTGGTGAGCAGTTTTGCTCACGGCACTTATCCACTCTTAAAGAAAATTAAAGACTGAAAGGGCCCCGAGTCTCAGCAGCAGCAAAGGCATCGACAGGGGAAACAGAGCTATGTGTGACACTTCTCCGCACAGCCTCTTGCCTGCGCACTTAGTGAAAACTGGCATCGGTGAATATAACAGAGTGAATGCATTTTGAATTATTACCACAAATCTTCAAGTGGTCTAACCCAGGATTTCAAGCACCTCAATGAAGGCTGGGGTTTTCTATAATTTGTATGGTAACTGAGTGCCTTTAATTTAAACTATACTGAGCTAATCTTTAGGAGAATTGGAACCTGCCTCTGAACTAATTATGATTTACAGAAATTGATAATTTGTCTTCTGCATGTGTCTGCAGGAAGAAATTACTATTAAATTTGATTAACAAATGACAGATTTCAGCCCAGTAATTTACCATCTTTATTAGCAAACTTAGAAAACTTCTAATAGTAATTTTTTCACTCATATCAACTCTATCCTAGTTAAGTTTATCTAGAAACAACTGATATGTGTGGGGTAAGTATGACCTACTTCACCTTTAACAAATAAATCTTGGCGTGGTTTGCCTTTTCAATCCTCAAGTACAGCCTAAGCACTCAAACTGATTTCCCATGATACTTGGAACTTAATAATATGTAATTAACTTCCAAAAATGAATGCTCTGTTCTTTTGAATACATTCCCAAAGAATTCCTTCAAAATATATAAAATTGTATAAAAAGAAGCAGAGCATTATGTTAACCTTATTTTTCTTGCACCACTTTGCCAAACGTTTTTCTTTTTTAACCCATTTTCCATTTACTGAGAGAATACTTGCCGGCGGCACTTGTGGCTGCAGCATTGACTCCAAGATAACTCATGGATTACAGCCCTAACCAAACCTCCAAAGTTTGCCATGAAATATCTTGCTTTTATTATAATTTTTGCATCATTTTAGTATATCGATAGTCTTTGGAAACAAATGACATTCTATGTATAACGTTCTGTTTTTAGTAATTCGATCACCGAAAATGTCAAATCCTAGAAAACCCAGCAATCCTACGCGTGATGTTAAATGAACGTTGGCTACGAGCTGCACTTTTTTATTCTAAACAGGAAAAGGGTTAAACAGGTCGTAGCTATGTGTAATGGACATTACCTTTGGTGAAAGCTGAGTCATAATATATGATTGACATAATGAATGATTCTGAAACCTCCTTTGGATGTACATAACTGAGATATTGTAGCATATCAGGAAAGTGGGGGCATTAAACTTCCTTTACATGAGTAACGTGTGGTTTTTAGTGTGCATGTTTTTATGTAGTTGAAAAAAATAATCCGTTGTACTCAGTGGCCTAACAGACTGATCATGTGGTTAAAAATGCCCTTTCATATTTTCTTGTCAGGATAATCTTATCTTCTTGCATGTCAAAGAGGGAAGTTGAACTATTAGCCTTTTAAAGACCCAGAGGTAAAGTTTAATGTTATAATGACATGAAATAAATGTTCTATTATCTAAGTAATAGTTCACCAGAAAAGTCTGAAATGGCCTCCTTTCTCAAGGATGCAGCTTGTGTGTGATGCTAATATTAAAATGGACCTGCCAAATTGAGTGATAGGAGGTGCTAATAACTCCAAGAGGGGAGATGAAAACAACATATTGCACACACCTGCTCTCGGCTTTATGTCAGTCTCATTTAAGTTATTGAATGGGTGAGTATAATGGTGAAGGAGGGGACTGAGACATATGCCAGGAAGAAGGAGCGGGGAAAGCTAGTGCCCTACAACAGTATGAGTCAGCAGGGTGGCCTTTGCTTAGGAAGTCTGGCTATTACTGAGTTTGATCCTTGACGTTTGACTTGAGAATGCAAAAGAAATATAGATTGTTAATAGCAGTCTATCCTGGGCAGTTGTATTGTCAGTGAGGATTGTTGTATTCACCTGAACTCTACCTTAGTTTGTTGGTGTTTTGTTGAAGATGTGTGTTCATATACTCATTCTGTTTAGGTACTCTAGATTTTGTTCTAGCTCTTTGACTTCTTAAATAAACCAATAGATAATTCTTTTCTGACAATGTGTGATATTATTATTCTTTTTAAGGCAGGGCTATACATACACTGATCAGGTAGAAGGAATTACTTCAGGCAGTTTGCTAGCAGTTGTTTCTCATAATGGTCACTATTATAAACTGGAACAGTTTAACAACAAACAAAACAAAAACTAGGAGCTGAATTGTGGGGCAGACCTTCATAAGGTGTGGTGGGTTTGGGGGGACTCTGAGGCCTAGTCCATCTCCCTTTGGCCCAATCTATGTCTCTCCCTGACAGCTCCTATTCATCTCAGAGAAGCCAGGGAGAAGTCGGATTCCAAAAAGAATGCTGGTCAGCTCTCCCTTACTCACCCCAACAAAAAAGAAGCTTCATGACATATCTTTCAGCAATGGATTCCTAAAATTATTGAGTTGATTTTGTAATATTTATAAATTTAACTCCTGTGGGTTAATCTAATTCTGTTTTTGCTTATCTGCACATTGACGTTCATTCACAGTTCCTGAACACATAACTTAAGAATACAAGTTGAGCCATGTATGTAGTATGTAGGATTAAAAAGCCGTCAGGGATTATGCTAAACCACATGTGGATATTTGAGAGTGGACTGTGTCTGTCCTGCCTCTGTCCAGCCTGCAAACTGAGGATCTCTGGGAAGAGAAACTTTTTAAGATAATAAGATTCAGATTAGCAGAAGAGTCCATCAGAGGTTGTCTGATTTCAGTGGTGATGATCAGCAGATAACTTACTGAATGGTTAGGCATAATGAGGGATAAAAAGAAAGGACATCTGGAAAACCTAAAGAAGATGATTTCAGCTTATGTTTTCAGAGAAACAGTTTGATGCATGTCCATTTTCCCTTTTTAATTTAGAATTTTACAAAATCAAATTGAAATGCAAACAAAAAGAATTGAATGAAGAAATGCTTGAACATCTGCGAGGTGTAAAGCAAAAGAGTTCTTGGTTCCTGCTAGGGTAAAGGAGCACCGTGGTTAAGCTCTGACAAATGGCACCCCTGCTACTGGCCTCTGTCAACAAAAAGTGCTTCTTGGAAATCAACAATAAAACAAGCAGGATGTAAACATCAGCAACTTAAGTACTTGCCAGCTCAGTTGTTAGGAATGGAGGTAAAGCTAAAGATTAAAGACAGCTTGACAAAATCCTACACACCATCCAGCTGGGCTTTACACATTATGAGATGTGGTAGGACAGAATGAGGGTGTTTAAAAAAATTATTGCTATTATGCAGCTGGAGGGCAATGGGCTAAGCTGGGAATATGCCAGGAGAACTTGTGCTGCTTGTGTAGATAAACTTGCAGGACTTCAGCTTTCAACTCCATCCAGTCCTTTCTGTCAGATTCTCTTAACCTTGTCCTGTCCCTCACAGAGTACTGACATTTTCAGAGCAGAAGAAAAAATCATGTTAAATTTATGTATGAGGAGGGGGATGTATGTCTGTGTAGCTGGACTCTGCTTTTAGGTGTTCATGCTCTTTTGATTAGTTCTGTCTTTGGTTTGTTTTGTAGTCTCAGAAGAGCTTACAAACCAATGCTGGTTAGGAGTCTGTCTAATTTAGATTCTCATGTTCTCTGGTCGGCTTGGAGGTGGTCAGTTCTTCATGGTGTTTCTGCAGAAGAGCCTCAGCCCCTCCTGAGTTGCTGAAAGGGAGTCCCGAGTGGTGCACTGCTGCTGGACCATCTAGGCCTGTTGCAACCCAGACAGTGCTGTTTTTGTCAGTTAAACTTGTCGGGATTTTGCCTAAGATTTTGTTTGCTGAAAGAGTTTTAAAACATAAATATTTGAAAAGCTCCAACGTTAGAGGATTTTACAAGACAGGCCTGGAAAGGTAGACTCGGGCCAAATTGTAGTGGATCTCGAACATCTGACAAAGGAGAATATGTTATTATTTTACTGGTAGCCAGGTAATGGGGAACCATTGAAGATGACTGCGCTAGAGACAGATGATATAAGGGATGGCCTGGAGAGAGACTTGTATCAGGGAGACTGGGTGGTGGGCTATTGTAGTAGGTAGTCCCATCATGGTATGATAAACAGTTTGTGTTAGAGGGGCAGGAATAGTCGTGGTTAACAATATGTAGACCAGGGATGAATGCTGAGTTTTATCTTATATTCCAAACTCAGTCTGTGGCGATGGCTTCCTGGAGTGCTGTGATTAGAAGGGTTGTATAGTTATGTCTGGCTTAATGCGGGGAGTTCTATGATCATTTAGTGATGTCTGTCATGGGTGAAAGAATAGGGGAGTAGCACCTCCTCTGTGCATAAATTGTCCCTGGTAGACATAATCCACAATGCAGGAGAAGAAGTAAGAATTGGTGACAGACTGAATGTGGAGAATCAGGATGTTGGGTGAATAAATGATGACTGATATTTAACCCTGGCTGACTTGACTTAGAAGAGTGCCAATTAAAGGAGAAATATCCAATAAACAGAGATATGATATTGAAGTTTGGGATTGAGATCCATGCCAGAGTTTTGATGAGTTGATTTACACAGGTGTAGTAGTTAATTTCGCTCTTGCAATTTGGTTGGGGGTGGGGAAACAGAAGAGGACTGGGGATAAATTAGTGGCTATCACCTTGAGTTGACACATTGATGTTCGTATCGAACTCTGAATGTGGACATCTTTACATCTTGAGTCACGTTGCCAGAAGGAGATCAAGAATTTGGCATAATAAGCATTGGGTAGAAGTAGGTGAGTATTTAGGGTGCCCTATCTGGGCAACATTAAATTTTATCAAAACTCCATTGGAGCTTTTTGTTTATTTTAAACTCTTACTTAAACTCTACCTTGTTTATTAATTGGCAGATTTTAATGTTGACTCAAGCTTTGTCTCTTTCTCTGCTATCTTGAGATTATATAGAATATTGATGCTAAGAAGAAACTCAATCTGGACTTCTGTTATAGAAGAAAACACAGGGACTCAGAATGGCTAGGATTTTGCCTAACAATACAGAAATAATAAGTGGTATATTTGGGTCTGAGTTTCAGGTTGCAATTTTCCTTTTAAGTGCTTTTTCTGTTATTCTGTGCTACCATTTCTATAATATATATGGTACAGATGTGAACTTTATGTACAAAATAAGGATAAATAATGTGCAAAATCTGATGAAATAATTTGGAGAAATGGAGATACTGGCAGTCCCCAGCTTTTTGCCCTTTTATATTTTGCTGTTTCTTTCATATATTCAAAAATATACTTAAACCAGTTTTTGAATATTTAGGTCATTTCCAGTCATTTGTTCTTATAAGAAGGAAAGACGATGTAAGTAAGTTAGCCCGACTGCCTAGATTTAAATCCAGGATTTATCACTTCTTGCCTATGAGATCTTTGGTTAGTTTCTTAGCCTTTGTACCCCAGTTTCCTTATCCGTCAATGAGGATAATAATGGTGCTTATTACTTCATAAGATTGCTGTGAGAGTTAAATAGGATGGATATGGACAGTACTTAAAACAATCTTTGGTACATGGCAAGCTCTGTATAATAAGAGCATAGACTTTAGAGTCGGACCTTTTGGGTTTAAATTCTAGCTCCATCTTTTACTAGTTGTTTGACCTTGGACAATTATATTAAATTCTCTGAGCTTAGGTAATATCTACCTTATAGGACAGCCATGAGAACTAAGTGAGGTAACACAGATAAAGTGCTTTCACGGTGCTTGAATTAAAATAAGGACACAGTACATGATAATTGTTTTCATTATTACCGTCATAATCATTATACTTATGAATAATGCTGTAATGAACATCCGTACACGTAAACCTTTGTATGTCTTTGTGAATGTTTCCTTAGGGTAAATTCTTAGACATGGAATTGCTGTGCTCCTCTTAACTTTCTAAAATGTCTTTAATTTTTAAAAGGCCTTTAATAAAGCTTCGTATACTTAAAAAATAACAAACTTCTATTGAGCACATAGTACGCACAATTTACCAATCTAGGCATAGTAGGTTATACAAGAATGAATAGTTCCTTATCCGTAATGACTTTATAATCTAGTGTGAGAATTAAGAGATGAAACTAAATAACTGTGATAAAGTATGCAACATGATGCCTGTCTTTGAAAAGGGACAAAGTACTGTGGAAACACATTAATTGGAAGGATTAATTTTGGCAGAGGGAAATCAGGAGAGGCTTCACTAAAGAGATGACATTGGATATTGATGATGTGTAGTATTTTGATAGATGGAGATAGGGAAGGTTATTATTACTGGCATAGCAAGACCTGCCCTATGGTTCTTTTCTGTCTTTGGGGCCTGAGGGCTTAAGCACTAGCCACCTGCTTTGGAGACAGACTAGTAAGGAGCTTATCTCCTCTCCACTTGCTGTTCTCCTCCTAGATTCTCTTTATCTTACCTCCATCTGCTGCAGGACACAGACAATTTTTAGATTTCCTAGTTTCTCTTAGAAACATGATACTACATCAGGTATTACTTAAGACTGACTCAGGCCAGAGTACACATGCAGCTCTTTAGTTCATCAGATTGAAATTCAGCATCTAGGTTCTCTATGATTACTTTAATCTGATTTCTTTGAAGAAAAGTTAATCTCTTGTTATAGTGTGATGACAAGGCTTTGCAAGTATAGGTATTTTAATGTAGTTATAATTCTTAAGGTAAGTTAAAGCCTTTTGAGTTGTTACTTATTTTTCAGTGACAGTTATGACAAATGGCTGGCATAATTTATTTTTGCTCTGTAGATGGGCATAACTGGAGATCTTATATATTAGGTATGCATTTTTTTTATGAATTCATAAAATTTAAGCCTAGAACATTGGATTAGATGTTAAAGCATTTATGTTGACAAGCAAGAAGTAAATTGTACTCTGATCCGGTTTGTATAATAATGTGCAACCCAATTCACCAAGCTTATATTGGTAATTTTGTATTGCTATGAGACTTAAGTTACATATATAAGAGTTGACAGTCATTTCAGCATGTGTTAGACTTGAACTCCAGAAGGTAAAGGAGAAGTCGTGTTACTTAATTTTTGTTCAAAAAACAGTCAAAAACAATTGGAAAAGGGTTCTTATGTAATTCTCTGCCATACACTTACAAATACACAGTCTACCTAAATCTAATGTTAGCCAATGTTGTGAGCTTCTTAGGTTGCTTGTTTCCTTAAAGCTTTTATGTGACAAATTTATAATTTTATATGTTATTTCTAGGTCAACAGTTAGATTAATGTTTTATCTCCTCAGCAAAAGCACAGTGCTTCTTTGTAAACTTTGTTATCTTACTCAAACTGAAAATTGCAAAACAAAGAATTTTCTCGTTCTGGCATTCCTTGGTGAAGAGCTTTGTTTATTAGAGGTTATTTTGTATTTCGTTTTATATTCTACTTACAGCTTAACTAAATTTTCTGCAGGTGGAATGAATATGCTATTTGAGGCTTTCAAATCTTATTAATTAAAGCTAGTTAGCTGTCATCACTGATCTTTTACTAACATTTAATTTTTTTTGCTTTGTTATATCCCAGCAGGAGGCCACTTAAATTGATCAGAATATAAACCTGTCCTGCTCACTAAAATATACCTAGTGACTGGCCATGGAAAAATACTCAAGAAATACTTGTCAAATGAGTAAACTGATTATATCTCTGAGCTAGGAGGGTATAAATCTAAAAAAAAAAAAAGTAGTTTAGATTATGCAGATTTCTCTATTAGTCTGAGAGGTGTTAACTTTGGACATTTCTTCTATTTGAGCTAGTATGAATTTAATTTTTTTGAAGTATGATATGTCGTCACTTCTTAAGTAGAAATAGGAACTCAATGTTGTTTTTTTGAAATATAGTACATTTTAGAGACTTCATTTAGAGACTCTAGTACTTCCATTTGTATAGAGTGAAATTTTATTTTGTTTTGTGACTCTCAGAATATTGGAAATTTGGTTTTAAATATATCCTGTTATACTACATGTATCATGATCTGAATTTTTTTTTTGCAACCCCACTCTAAAACTCTAATACATTTCAGCATCTACATAAGCCTCCTCATTAAAAATTTGTTTTAGTATAGCCAATTCTAGCTGTTTGTCAGAGAGTTAGTTCCCAGAAAGAAAATGTCATAAAAGGGATTGTCATAAAGGGTTTTGCATCTCCTCACAGGAACGATGGAGCTTGTATTTGTGACCAAAAATGAAACTAAGATGATCATAGACCTGACGTGAATAGCATAAAAGCAAAAATGCAGCCATAAATCAATGCATTATTTCATTTTTATTTTACTTAATAAACATTTGAAGTATATCAGATATGAATCTTAAGTAGTCACCATGGTCAAAAGAATTTTTCAGTTATTAAGGGAGAAAGATATGATCAGAGTGGACTTGAGAACAACCATGTAAGAAGTCAGCCAGTGTTCATCATGCATGCTGCATCAGTGGTTTTATGGAACCTGGGTTAAGTTGGAATCCCATCCTTAAAACTTGGATGTCCTGATTTGGGATGGCAGAATAGGCTTGGTAAATAGACTGATTTTAAATTTGATCCCGGGTAGTTTGGTAATCGTATTAGAAATACAGATAAAATTTAGGATACCTAACGGGATCATTACTTCTCCTCTACTTCTTTTTAACCTAAAATATGAATCTCAGTTGGACTTAAGAGGTAGCACATTTAAGAAGGTTCAATGCCAGAGCTTTATAAAAGCTTCGAAGCACTTGTGTTATAGATTGAAAGGAAATTCGATCTCTTAGTTGATGTTAAGAAGCTTGCCAAAATGAAAGTTGCCCAATGGTAATTAACTTTGGATCCAATGTTCTTTCCTTCATTTCCTGTGTTCTGATATTAGATAACTGCTTATATGGCCATACATCATTCAATAATTGGAAAATGTTAAAAATTAAAATTAAATTCTGAATTAAGTAAAATTAGTGAAGAGACAGAAGGCAAGAGCAGCAGCTTTTATGAAGCAGGTATGACAGAAGTTCCATGAAATCATGATTAGATTTGTTCATTTTTTTAATCACAGGATCTTTAGCTAGTTAAAAAACAACAACAACAACAACAACAAAAAAAAACCGCTGGAACAAACCTCTTTAGCATAGAAGCTTACAGGATCTTATAACATGTACAGCACTTGTCATCTCCTTCCCTGTTTTTATCACTTTTAATGCAGGAAAGGTTGAGGAATCAGGATTTAGAGAGAGAGAAAAGAGAATGTAATGGCCCAGTATTTAAAGAGAGTTGAGCCGTAGCATAGACCAAAGTATGGATGCTGGGACCAATTGTGGTAGCAGACAGAGACAGTGATTCCTGTACTGTGTAGTTCTTGTGTATAAACATCTGCCATTGGTCACTGGGTAGCCTTAAATAGGCTTTAGTGATTATGATACTTAAAAAGCATGTTGGGTTCAAGGACTTATAATATTCTTTAAAAAGACAGTAAATTCATGGTTAAATAGAGCACACTAGTGTGTGTCTAGATTTTGGTAGTTCTTTAAATCTTTCTCCAAATGGTAATTTCTCTCAAATTTGAGACATAAATACTAGGTAATTTAGTGATAAGCAAATATTTAAACAGTTTGAATGAATTTATTGCATCCCAGTTCTTCCTACTTACTTACTAGCTGTTATAACCTTTGGCAGTTACTTAAATTTTTCTCTTACCTAATTTTCTCTTATAAAGTGCAGTTAACAATGGTTTCTACCTCATAGGGTTTTTGTGAGTACTGAGTAAACATATGTCAAGTGCTTAAAATAGTGTCTAGCTAATAGTAACACCATACATGTGTTATCTGTGATGATTCTTGTGGTGGTGATGATGCTGATATTTTCCTCCTCCTCCTCTTCCTCTGCCCTCAGCATTTGTAGAAGTGTGCACTTTCTCCCAATTCAGTCATTCACCGCTTCAGAAGAACCAATATTTTAGGCCAGTATTTTATAGCACAAGGTATTATAGTCCACTTGGAACCAATCAGCTTTGTGCTTAGGTTATTCCCAACCCAGTCTCTTGGAAGCAGAACTTAAAAATTCAACCTCAGTTTAATAACGACCATTGTTTTTCACTGGTTATCTCAGAGGTGATTTATTAGTAAAAGCACCAGTATGATCTTTAAGAAAGGGATTTTTGATAAATCATCACAGCTCCATGGAATATTAATTTGACAACATTGTAGGCCTCTAGTTTATATGATAGAAGTTGTAGGCAATTCAAAGAGGGCAGAGAAAATTACAGCTTAGTCACAAAGATAGAACAAATGCATATGAAAAGTTAAGTAACCTTAACAAATATTAGTTAAAGAGCCAAGGGAGATTCAAATAAGTAGAGACAGAACACCTACCTCCAGTCTTGGGGGAAGACTTTATAGAAGTATAAAAGGCAGGATCTCAGTAGGCAGAAGAAGGGGTACAGGTTGAATGGTAGAGGAAGGCTATCTTTGGTGTATTAAAAAAAAAAAATGATGAGCAATGTAGTTTTACTGGAAGAGAGAGTTTATGCTGAGGAAAACCAAACAGCAAAGTTGGTAAACTAGGAAGATATACAATTACAAGGACAGAATTAAATCTGTGTTAACTGTGAGATTTAATGTCTTCAACACATCAAATTAACACATGCATTAAGCAGTGATTCTACCAGCTAAATAAATCTCAATAGGAAACTAAGTAACTGGAGAACATCAAGGATCTAGTTGTTGGTGTATATCAGAGCCCCTGGAAGGAGGAACTCCATCAAGCTTAGACTTGGTTTTAAACTCATCTACTTACTAATTGTATTAGTGGACAAGTTAATTAATTCTCTGAACCTCAATTGCTTCATCTGGAAAGTGGTAGTAATATTAATATGAAGGCTGCACCTTTGAAATATATGAGGATTAAATGATTAAATTATATGTAAAGCTCTTACAAATTCAAATATATAGTAATTAATAATGGTAACTAATAACAGCAGCGCAGAATGTCTCACAGATAGAATTACTTTGATTTTACTTTTTTCCCCATACTGAGATGCCATGTAAAATATTAACTATTTAGTGTTCTACTTCTTTAAGAAAAAGTTGAAAATATACTCCTATACTTACTTCTTACATTACTACTGCGAAATGATAATGCTTCTAAATATAGCTGTGCAAGCTAGTAATCCTATTAAAATGACTAAATTGTGAATATACACATTAGGGAAGGATTTAAATCTGGTGTTTACTGAGTTCATATTTTAATCCAAATATATTTGAAATTTTTAAGCATAGAAATCAAAAGTGTAGGATAATTGAAGAGTTAATAAGATAATTAAATAAGGGTTCCCCTAAGTCAAGTGTTTTAGTAATAGAGATTTTTTTTCTGTACTGGGAATTCTTCTTTTCCCCAGAGTTGTCACTCAGTTTTATTTTTAAATGCTGACATAAATCTATTTTAGTTTTCTATTTAGTGTCATATAGTGGAAAGAATACAAACTGAACAAAACCCCAAGTTAAATTTCCTCTGTGCCATTTTCTGGCTTGTGTGATCTTGAGTAAATAATTTCATATTCTAGAGCCTCATTTTCTATAAAATGGGGACTTTTCTATAAAAAATACCGTCCCTGATGTAGCAGGAAAAATTATTAAATTTGTTAAATGTAGACCTGAGGACATGTCTTTTAATAATCTATGTGATGAAAGAGAAGCACACATAAAGTACTTCTGCTACATACCACAGTATGATGATTGTCTCAAGGAAAAGTATTTGTGAGATTGAGTTATAGGCTGAATTAGTTGAACGTTTCATGGAACACCATTTTTTCTTGATAGAGTGATTAACAAACTGTGGTTATTCAGACTTGAATATTACATGGACATTTTCTCAGAAATAAAGTGAGCCTGGAGCCTGTCATTTTAAGAGAAACAAGGGACAGTGTTTGTTGTTAATGATAAAATTATTTCAAATAAAACTAAGAATCTTAGAAAACTTGTATTCTCTACTGTGAACTTGACAGCTTCCTAATACTCAAAAGACTTTTGATGAGATTGGTGATGATACTAATGAATGTAATTCTTAAAAATATAATAGTGAAATGTGTCAACATTTGGAAGATCTATATCACTCAGTGACTATTTTCCAAAAGACCAATGAGTGATATTTTTAAAAATCAGGTAAAAAAAATGGGTAAAAGATACATTCAAAGTACAGAATAGACCTGTGGATTTTAATGTAGCAGAGTATGAAAGTTTTTTGATAATGGTTTTCGATTCAACATTCTAATTTAGGATTAAGGAACTACCACTTGTTGAGTTTTGGTATAGTATCAAAGAAGAATATCCATTTTTATATGAAAATACCATTACAATAGTTTCCCCTTCTAACTACATACCTGCATATGTGGCTGAATTTTCTTCATTTACTTCAAACAAAACAATATATCACAACACACTGAATGAAGAAGTAGATAGAAGAATCCATGTATCTTCTGCTAAGCTAGACCCTAAAGAGATTTGCAAAATATTTCTCACTAATGTTTTTGCTTTGGAAATGTAGTTACTTTTACAAAAATATGCTTTTTATGTTAACACATAATGGATTTTATTATTTCAAGTGGATTAAGAAAAGTAATTAAAAATATTTTTAACTTCTAATATAGTAAAAATGAACGGATATAATCTAAATGGAAGTTTTTTTGGGTCCTCAATAATTGTTAACAGTTTTAAAGGGTCCTGACATGAAATATGAAAACTGCACTTCTAAAGTGATAAACTAAGACTTATGATTTTTATGGTTTACTAATGCATGATATTGCCATCTCGTGACAAAATAGGGAAATGCAGGTATTCTTGAAAAGCTCAACTTTAAGGCCCTTGGAATGATTGAGAATGACTGCTTTGTGGAAATTTATCAAGAGAAAAGAAAGACATAAGTTCGTATTTCCAAAGGATATATCTTAAGATATATGTGCCAAAATATATTAATTTTCAGAAGGCAAGCAAGGAACAGTTAATTAAGTAATTATTTCTAAAGACTAACATTGGTTTTAGGCCAATCTTATGGTAAGAACACAGTTCTTGTGTTCAATAATTACATATCGTAGTACACAGAGCCCCTTATATGTGATGTTACAGGTTATGGGATGTGTATTTACTGTTTGAAATACAGACAAATGTTTATGGTGGTATTTTACTTTGTTGGCGTATCATCATCACCTGTGATTGACTTAAGAATCAACCATATGTCATTAACATAAGCTTTGATCATAATTTTCTGAAGAAGAATGTGATCAATTTTTTACATCGAGGATTTCAGGCCCACACTATGGTGAAGAATTTGTTTTTTTGTCCCTTAGATACTTTATCTCAGCAGTTCTGTGTCATCTGTCCTGTACAAACATGCAGAGTAAGCATTGTTCCTTGCCTTCTAGTTTTTTGAGAACTAAAATATACAGTGTAAATATGCATAAACATGTGGAAGAACATATAGACAAATAGAACCTAAGCCAAACTGTGAAAGATGCAGCTGCAAGAACCAGGCTTGTGAATAATGAACATTTATGCTATGGAATAGCTTCAGTGTGCCTGTTTTTGCATCGATGAGCTATGTGAAAAGGAACTTCACTTAATTTTCATTCAGTTAGAGGAGGACCCACTGGCCAGTTTTTTGACTCAATTCAGCTGATTGTTTTCAAAATAACCTGTTCTATTCAGACAGTTGTGTGTGTGGGGACAGCTGTGCTCAGATGAAATGACTGTGAGCCCTACACTCTAACTACTGTACCAGTTTTCTGCCTGTGTGCCCAGTGACCCTGCTGATGAATATTTTAGACATCTGCATGAATAATCGGACTGCCCACAGGAGAGCCACTTGCTTGTTTGTGAGACTAGAAATGCAGTCGAGATGATGCTGACTCTAATTCTGTGTACCAATGTGAAAATAATAAATACGTAAGTAAATCCTTAGTCTGGAATATTTTTCAGCATCTATAGGTGCTCTAAAACTGGGTGCCAAATTTTACATGAGGAGATATGTGTTTGTGTTTTTGAGAAAACTCCAGAGCTTTTGTCAGACTCTCCAAAGGGACTGGGATCCATAAAATTAGCCAAGAACCACTGGATAATGTTTTGTAGTTTTCAAAGTGCTTCTCCATACATTTTTATTTGATTCTCTCAATATTTCCAAGGGAAACACGGCAGGTATTTTCTCTCTTTCTCCCTTCTAAAGAAGAGCATAACTGGGAGCTTAAGTGGTTTTGAGTTTCATCCTGTAGGCACAAGGAGCCATTGAAGGTTTTAAGTGAGAAAGAGATCTGATCAGATTGTTGTTTAGAGACTTCCCTGGTGATCATATAGCGGATGTTTCAGAGGAGTGGGAAATGAGTTAGGAGGCCACATGAAAGATCAGATGAGAAGAGATGGCCGACTCTAAGTTTCTGACAGTCAAATTGGAAAAGAGCCAATGGATTTGCAAAAGAGTTGAAATCCTTTAGGTTTATTTATCAGTTGGTGTTGGAGGCAGGGGAAAGATAAAGGGGGAAAAGATGTTTTTGAAAATGATTTTCTGGCTTGGTTGACTAAGGAAATAGAAGCAGGGAAAAGTAGGAAGATAAACTTAATGATTTTGAAGAACTCATAGGACATCTAGAGAGAAAGTCTAGTAAGCAGTTTGAAGTGCTGGTCTGGGACTGGTGAGGTGAGTTTGACATTGCTTAGAGTGTGTGGGGTGAGAAGTGAAGAGCGCTAGGGATGGAACAGTGAGAAAATGTCAGCCAGTGCTCAACTAGCTGGAATGATGGTTTTAGGGAAGCCTAGGGAAATCCAAGCATGATCTTTTTAAAAATCTCTCTATTCCTGAGTAGGGAAGTAGGGACTAACTATTTCTTGACTCTCTTTGTGTACTATCAGATTACTCTATTATTTCTGAATGACCTTAAATTCATGAAATTTACATAAATCAGGTACCACCACTCTGTCTTCAAGTCAGTGGGGCACATCAATCCAAGGATGTGTTGAGGGTCCAGTTTTATAATCTCTATAATCTTCCCCATTCTTTGATATGGAAATTGCCACTTTATAAAGTATATGTAAATATCATACTAATCCAGCTTTAAATACCTTCCCACTACTTATGCCTCACCTCATTTAATTTTGGAGCCACAGTTGCTTCAAGATAGTTTCACAAGATTCAATGCAACATCCTCCTTAAGTATAGCATTCCTTTTGATTACTTTGCTAATACCCCCATCTCATAGTTTTCCTCCCTCAACTAAAATGACCTTCATCTTCATTTCACCTCAGCTGTGAACACACATGCCACACCTAATAGATCTGCTCCACTTTCAATGTTTCAAACTCTATTAGTCTCCTTTTTGAAATAGCCTTCTAACTTTTATCTGCCCCATCTCTCCCGCTTTTCTCCTGAGCCTGTAGTTTTTTCCCTGCCCATTCCTTGTTCACATCATTTTTTCTGTCCTTGTTTCCCAGTGCAGGCAGATGAGTGAGAGGAGGCTGGCTACTCCCTTCCAATATCCTGCTTCCACACCTAGCTCTGAAATAATCAGATGGTTCTGTAATGATTGAGCTTGCCCTATAGATTTTCTCACATAGTTTGCTTTGATAATTCCCAACCCAGGGTCTTTCCCTATCATCATTTTTCCTCCTACTACTTTCATTTAGGCACCTGGACATTATTTGAAAACCTCACAAAAACTAGGGCAGTGTTGAATTTTTAAAAAATTAGTCAACTACCTAACCTCTTTTATACACACACCTAGAGAAAAGGGATCCTTAGAACTAAATGAAGAAAAATAGATCTGAATTTAATTTTAGTTTCATTTTATTGTTTCAGCTGGCTTTGCTCATGTACTTCTATGTATGTGTGAATACACACACACACACACACACACACACACACACACACACACCTCTCTCTCTATATAAAGATCTTGATAAGAATTTCCCCTAGATACTTACCCTTTGTGAGTTAGGAATTGGACTGTGCAGATGCTTGTTCTTCCTTCTAAGCTGTGAGTGATACTTATTCATTTTATTTTTTGTCAGTTGGTTCCATGGTTTGTGAATTCTTTATTATAGTAGGAGTCATCAGTGGGATGGAGAATCATTGAAATTATAAGTTTTGGACATTAGTTGGAATAACCTGAACACTGTGCTTACCTTTTGGGCCTTTAATTTAATTTAAAATTAAATGAGTCTTGTGATAGGCTTCACAGATATGTGTGCAAGGCTTGGATGGAAGTGTGTGTCTAGGGTGTGTGTTGGAGGGGGGCTCTTTTGTTTAGTTGAATAGGCTAGGAAATCTTGGCCTAAAAACAGTCATTGTTTAGAGTACACAAATAACTGAACATAATGGTAGCGAGAAGTTACATTTGAAATTGGACCACTGACTTCCAAGAAAACAGTGCTGTGAACAATGTCTTCCTTATTTCCTTTAAAATATCCATGCAATTTTCTGAAGAGGAAGCAAATCCCTGGAAGCAACCACAAGGAGTATCAGAAATTGAGCCCACTCTAATTTTTGGAAGGATTTTTTTTTTAATTCCTTTCACCTGTGGGTGAAACCCCCTTCTTCAGCAACCCCCATCCCCCGCTCTCCTTCCTTATGCAACCTCTCTACCCCCAGTATTTTCTGCCTCTTGTCATGGAATCCTGCACTCCTTGTACTGGCCTGTTTCCCCTTTTGTTCGTCTTTGTGTTGTTATTTGTTTCAGTTGATTTGGTAAATAAATAGCTGCTACCTGCTCCTTCTCTGACTTACTCGCCTTTTTTTTTTGGAATTGCAGGGGAAGAGTTAGAGACTGCTCTCCCTGAACAGACTCTTGGCTCCCACCCAGGTTCTGCCATGGTCTATGACCTTTAGAAGTCAAGCACCAGGATTTACACCTGCCACCAATCATCCTTTGCCTTACCCCTACCCCAACTTTTTGTCATTGGTGTGAGTTTTGTTTGTTTCCTCCCTTAGTTAGCCCCGAAAGGTCTGGGAAGGAAGACTTGGGTTGGTGGTGGATTCCTTCTCCTTGAATCCCCAGCACTGTGCTCAGTTCCTAGCTACATGGTAAGCATTCAAGAGACTTGTCAGTTCATTAACTAAGCTGGATTATTGGTAAGGGCTTTAAAGCAGTCCTCAGAGTGGTAAGCGTTGAAGACCAAGGTTGAAAAACCAAGCTCAAGAATGTAAAAAAGAAACAGAGATGAATACTTAAGACAAAAATCAACAGCTTCAAAGCAAACTTATAGGAATCTACAGTAAAATCTTTCTGAAACAGATTTGCTTTATGAAACAAGAAACTGCTAGAAAAGCTATGCTTTGTAACCTCAATGAGATACATAGATTCCTCCAATCATTGAGAATTTAAAAGGACAAAATAAAATGAAAACTCTATGGTAAATAAAATGAATCTTTATTGAAAATGATAAAAATCAGACTTAGCAAACCCACCCAGTGATAGAGGATCAACTTCAGGAAAATGTTGGAATGCAACAGAAGCCTAGAAAGATATAGATCCAACCTCGAAATGAGAGATTATTGAGGAAGAGCAAAACAGTTGAATCAACGGTGATAATTTTTGCAGGGACATTTTTCATATCAATGCAGAAAACAGAATCAGAGTCACCATAATCCCATCCAACTACAGAAAACTAGAATAGTTTCACATTCCTTTCCTTTTCTTTAATCTGCAGGCTCAAATTTATATCTCATTTTCAAAGAGAGATTGAATTTGGAAATATAAGTGTTCTATATATACTTCCAAATAATATATAATTAATTTAAATCTTAAATACTCATTTAAGCAACTTCTGAGATTTAGGCAGACAACAGAATTTAGCACTTAAGACATCATCTTGTTGCAAAAGCATATGATCCACCTGCTACAGCACATAGTAGGCACTAAAGAAATATTTGTTGAAGAAATGAATGAAGTTGTATATAAATTAACTATACTTGGAAAATGTAATTTTATCTACGAACAACTTTATAATTTCACTGTTTCTCCCTTGTATGAGAGAAAGATAAAAAATTTACCCTGAAATCTGGACAAAACATCTATCATGATGTGAAACATGGAAGAAATGTTGAGATTAGCATGCAGTAATGAACATGTTGGTAAGTGCTAGGGAAGGCAGAAATCAGAACTTAAATAAGTCCTAATTTTTAGGATCTCAAAAGATTAATTCAGATTGTTTTAGATGTCATCATATCAGAAAGATTTGGCCAATCTGGTTGAAAATCAGAGGTCAACAGAAGTGATTATGCAGCTAGAAAAATCAACTCATAAAGCATATCTTAGTATATAATTTGGTAAAAGAATTTGAATCTTTCTAAGCCCAGGGAAACAAGGATAATTTAGAATGATTTGGAGAGCTGTGGAGCTGATGGCATAAAATTGAGTAGAAAAAATACATATTGAGTGTAAGACAGTTCTTAATGGACAAATTAAAGAACCGTATAGCATCCAAGGAAAGCAGTAAAGATGTTTTGATACAATCTGACACCCCAAAGAATGAAAACAACTAATGTTTATTGAGTACCTACTGTGTCTGGCACTCTATATGCATTGGTTCATGTAATCTCCTCAGTAATCTATGAACTAGGTACTGACATCTTCATTTTATAAATGAGGATTTTGAGGCTTGGTCATACGTCTGGTGGGAAGTCGCACTGTATTTTGAACTCAGGCCGCAAAGCCCAATCTCAACTGCTGTCTGCTCTTATCCACTCTTGCCTTCCAGACCAGGCAGTTGGGTATGAACAGGTATGTTGTGCAGAGATTTGGCAGAGTAAACCAGCTGTTCTTCCATATACTAAATAGGTGATCCCGACAAGCCATTTTTAATTAAATGATAATAGAATGTCTTATGTATTCCAATCAAAGGTGTGCTTTTGTTTAGGCTTCCGGATGAATGAATCCTTGTGGAAACAAGATTACATTTGAAAAGGCTTTCTTAATGCATATGTGAGATAAATAGGTATTAAACTCCCAGACCCAATAGAGTGAGCAGTATCCAGCAAATATCAAGTGCTTCAGGAGGTTTTAATGCCTAAGTTGGCTACATAGTAGTGTGTAAGGGGCTGGAGAGAGGAACCTGAGCTGGAATTTGTGTTCTATCTTTCATTTGCTTATAACCTCAAAAAAGTCATCTAACCTCTCTGGGAATAACAATGCCGCTCTCCTCATGGGGTTGAAAATTTTATATGGTGATGCATATGTAAAGATAGTGTGCATGTATGCAAATAAGATGGTAAGTATGTAAAGAAGGTATGTAGATAAGATAGTGTGTATATAAAATAGTATGTGTGTATGTGTGTGAAATGCCTAGCTCAGTGCCCTGCGTATAACAGCTATTCAATTAATAGTGGCTGGCATTATTATTATTCATTGTTCAGATGCAATCTTCAAGTAAATACTTTAGAAAGTACAGCCAAGTAGTACTGTAAGGTGGTAATAAAGATTTCAATTTTGTGTATTCCTCTCAGCTGATGTATTTAATAGTAAAATTTCACCCTCTTTGTACCCTTTTCACAATTTGAGAGTTTACAGAAGCCTTTGGTGTTATAAAGGCAGTAGTTTCTTCACTGAAAACATAGCTTATGACAAATTCAGTGGTTGCCGAGCTCTAATATGTTAGCAGACAGAAGCATGCTTTTAATATTCATCATCTTTAAGTGCTACCAACTGACATTCAGTACTAAATGTGCAGATATGGGTGCTGAGCAAAACAGAGCTAGAAAGGGGACTTGCTAATTTGTATTCTAGATGGAAATCTTAAATTAGTTTCCAAGATTTTTAAATGGATTTTTAAATGCTGGGCACATAGGAGATTGAGTTCATATTAATATTTATAAGATTTGAGAAGATATTTAGTGAAATATTTGTATAATTTAATTTTGGTCATAATCAAGTAGGAAACCATAACAAGAAGGACATTGCGTTTTAGTTTGATGACTATTTTGTGGCTCCTGGTTAGTAATATGCTTCTAGAAAAGCCCCAGACAACACATGTATTCTTAAAAAGCCCTTCTTTATTAGAACCCAGAATTCTGGTCAGAGGTTATTTGTGTATAAATTCCTTGGGTTGGATTGTTTTATGTTAATTTCATTTACATTAATTAATTTAGAAATCAGTGTCAATAATGATTTTTTAAAAGCATTCATTGACAGTTCTGCAGAACTCTGTAATCTAGCTGCTTTTACATTCTTATACGGAACAGCTCCGTCGGTTCACAGAAAACCTGCTTCCTGTAGTTTTGCTTAGGGCTAATTGAGTTTAATGTAGTTGTGTGTGCAGAAGGTATTGACTTGTGCATAGTATTTAATTTGTGTAAATATGTGTATATGTAATGTTTTGCCCCTCTGAGTTTTATTTTAAATGTAACCCTTGAAACTGGGATAATAGAAATTCTTAGCTTAGGCCTGCTAGCAATTGCAGGTGCCAACGGTTTAAACTGCTGTAGAAATACAATTATGAGCAGCCAAGAGCAAATCTTGTTTTAAGGTCCATGTGTAATGAATGCCTGTTAGTATCATAGAATACAATTAAAAAGAGGTTTACCTCTCCCAAGCTGTGATTGGTTCTTTCTGATGGAAGTGTGGAGTCCCATGAGTAGAATGTGTATTCAGCTCTCGGTGATTTAGACACTAGTGAGCCTGGCATACTGCAGGCTTGGATAAATTCAGGGCAGTTATAGTCAGGCAGGATGGGAAAAGACTGAAAGATTAATGAGGGAGCTTAAAACAAAGCTCCAAAAATGAGAGCAATGCACTGCTTGGTCTTATGTAATTGTGCCGAATGGAAGTCAGTCTTGGCTGCTGTTGTTTAAAATTTTTAGGAGGTTGGCAGGGAATGTTTGTTTGTTATAAAAATCAAATCTAGAGAGTAATAGTGAAAACCTGGGACAAAATATCTAATTCTCGCTTGCCTGCATATGCCCTCAGAGACACACGCCTCTCTTCATGCTCCTTTTATTCCAACTCGACCAACCCTCCTGTCTCCCTGCTGCCTCCCACTGCTTCTCTTTGGCAAGGACCCTTACTAAGGACTCTTCGAGATCTGATCCACAGCTGCCTTTTACAGCATGAGCTACCAGGAGAAGTGTGTCTGAGATATGTTTCTGGAGGTTGATACCTTTTACCCCAAGGCCTAAAAGATTGGGAGCAATTAGGGGTGTGAGAGCCCTCTGAGAAGGTAATCCAAGTTATTGTTGGTTACCTGTGGCTGTTGTGGGTACCAGAAACAGGCTGATGGTTGCAAATAACAGTTTTGTAACATTTCTTCCTACAGATCTTAAGGGATCATTGTGGCTTTAAAATGCTATTTTACCTTTGAGACTCTTTTTAATAAATGCTGTAATGAACCTTGCATTTATGTGATGGACACAGTTGATCCGTGCAGGGATGCTGGTCATGTTGTCAATGTGAGGCTGGGCACTTAGAGGGGAAAAAAGCAGCTCGTAAATAACATGATGTAGGTGAATAACTCCTGGAATTTAAAGCTTGCCAGTACTAGTGAAGAAAAGCTGCCTTGAAAGAGAAATTGCCAACTCAAAGCAAATTCTTTAGAGCTTCAATATAGACACTCACCAGCCTTTTAACTTTGCTTTGTTTCCTCTTCAAGGAGTTTGGTGCCACCTACAGGAAGCAGGAAGCACAGAATCCTATTCAACCTCTCCATAGCACCTGGGTCCTCCCATTGATCATTCCTCATCTTTAGTTTTTATAAATTTGATCACTTGTTCATCATATAGTATTTATCAAGCTTCTTCTTGGCCAAACAACACTGCTAAGCTCTGTAGAAAAAAGGTTGTGCCCGTACTAGCTGTTTGGCAGGAGATTCCTCACCCTTAATTGCTTTTTTAAGGTCTCTATTTCTGCTGTCATGCACCTTTTCCACGGCCACACCGACGAGAGAACAGAGTTATCGATTGGGCACCCAGAGTATATCACATGTAAAGATACTGCTCACTGCTTGACAGTTGTACCTTGTTTCTCATAGAAAATGTAGCACCTAAATCATCATGTTTATCATGGATGTTGTTTATTTGTTTTTATTTGTCTTATTTGGAGAGAAATGTTACAGATTTTAAAATGTACACAGCAAAGAAAGTTTTAAGGATACATGGTTCAGTTCAGAGAAGTCTAAAGAGAAACTCATGATTATCTTTACGGGTGCAATAAGAAGAATCAAAATTATTTTCATTTGTCAGGATCTCATAACTATATCACTGAATTAAGTTCCCCATTGTTTCAGACTAGAATGATTTGGCTTGAAAGGCATTAAGAACAATGTAGGGCTTTTCTCTTTGTTGTGTGAACAGACTGTAGCTCTTTTTTCCCCCAAGAACATCGCTAACCCAGACCTTCTCTAACTGAGCTGCATCCCACAGGGTTCTATGCGTGGTTTTCCTCTCTTCTGTCCTGGAACACCATCTCACATATCCCAGACCAAATCTACTGTGGCCCAGATTGGATTGATACCATTATTTATTTTCTTTTTCAAGTCTCTTCCCTTAAAAGAGCAGCAAAGCCCACTGCCATATAACTAGTCCTCCTTCAGTGTGTCTGCATTTTGTTTTGTTTTCCCCTTCCCCTTCCTCTCTCTCCTTATGGGCTAATGACTCCATAATTCATTCACTTACTTAAGAAATACCTGTTAGTTATCTTCAAAACCTCTCTACTGCTGAAGTCCAAATCAGTCAAGTCCTATTGCTTTACCTCTACATTTATTGAATTTCCTTGTTCTGAAGCTGAATTTCTGCCTCATTCTTTTTACCACCATTTCATCCTCTTGAATCTTCTGTATCTCATCCACTTTCAAGTCACCATCTTCTTAAGAAATTCTTGCTAGTTGATTTTCAGTAGATTTGAGAAATGGGCTAAGGCAAGAAAGAACTAAGTAGTCAAGTGAAATTTACCCACCCTCCTACCCCTATTCCCATTAAATTGTGCTGTAGAATTTCAAGACTTCTCTATATTTGGGTATTTGTGTTAACATGTTCATTTAAACATCAAAAGGAACATAAGGGTAAGAAAATATGTTAGTGGTTTGATGGAAAATGTCACACATTGGTGCTGAAAGATTACAAATATAGTAATATATTTCTACTAAATGGTTGATAAAAGTTGCTCAAAATATATAATGCATCTCTCCAAAAGAGAAACGTAAATGTCCAATAAGCACATGAAAAGATGCCCAACATTATCAGTCACTAGAGAAATGCAAATCAAAATTAAAATGAGATTTTATTTCATATCCACTAGGGTGACTAACATTAAAAATAGACAATAATAAGTGTTTCCAAGGATATAAGGTTGTAGAAAAATTGGAATCTTCATACATTGCTGGTGGTAATGTAAAATAGTACAACCAATTTGAACAACAGCTTGGCTGTTCCTCAAAAAGTTAGAGTTACCATATGACCCAGCAATTATACTCTTAGATCTATGCCCAAGAGAATTAAAGTGTATGTCCACACAAAAACATGAACATGAATGTTTATAGCAGCATTATTCATGATAACCAAAATATGGGAACAACTCAAATGTCCAAGGACAGATGAACGAAAAAGCAAAATAGTATATTTGTACAATGGAATATTATTCAGCAACAAAAAAGAATGAGGTACTGATACATGCTGTAGCATGGATGAACCTCGATATGCTAAGTGAAAGAAGTCCAAAGGCCACATTTTATTTAATTCCATTTATATGGAATATCTAGAATAGGCAAAGCTATAGAGACAGAAAGTAGATTAGTAGTATACTAGAGGCTGGGGGAAGAGGACAAGAGTGGCTGCTAATGGGTATAAAATTATTTTTTGAATGAAGACAATGTTCTGAAATTAGATAGTAGTGATAGTTGTAGAACTCTGAATATAATAAAAACCATTGGATTGTACACTTTGAATTGTATGATATATGATTTATATCTCAATAAATCTTATAGATCTCTATATATCTATATCTATATCTATATCTATATCTATATCAATGTTTGTGTCCATACTATGTGTGTGTATATATGTGTGTGAGTGTGTGTGTGTGTATATATATATATGTAATTAGCAGCATTACATACTTAGGGTCTGCATCTGATTCAACTTTATATCTTCCAAAATACTAAACACAATGCCTTATATAAGTAATTCCTTGAAAAATGGTTGAAGAATGAATGAATGAGTGAATGACACAACAAATAGATGCATGAGTGGTCTTATAATGTGTGGAAGAATTTTTTCATCACATGCTATAGGAGAGAGGTAAAGAACAATGGCCAGAAACTGAATACTGTTCACTCAGGCTGACAGTTCAGCTGTCCTGTCATTGCTCTGATATCAGACTGATAGAATCATGCTATGCTTTGACGTCAGCTAAATGGTGTGTTTCTTTTTTCTTTTGAGTGATACGTTGGCAAAATATACTTTAGCAACTGTATGTTATGTGGATGATGCATGATGCTAATACTCTGTTGTGACCTTTATTTTTATGAGCTGTGAGAATTAAGAACCTACCAGTTTTAGTTTAATTAAGCAGTAAGACAGAGCAGATGGTGCATTTGTGGGTGATGATTGCATTCCTCTGGTTCCCTCAAGCAGTGCTCTAACCCTATGGATTGCTTTGCCTGGAGAGTGTCGCACCACTGTTGCAAAATTACTAGGAAGACAAGCACATGGTATTAATGTGGTCAGAAAATCTTATAGGGACGATTGATAGCAGGACTTGAGTGCCTCAGGAGGTTCTGTTGGAACTAGGAAGTAGGCATTAGGAAGAGGAATTCATGGCATTATATGGTTGTTGTAGTTTACTGCCTATCGCTATTCTCTAATATTTGCGAGTAAAGCATATGAAGATTTTTATTACCCTGGTATTCTTTTGTGTAATCTGGGTCAAACATTAAGAATGCATTGGAATATGATTTGCATGTTTTAAAGTACTCAGTAAAGAATAGGTAAATGGAGAAGCACTGAATTTATGGCAAGTTGTTTTATTATGTTTGCTTTTAGTCACTACGGAGAGCCTAGAGAGTGTCTGTCCTACAATATACATTTTTCCCCAAGTGCTATATGCTTACCGCCAGCATATTTACTCCAGAGGATGTTAAAAAACATACATAAGCAGAGAGAATATGGAATCAATCCAGTGCTTCTCACTGATCACACAGCTCTTCAGGGAGAAAACCAAATTGTTAGGCTGAATTATTTTCTTTCATTGTTAAGGGAGAGACTGTCTAGCTCAGATTCTTTTCCCTTTACTGTCTTTGAAAAACTGAATTACTTGAAAGCTGGCATAAAACTTGTAATTACACAATATTTTAGATCCTAAGATAATATGCCTCAATTTTTCTCATTAATGCAATACATGAAATCATCAAAATGAAATACATTCACTTACTGGCTGTAATGTTGTTAAAAGTATGAACTATCTGGATATTTTAAAATATAGCTATCGTTGCCTTAGATAGAGGATTTCCATTTGTCTCATCTCTTTGCTACAAAGACTAGATTTGGAATTATAGTTAAATCATGAACTTCAAAAATAATATTTTAACAAAGAGGATATAATTTCTCTCTGGGAAAACCCACATTTTATATTGATCTTTTTCTAAATTATTTAAAGAAACTATTTCCTCTGATTTTTAAGGTGTTGTCACCACAAAACCCGTAACTACATCATCCTACAAAATGTTCTTTTTGGAAACCTTTTATAATTAATTAAATGAAGCATTTCTTTTCTGGATTCCTACCAACTGCAATACACTCAGGCATCGAAGATATAAAACTGAAGGTATAAAGACTCATTTTGCAATTCTTCTTGTAGGAATAAAAGAACTTTTTAGTTAATACTCACCAGTGTGTATTATAGGAGAAATATCTACAAACATCTAACTGCACAGAAAATCTAACATATAACTAATTTTGGCCTACAAATTATTAATGATTTTGACAGGAGAAATTGCAAATTATTTTTATATTGAAACATACTTTATTGCAAAATATTGGCATTTCATTTCTTTACAGAACAAGATTTTCATCTAATTAAAATTTAGAAAAGAAGGAACTATATTATTTTCTATTTGCTCAGTATATAGGTAACTTTTCAATTCTTTTTTGTAGCTCTGTTTAATAAAAGAAACATTTTAATGGACCCCAAATTGAGACCTCAACAGGAAGATAAAATTATGCCTGAGAATTTTAGAAATGTTAGAATTATTAATTTTAGTTCTCTGAAATCGGTAATGTGTTAATTATCATCCAGGTTGTTTATCTGATGATGTTACTTCCTTTTTACAATATGCTGAATATTTTGCATTATTTTTGTATTAGAGGAAGTAAGGAAGTCTGTCAAGATGTGCATACACCAGTAACTGACAATCTGCACCTGCAGCCTCCCTCAGTCTCTCCTGAGTAGTCTAGCCTTTTCGTTAAGACTATAGGATTTAGAATCCCAAAGACTTGCCTTCAAATCCTGACTGTGCTACTTACTAAGCTGTGTGACTGTATCACTTAAAAATTTATTTTGCCTCTAAAAGAAACTCCTCAAATAGTGGCTTAAATACTAGTTTGTCACCTAAAAGAAGTCTGGAGATAGGCAATTTAAGACCTCCACCTAGTCTTCAGGACTCATCTTCCTCCTCTCTTTCTGCTTCACCATCCCCAGTTGGTGACTTTTATCTTAGAGGTCATCTCCTAGTCCAAGATGACTGCTGGAGCTTTAGCTAGAGCAGCTGCCTCTTAGGCAGCAGCAAAGACCAAGAAGAACTCCTCTAGGCAGAACCAGTTTCTTTGCCAATCCACACAGCACCGCTTCTTTATAGCACATTACCAAATGTGAAGGAGGTAGGAAATGTTATCTTTACTACGGACAGCTAAAAAAGAAGGGTTCTGTTTCCAAGGAGAAAGGAAAGAATGGATATTTGCTAAGCAACTGGCATTCTCAGCCATAGTGACCTTGGGCGATTGAATATCATTGAGCCTCAGCTTCCTTGTCTCTAAAAATGGTTGTAAAAGGATCTAATTCACAGATCCTATTGTTTCGAATATCAAATAAGTTACAATACACCTAATGATTTAGCACAATGCCTCGCACATAATAAGTAAGCAATAAATGTTATTATTCTTTCTACTTCCTTAATATCTCCAGATTAATACCCTACAGATACTTAAAACCTAACATGTTCAAATGTATTACATCTTTATTGCATTCTCTAGCTCACCACTTACCTATCCTTACAATCTAGAAACCTCAGAGCAATCTCTGAATAACAGTCACCAAGTGTAATTCTATCGGCAAAATTTGCTTATGGATTTCTCAGGCTTCTCCTTTCCATGTACATTGTCACTATCTGAATTTAGGCTGTCTTCATCCCTTGCTTTCCACAGGACTTCCCTATCTCCCAGATAACATTCACACTCTTTAGAATGATATTCAGGTCTCTACATAATCTGACTGCAGTATTAACAGCTTTATCTTGATTCAGCCACACCTCCTGAGTCTCTCCAGATCACACTTCTTTTTTCTTAACTTCACTGAAAATTCACTACTCTCCAAATAGGGAATTGTGACTCTAGTTTCATCTTCAGGATAAATATTGAATAATTCTCAAGTTGAAACACTTGAGGAAACTAAATAGAGATGCATAGATGCATTTCAGCTTAAGATTTTGAATACCAAGGTGTGATTTCTGGAAACCCCTTTATGATTTTGTTTATGAGGCCAACGGATAGATAAGTATGTCAGCAATCCTTATCATAGCTAGGTGTCTAAGTATATAAATATGAAAGAACAAAGGGCTCTTGAGTGAAAGGAATGGGTGGGGAGAAGTTGATGTCTCTAATGGATGAATTAGTGTGTTCAGCAATTCTCAAGATATAGGTTAAGATCTAGAAACTCATTATTTTTACTTTGCTAGACAATAACATTAGTTTAGCTACTTAATGTGAATGTTATGCATTTTGCTTTCAAATTAAAATAAAGAAGTAGAGAAGGTTAGCTTTATAGGTGTGTGTGTGTGTGTGTGTGTGTGTGTGTGTGTGTGTGTGTAATGCGTAACCGAGTGTATAATATAATTTCAAAGCCCTTAGATGCAATATTTTGAAACTAAGTTTGTAGTACAATTAAAACATATCTTTGGTCATAGATTACTTGGCCTTTTGCCATTTTCATAGGCAATGCCCTACTTAAATAGCCTGGATTGGCTGAGAAAAATAATTGCTGCTATGAAATAATTTTGCAATTACCGCTGTAATTAAGGGCAGTTTGTTAATGAAAGTGCTTGGTGAATAATGACTGCAGGGCACTCCATCTTGCAGCTTCATGCCAGATGATTGGCTCATGTGGTGGAGGCAGTTAGGGAATTAGTGACACAGCTGTCATGGTTACAGGATGGATGTAAATATCCTTTGCAGTTGATGATGAAGAACAGTCATTAGCCTCCTGCCCCTTGGGAACTGGTCAGAAGAACAAAAATAAACTTAACACATGATGATAAAAGCCATTCCTTATGTCTCCTTTTCTTCAGTTTGAACAATTAACATTCTAATAGGAACTGCAGAGAGCATGTGGATGAGCCCTCTCCACTTTACAGGCATGTTAGTGTGATAAATGTTCCTCCTGGTAGGGCATTGGTTGTTCACAGTTTATAACCGCTCTTATTAGCTTATGGGCCAGTTAAAAACAGCTCTTTAGAGACCCATGGGCCCCATTTAAATTTTTCTTGTTCATCTCCAGGTGTTGCTATTCAGTTCAACCCTTTGAAGAGTGCCCATGGATGGATTTTTGCATGCTTTCTGCATGGCTGAAGGGGCAATTGAAGATCAGTTTTCTGTGGTTTAGGTTTATTTGCCTGTGTAAAATATATGCTGTTATGAAGATGACCTGGATGCTTCTCTCATCTTGCTTCATAGTTTGAAAAAGTCATTGTTGAAGGTTGAAGGTTCATTTTTTTTTCTTAAAATAAGACATCCTAGGTGTTGCTTTGTATTTATATTCATTCCACTTCCTTGGTGTTTTGATGTTGTTTTTCATTGTAAATTTGCTTAAGCAATCTTTTGTAGAGTAATTTCATAGCATGCATACACTGTGGTTTTACATTGAGATGCTCGTGATCTGCAACTCATTAACTTTTGCTGACTGGGAAGTCAGTATAGCATGTGGCGTTTTCTCTCACTTTATCTTGCTATATAGTCAACTTTTATTTCTTGTAAAAGATACTAGTAGAACACTTCCACGGAACTTAAGCATGGTTTCTCTTGATAACCCAATGTGCTAAATCTTTTTAGGGCCTTAAGCATAGATCATTGGAACTTGTGTCATTACATCACTGTTGACCAGATATCTTCACTAAAAGAAAATAATAGTTTTCTGGGGTTTTGCTCAAAATACTGTTTATGGCAACACTACATTTAAGGATGAGTTTATTGCTCCATGTGTCTGGGTAAAATTTCCTGTATTTGCTTATTGCTGCTTTTGATGCCTGTGTATCCTCTTGGCTTTAGCAAGAGAAGGTGCCAAATAGAAGGGATCAGCATTCTGCCTCAGAGCTATCACACGCTGTGGCCCAAGCCTCTGCCTCTTCCTTTTCCTTTCTCTGGCTGTCACAGAGAGAATGACAAATATCAGCAAGCTTAGGTGTGAAAGAGAGCCTTGTTCTGACATTGAAATGCTCCCTTGGCTACTGAGTTACTTACTCCTCTAAGATGAACCCCTTTTCTCATTTTCTGTAGATAAGTCACTGTGATTTTTCTAGCTAACTTAATTGTGATCAGACATTCTAGGATACAAGTTAGCTTGCTTGTCCCAATGGTAGGGGTAAGTCCCTAAAAGCCAGATAACTTGAAACACACACACACACACACACACACACACACACGCACACACACACAGAGTCATGGCCACGGCTGGCACACTTATTTGGGTTCTAGTCAGATGTAACTTCTAAACATTCTCTTCACAGAATATCTTAAGTGCAGGAGAAGCTGGTGTGGCTTTGCATTAAATCAATTTTGGGAAACAGGTATAGAGACTTGTGCCATACTGTATCTCAGTCTAATGAAAATTGCACTGTATTATTACTCATTCTGTTTTTAGCTAGAGTATGGGCTTTTGTGGTATGGTAGGTCAGGATAATTAAAACAGGAAAGGAGAAAACAATTGTTTCTTTAATTGGTGTTGCTCCAGGAAAAGGGGACTGGGAGCCGTTTTCTCTTCAGGAGAGATGTGACACGCTACAGTATTTAGATATTCAGTGTGTGTTCCTGTTTATGTTTTATTTGGTGACGTCTTGATTTTTTTTTTTTTTTTTTAGCTAAACATATGAGACTGGAGTTTAATTGAATTTCCAAGCCAACTCTATGTGCACCCTTCATAATGTATATTTAAAGGTGCACTGCAGATTCTTAGGCGAAGTGGCCATGTGAATTTAGTAATCGGCAGAAGGGTGAGGGGAGCACTTTCTGAGTTTGGATAAGTATTTGAAATTCCTAAGTAAAATAGAGTCTGCTCTCATGCAATTTTCTGGGCTAGTTTGGACAAGAGTTATAGTCTAACTTTTGCACATAACAGACCTTATAGGGTTTCCCTCAGTGCCCCAGGACAAGTCAAAAACTTTATAGTTCTCCCCAGTGAAAATGGACCATGTCCCATCCTGTCATGTTGCCATCCTTTCTGTCAAAGCAACACTAATTATAAAAATCGAACATAAATTGGTACTGTTTAATAGGTTTGGGTTTAATTTTGCCTCGGTGGGAAGACATTTGATTAAAAGAATCCTTTTTTCCCCCCCTCCTTCTCCCTTCCTTTTTCTTTTAGTAGAATAGTTAGTAAAGGTGTAGGAAATTGATTTTAGTGTCACAAAGGACATTTCTGACAGGAATGTACTTTGAAATGATTCAAGGCATCTGTTTCTCTTGCATATGCCCAGCACTGCTGAGAGCTGTACCTAAATTAAACTGTTTAACGTGTCAACTCTGAATCAGATCACAATTTACATCCCAGTTGCTTGGCTGGAATTTTTAACATTTCATGAACTTCCTCCTCTAATTTACTAAACAAGTTCTCACTCAAAGTGACCATTTGTTCTAGATACCAATATGTTATGGTCAAAATTGATTTAGCTTTAGAGTTATTGTTTTTGTATGGTCACTTTGCCTGTGAAACGAAATCCTATTTGCAATCTGTATTTCTGCTGGTAGGGTTTGGGGATGATTGCTTGGTGGGTGTTTTTGCTACTGTTTGTCTTTCCTTGGTGCTACGTCTATCATACAGGCTGGCTCCAGGAATTCTATTGCTCATAGTTCCCAAGCATAGAAATTTCATGCAGTCTCTTTACTAACATATCCATGGCATCCCACATAGTACCTGGAAGGCACTTAAAATAAATCTTTCATAAATGAATGGGGAGTGATCACTTTGTACAGGATCATACTATATAGTCTTAGATTCTTGACTTCGAGGAATCTCTGTCTACCCTGCTCATGTTTCTTAGAAATTAGTAAGGCTTAATTATATCAATTATAGTGAGGCATGTCCTTTGGAGTTGAAGAGCAGGGGCAATTATTTTGTGTGTATGAACGTTTTACATTCATTTTTACTGGGGATGAGAAGGAAAGGTGACTATGTTGATGCATAATTGGGACCTGAGCTCATTAACTTAATTACTTAGTGGTTCCCGACCATTCTTTTCTCCCCCAGTGTTCACTCACTTACCCTTGCACAGTATTTACCAGTGAGCTTTGATGAGAGAAGCCTGAAGAGAATGGCTTCTACTCCTGCCCTTCTCTAGGCTTACAAGTTTACAACTAACCGAAGTGGTGCTGGTGTTTATACAGGGGTATCCTGAGGCACTGGTGCTCCAGTGGACTCACTTAGTTGATGTAGAAGATTAACTGGTCAGTCATGATGAGTCAGTTGGGAACATTATCCATTATATTGTTATCAGTACTCTTGCATCTCTATTAGCAGTTCTCTAGGACTGTGTTAGTAAGGGTAGAAAACTTCAAATTTGCAGTGACTTGAATATTTTGAAATGTTATTTCTTTTACTTAATGCTCTAGGGTATATGTCCCAGGTCTGTCAATAGGTTGGCTTCACTGAGCCATTTGGTGACCTAGGCTAATGATGGCTCTGCCACCGTCTACATGTAGCTTCTGAAATTATTCTGGTCATACCAGTTCAGCCTCCTGGAATGGGAGAAGAGGGAGTGCAAGAGGAGCAGCTAGCTTTTTAGCTACCAGGCTAGAAATGGCACAGGTCACTTTCACTCACGTCGGAAAGAACGTAGCCACCTGGCCAACCTAGTTGTAGGCAATGCTGGGAAGTTCAGAGTAGCAGGCTGGCTTTGTGCTAGGCTACATGGCAGATGGGGGCAAAATGAGTGGATGGTAGGCAATCTCTTGGACCTTGGGCTTTTCCTACCCAATTATCTGTCCATCGGCTTTGTTTTGCAAAATCCCACAGTTGATCTTAGACTTAAAAAATAGCTAATGCGACCTACAATGATAATTCTCCCTGTTAGTTTCTTGGGGTCCAGGTTATTTGTAAAGATGATTGTAATAACTGGCAGAGCATCTAACTCACTTCCTTCTAGTTATCAAGGGCTGAGTGCTTACATATGTGTATTTTTACACTTTGAAATCACAACATAAATCTGTCTGACAAATAGGTGCTATTTTATAACATTTGAGTGTTTGCTTCGCTCCACTTTTTTGTTCCTGGGAAACATGGTAGAATAGGGACATTTTGATAGATTTGTAATTCCTTCTTCTTCATTTGGGAAGACATAGTATGTACTGTTGTGTACGCTAATCATTATTTGGGAAAACCCAGAAGGCATAATCATTATTGTCTGCAAATATTATTGAATACTATATACAGATGGTAACTGCCTAATGTAAAATTAGGTTTCCATTAGGATCTTTGTTCAGATATAAGTTTTGGGGTTGACATGAGAAATTGTTACCAATATCATTGCCTTTGGCTTTTCTAGTATATTTTCTGCAAGGATCTAAAACAAATTTTCCCTACCTTGATTAGATTTTAGAGACAATGTCTGATTTTCTCCTCACATTGTTTAGAGAAAGTATATGCCCAACCATCTCCTGATGCTTTAGGATGAAATATTTTTTCATCCTAAAAATGATTTTTGAGATTTTAAACCTGTGTTGAGATTGGCTTTCGTCTCCTCTGCTACTTTAGCACAAACAAGGGATTGTCATAATTCTTGCTGTGCAATATAAGTTATTTTTCAGATAGGATTTAGATGACAGTCATCTGACTTTTTAAGTTATAGCACAAGCAAACAATTTTGGTTTTGTGTGAACATGAAATCACTTTGAATTTTGCTTTATCTTTGGTGAGGGAGGGATAAGAATGTCGGGAATATGCTAAGCCAGGGTCAATATTATTTTATGTGGGAAGGTAGTTTTATTTTAAATATACTATTTTTGATAGAGATTGTTTTAGTATTGATACTGCATACAGGAGGAGTAGGTATTTTTCGGAATGTTTTCTATGATTCACTCTAAGCTCATAGTCCTGTGATTTCAGCTATATTGAAGCTACTATTAATGGATTAGTACCTTTCAGCAGCATTTTTATATAGCACCCTACCCTCCAGTGATCAACACATGAGATTCAGTGTGGAACTGCTTGCTGAAGGTGATGGGGAGAAAGCACACCTATCTAGCGGTGGTATTAATGTTGTCAATGTACTTAATGTCTAAGGCATGTTAAACTGAGGTTTTCTAAATATAGAGTCCCTGAAATTTAAATGAAGTAGCATTGGGGCAAGAAACAAGATTTTTTTTTCCTGATAGTTAACCAGTGACCATCTTACTTGGTCACTTATTATAGCATCTCATATGGCTGTCACTGTACTGTCACAACATTCTGTAGTTCTGTGTTTACATCTCTGTCTTTCGTACTAGACTGTGAGCTTCTTGCAGGAAGAGGACATGTTCTGTTCAAGTTTGCGTGGTACATCTACTCAATAAATGCTTGATGGATGAATTAATGGAGGAATAAATATCTTAAAGTAGGAAAATCTTATCCCTATGCCAGTAGATGGTAACTAATCTAAAGATCTTTCCTCAAAGTATGGAAAAACTGGTAATTTATTTTTCCTGTACATAGGGAATCTTTTTGTTGCCCTTCTCTGCCTACCTGATTACTTCATTTTTTTTCCCCCAAAATCAAGAAAAATACACACTAGCTGTGTTGGATGAAAATGATAAAATTTTCTTCACATCATAAAAGCAAAAACTTTTCATGAGAAAATGGGGGGGGGGGATATTTTTCTACTTCCTGCCTGACCTCACCCGCAAACTCCTTGCTACCCTAAGCCTATTTATCTGTCTGTTGAGGCTGAAGTGATAACTGCACTACCTCATCAGGCTGCTGAGGACTGAACAAGAGACATTAGACCAGTGGCTCACAGGTAGTAAGGTCCCAACAAGCGTTAGTCATGAAGATAATGATGAGTATTATGGTTTGTTCTTTTCCTCAGCAGTCTTTCTTGATTAAATATTTAAAATTTCTGTTACTTGTTGTTTTACTTCAATATGCTCTTAAATGGATCTGTTTTCACAGAAATCAGCAAGTGGCATCCTCTATCACTGTGAATAGTGAAAAGAAAGGCTTAGGGAAAGTTAGGTATAGTAGTGAGCTCTCTACAGTCGTGGAAAACAGGATATAATAAGATCATCTTTTCCCCTGCTTTATGGAGATGTCATATCATGAATTGGTTGAACTATGTAAAGTGGCACTTGCTTGTTTTTCCAGCGTATAATGCATGTAACTAATAGAATCCCTTGCTATCAGATGGTTTTGAAAGCTTGCTCAAAGCATGGTGAAATGATAAGATGCCACAGATTTTTGTATTACCTACAAATAGTACTCTTCTTTTTATTTCATTTTAGACAGTGGATTTAGAGGTCAGAAACAGAAACATGTTTAAGGAATCCCCCCCTACACACACACCTGCCTTTGAAGATAATATTTTTTATTCTTTCTAGGATCTAGTGGTATAGTACAGTACGACCTCACCTGTCTGGAGGTCATGTATCAGATAACCTCAGCTGTCTAGAATATAGCTGAGGAGTAGAGAGTAAGTGGAAAATGCCTCTGGAACTGCCATCAAAAATGTCATAAAGTATTTGCATTAAAATTTATGTGGATTACTCAAGGAACATCCTCCCCCTGCATTTCACCAAGACCAAGTTTTTATTAATTTTACAATCCTTATAGAGCTTATACAAAATCTTATCTTAGTTATCTTTTTTCCCAGTCCTTACACATTGGAGCCAGAAGATTTGAGATTTGAGAGGTACAGTGTAGGGGGATGCTACTAGACATAAGTAGCCTTTAGTGGCATGAAAAGTCCATTGATAACAGTCAACAAGATGTCAGTGTGACCTAAATCAGCAATGAAATTGAAGTTCTCTTTATTTTACTCTGTTTAAGAGGGTAAGTACTATATAAACTTTTAGAACGTTGTCATCAATATAATTTAAGTAAGAAACTGATTATATAAAGAGCTTCACAATAATTTCAGATAAATTGGGAATTTCCTCTTTTCTCTGGCATTTTCTGCTAGATATGAAGTTCTTGGAATATAAATTTTGGCCTTTTATTTTTGAATAAGTTTTCTCTCTTTTACCTTTTTCCATTGTGCATGTAGGATTCTCCTCTACCTTGTTTTTCCCTTTAAAGGAATTTAAAATAAATGTTTAGACATAGTAGAGAAACTTAAGGGATCTTGAATATTGAACTTACCAAAGTTTGCTTTTTAGTTTTAAACATCTCATCCTGAATTAACCCTCTCACCCCAAATACCAAACAGTGACAACAGCCACAGAAAAACAACTGTATCAGCATCTACTTCCCACTCTATAACTACATTTATAAACTCGAGGCAGGGATTACTCTCCAGAGTATCACTATAATGTAGCATGATGCCATGCACACAGAAAATGCTCAGTAATCCTTGAAGCATCAGTTGTTTGAGATAGATACTATTTTTATTCCCATTTGATAGATGCTATTTTTATTCCCGTTTACAGATGAGCATGTGACAGTTCACAGAGGTTGAGTGGCTTGCCTCTAATCACACTGCCACACAGAGCAGGGGGCTGTAGTCCATGTTGCCAGCTCTGTATTAGCTGCCAAGGCTCACTACCTCAACTTCACAAGCAACTTGGTATTCCTGGATTTGCCATTTGAATTCTCCATAACTTGTAAGAACTGAGCTCCCGTTTCTTAACTGATAAAAAGTAAGAAGAAAAAAAGGACTGACTGAAATCTATTGTTAAACTTCTCTGGTTGATTGAATTGATATAACCGCCTAGCACAAAGCAATTGAACTTTTTTAAAAGCACTGGTATTTCATGACCTGCCCCCCAACAACCACCACACTTCACCTCTTCTTTTATTTTCTTTTTTATTTTGACAGAATTCTTGGATTATATATTTAAAAGCCTATGGGTTAAAGCTAATCTGTATGTTTAAAATTATTCATTGACAATCCTTCTTTTGGTTTTCCTTTTTTCACATTTTTAGAGGGTTAACAACTTTAAAAGAAATGTCATGTTCCTTTAACCCAAAAATATTTTATTTAAATTTAGTCAGTGGTTTGGAGAAAGAATAAACAACTTTCACTTAAATGTTCCCATGTCTTAGAAGAATGAATGGATAGTGATAAATTTATAACTTATGTAAGAATAAAGAAGATAAAAGAAAATTGAAACTCAAAATTATTGGCTTCAGGAGAGCATTTCCGATTTAATTCTAAATTGTGAATAAGATTTATGCCTTGCTTAAATGTTTCTTGCCAGGTTGTGGAAGCAAATCTCTACCTTTTGTGTAATATGTAGCTTAATTCAGGGCTTATTGTCTATGCAGACAATTTAAAGTGAAGAGAGGTAAATCATAATTCATATTTATATCCAGTACAGTGCCTCTAAATATTTGTTGATTAAATAAATAGAAGAATGAGTGAATTTCATTCAGAAGTGAAAGACTGATGTATTAGCATTTATACTATGTGTAGTAGTTGTATTTCATGAAAGTTAATGCTAAAAGGAATAGTGCAGACTACAAAAAAGTTTTTGGTATCACTGACAGCTGTGAGCGAAATCTTGTACTTGCTACAGGAAAACTAGATGTGAAAAGTGAATAGGTTACTTTCTTAAAGAATTTGCTCTAAGATTCCGATTTTCCATAGGAGCCTCAAAGGTCAGCTTTGTGCTAAATAGAAGTTATCTTTCATGGTCTTCATTTAAATGCTCTCTAATACATTTAGTGAATGAAAACAGATGTAAAATTAATCGTGGTTACAATTTCAGTGTATATGAGCGCATCTGCTGCTGTCTCTGACTTATCTCTTCTTATGTCTGATTTTAAACCATGGGTTTCCCAAAAATTACTTCTAGAAAATACTGTTAGATTTATTGAGCTGATAGTAGCATGCTTTGCTTCAGAGTGTTGAAACCTTCTGTTGTGGTGTTTAAAACTTTCCCTATTAAGGACAAAAACCTTCTCGTAGGTAAAAACAAACACATATATACTTTTTGTCTTTTATAGTAATCATTTTAGAAGGCCACACAGACTTATTTCATTGAAGCTGCCATTGAGCAAAATTTTTTTTCTACTTCTCTTTATGAATTTTATATGGATTATATAAATAGTCTTAGCAATAGCAGATCTTCATCTTTTGGGGTAATTTGATCTGTTTGGAACCAGCCCACAGTCTTTTGGAATCATGTTATTAAGGTAGACGTTATAGTCATGGCTTAAAAAAAAAAGGAAAGCCTTAGTGTAATTATAAAACACTAGGACATAAGTGTGACACATTGACTGACGGTCATGGAAGGTAAGGGTAAATGGAATAATTCGAAAATGTGGGGGGCCTTTCTGGGCAACTATTTTTAAGGGTAATACACATTTAAAAACTTGAATCTATAAGATCCAGTGATTTTTCTTGAACGTTTTAACCTCATTAATTAAAGTCTTACCATATGCAGAGTTCAAGGTTGATATGCAACACTTGGACAGGAAGAACTGGGGTACTTAAGACTTAGTTGGTCCTAAAGGAGTATTGGATGAGCTTGTAATTGGGCCTCAGCATATTTTTTTGAGCATAAATAGATGAAAATCCATTTTTAAAGTTCTTCTGACCTTACTCTTTTGTGTTTATATTTTTCGCCTTCTCGTCTTATTGAAAACAGAGTAACTGCTTTTTTTAGTCTTCCTATGGATGGAAAGATGGGCCCTTTGAGGAATGTATTTTCTGATTTACAGAATCTGGTGGGATATTTTACCCTTTCAAGTTGCTTTTTGCAAAGGGAAATTATGTTGTCAAACAATTATTTAAGCTCTAGTTATCACACATGCTTGCTTCTGCTTGAAATTTTTACCAAGCAACACGACCAACAAATACTTGTAATGGGTTGGAGGCGTATCTATAACAAATACCTCTGCAATGTGGGAAATTAAATTTGCCCTCCAGTATGGAAATCTAGATTAACAGAAATGAAAGCATTGAAAATATGTTATAAATAATCTTATAATGAGCTTTTGATTGGCCTGAAATACTTTAACAGTTTTAATGCAACAGCGTGACATCCTGACTCACTCACTCACCCACTCACTCACTCACTCAATCAATCCTGGTTGCTATTCCACATGAAGTATTGATGTTCAGCTTAAATGCTTCTCATTTTAAAAAGTGAAGCATAAGTAATTAAACAGTGCATCCAGTAGTTGGATATCAGGTTTTTACTGAGGCCCAATAATGAATAAAAAGTGCATTAACCAAATTAAAACATGTGCTCGTCTATGTATTGGCTATTGATGTGCCTTTGTGAATTTCATTACCATATAATGGAGTCTTGTTTAACCAAAGAGCTTCCCAGAAATTTCCCTTGTATAGTTTTTTGTTTACTTCTAAACTGGTTAGGGGAGATAATACTATGACAGTTCATCTTGCTTACTACTTTATGTAAGATAATCCTAATTCTCAATGACTCAGAAATCTAGAAAACATAAACAGGCCTTTTCTCTCAAGCTGTTCAGTGCACAAGTAAATGTTTTCTTGGATTCTGTTCTATATCAGTGACTGCAAATTTTTTAAATGGTGTACTGCTAAAGTGAATGGATGACTATTAATCTTAGTAGGTGATGTATATGTATGCATGTGTGTATGTGTGTTTGTATATTTCCCACACGGATATTCCCTAAATAAAGTTTTGAGGTTAAATGATGCTTATTGCTGAAAGTGGTTTGATGCTTAAAAATGTATTGGATTTGTATGTAATCGAAATTAGATATTACACTGCCTGAAAGTTTAAGTTGTATACTTTTATTTCACTTGTAACAGAATTTGATCAAAACTAGATATCCTGAAATGAATGACCAGTCTGTTTCCAGTTCTAACATGAGTCACTTAAAAACCACTGAGGGCACCGTTAGTGCTTCACCTCTTTGAATGCTTTAGAATTGGGCTGTTGCCCATCCAAACAAAATCTGAAGTCAAGATGCCAGTTTCCTATTAGCTGCAAAAAATACAAAAGGGAGTGAGCTAGTGATGGTGGAGGGAACTAGGTTTTAATAGAACTTTAAAGAATCCTTCTTCCATTGTGGCTAGCCAATGCTCTATTTATCCTTTATCTCATTGTGCTGTGACTCTCCAAGCTAGAGAGGAGAGAAAAGATTGGGAATCAAAGTGTGGATAAGAAGCAGAGACCAAAAGAACAAAAAAGCAAAAACTGACTAGAGGAAACAGAGGACTGCAAATCAGAAAATGAGAGGAATTTTAAAGACAAAATTGAATGGATACATGTTGAAACCAGTAAGAGAGGAAAGTTCTTTCTGATAATGCAAACTGGGTTGAGGTCTGTATATATAATCAGAGACTTGTTTCTGGAAGGAACCCATAAGCGGGATTCTAGATAATCTTCTGGCCCTTCTGGGGGTTTGATGGCAGGTGAGGCTAGAATCTAATTTTTTTTTTTCTATCTGGACATCATCTCCATTAAGCACTTGTCAAGCAGTGACTTGAGGGCTCCAAGTGATTTGGGTTCCAGTGTATCTCTCAGTAGTCAGTTTCTCACTTAGCTGAATGAGTATTCATTTCACCATCTGAGTGTCTGTCTCCTCTATAAATTTCTGTTTCTTGCATGGTGAGATAGTCTATGCAGTCTTCAACTGTAGTACCAACTAACAGTTGTTATTCCTTTATTCTGCATTTCTAATCAGAGATGGTAGGTTGATAGTTTTTTCCCCATTGTTCACATAATTATTGTACACAGCTATAAACATAAAGACAGTAATTCCATATTACCTGGTAAATTGACTACTCCAAAGACAAGGATGAAAACTGACTCAAAGGAAAAAACTGACAAAAACTTAATAAAGTGAAGCTTGTCATTTGTTTTCCTTATTTGAGTTGTGAATTTAAATATATTTGTTTGTTATCCATTTTATTAATATTTATGTTGGTATGTAACAAGGTTTTATCTTAGGCAGTTTTAATTCTTTGTATGTCTGTATACCTGTTTGAAGTATGATATCCAATCAGATTATTTCTTTGATAATTCTAAGATGAAATGCATAGGTGGTAGATGTGTCATTTTTAGCACAATGTCTCTATTTAAGTTTTCTTTGAAGCCAGGAAGTTTGGACATAAGCTGTTTATTATGCCATAGTTATATCTCTTCCTAAAGAAAACCACATTGAATTAACTTTTGCTTAGTGTATTTCTATCAAAGCATTTGATCCTTGTTTCTGCAAGATAATCCTAAGAACTTTTTATTTTGAGAATAGAAAACCATGATGGATTTAATTCATAAAGGGAAGCTGCTGCAAGGAATGTAAATGTAAGCGCTTGATAAGGTAGGATTTCCTAGTTGCTATGGCAACCTTTGGGTCATGAGCCTGAGAAAATATAAAGTAAGTCCTGAAGCTGTGAAGATGATTATAAAATTTAACTGTCATTCTTCATTTAGAGTTGATGGCAAACATTATTTACTTAAGTTTATCTCAAGGCAAGCGAGGATCTGTTTTTAAAAATCAGACTCAGATCACAAATGAATCCATGTTGCACATGTCTAACATTATAAAGCACATGCAGCATTTATTATTCTAACCAGACTATTTGTACATAATATCCCTGTAGATTTGGTCACCTTCCTATGGAAGCCAACAGTTTTCATCTCTTGAATTCTTAATGAAAACTGTAAAATGCAGCTGTATACATTGAGTCATTTTGCAAAAATATGTGTGCTTTCCATGCCAAAAAGAAGGCCTAGGGGATTGTGTAAGAAGGAGGCCTTTGTGCCTTCCTTTCAGGTTGAAGTATAAATAAACGGTTTAGGGTGGACAAATGCCAGGAAGAGATGTTCATACAGTTGTATATTTTTAAAATATATCACAACCTGGAGATTAAAGAGTGGATTAGAATCTCTTTCATTAATGCTTCCTCCCACCCTGCCAGGGAGTGGTAGTGATGAAATCCACTTCTACTGTGGAAGAAAGAATACAAGGTGTCAAATTCCTAAATTGAAATATGATGCTTAACTGTGCACTATCTTTTACAGAACACTGCTTAATTTGCACTAATAACCTATGAGACCCATTGCAAATTACCCAATCTTGCAAATTAGTGAGTATGTGAACAAACACTATGAAACTATCAGATACTGCATCAAACAAAATGTAGTTTATTGCAGGAAGGAAAACAGTTGCATATTGAGAGGGAACACATTTTTACAACCAGATAAGTGCTTTCCTGTCGTCTGCTTGCCCATCGGGAGCGTCAACACATTATATGGTCTATGGCAGCCAATGGCTTACTGGCTCTTGAGCAAAAACATCATTTTTTAAAATGAAGGCATAGAAAATCTCAGTGATTACATGCATACTGATGTCTGGTATTGAATTTTTTTCCCGTATCCTTTGCCTCCTTAAAAAAAGAATTCCTCTTTCTAACTTTGTGTGCTGAACCTTTACATTAAAAAGAACAGAATTTAAGGTTATTAGAAATAAAATGTATACTTGGGTAGCTTTTCTGTACCCATTTGAGTTCTAACCTGTGGGATTATTCATTCCTTCTCTTTTGGAATATGAGGCAGAGTCCAGCCCACACACCCAGCAGCGTACACTGTGCTCATCAAAGCACTTTTCTCAGTTGGTTTGTTTTCATGTCTAGCAGCAGAAATAGCTGCTCTTTTTCTTTTCTTTTTTTCTTCTGGCATCTTGTAATTGCAACTGGTAATGCGTCTTCTTTCTAACCTGGGAGTGGCACAGAGATGGCGGCATTCTCCCACTCACACACAGCCTAGCTCCTGGCCAGAGCCCAGGGATGAGCTGGCGCAGCTCCATTTTCCTTTTCATTACTCCATCCCCCTTCATCATCAGACCTCACCTGGGTCTACTAGTTTCCCCTTTTATTTTTGCTACCCTGGTTACATGTATTCCAACTGGCTTGCTAATAACTACAGCAGCAGCCTCAGCAGCAACGACATCAGTAATGAGCATTTTTAAATGCTTGTTATGTGCTAGGCACCATGATAAGCTCTGTGTCTATTTGTGTTTACTGAACACTTTGCTCAATATAATCTATATACATACATATATTTTTTTAATTTCATTTTTAAATTATCATGCAGTAAAATTTTCATTTTTTCCTTTTTATGCACAGTTCTATAAATTTTAACAAATGTAAATGTGTTATCAAGATATAGAACAATTCCATCACACCAAAAAATTCCCTCTTGTTATGTGATAAACATTTCGAATGTATTTGCTATTTAATCCTTATAATGTTACAGGGTGTGTACTATTATCTCTCTTTTTTACTTTTTAATTTAATTTTTTTGATGAAGAAAGTGAGACTCGGAGAAATTAAGTAACTTAGTGAAGGTTGTACACCAAATAAACAATGAAACCAGGATTGGACTAGGTCCAGAGCTCGAGCTTTATTTATTTCCACTCACACAACGTATAGCGTGAAGTATAGCATGAACATGTACATGTGGGTTTTAAATAATATAATGTGATGTTGCATCTTGTAAAGGATCACAAATATTTTTATGTGATACACTCTCAAAAGACCTTAGTAGAGCGGGGGTGGGGGAGGTTGTTTGTTTGTTTATCTTTGTTTTGTTTTGACTTCAGGTAAGACTGATAAGAGGAGTGAATCGAATATCTTCTTGGTTCAGCTAGAAACCATTAATGCTTTTTGGACTAAACTTCCCAACACTCATGTCTCATTACTGTCATGCTTATTTCCCCCCTAGGCTATGTCATACTGCTACACATAGAAACCAAAGATGGGCTTTTTCATTAGCCTTGGTCAGCTCACTATCCTCTCTCTTTTCAAAAATAAAACCCATTTCAGTAGCTGTGGGCTCTTCCGTGAGGGTGAGTCAGCTTTAGGAATAATAACCAGAATCTTTCATCCATGCTTTCACTCTAATGTGCTGATGCTCAAATCATCTTAAATATCAATACAAAATTTTGCTTTAGACTAGGGATTCTTCTGCCATCATTCAGTATAAATCCCCTGAAGTGCAAGAGAAACTATGAGCAATAAAGGAAGTGTTAAAGTTCTATCTGGAGAAAAGAAAGGGGAATGGGTAAAATGCTTTGTTCAGGGAAAGGCTAGAGCTTCATTAGATGGTCAGAGAAGCTCCCCTCCCAAAACTTTCACAGTCTAGAGTGCCACCTTAAATTGAGCTTGATGAGCATAAATGTGATTTTATGACCAGAGCCTACGTGCACGTTTAACAGTTTTAAATAATGTATTCACCTCTTTGGGGTGGCCATAATCAACGACAACCATGGAGAAACTATGAGGAAGCAGCCCTACATATTCTCGTTTTCTTTTCCTCTTTTCTTCTCATAGTTTTGCTTCTAATTTAATTGGACCTAGGTTGTTAAGGTATATTGCGAATAAAAGATGTGAGCATTCCCTTTGTACACGTTTAGGAATATTACTCCTGAAAATTTTGTTTGAAGAATTCTTCTTCAGGACAGATTTTTGGTAGTACCTGCTTTGTGTGACATACTTATATGTGCTTAAGAAATAAGATCTACCTTGTATTGGAATAAAATAAGGAAGGAAGCCAGATATCAATGTGAAATTGTATTTTTGGATTCTTTGATCCCTTAATTTGATCCTTCTCAAAGCAGCATCTTAGACCTTCCCTCCTGTTAGAAAAGACATTTCTGTCTAAAGACAAATGACAGGTCCATTTTTAAAGTAAGGATATGAGTATTAAAAGCCTAAAAGCCAGGAAAAGAGTTTCTTTCTTCTATTTGAACACCATTCATGATGAAGAGGATAGGAATTATTGCCATAATTTAGCTGAGGGGGCCCCCTGAAAATTCTTATTTACAGTAACTTATCCCTGGGAAAATTATTCATGATTATCATTGAACAGTTAATGGTACTGTGAGTTTTATATATCTACTTGGGTAGTTTTTTAAAATTTTAACTATTTTACTTCCCTATTTGTAGCCTAATTTAGACTGGAGCAACTGAAAAATCTGTTGCATTTGCCTTTAATAATACATTTAGAGTAGCTAATCTGAAATCAGTTTTCAATCAGAAAGGAATAGTGGATGCCTTTATGGAAAGATTACTGCAAGCTAAGTTTTCTTTCCTTTTTTTCTGATGTAGATTCCTTCTGTACACTTTGTTAATGTTTCAACATTGAATCAAACAGTGTATTTATTTCATTTTTAAACATTGCAAATTTAAGGCAGGGGCCTCTGCTTCTGTCTTCAAATGAATGAGAGTACCATTTTAAGGGAAAATGGTGGCTAAAGTGTCAGTGCTCTGTATCACCTCTATCAAAGAGACTGATTACAATGTTGATGGTGGTTTTCAAGGCCATCTCTGTCGTGCTTCTGCTTCTTAAGGATGTATAATGCAGTCCAACCTTAAGACAAATAGGTCAAACTGAAAAACTCTGCAGGAATATCGGAATGAATTCCAAAATAATAAAGCAGTCCAACTTTGAGCTTCTGTATACTGTATAAATATCTCCTAACTTAGAGGAAATACCTTTTAAATGGCTCTTCCATGATGGTGATACATATTGGTGTCTAGGCTTGCCATTCTTACTCATTTTCAGCCGTTGTTTCTAGAATTCATTAAGAGTTACTGATGCTTATTTTTTACAGGTGATCAAAGGGGGAGGGGAATACATACATATCGTTCACCAATTTTTGCTGATAATGAACTCTGGAAAAAATATGTTCTCCTGTGGGACAGGAAAAATATTTTTAAGAATATACCATCTGCAGATAAAGTAAGTGGCCAATCCTGGGCCTGTCAAAGAAAAAATGTATTAAATCCCATAATTGGGCATAAAGGAGAGAGCGCCTTTGTCTTATTTCGTTTGTCTTCCCATACTGCGCCCATTTAGCACTGCAATAGCAGTGAACTTCACGGGCAGTCAAGCCTACGCTTTCATGTGCCTTCCAGTTCTAAATTGAAAATATTTTTTTGAAAAGAACTATGACAAAAGCAATTTGAGTTAGTGATATCTTGAAAGAGAACCCAATTTAGGATTACCTTTACGATTTGGTCATTGTTACCTACTGTAGTCAGATGTCATGGTGATCTTCTTAATATTAGTATTCTGAGAGAGTCCGACCCAACAGTGTTCAGGTAACATCACAGATTGGAACATAATATTGAAATTTCAACTGGTGCTGCAAAGGGCTGCTCACAAAAATCTAGTGCAAAGAGAACCACTGTAACTGAGAAAGAGTACAGCCATTCTCATTTGGCTTGTGCTCTGTGAATACTTCTGTATTTAGCCAAAGCCACATGATACTGAGTGGCTAATTAAAGTGTGCTGAGTTTGGGCTTTGTTACTAACGTGTAGAGAAGGAAATGGGAAAACACTGGCCTCTTAGCTGATTTTCTGACCTGTAACTTAAGATGTGTCTCTCTCCATTTCCTCATCAAAGGTCCACCATGCTGGTATAGGACAATTAGATCTTTTAGAGTTGTACCATTACTGTTGTAACAGGATCAATGATTCATGAACATATGGAGCTAAAGTCTTTTGCAAGATAAAGTAAAGACTCCAAAAGGAAAAATTGTTGTTAAAGAGGACCATCTGTCTCTGAAAGTGTGATTTACTGGGGCATTCACCTCTGTCCCGAGCCATAAAAATAGATCTAGTGACTGGATCTCTTCCTTTTTCTCTTTGCCTTCTTCCCTTCCCTTCTTTCTTCTCCTCTTCCTCCCCTTGCCCCAATCCTAGAGCCAGAATCAGTCAGTGGACTCTGAAAGGAATGATGCTATCATGAGTCATATAGCTTCTTCTAAACAGAGGAATGAAATATACTGTCATCTTAATTGTAATCCTAAAATTCCTCCTAGACAAATAACACATGTTACAATCATCTCTGTGTGGCAGATGATGAACCTAAGATGAGATGAATTGATATGCCTAACACAGAAGGGTGTCAGTAATAGTGCTGAGACTTGTGCTCAAGTCTCTACTATGTGGATTATTCACAGCAACTATTATTCCCCAGAGAATCCTTAATTACCACCTACATAAGATTGTATGTAATCAGGGAATCTACTCTCATTTTCAACTGTGTAGAAATGAAATGAGAAGCCACCATTACTTGCAAGGGACCACGCAGTGCATTCCAGAAGCAAATATGAATGACATTTGGCTCTGCCATTTTGGCTAGTCCACAATAATGCAGCTCTCCATTCTTCCAAGTAATCAAGAGTTGGTTATTCTTAAGCCTCAGTGTCCTTCCTGCCTACTGGTTCACGATTTACCTTTCACTTTCCAAATTTATTATCCCATAGTTTGTTTGGCTTCTAAATCCATTTTGGTGCTTACAGTTTGTGTCATGTTCTTGGCCATTGGGGTGTTTTGGATTACATAGGATATTCTGTTGAATATATATATATTCTATTGAATATATATATATATATATAAAATATTCTGTTGAATATATATGTATTCTGTTGAATATATATATTACACACACATATATATATATATTAGTTTGATCTCAGCAGAATAATGGATGCTGAAATATTTCAGAAAGATGTAGTTTGTAAAAATTCATGAACTGTATGCTCTGCCTATGTCAGAAGCACAACATGTATGATTTTATTTGTGGCTTAATCAACAGGAAAAAATGCCAAGTAGCTTTGACTAGCTGGCAATGGATCTGTTTGTGTTTGCCTTATTTTATTCTAGAAGACACCTGCTGGAGATGAGAGCCGGCAGAAACACCAAGGAGGTATCCAGGGCTTCATTATAGCAGTATCTCTAATGATCAAAGAAGGCTTTTTATACAGTCTTGTTCCTGATCATGCAGCTGAACATCTGTCTACCTGTCTGTCCACCTTTAATTGCATCATCCAGGTCTCTCTGATCCTAGATGGTTCTGTCACTACAGCTCTGCCTTCTACCATTCTGATCATTGTTAACACAAAATTTTCTGCAAAGAAAACCAGTAAAACCAAGAGCTTTCTAATAAACTCGAAGTAAACTGTTTTATGAGAAGTTAATTTTCTATTGCATATCCAGTGAAGCCCTTGTGCTAATGTCTGCCTCAAAGCCAAATACTGTATAGCATGGAGGGGAGTGTACTTTAGGAATACTTGAAGCATTACATTTATTGGATACAAAAGGAGCTTATTCTTCCTAGACACTGCAATCTGCTAAGTACTGATTTTTTAAAAAATTAGCAGTATGAAGTTAGGAATTTAATTCACTGATTTATTCATTAGTTTATTTGTAAAATATTTATTAAGACAACCCCATTATTTGTAGGACCCTATATGATTCAAAAATAAGATTCTGTTCCCATTTGGAAAAGAGATGAAATATGTATAGATTAATTATAAGAGAAACATATATTGATTTTTGATATGAAAATACTCAGGAAATGGCATACTCCAGTGTAGGAAAAACTTACTTGGGTCAATCAAAAATGGCTTGATGAAAGGAGGAACGCTTAATGTGGGCTTTGACAAATGGGGAAGATTTCTGACATGTTAGAATATAATAGTTGAAGGTATTCTAAATAGAGGGACCAGCATGAGATAAAGCAAAAATCAGGAAACCCCAAGTCTTGTTGAGAGAATGGTGTGTTGCGGGATACTTTGAAACCTGGGGAGAGAAATCATGAGAAATAACGCTGGAAAAGTGGATTGTAGGAGGTCCTTTAGAGATTTCTGTGTTATGTTAGGAACTTTGGATTTTCTTCAGTAGAAAACAAGAAGTCATTGAAGACATTTAAGAAGGGGAAACAATAGAAGGATATATGGATTGCAGAAGGGAATATGGATTGCAGAGTGGAGAAACTGAAGACTGGGAGATCACAGTAGTCTAGCCAAGGGGTAGTAAGAACTTTAACCAGGGCAGACACAGTGGAGAATGGCCATGAAGACCTCTGGGATATAGAATGTACAAAGTCAGGGCAATCAATGGCAGATTAGAAGCCTCAAAATGACTTGAGAGGATGCCCTTAACAATGATGGGCCAGGAGGAGGGGCAGCTGGATGGATCAATGTGATAGATTTTGTTGTGGGCTTATCGAACACTCATTGATCCAGGGGGAAATGTCTAGGAGTCTGTTGTCAGTATGAACACTGGAGTAGATGAAGTGTGTTAAGATGTTGGAGAGAGATTTGGGAGTCTTCTATATGCAATCAACAGTTGAATTGATAGGTAATTTGTGATAAAAAAAAATGAGTCTAAGTTAATTGTATTTATTAAGTAATAAGCAATTGTATCTCATTGAGCTGATAAAATTCTATGCAGGAGTTAGGAGCTTTGTCACAAGTATCTTTTGAAAGTTTTACAGTTGCTCCTCTCTCCACTTTATTACTTATGAGAACCCTCAGAGGAATAACCACATTTCATGGGCACAAAGAAGAGGAGGAACGATGGCAGGGGAACAAAAACCAGAAAAGGTGGCCAGGGTAATGGGGACTCCCGAAGTTGAAGGCGGGGAGAGTTTTAAGGTGGGAGTGGTACGTTCAGCACAGTGGCACATCTGGAAAAGATTGATGTAGATCAAAACAGACTGTTGGATGCAGTGCCTAGGAGGAAGTTGTTTCAAGAGACTAGCTTCCATTGTTTGCAATGAAATTGTAGGACCTGAGAGGAGGACTGTTTAGTGCGAAAGTGGAAGCAGTGAGTATAGACAACACTAATGGAGGGAAGGCTGGATTTCTCTGGGGTACAAGCAAAGGCATTATTTGAGAGGACAGCTCAGATTCCCTGTGAGGAGCCCAGAGGCTGCATCTGAAGAGGCAGCTGGCTTTGATTTTGTTCCTTGCCCATTAGTTATATGAGCGCTGTCCTGGTTATTACCTGTATCGCCAAGATATACTTACTTCTTTTCACTTGAACTCCATACTGAAACTATGGGAGACATCAAAAGCCATTGTCATTTCTCAACACTTGGATCTTTTATTTGTGCTTGTGAAATGACTCAAAGTACTATCTTGATTTTCTTATTTCCCTCTCAATTATAGAGTCTGATCTGAATGATTATTTATGAAGAATAACTGGCCTGATGGTTTTGAAGAAAGGTTTACTTTTTGTCCCATTCCTATCCCTGAAATTAAATTAGAATATGTTGATTACTAATTGAAATCTGCACAATCCCGGGCTGTTTCTTAGCTTAAGCAGAATAATAATGGAAGTAATCATAGCCAATAATAATAAGTATTATTGATGATGAGACAAAAACTACTGCAGTTGTGTCATTCAACAGTACTGACTCCAGTGTAGTACAGTATAACATTTTATTTGTTTGTGTCAAATCAATGGTCTTGGATTTGCTGAGACTGTCAGATAGAAACTTTAAGTTAATTTTTGTTGTTCATGTGCAGTGGAATAAAGTATAAGAAAGAATCCCTGAGATCTTTAAAGAATTTTGTGAAGTCTCTGTAGGACAGAACAGTTATATTTAATCTTTAGCCATAAAGAAGTCATTGAAATTTTGTTTTGCTTATTTCTCTTTCTTAATGTTATTTCTTTACAGTAGTTTAAATGACAGCTAATTGTGCTACAGCATTTGGTAAATGTCATGTATCCCACTTTGCTAAAAGCAGTGAAGTAGTGTAAACATGTAGCTTCTTTTTTCAAAAGATCTATGCAGTAATTATCCTGAAGGCTATTACAATATGCAAATAGCAAGGGGTCCTTGTCTCCAAAATTAGAATATCAATATTGATTCAACATGTGCAAAAAGAAAGCAATGTCTCTGACCACATTTTTAATCTTTTTTCGGAAGAGTGGAAATGATATTGGGTGTCTAGATTTGATCAGGGTGGGAGTTCTAGCCACCCCATTGAGTGATCTTTCACACATCATTGACCGAACTGCTGCCCTAATGTCATTCTCTCTCTCTACAAGTGGACGGTCAATGTCTGTCCGGCCTAGCACTCAGGTTCCTGGGAGGATCAAATGTGATAATGTACTCGGTACACTATAATGTGCTATACAAGTGTAGGTTATTATTATTTCAGAAGAAACTTTGTCATCTCTGAATTATTAATTATTACTAATTTAAAATGTATTAAGCATCTGATTTGTTCTGGCTTCCACAGAGAATTTAAATTGGCCTTTGATAGGAATGTGATGTAGTTTCACTCTTTCATGTTAGGGAAATTGAGGCATGTAGAAATCAAATTGACTGCTTTTTGTTTTCCATTTAAATCATTTTCCCTTGCATATTATTAATGAACCTAATAGACTTAGTATAAATTAAATTCAGATTGCCTGAAATTACTGCATGAAGCTACAAAAAAAAAGACTTCTGAAAATTAAATGATACAGTCTTGCAGTTGCCTGCTGTTTTAATGTAAACAGGACTGCCTACATTCCATTTAATACTTCCATCTTGGTGTGCCTGTATGCATTTGGAGTCTTTGACTTCAGACTTGAACAATGTTGTCAGTGACTGTTCAGAAATAAGTGTTTTTGCCATCACACCAGGTTACTGACCCCTCCAGCTGTTGTTGCAATGGGTGGTAAGAAAATGAAGACAAAGCCTCTAGTCGTCATTCCTCTTACACGTGAAATCCTGTTCCCACTATGTTTTCCGTAGGTTCTCAATATACAGATTTCTCCCTAATGTCACTCAGAGGCCTATATTCTCATAAATGCCAAAGAAAGGCAGCTCTGTAGTCTCTTAGAATTCTTCTCCCAGCTGAATTTGTAAGGCCAAATTTGGAAGAGCAACATGCAATTAAATATTCATTTTTAATTTTTTATTCTCTCACCGCTCTAGATGACAGGTTTTATAAGATTTCTCTGACTCTTCTAGTACTGTATACTAAACTATTTATAATTATTTCTTTTCAGGCCCAGGTGATTGTGAGAGAGATTTGGCTGGATGTTTTGGCAAAGTAATGCTAATTTATAGGTCCTTTTAGTGGAATGTTATGGAAGTGTGTAATGATAATATCAAAACTGCATTTAATTCCTGAAGAGGAAGGAAGGATAGCACATGAGAGACAGAAATCTGCTGTTCTCTTTGTAAGTGAAAGGTCATGCTACTGAGCGCTGCAGGGTGGATTGGTGAGAAATGAGCTCCCGTTTGCTAGGAATTAGAATGAGTCTATCTGATTTTCCTTCACTTGTGACCTTTAAAGATGCAGCTTTTAGATTGATAAGCAGGTGGATGCTTTTAGTAACCCAATGCAGAATTTGTTTCATATAAAAAGACTATCTTTCAGACACTGAAGATATTGCTTCCACAAAGGGTTTTTTCCTACAAAGCCTCTGGAGAAAGAAATTCAACGATTATATCTTATCTGTCACACAAAGAGAAAATTCAGAATTACTGTATGTTCAATTAGAACATTTTTTTCTCTCAAAGCTTTAATCATTTTCTGGAACACACATCCTTCAGTTAAGAATCTCTAGGAAGGTTTGACAGTGGACACTCCTCAGGGCTCTCCCCTCTGGATCTTCCAGCTCCACTGGCAGAACCTCCTCCTCACAGATAAAAGAGCTTCCTGGGTTGCTATAGTGATACTTTCATGTTGGGCCCTGCACTATCTTGAAGGCAATCAGATGAGAACAAGGAGTGGGGAGCAATATAGTTAATGTCAGGCGGCTGAAGGTGATCTGTGCTATTATATTTTGAGATGTTTTGGTTTGCTGAAGAGAGGATGCCAGTCATTACGAACCCTCAACCCACCGTGGGCCCAATTTGATGTTTGGATATTTAAATATAGAATTTTTTTATGATGCATTAGAATTTTTTAGAATGTTTTTATAATAAACTCTAAACAGTTCTTTACTTTGTATTTTAAAAGGTTGAGGTAGCTTACTTTCCATGGCCAACAAACAAATTTCTCTAATTTTCTGTTTGTGTTCAGTTCGTAATTACATCATCCATCTTATTTGTTCTCATTCTTTTCTTTTCTTTTTCTTATCCCTTCAGCCATCAATAGCTCAAGCCCATCAGCGTCTGTTTTATTTTGTCAAATGCTGGTATTTTATTGGGCTTCTGTTTCTCATTTGATATTCCTACCTGATAAAAAAAATTCTTCATAAAGCACCCCCGATCAAATACATCAGGACTTGTTTCTCTTCCTGTGTACAGGTTTTAATTTCCTACTGAAAATCACAAATGAGGTTAAAAAATTCATTCCTCCTGCACAGTATGCCTGACTTTTGAAATGTTTTAGGGCAAGCCGAGGAGTTAGCTAAGTGACTTCCATCCTGTCAGACTTAATGCAGCAGTCTAGAGCAAGAACGATCAGCTCAGTAGAGTCAGCTTTCTCATAATAGGAATTCTTCTCTAATTTAAAAATATTCTGTTTTTTTTTTTTTTAAAGCAGTAGTACATTGTAGAGTTCACACAGAAATATATTCTCATTGGAAATATGCCAGAACTTTAGTGCTGCCATGTGGAGAAAATGCCGGCGTATCCACAGTGAGTATAGCTGGGCCTCTGCAAACTCTGGCCTCACCTTGCCATCCCTCCCTCCATCTGTTCATATATGCACATGTAACACACAAACACTCACTGAGAACCTCCCAGGCACTGTTCTAGGCTGTGAGCATGACCGGCAAGGCTCCAGCCCTCATTGAACGTTGCGTTCAAGTCACTTTTGACCTGTCTGAAGGAGAGGACACCGTAATAGGAGGCTCTAGCCTTGCACCATGCATCATAGAAGCCACTTAGCCCCATATGGCTATTTGAATTTAAGCCAAGCAAAATTAAATACAATTAAAAATTCAGTTCCTCAGTCACTCTTGCCACACTGAAGTACTCTATAGCCTCATAAATACAGTGGCTACTCTATTGGACAGTGCAGATCCAGAACATTTTCATTATCACGAAAGTTCTATTATACAGCACTGTTTTGGAACTTCCCCCATTCTTAAAGGTAAACAGTTATTAAAGAGGCAGATATGTAAATAAATATTGCTCTTGTCTTTCATCTCCAGAAATATTATTTAAGCTTCCTGGGAGTCCTCAATTCTTTCTGAGAATAGTCAGCCTGAAAAGCCATTTTTAAGCAAAATTAATGTGCTATTCATCCAAAGCTGGGGGTAGTGCAGGTTAAGCAGGTAGAGGACAGGGAGGGAAGAAGGCAAAGGGGATCGGGGCTGCCTCTTGGCCTCCTGAGTTATCTACCTACCTTTGGAGTGGAATTAGTATGGTCAAGATGGGGAAGCTGACTGCCTATCCAAGTTTTTATTCATCCATTCCATAAGCGTTTCTTAGGCATTGAGAAGCCATTGCAGTGAAGTAAATAACACCTCTTTATCTCTAGTGGAAGGAGACAAGTGACAGGGCAGGGCAGCATGGTGAAGTGCCATGATACAGAAATGCATGAGAATCTCTGGGAACACAGGAGACGTTGTACCTGACTTCCAGGAGAAGTGGGGAGGCGAGAGAGAAGTAGGGGAGGTACATCAGGGAGGGATCACAGGTTGTGCCCGAATGTAGATTTTGGTTTTTACTTTATCTTAGATGTACTCTTTTTTGGAATAAACTAGTTTAAAATTTAGGTTATATAGAAGTGGCTTGGTAATTGTTGATTACATAAAATAAATAGTCACGAAATTCTTCAAGTTGCAAAACCTGGTAGTTCCTTTGAAGTATTTGATATAAAATGTAATTTTTCTCCTGGTATTCTGTAAGGAAATTATTGTTTTAGTTGGTTCTAAGTGTAAGTTCCTAGAAGATGAGTTGTCCTCTCATCTTTTACTCCTGGCCATGCTGGCTTCCTTGCTGTTTCTGGAATACACCAAAAGCACATTCTCCCTGTAGGGCCCTTGCTTTATTGCTCCCATTACCTAGAACTAAAACATGCTTCCTCCCAGATATCCATTTGATTCTCTCCCACATAACCTCCAGATTCTGCTCAAATGTCACTTTATCAGATAGGCCTTGCTGACCACCCTCTCACACACAGTATTTTCCAACTCCCCGCAATCTGCTGTATTTTTCAAAGCACTGATCATCACATGACATATTATGTATTATTGTCTTTCGATGGTCTGACTCCCATATTTAGAATGTATGCTCCACGAAGTTAGAGACTTGAACTATGGACTAGTTCATCTTCATGTGCCCAACACCTACAAGAGTACTGGCATATAGTAGGTCTCAATAAATATATGTTGAGTGAAAAAAATTCTGTCTTGATATGTTACAGATCCCAAAAAGAGTGGTTAGATTAACCATTCTTCCAGTTTCCTTTATTCCTTCTATAAAGATAGTTGAGATTTGTGTTTTGTAGCAATTCATAATTCACTAATTCTTTGTAACCAAATCTTAAAGGCCACTGCCACTTTCACTGCACCAAATAATCATTTGGCAAAGCTGATGTTCTGTGCTGTCCGTCAGATACCAAGGTGACTCTAGTGTAGCATTGTTCAAGTATAGTTCACTGTGTTTGAACACTTCTCTCCATCATGTCTGTGTGGTCAAATCATGAAAACCTCAAAGGACCACCTGTTTTTCTGATTTTAAACAGGGCATCTAGGTTTGCCTTCCCTCCATCATATTTTTCAATAAAATAGCAGCAACTAATAATAAAGCAGTCTCTATAAAGGCTCGTGTTAGTCACATCTCCAAGAACCTTGCCACCAGTGCTGTAATTATCAATGTAGAAATGTCTGAAGAACTTTCGTGCAAGGTATACGAGCCGCTTTTCTTGCATAGCATGTCTTTCTTAATTGAGAGATCACAGTGTATTCTTGCGTCTCTTTGGATACTTGGCCCTCAATCTAAACAGGAGAGAAAGGAAAGGCAGTGTTTCAAACAGGCAAGGGTTAGGATAAGGGGTCAGGAGAGAACGACTTCTCATTTATTGATTTTGTGAAATTGTTTGAAGAATGATTCAGCATTTTAGGGTATAAAAATAACAGCTTTGAGTCTCTTTTCAATTAGGCGAATATACTTTCGCTGAAAGGTTCTGTTGTTCTTGAAATGCACTTTCCTTCTGTTCTTTCAGAGCCTCTTTAATCAGTAGTGATGTGACAGGAGGTACGGCAACCTTCCTGACACCCTCTGCATCTTCCCTTCCCTCTCTCTTTTGTGAGGCTGAGTTGCCCGGAAAACTGATTGGCAAAATTGTTCCTTAATTGAGGAGAAAGGTAGTTCTATAAAGACAGGAGCTATCCAGAACATAACAAATTGAACTATCAGAATGTATGTTTTACCCCAGTTGGGTTTTGTTTCGACTAGAAATTCTAAGCAGCCAAGGATTAGGTTTGAAACAGGCATTTATCTTTACATTAAAATATTATTGAGGTTTAATTTTCTGAATTCTTATTTAGAGCATGGTAATGAGAATATTGTTTCATTATTGTGCCCATTGTCAGGTCACTGCATTTAAATCCTTCTAAAATGCATATAGTAATGAGTTTTGTATATAAGCCGAATGCCCTGGGCTTTAACAAAATGACTAATAGCTGTTTAGTGGCCTAAGGAAAATGAAACTCCCTTTGAATTCCTTTTTTTTTTTTTTAACTTGTTTGTTTTAGAAGTGTGTATATGTGAATATGGCAGGTGGAGAAAGAGAATTATATTACCCCTTGCTGGGTATTTATTACAGTGGGTGATACATATTTGCCCTACCTGTAAAATAAACCAGTGGGCATAGATTTTTTAAGCTTGCTAATTTTTGAACATTAGTTACACACACCTAAAATTCCACTTCGTTTAGAAGAAGAACCAAAGACCGAAGATCTGATCGTGCTCGTTATTATTGTCTGTGCTTTCTGTGGCTTTAGAGTATGCATGGTTGCAGTGAACCACGTGAGGGGATGTATGTGGTCATTAACTTGACTATGGTAATCCTTTCACAATGTACGTCTAATAAGTACTCACAGTGCACACTTCTTTAAAAAATCAGATGTACAACCTAAGTATAGTAGTTCTCCCTTATCGGCTGTTTCGCTTTATGTGGCTTCCGTTAGCTATAGTCAACTGTAGTCCGAAAATATTAAATGAAAAATTTCAGAAATAAACAATTCTTGAGTTTTAAATTGCACGCCATTCTGAGTAGCATGATGAAATCTCGAACTACCCAGTTCCATCCCTCCCAGGGCATGAATCATCCCTTTGTCTAGTGTAACCTCTGTGTGTATGCTCCCCACCTATCTGGGTTGTCAGATTAACTGTCGCAGTATCACAGCGCTTGTGTTCAAATCACCCTTATTTTATTTAATAATGGCCCCCAAGCACAAGAGTAGTGATACTGGCAATTTGGATATGCCAAAGGGAAATGCTTCCTTTAACGGAAAAAGTGAAAGTTCTCTACTTAATAAGGAGGGAAGAAATCATGTTGAGGTTGCTAAGATCGACGGTAAGGATGATAGTTTTGCTGTCACACCTCGAACTGCAAAGGTTATGGCCATTGTGCATGATAAGCGTTTAGTTAAGAGGAAAAAGGTATTAAGGTTGTGGGTGGAAGACTTGAAACAGAAAACACGTTGTGATTGACAGCAACATGTCACGTCAGAAAGCAATGAGCCTATACGAAGACTTCAGCAAGGCATCCTCTGAAACAAGTGACACCAAGCCATTTACTGCAAGTAAGGGATGGTTACACAGATTCACAAATAGGTTTGGACTTTAAAAAAAAATGTAAAAATTACCGAGAGACTGTGTCTGCTGATGAAAAAGCTGCCACCACATTTCCGGCAGAGTTAAAGTTGATTAGCGTTCAATACTATTTGCGGATTCAGGCATCCACTGGGGGTCTTGGAACGTATCCCTCGCAGATAAGGGGGGGACTGCTCTATATGCAATTTGTGTTCATCAGTCATACCTCAGTAAAGCCAGGCGGCGGGGGAGCGCGGGGTGGGGGGCAGAAATTATTTCATTTTCTCCTCACAACAACCGTATCTGATAATTTTATAGATGAAAAAGTATTGAGGCTGAGAAGTTAAGGTCACCAAGTAAAAGTAAATATTGAATGCCAAGGTTTCAGGCTCTAGGCTAGACTCTGGGGATTACTGGTGAATAAGAGCCAGACTCTGTCCCGCAGGAAGGAAGTGGCTAGAGAGCTGCAGTGGCGAGAGGTGGCGGTTCATGGAGAGGTCACGAACTCTGAGCTCAGCTACAACCACTTACGTGCTCTTGGACAAATTATTTAATTTCTCTGATTTCTCATCTATCAAAACTAGGCTACAATACTACTGCTTTGTTTTATGATGAAATGAATGGTGTGAAAACACCTAAGAGTCATTCAATGACTATTAATTTTTCTTCATATTTCTAGTTATTGTCTAGTGCTTTCCCTTATTATATCACTTTGCATCACAGACTCTATACCTGTAAACCTCTATCAAAGGTTCCAGATTTCAACATTTACTAGCTGTGCCTCAGTATCTTCATTTGTAAAATGGGTATAAGAGTACGACCTCTGGGTTTTTGCTGAGGATATATGAGTTAATGCATCTGAAGTACACAGTTCCTATCACAGAGTAAGTGTTCAACAAATGTTAGACACTATGAGCGATAACGTTAGCCTTTTTCCTTTAAATTATAAATTGCATTCACAAGTCTTTTCACTGTGAATGCATCTATTAAAACATTTTAGTAAGTTCTAAGGTGTTTGATCTGACTTTAAACTTGAGTCTTTGGACTATATAAATCAGGGGTTGGCACTTTGGTTTCTGATTCCTTGGCATTGACTGATCAACATTTGGTTCAGTGGTGAGCATTTAAGAGCCACCAGTGAGAGCATAAGAAATGAGCAATCCTTCATACTGTCAGGAAGCATTGAGATTGAGCTGTCAGGGGCCAAGAGGGAATGCTTCATCGCATTGAGCCATGGAACCAGTTGGATTCTTTGTCTTCCATGGCATTCTTGGATGGAGTCCACTTAGCTAGGAAGTAAAGACTTTGGTCAGTTCATTTAATAGGAAAAAAGTTAGAAAATCCTGTGTTAACCACTTAGACATAATGGAAATAGAACATTAGTTATTGAGTTAAATGCCTTTAAAAAGAAGTCAGGAAAATACTAAGGCACAAAGTAATAACTTTTGACTTTAATATACAGCCTAACATACCTTTAAAACATTGGAAATTTTTTTTCTTTCTTACTTTTTTTTTTTTTAATTCATTAGAGTGACTATGTTGATTAGATGCTGGGATGTAGTGGTGGTAGGGAAAAAATGGGAAAGGAGAAACTGGGCATTTGGAATTGTGGTTTGTGACAGACTCCAGACTTACATCAATTTGCTTTATTCTTCTTTGAAGACTATCTTCTTCTATGTTTTTCTCTTTCTTTAAACAAACCTTGTCTGACTGACTCTAACCTTTAAATAATTGGTAAACTAGAGCAGGGAAACTGACATTAAAATCTATTGAAGAGAATGAAGGGAGAGAACATTACTCCAGTAAGGGACTGGCTAGCCTGCGGTCCCCCTATCTTGTGCTGGAAATGGAAGCGATTTCTTCTGGCAGTGGGCAATATCAGCCGTAGTAGTATCTAAATAATTCACACATATTTCTGTTAACATATTAATAAATCATCTCGAGGCCACGAAATAACTGACCCATTTCTAGGAGCAGAAAGTCTTAAACTACAAGTGCTGTCTGTCCGGCCGTGGCCTGCCTGTGTAATTCTTTTCCTATGCACAGCACACACCCTCTGTGCTCCTAAGCCTCTCCACTCTGGTTCCTGCTGGTCCCCCTGCGTGGAATGCCTCTTTCGGCCTCTATAATTATGTCATCTTTTAGGAGTGAGTCCAAGATCCAACCCCCTTAAGAGCTCTTTATCTCTCTATCTCCCTGGATTGTATTCAGTTCCAGAAATATTTATCGAGTGCCAGGCCCTGGGGAGGCCATACTGAACAAGGTGGGCACGGCCCCTGCTCTCACAGACCTTAAAGAGCAGCAGGCAAGGTTGGGCATTTACAGCAGCATGGTGGGTGCTGCAACAGGGGTTACTGGGTGTTATGGGAGCTCAGGCGGGGTGCCTTGCCCTGTCTTCTTCCCAGATCCTCACCTTGCCCTGAATTGTCTAGAGCAGTGGTCCCCAACCTTTTTTCCTTGAGGGACTGGTGCTCCTATGATAATCTAATGCCTGATGATGATCTGAGATGGAGCTGAGGTAGTGATGGGGAGTGGCTGTAAATACAGAGGAAGCTTCACTTGCTACCCCTGCCGCTCACCTCCTGCTGTGTGGTCTGGTTCCTAACAGGTCACAGATTGACCAGTCTGCGGCCCAGAGGTTGAGGACCCCTGCTCTAGAGTGCCTATACAAGCTTCTAGGAAAATTGGCATTTAATTTTATGCTACCTTACATTGTTCTCCTTGTTGTCTGTTATCTCCCTAGCTAAATGGTAACTACATTGTGGGTAATGACCTTTATTTTATTTTATTTTTTATGCTGCCTTTCAAACTCTAGGGTCTTGCACCACACTCAATGGATAGTGAATACCCAATAAACACTTACTGATTTACTTAAAAACTCTTCCCATCCCCCCTCATTTTTTGGCTTTCCCTTGCTGTATTTTTTCAGATGCCTTCCTTCTAAAATTTGAAAATGACTGGCTTCTGAACCTTTTTTGCTTATGGGTGGTGAACTCCAGCTGATGATAGTCGATGTCTTCTGGCACTCAGTTCCTAGGCAGCAACACGTCTTCTTTCTATCACCACATCATTTCTTCCTCAGCACCCATCAATTTAATTATACTTCAGGCTCTCCAGGCACAGATTAACCATTGCTTCTTTTGCATAGCTTCTAAAATACTTTCCTCTTTCTGGGACTATTTTCCTAATGAGGGTGGAATATAATTTAGAGGCTTAATTTTAGAAAACTATATGAAACAGCAGACCCATAAAATGTTATGATTCACGACCACTTGTTTTGTTCTCATAATGCAACCTGAACTAAAAAGCCATTCATCAAAGCTATAAAAGCTGTTCATGACTATCTTTAGTATATCGTGTAGAGTATAATTCAGCCCACAAAGAGGCAGAAGATAGATTCATGGGGCCCTTTCCCTTGGTGTATGTTAAAGGCCAGTAATTTCTAAGCTCTTTGGAAAACCCTATTTTACTATAAACCCTGGATTCTTTCTTAACCCCACTTAGATTTGCATTCCATTTTATTATCAATGTATCTTCATTTATAGCTCCTTCTTTCCCCTGCAAATAATTGCCAAGACCCTGACTGTCCCCTGATCCACAGCCTCTCTGCCACCTTCACCTGTTGAGGAAATTGGCATATGAAGATGCATTGGCTAGAAACCCAAAATGCAGCCTCCATGGAGCATCACTTTGGTCATCTGTCAGCTGTAACAATCCCTAGGAGAACCGTTGGTCCTCACTTCACAACTCCCCAGAGGGCAAATAATCAACATTTCCTAGAAAAGAATGAGAACAAAGCTCAGGGCATTCTGGGCTATGTTTTTATAGTGTTATAATAGAAACTCAATAGTGATTACTGACTATAATGTCCTCAGTAAAACTTAAGATACCTCTTGTTTTGCAATTAGGGTTTGAATGCCTTGTCTGACTCTTTCTATTTCTTCATGGTCATGTATATAAGTCATCACACTTTAAAAAATGCATATGAGATAATATCCTGGAAGTTAAGTGCTTGGGCCATAGAGTAGGCAAAACTGGTTTTGAGTCCTAGCCTGGGCACCTATTTGGTCATGCTTACCCTGTTTCCTCATCTACAAAATGAGGTTAATCACTGAACCTATTCCATAGGATTACAGCTCAAGATAATCCATGTAAAAGATCACCATAGTACTTGGCATGCAATAATCAGCAATACTGTTTTTCAATTCTTACGTTTATTTATTTATTTTTTTCAACTCTTACTTTTATTAAGAGCCTACCAAAAAAATAATGATTAGAAGGTGAGGACCTAGAAAGAACTTACTGAATCCAGATAAGCCAAACAGTTCTAATAGATCTCCCAAGATGGATGACTTATATGTCTTTGATACATATTGTACTTTGTAAAGCCAGTTCAGTGTGTGTTGTAAATACAAGTACACCTAAAAAATGAACCAATTATTTAGCTCCATAATTAAATGTCAATGACATGGTGTTTTGTCTCTTTCTTCAGTTAGCTATTAAATATGGTATTATGCCTTTTAACTTAACCTTTCGCACATCAGATATTTAGCTGAACAGTAAATTCTTTTTTGTATTAGAAAATAAGCTCTTTTTCATTGAAAACCGCTGTAGTTATAGATAGCTCATGTATTTCCACTTAAGGTGTACCTTGTACTGCATATTTGCCCTGGATCTGAAGATCCATCTTTTTTAGCAGACTCATTTTAAACTCTCATAGAACTAAATGATTTCCTTGAAGAACAAGTTTCATTATTTGGCAGATGAAATTGACAGTGGCCGTTCAGAATCTTAAGCTGGATAACAATGATTTTCAAAAGCCCAACAACTTTGAAATAAGTTTATATATAATATACAATAGGAAATTGGGGGAAAAAAGGAGAGTTTTTAAAAAATATTTTTTTGTCCCCTTTTTTAAAAATCCATTTCCTTCAGGAGGTAAAAGTATCATTTATCTTGGAGTTCTCTTTAAGCTCAAGTCTTGAGGGGAATAATTCCCTAGAGCCAAACTCTTGATGTTGGCTGAATTAATACTCCCATTTATTATGATTTATTTTTATTAGGAATTCTTGGCCCTTCCCTATAGTTCAAAAGAGCCTACCTCCTATGCTCTGGAGAAGTTCATTAGGTCTTTTCAGAATGGGTTAGCATAAACTGTGGTCAAGGGTCTTCTATGACTCAGGCCTTTAAGAAAGCTCAGGCAAAAAGGCACAGCCTGGTTCTTTCTTTGCCTTTTTTCATATGAGGTAAAAACAGATTCTGCCTCGTACTTAGGTGGGTTCCCCAATCTATTGGGAATCCAGTCCATTTATAGCTAACATTAGGTCAAAGCCAAAGAGGCCGTGGCCCTCACAATTGTCATTAGTGAGCTCTTATTTCTATTCCACTGAGAAGCCGAAATTGACAAACTGTCTGGGGAGATGTGTGGCTCTTTGCTGCCTGTTTTTGAGCAGGATGCATTAAGGATAAGTTACTTGTCATGGTAGAATTCTTCATTAATCACTGAGAGACCACATTCCTAGGTAAATCAGTAAACTTAATGATAAAGCCGCGTCTTGACAGAAAATGTACCTTTTTGATGTCCTCTTGTCTGCTGGCCTGGTCAGCAGTGTTACCATTCTGATGATGGCGATATACTGTGGATCTGTGAAGATCTGAGCCATAACTGCTACATGAGGCCTGCTTTGATTTGTACACAATATGAATAACTGTCTATATATTAGACATGCTGTAATTTTTTCATCTTCTGTGCCTATAGGGACTATATTACCTTATTAGGGTAAAGTTCATTCCTTAGGACTGATAATTAATCCCCTGTTCCTTTTCTTTTTCTGCTGTCTTATCTGGTGGCTACATTATATATAAATTCCAGGATTTTTCATCACAATGCCAAATAAAGCAATTTAGAGATGCAAGCAATAAAAAGCTTATTTTTAAAACCCCTCTAGAAAGAAAGCTGCTCAGATTCCATTTTAGTGAACAAAAGCATGCCATTTTGTGGCCACGTTTATATCTACCGCCTAAACCGAGTGCTGGAAGAGTGGGACAACTGGCTGCAAGTGATGAGTCTCTGGTCTCAGGTGTTCCAGGAAAGGTGTTCTGTGTGTTTGAGATTGTCCCGCTACTGCTGCATGCCCTGCACACACAACACCATCTTGTACTCCTTCTCTTGCTTGATAACTTTTTAAATACAAATAAGATAGTCTGTAGAGGTTATTAACTCAAGATTCACATCCTTAACTGAAAAGCAAATGTCTTACTAATTGAGGCTTGTGTTTAACTGGATTAAACTCAGTGGCTTGATGTTAACATGCAGTGCAGCCAAATCTGTTGTCCTTTTATGAGAAGGGGCTTAGCTTTGCACAGCCGTGCAGTATGCAAGTCACGCGCTCGTTCTAGGGTACTGGCTTGCCGTAATTTCATTTGGGGACGGGGGAGCATTGTAGTACGATGTGCTGGGTAGGAGCTAAATATTACACATGTTGGAAAGAATGTTGTTCTAATTAAACTGAATTTGGTGCCCATGGCAAAATATGTGCTTAATATGTTGGGGTTTGTGTAAAAATTAACATGTATTTTTGTAAACGGGATTTTTCCTCCCTCTCTCATCCTTGCTTAAGGTCTTTAGTTTTGGATATTGTTTACTAAAGAGGAGTTATTTCATTACTGATACTGGACAGCACCATAAAATCCAGAGAGTTGTGACATTTACCCTGGCCCTTAAGTGTTTCTCTTCTTTGGAAGAATAGGGAAGAATTCATTCTTCTATAAGTTGGAAAACAGAAGAGCAAAATTCTTTCTGCATTATCTAATAACAAATCCCTGGGCTCTTAACTGTTTTTCATTTAAAAAAGAAAAAGCAATTTTTGCATAAAGTAAATCTTGTATATTTAAGAGAGAGTCATGGCTGAGCACAGGATTTTCGCCCCCTTCTTAGCCTGACACTTTATTGTTAGGTGGGCTCTGTGAAATATGTAATTTGAGGGTCACAAATTATAAGTTTGTCTAATTTCACTTGCCACTTCATTGATAGGCATTGACTGTACCCAAACTCCATGTTTTTTCAACCATGGAATATCAATTTAATTATAAAATTAATGATTAGAAATAAATACTAATGTGTCTAGTTTTCTGATCTGTGGGTTGTTAAAGTGTTTGCCCATAAAGGGCTTAGTGGGAGGTGGATTTGGAAGGGTTGACATTTTTAGAGACCATCTTGCCCAATCCTGTGGACTTGCCCACTTTTCGGTGACCTCTGAGGGTCTGATTCAACTGTCATCTTGATTTCGATGATACTCAAATCTGCATCTTTTTTATTCTTGAGCTCACTTCAAAAATGTAATACTACACATCATCCAGCTATTTGAATGCATCATCCATTCTTCCCTGCCCGCATCCTCCAGGTGTCCTGTCTTCACTGATGAGTCCTACCTAGCCCTCCAGACTCACTCTTGGCATTTACCATCATTCCCTCTACTCTTCTCCCACACTTCCATTTAGAGATCAGCTGGGCTATATGAACCCTCCTTTGTAATTCTAGAATGTGATCTTTCCTATTTCTGACTGCTACTCCTCCCACTCTGGTTCAGGCCGGCATTGGCTTGCCTGGCAATGCTCCAGAAACCTCTTAGCTAGTCTTTTCACTTTTGTAGCCCCCCTATTTCCCACCCTCATCACACATGCGAAATTCAATCCATCTTATAAACCTCTATAGAATTCTTCCTGGAGTATAGCGTGATGCCTGATACCTCTTTACTACATTCCTTCCACACTCACAGACTTTTAACTACCTTCAGTCACTTTTCAGCAGCCAGGGGTTAAAGTTTATATTTCTTCTTCTGACATTGAGAGCCCTCCATAGTAATCACAAATAAGTTCCTCCTTCCATCTTAAGACGTGTCTTATCTACCCTATTAAATCCTGAGTTTCTAAAGGACAAGTTTTTTTTTTCTTAAACTTGATTATATTTACCATATGTAATTATAATAAATTGTAAGCAATAATAATTGTAGCTAACATTTACTAAGCGGTTACCATGTGCTAGTCACTATTCTAAATGTTTTATGTATTTTTTCTCATTTTAGCTTATGAAGCCCATATTATTATTTACAATTATAACAGTGAACATGGAATTCAGAGAGGCAAAAAGGGTCACTTCTGTGCAGCGTATTCAGGCAAGCCTTCACGGCAATCCACAGGGCACAGTAGGGAGGGAATTTATTGTAGAGATGGGCAGCCATGAAAAAGGGGATTGGGAATGTGGTTGGGGAAGGATGAGAACTGAAGGGTAGGTAGAGAGGTATGTGAGCACCCTAAGTATGTTATTAGGGATGAAAGAAATGGATGATGGAAATGAATATTGTTCAGTGGCCAGCAATAGGGAAAGGAGTTTCATAGAGCTTAGTGCCCATACCACTCACTCTGTATTTAGTATGAGTGGCTTTATATTCTTCTCTCTTTTATTTATGTATCCTGTTTCCACATCTAGATCCTAAGGTCCTCAAGGAAGAGGAATACAGCTTTTTTTTTTTTTTTTGTAGTTTCAACATTTAGTCTATAGTAAATGTACAGTCAATGACATTTGATGATGACTATGGAGCAAAACAATAAAATATTACAACAGTCAGTCATCCTTCCCTCAATAGAAGCTTTCTTCTGTGAGCCAGGCATGATCATAGTGTGTGAAACCACTTGGAGCAAGGACATTGTGAAGTATATAAGGGCTTCTCAGTTTCCCATTTTTACCAGTTTGACTCAGATAATTGTATTGCTTTAATCTTTGTCATTGGAACGGATGCAGTGGGGGTGATTATAACTAGCATTCCTGTTAGTTAAGTTCTGCTTCAATCTTCACATTCAGTGGAATAGTCACCATAATCCCACGGCCCGTGGAACTGTTGTTGTTGTTGTCCTTATTAGTGATGATGTTCTACACATTCTGTGTTGTTACATTGAAGAAGAACATACTTTACTCTTTAGCATACATTTCAGGGAGCCATGAGCCCAGTGTATTTTGTCAGGCCATGCTTTCATCGAGTCTCTGTAACATTAGAGTTTGGTGACTGACCGTGAGCTTTCAAGGTGTCTATAATAATACTAATAGGTAAAACAAAACAAAACCTTGTCATAGCAAGAGGTATGTCTCTAGCCGACATTGTGGTGGATATGGTTTTGCTGGTCAGCAATATATTCTTGTCTACTCACGCTGGCTCTTGCCTACCAACTGTGAGATGCTTCTTTGCTGACAGGCCCCCTGCCCCCATTCTGTATTTGGCCCTCAGGCTCACAATTTACTGGATGCAATCTTGTTGAGAAAATGTGGTCTTTATTAGTGTTTGACATAGATCGACTTTTCTTTGTCTGCTTCTGCAGAGCTAGTAGGGTACTTAGTGCAGGGAAGAAACAGGGGACAGATGACAGTGAGGACAGGAGAATGGGAGTTTTTAGGTGCTCAGATTCAGACTGCTGTCTTAGTATAAAGATGATTTGAGGGTAGAAATAGCTCATTTGCACCCACTGAGCTTTTTGCAGCATTCCAATCAACGACTAATTATCAAAGAAATATTCTTGTCAATAAAAACAAGCCAGTTTCTAGACACATGGAAAATAAAGACATTTATATGTTAAAGACATTTCTTGCCCTCCAGATGTTTGTGATGTAATGAGAACATAAAACTAATGCATGTGTTGATATCCTCCAAATCACTGTGGATTTTTGTGACTTAATATATAATATTTCATTTTTCATTGTGAGGATGTATGCGCATATTCTTGTGTATATTTCCTTATTGGTCTCCACTTAGCTTTGGCTATTGACTTGGCTCTGTTTTATTGGTCTAATGTATTCTACACAGAGATCATGAGTGGTATGCTGCAGCTACTTTCCCTTCTCCCATATACTATCTCTTTAACAAATGCCCAAGCATGTGACTTTTTTCTGTCCTAATCCTGGTGGTGCCTATTGTTTTAAACAGTTCCTCGGGTTATAGGTGCTACTGAGTAGCTTTTTAAGCACAAATACAAATGCTTTGTGAGTAGAAATTAGATGCTAGAGAGTCTGCAAAAAAATAGAATTCACAGTCATTTAAAATAGTCATTCTGTAAAGAACTGTAGAACTGCGAAATTAATAAATACTAGCATAAACATTAAATATTCACTACCTGCTACTTCTGAAATGGTACAACAGCATCCTTTTTTAATGATGGGTAATGATAAAACACATTAACTTTAAATAACCTGTTTTCTCCTTCCCTCTTTCTGAAGCTACGGGTTGGCAAGCTTGAAATTAAATACAAGTAAAGGTAACAACTAAACTTCTGCTAACTTTAGTCATGGAATAGATACTTTTCTGTGTTTTCTGGATGTTCTGTGGCTATTTAAAAATACTGGTAAATTGAAAATTGGTGCTAATGGAATCAGCTTAAATTTAAAGAAAAAATGCATTTCTGTTAGTGGGCAAACAAGAAATGTAGAACATTAAAGAGCAAATGCACCATTATCTTCTAATGCATTCTTATTTATCTCCTTATTAAGGCTCACTGAGTCCCCTTAAAATAATTAAAACGAACCTTTAACTAAAATATATTCTTAATCTTTTCCCTCCAACCCCCTCTAAAATTCCTTTAAAAACACCTTTATTTTTAGTTATGCTTCACTTTTTATTTAATAAGTTACTTGCAAAATACAAGAGTAGGCTTAAGTAGCAAGCAATTATACTATTCTTGAGTTCATATGTCTCTTTGCAATCAAAGAACTATATTTACCTTTTTTCGTTAATCTTATATGGCACACAAATTTAATTAACAGAGATTTTTCTCTCCATCTTATAGATGGGAAAGAAACCCTGAAGCAACTGTTTCCTAAGGTTATGTCGTAAAGCAATTTAAGAGCTTATAAGTTCTAAGATACAGAAGCGCCTGGTGTTGTGGGGTCCAAAAAGGCATCCTGAGCCTGCGAGGGAGGGCAGAGTCAGATCAGGCCTCATGAAGGAAATGGTGTCTGGACTGGGATGTGAAAAATGGGTTGGAATTACCCAGGCAGCAGAGGGCTGAGAAGGATGTGGGAGAGAGAGGAGGTAGCTTTAGAGGCACAGAGAAAAATAATTATATCCCCACAACTATGATAAAGCTGAAAAAGGGCAGCGTGATGCTGTTGATGGACTGATCCTGGGCCATGATGCAAAATGGGAGAGGATTTTTGTGGAACTGAAAGAACAGGGTCTTTCCAAGGACATTTCGATAATTCTCTGTCCCTTGAGCTGGTGAAAAGAATAGTGGATGACCATTTAGAGTGGTAGAAATCTTGACCGAAGGGGGGAAAAAACCTCAGTTACCATTGCCGAAAAGGACCGTGGGGGGAGGGGCATGGTTCTGAGTCAAATCAGTGGGAAGGGGGTTTGTAGAGGAACCAGGGCACATGGGAAGGATCAAGACAGGGAGAAAAGGAGAATGCTTGTGGTGAAACAAGCTCAGATCAGGGAGAAGACGCAAGATCTACACTCTTGCAGTTGCTGGGTTTCTATGAAGCTATTCTACCCAGGAAATACTGGTATTTATAGATATCTGAAGCATCTATCCTATAAGGGAAGGTATAATGAAGTTATTAACAGCATGAGGACTATATAAATCAAAATCTTTTCTTATGGATTGACTTTTTTTATTACATGTTGAAGAGCTAGTTATTATTCCTCCCACCTTTTGTTGCTGCCGACCACTCCCCCAGGTTTTAGGCACCGAGCAACAAAGGACAGGAGTGGCTCTGACAGAAACATTGCCAATGGCATTATTACCCTGGACCATTGTCAAGATTTTATATTAACAAGTTGTGTGAAACTGAAATGGGGACAGAGAAAGAAGTAGACTTTTTTAAGCCCAGCCATTTTGTTTTTCAAGGGACAAATCTCCCTGGGTGATAACTACCAGATTGATGGGGATAGTGAAATGGCACTCAGAAAGGAGAACTGTTAACACAGTGTGCTAGCAGAGCCTGGTGCTCGTGCTTAAGCACCTGTGCCATTCCGTGATTCAGAGCAAGAAATAGGAAACAAACCCCTGTTGTCTAAAGGGAACCTAGCAGCAATAGTCCCTGGGTTTCCATTTGAACAGAACTCCATTAAGAGATTACTAACTAAGAAGCACTAAGGTTTGTGGTTGAATAAGCAATTGAAATCAAACCCTAAAGCTCATCTAGATGAATTCACACGTTTCTCTACCTGCAGAAATTGGCTGGAATTACACACACCTTATGTTGATGTTTAGAAGCATCGGGTAGGGGATATAATTTTCAGGGAAGAAAATAGACCTCGAAATCCCACCAAAATGTATTGTGGTTGGAGGACTTTCTGGAGAGAACGGAATTTCTATTAAATGGGTATGAAGAGTGCCACTTTAGTATGTCTGTGTGTATTTTCCTGTGACACATTCTTTGTCATATATTTTCAAAGATGGCATTGAATTTGTCACTAGCTCTAGCCATCTCATTTTTTCTCTAGGCAGTGTTTTGATAAAAGTTGATGAGTTTATAACTGTAAAACCAAATGACATTTATAGTGTGATACACGCTTTACCCATTGCATAATTATATCTAATGTCTTTGCATGTAGAAAGGCATTTACCGTTTACTTTTGTGTAAAATGACAATCTAAACCCCCAGGCCTAAATTTTTTTACACAAAGATAAAGACTTAATTAAAAGCCAAACACAATTTATTTTTGTATCTGGCATTTAAGGTACCTAGTTCTTTGGTTAAACATGTGATGGAAATCATGATGCTTCTAGTAACAAAGATCAGTGGGTTTCATTTTTTTCCCCTCTGTCTTTGAAACACTGGTGAACTCATTTAATTATCAAGCTGATACCTGGTATGACTTCATTTCTCGTTTCTAGTTGAAAGAGCTATTTTGAAATTTAGCACAGAATTGAATAATGTGTTCAGTTAACGAGGAATATTTAAGTGACATTTCTAATTTTAATATGATAGCAAAATGATAACTTACCACAGTGGTGTAGACATACTATTTTTAGACAATAATGATGCTTCAAGCTTGTTAGTTGTGGTCAAGCAAAGCTTTATTTTCTTTTATAATTTTTATGGGTTTTTTTGTTCAGACATCTAGCATTGAGTAGCCATTTAAACCTTTTAGAGTGAAAGTAGGTGACTTCACAGAGCAAAACAGTTCTGTTCTTAAGCCTTCATGTCGGAAATATGGCTTTTAGTATCTTTCTAGATCTCTACTATGTGTTCACGAGTAGACAATGGAGAAGCTTTCTAGGAACCAGGCCTGGTGTCATCGTGTTTCATCTTTCTGGCACTGTATTGGTCTGAACATCTGACACGAAGGCCTCTGCCCTGCTCACCAGTGAGCAGAAGTTGAAGTTGTTCTCTCTGCCTTTCCATCATATAAACTTTGTGATGGTGCTTTCTTTCTTCAGGAAATAAAACAGGATCAGTATACATCTCTTCTCAAGGGTTTGGTCATGGGCATATTTGTTTTGAGTTTCCATACTTCTGAAAAGCAATTACTGAGTTATTGGTGAATATCATAAAATCTGCCCTCAGATTGCTAATGTTGGCTCTTATTGAAAACTTAAGCTTTGTGGAATGCTGAAGAGTTAGTTAACTTTTTTTTTTTTGAGGTTAAACTCATAATGATCAATTTGTTGTGTGAGTTCTGTTTAATTATAAGTGATTTTTAACTTAATTTGTGTTCTATTTTTGTTCTTGCATAGTGAAACATGAGCATCAGCCTATATGCACCTGGACAGATCTGAAACCCAAGTAAACTGTTTGAAAATAAGCAAAAAAAAAAAATCTGTTTATATTGAGTATGCTCAAAAAACTCATTTCTGAGCTGGGATACAATAGTTGAAGAAATGCTGCAGCTGAATGTAATCCTTTGGCTAGGAGGCTTAATATAAATGCGAAATGCAATGACTGCAATTAAAATGCAGGGGTGAGACTCTAGCTTGTGTCTCAGGTCAGGATTTTAATAACATCTTTGAACTGCTTGCTTTTGCCTTTAACAAAATTGTAGAGCAATAGTATTTGCAAGTTTCTAAAAAAATCTTTAATAGAAGAAGTGATGTTAAGCCAACATTTAAGATCTTCCAGAGAGCCTTCAGAGTTTATTGGAAGAAGTAACAGAGCAATTTTCTGTGCAAGAGTGGCTTAGGAAGAACCATTTTCATGCTTTTAGTCTGGGACAGGTGGTATAGATTAATGTTGAGTACATACAAAATCTATTGAGACTAATTAAAGATGCATATCCACATGGAATACCACATCTCAGTGGATCTTTGGCAGTCAACCCAACCAGCGCATATAGTGTTTATACCAAGCATTTTTCAAATTTAGCCAAGAGTTTATTAATGAAAGTTCTGAAAACTGCCTTGAAAATCCTTAGTCTCTTTATATGGTAGAGTCTCTCACAAGAGTCTCCATCTCCAAGGAGTGCTTTCTACAATAGAAAAGATTATGACCTCTGCTCACCTATAATGGATACAAATGTACAACAACATGTAGAGTAAGTAGTTGACTACACCTAGCCTGAAATCTTATACGCAGATCTTCAGTTTAATTTGGCAATGGTTATAACCTTCTGGGAGGGCATCCATTTTCTAACCTGATGCTTAGCCCAGTGAAGATGAAGCTGTACTAAGAACCTGTCTCTGGTGTTTAATCCAGGACAGTGAATTAATACATCAGTTCCTAAGGCTCTATCCCTCATCCAGGTTGGCTTAATACCCTTTGGTGACTTGATCGTTTCTCACACATGCTAATGAATAGTTCACTTTGACACTGTAGACAAACACAATCTGCTGATTGTGTTCAGATGTTTTTCATACCTGCTAATGAATAAACTCCCAGTGCTGCTTCACAGGCAGCTGAAGTAAGCAGTGATTTGAGGTGGATCCCAAAAATGATATGTTAACTGCATCTTACCTCAAGAAAACAGGAAATTAGAGAAAAGTGGGAGTGTTTTGTTTTAATGCAAGGATCAAAGTAAAGAGGATTATACTTTAAATAAAGGAATTTTATAACCTTAGTACTCCATACTGAAGTTTTTATTGAGTTAGGGGTGAGAGTAGGAAATATATACAGGCAGATAAGAGTGCCTGTTTATCAGTTAGCAAAATAGTTATCAATATTTGTCCATGGAGCTTTCTTTTAAATAAACATTGAACTGGAGCTTTCCTTGACTGTCAGCTACCCAGTCAGTAATGGGTTTCAAAAAAGCTATCCTTTCCATTCCTTTTAAGATTTAAAACAATAAAGCAAATCCTGTAGACACAGCAAGAATAAGGGGGAAATGTTAGGCAGAAAAGGGGAGGGTCAGAATGTATGGCAAAGAGATTAATATTTATAGACATCAGCATTGGTCTCTTACCAACATTTATAACTTCAATGGTGGCAGATTGAAGGCTGAATCAACATTTTTCCCCCTCTGTAAAATAATAAATATGGCAAAGTAGCTCTCAGAACTGCCTTTATCTTAGGGATAAATCAGGACAGTTTGTGTTGCAGGAGAGACTTAAAACTTATAAATATGTTGCCCTTTAGGCTACTATTCATCAAAGTGCCTGATATGAAATCTAGACTAAAGGCATTTGTTACTGTGTGTCTGCTTATTCTCTTTTAGAAGGATAAATTGGAAAGAGCTCTGTCATTTTGGTCATACTGGCCTGCTGTGCTACTTAAATGCATGTCCCTTTTGGGATGTATTTGAGAAGGAAATAGTGGGAGTTGACTGCTGCACACTTTTACACAAATTCTCTTCGTCGCTTAAACCTTCCTTGCAGAAGGCATAATTTCCAGCAGGAAAAATACAGCACATAACTGTTTGACAAATGACCTATTTTGGTGCAAATTTCTTTCTAAGATACTAGAGCAGAGAAGTTGTTCCTTAAAATCCTCATAAAATCCAGAGGGAAATAACTTTCCTTCTTGGGGCTCCTATCCAAATATGTACAAATGGGCATTGCTAAAGGTACTTCCACTTTATAAGAGGGGAAGCATGCTGGGCTGGTGACAGATGCTTTAAGTCACATGACTTGATAGGTATTGTTGTGTAAGAAATCTCACACTACTTTGCAATTCAGAATCTGAATCGTTTGGCTTCTGTGATTTGGAGTCAGAGTAGAGGCTCCAGCTCTGCCCTCTACTCCCCTCGGTGCCTTTAGAAGTTGAATCACATATGGTGTGTGGAATCACCTGCCGTTCGGAGGCCTCCACAGAGTATGTACTAAGCAGTTTTCCTTTTTTAATGTGTAGTACAGCTCCTCGTTTTCAAGAATAACTAATTGGGAACATAAACCTCACTTTGCCCTTGAATGGTTTGCAATTTAGGAGACCTGAATAGCATAGGGAGGGCCTACGAAGAGGGCAGTACAGCATGCTGACGTTTGGTCATTTGCCCAGTTGGCTTGGGTACTCTGCTGGAACAGAGTTGCCCTGGGAAGAAATGACAGGCTCTCTCAGGTCTGGGGTTGTTTTTGATGGCGTTTGGGGGGAATTTAGAAGTTAGTGTTCTGACCACTTGAGGTCTCTATCCTGCCATTTCACCTTTCACAGGAGTAAAGTGTAGGCCGCTGGGTTGGTCTGGGCTCGCTTGAATGTCAGCATTTCAAAGGTTCTGAATTAGCACGCTGAAGTTGCACTGTGCTGCGTTCACATATGAGGATAGTTATTCTTGGGACTCCTGTCTAGAAGCTATATTAAGGTAAAGAAATACTTTGAACTAAGGACTCCAAATACCAACCAGTCTCTGTCCGACGCCAAGCACTTTTACCTCCTGCTGGTCAGTGCAGCCAACCAGAATAAGGCAGTGTTGTGAAGTCAAGTTCTACCTGTGTGAAGGACTGAAAAGTGTGGCTCTGCAGTATTGCTTGTTCTGTCAAGGTGGTGGCAGTTCGACTTGCCAAGTCAAATTTCTTCTATTCTGTATGAGTCAGAATGTCCAACCTTATCACCAATAACTGACTCTAAAGAGGGGCTCAGGACCAGAAGAGCACGGGCTTTCTCTTTATCAGATGCCTTTAAAGCCGCTTCACAGCACATCCCTGTGATTGCTAACGCCATTATGAAGATTGACAGTTTCATCAGGAAAGCAAAGAGGAAAATCTGCAGACAATAAATGGAGGCAGTGCTAGGCCCTGCTTTAGTAACCCTCAGCAGCGCTTCCAGGGCACTGAGCTGGGGACTGGGAGACCTCTTCTCCTAGGTGACCTGTTGCTTTTTACTGAGCATGGGCTCTGAGGTCTTTTGTGGCCTCTTCCCAGTACTACCAGGTAACTCTGCGACTTGCTGAGGAGAAAGCTCAGGTGGACTTTAAAGAAAAGACTTAATTGTTGTGTGGTAAGGATATTTTTTCTTTGCCTGAAAAGGATGTTTCTAGAATAAGTCTCCAGCATTTTCCTGCAAGTTTTCCACCCCCACCCCGAGCTGAAATACATATCCCTAAGTCTGCAAATATTTTAGTACAGTGGTCAGATAAAACAAGCTCAAGTGTAAAACTCAAGAATGTCTTCTAAGTAGGCGACTGTCTCTGAATGTTAGCAGTTATCTACAGCTAATAACTCAAGGCACCAGCCTCTTACCCCAAGCCAGCTGCCTCACAAATGTGTGGGCTGTCGGCTGCAAGGCCCGTGGTGTGAAAGATTCTATGCAAACCCATCAACACTACTGGAAAAACAATTCTTAGTAAAGACTTACTGAAGATGATTCAGTGAAATCATCAGCAGAAGGGAGCAGCTGTGTGAAACCTCCACTTCTCCGAGTTTGGTATGTGTTAATGATATATTCTCAGAAGTAAATAATCCTTTTGCTAACAAGACAATCCTTACTCAGGTTTGTCCCCTTGGGGTTTGAATTTCAGCCCAGTGACCATGTCATACATATGATTCCGACCTCCAAGGGGGCTGCTTCTAAATCTTACTTCTTTTGAAAGCGTCTTTCTCAAAGGTTAAACTTTCACCCAGCTCCATTGTCTTCTAATCATCATATTCTTTAAAGGAAGCAAAGGGGTTAATTGGTTTTTTCAGTAAGGAGACTTTTGCCGAAGAAAGCAATTTTAGGTTAGTTTGTGTAGCAGCCAAGGAAATGTACTGAAAGGGGTGGAACATGTTTCTGCTGTGCAGATAACCTACATACTGCTTTAGAAATGTGTGATTTCCAGCGTGTGCTAAAATAAGAAGTGGTTGTTTGATTTATCTCCCACAATGGTATGGCATTCTCTTCTTAAGTGGCATTTCATTCGCAAGCCAGGCACTGTAAATTTGAACTGAATATGTAAGTAAATATCCCTCAAGGAGATAGCATACTGGCTGGCCTCGTCTGAGACTACACTGCTAAAAATGAAGCTTTTGGCTTTTGGAAAAGGCTCAGTACCTAAAGGCTTTAGCTTCCAAAAGCGGAGCATGGTATATTAGCCAGCCAAACAAGCTGAAGGGTAGACTGAGCTATAATGATGGAGAATCACCTACAGACAAAGTAGTATTGGGGTTCTATCTCCTACATTCACCCTCACACACTTCTAATCAATCCTTCGGAACTTTGCTTTGAACTATCTCGTTTGGGTACACTGCCTCAGTGCTCAGCAGTTTGGTACACTATAGCTTTTACTGTATCATCTTTGCATGCCAGGGACAAAGACAGTGACAATGTTTTATCAGGTCCTAACAGGATTGTCTCTGCATAATTGTTAAACTAAAGGGCTGTCGATCCACTGATGTGGAATAGGCAAGCTTAAAGAATGGAGAAAACCCATAATCACAGAGTAACTTGTATTCTGATTTATTATTTATCACATCATGGTTAAAACAATTTTCTACAGTTTTGTGTATTTTTAATATTATTTTGACATTGAATTTTCACCTAATGCAAAGGCAGGTTTCAGAAACTCTTTAAACATTTATATATTCAGGTAGTTAAGGGGGAAAATCCCTTTTTTTATTAAGATACAGAATGCATGTTTATCAAAATTCATCTCAGATTCCACTTAGAAATATAGATATCTTGTGTTTGAAAGAGCTTACTGAACTACAAAGAATGACAGATATTACTGACAGAACAAAGTTTTGAATGATGAAAGAACCCAGGAAATGCTTTTACTCCTGTGGCTATAAATTAGTAGTGGAAAAAAAGAGTGTAATTCATTGGTTCACACAGAGCAGGCATGGAGTTAGTAAATATAGAAGGTAACACACAGTGTATGTCTTGGTTTGCTTCATGAGGAAGGTATCTAATTCACTCCATGGCCCAGCCCTACGTGGTTGATGGGATGTGAGCCCACCACCCTGACTGGGTTTTTACTGGCTGAAGAAATGCAGACATCAAGGTGACTCTCATCTCATAGGGATCATTAGCAGGAGGCCATAGGCAGAGCGGAGTAGCACAGTAAGCCCTGTACAAAGTCCCAGCTGAGAACTAGAAAAATTGAGAGTTGTAGATGTTAGTTATGGTTGTGTTGCCTTTTGCTGCTAGGAGCAGCATCTGCCAAAGCCACTCAAAGGATAGTTGCCCGATATTAAGGCATAGATGACTAATTTATGTTTATCTTAAGTACAGTAACCAATTCACTGAAATAGCTAGTGCACTCCAGGCCCTCTGCAAGTCCTGCTGACTGATGCTCAGAGCACATTGAATATTGGTGGGTAGAGGCTGCCCATCTATATCTGAATATCTCATCTCTTACCACAGTGCTTCCTTCTCAAACTTCAGGAGACTTCAGAATCACCAGGAAGCTTGTTTAAACAAAATGCTGGGCCCCACCTCTAGCGCTCTTCATCTGTAGATCTGGAGTGGGGGCCTGAAAGTTTGCATTTCTAACAGACTTTCCTTGTGATGTGAGGCTGTGGTCCAGGAATCACAATTTTAAGCACCAGTGTCCTACTAGTTGAAGTATATTCTTACCAAGAATCAACTTCATTGGTTCGTAAAACACCTCAAAAGGCTTGGAATTTACACCAAGAGATTGTAAATGGATGTACAGCTATATGTTTTAAATTAAAATAAATGTTTACAGCATGCACTTTTTTATGGTTCCCCATTATAAGTCACTTTTTTAATTGACTCAATGAACTGCTGGTTCCAAATACATCTGATAAGGCAATCTGTACTGTAGGAGAGCGTTTGTGCTTATTGCAGAGGTAAGTATATTCAGTGGTCAAGATGAGGAACTCTTTTCCACGGTTTTATGAAGGGATGAGGGTTAGGGCATGTAAGGATCTAAGATACATACAGGAAAATATCTTCCTTATGGATAGAAACAGTGCCAAGTGTCAGCTATGAGGAGTGATGAAAATGCAGGAGCTTAAAAAATACAACAGCAGAAATGCACTAGCCAAGATGTCAGGTTTGGCGTGGCCCATTTTATGTGTAAGACACCAGAGGCCCAGGAAGGTTAAAAGTCAGGCACTCACTATTCTAGGCATTGAAGAAGCCATGACAAAGCATGCGGGTTCCTTCCCGTTGGAGGTTAGACTCACTTTTTATTTTAGTTAAGAAAAGAGGAAAGTTCAGTGTTGATATTGAATTCCTAAAAACAGGAAGATGTTAGAATTTCTTTGTTTTAAAAATTGGCACAACATTGTTCTCCAGGTATAAGCATGTTACTCAGGGGAGGAGGACTGTGGAAGGTAGGGTGCAGTCTAGTAAGTATACTTTGTTTCACATGTAAACACAGTCTAATGAGTGCATTAAATTTTTCTTAATGCCGACTGACTTTTCATTACTAACATAATGGTGTTCATGTATTAGTTTCCCTACAAAGGGATGGAGAAATACAACCATTCGCTTACCTCCATGCCATTCCTCTTTGGTAACTGAAGTCATCCTACTTTCAGCTTATCCTCATTTATTTATTTATTTATTTAACTGTGGAAATGAGAATAGTAAGAGAAATCATCATCATCATTATGTAATAGCTGGTATTTATTTAAACGCTTATAATGTCAGGCCCTAGGTATATGCATCATCTTATTTAATCTTCACATCAGTCTTCTGCATTGATTCCTGATACATGTTTCCATTTCTGTAGGTGACAGAATGGAGGCTTAGGTTAAATGACTTATTCAAGGTCACAAAGCTTATACAAGTAGAAAAAGAAGTTGAGCCTAGATCCATCTGACTTCCACGATCATTACCACCAATATCCTTGTATGGGTACTTTCACTGTGTTCATGGAAAAACCAGATCTTTTAAACCTGAATTTTATACAGGATGTTTTTCTGTGGTCTTGAAATAGGGTACACCTGTCCTTGGTCATGACAATAGATGACAGAAATGGAAGTGACTATTTTAGAACTGAATGTGCCATCTATTAGCCCATAGAAAGAGGCCATTTTTGAATGTTTGTTTTTTCTAATTGTGTGTTAAGTAAAGTGATTGGACAAACAATCCTCCCCCGCCTGCTAATCTGCTATAAATCAACCTTCAGATGTTAATAAAACAAGTCAAGACTGACAAAGGAAGTTCCATTTGTATTTTAAACTCCCAATTCATCAGGGTCTCTTCCTTTAGATCTTCTGTGAGAGTGTCCTTGGTCTTAATGTAGCTGGAAGATAAAACGCAGATAAAAGAGCCATTGTCTCAGAAGAGCATTAATAAAAAATGAATGTTGATCCTAATTGAGTAGTATTTAAACATACGGGGTGGAGGCAGTAGTCTGTAGGGAGCATCTGAGTCTGTTAGAATTTGACTCTATCTCATCTTCCTCTTATTACAGTGCTCTCACCACCCAGCTGCCTCACATGAATGTAAACTGTCACACTGGAATTAGAAAAGATTTATATATATATAGAGAGAGAGAGAGACATATACGATAGCGGATTCCAAGATTTTTGCTGCTGTCGTTCTGATTTTGAAACAATGTACTGTTCCTCTTTTTCTAAAATCTTTCTCTAAGATTTTGTTCGTTTTCTGTTGTGTTCTTTTCATTGTTTGCTTGTTTCCATTGGTTCCCGATAACTTAGTTTTAAATTCTTCCTAATTCTGTTATGCTGGATATAAGGGAAAGAATTCCCAATGGCGAAAAGTGGAACAATCTAAACAATAATATTAACAATGATAATATTGGATTATAAACCAAAGAATAAAATGAACATCCATGAGTCCATACAACTATAAAAAACTGAATAAATGAATAGGAGAAAAAGGAAAGCTCTTCTTTACAAAAGAATTTCAATTAAAGAAGTGAAATAAAAATCACTACTTGAACACCCCATAGTAGTAATTGCTAAAGGTGAAATCCACCAATGAATGCTAAAATTAATAAGCAAAGGCTTAAGGAGAAAACAGGACAATTGCATAGCTTTACAGTATCTCCCCCAAAATATGTATTAATTGCTTTGGTGGTTTTAACATATACACATATCCACAAATTTCTCGACAATTCTCCCTCTAGGAGGTGGAGCTGAATTCCTCTCTTCATGAGTGTAAGCTGAACTTCAGTGACTCCGATTCTAAGAAATGAAATACAAAAGTAGTAATTTCCCAGTGGAGACACCTGGCATACATCACCTTAACCAAGCAATCAAGGTTAACAACACCAGAAAAAGATGCTGACATCACGTATCCCCCCGATATGATATGAGAAGGTTGCATCACCTCCGTTGTAGCCTTCCCCAAAATCTGTCATCTCAGTCTAATCCCAAGAAAACATCAAATTTAAATTGAAGGACCAATTTAGCTGACCAGTACTCTTCAAACTCTTGAGGTGATGCAGTACTGTTATACAATGTGAATTTCTTAGGTTTGATAATTGCACCATGATTAAGATGTTTACATTAGGGGAAGCTGGGTGAGGATATCGTGAGAACGCTGTTTTTGCAACTTTTCTGTAAGTTTTAAAGCATTTCAAAATAAAACATTTAAAAAAGGATATTAGAAAGCTTAGATAAAGAAACTGGGATTAATCCTCTTTTATTCTCATTCGTTTATTCACTCATTTATTTATTCATCCATTCAACAAATATTTGTTGCCAGACACTGCATGTAACGCCAAGGACGTAGTGGTAGAGATGAGCATGTGCTCTTCCTTTGCCGAGGCTGGCATACAGGGCCTGGTTCAGAGGAAATGTCTGTCACCACCAGCTTTTATTAGTATCACAGCCTAGTGGGGCATGTGGAGGTTTAGACAAGGGCTGAAAGAGGACAAATGGGGTGCTTATGAGAGCACATAGGAGAGGCACTCGACCCAGTTGTGAGAGACCGTAAGGGTTCCTTGCTCTCCCTTTGTAACCCACACCAGTAAACCCCTTGCTCAGTCTTTCATTTAAAGCATTTTCAGTGTTTTCAATAGGAACGACATACCTTGAAGTTAATTTCCTCCTCTTGGATTCTAAATGCCTCAGAAGTATGAACAGTGTTATAAGTTTTGTGTATGCTTCAGATCCTAGGAAATTCTATAGAGTTTTGATATGGGATAAAAGTTCTCAAATCATTTTGGGTTGAAATCTTTATTATTTTGAGTATTATTTAGCAATAAAAATATGTAACATTAAAGCATATAGGTGCTGCTGTGATTTTTTTAATTGAATAGTAAAATTATATTGACATGCCTGACATTTTTGATGTTAAAAAGATGTTCTCAAAATATGCTGAAATCAAAACAAATATTTATGCAAAAGGATTTTCATTGCAGCATTTTTTAGAATAATAAAATTTAAAAACAGTTTCAATATATAACAAGAGTGAATGGCTAAATGATTTCTGATTTACTCATGTAGTGTACTGTATATATTAATTAAGAATGTTATGTGTGTGTGCACACACACACACCACTGTACATGGAAAGGAAAAGGAGTACACTAAAATATTGGTAGTAATTATCTCGAAATTGAGGAATTTTCTTATTTATATATTTTTTGTTTTACTTTTTCTTCCATGAGTATGTATAACTTTTATAATTAGAATAAAAGTTAAAATGTCAAGAAAAGTATTAATTCTTAAAAGTGGTGGTGGTAGAGGTGTCCCAGGACTCCTATTGCAGTGCCTGCATCGCAGATGCCTTCAGGAAAATGAGAATCTTTCTAGAGTTCAGAAAAGCCCAAGTCTTCTCGTGTAGCTTAAATAATAATTTCACATTACTTCATTTTATGCACCATTTCTTAGTACGCTTTTAAATAATATCTTTGATGGTTTTGTGTAGAAAAAAGTGTTCATAATAGATATACTCATGGTTCCTCTCTCCCCTCCTGGCATATACGTCAAGTGTTAAAAAAAAAAAAAAGAAAAGAAAAAAGAAAAAAAAGTTCTTGGCCTATGTAGCAAGTGGGCGAATTCTGCATTGCATGATCCAGAAAGGTACTGATGTCACATTAAAAACATTTGAAGTTTTTGTCTCATAATTGATTACAACACGGTAAATAATCCCCTCATCTATCAGTGTTGGCCATTCTCGTGTGGCCATTTGACCTATTGTCAGCAATTGTAGCCATCATTATTCTGAAAACATAGGTCTGACCTAGGCCACTCAGGCCATCAGGCACAAATCTAGGGGCCCATTGGCCATGTTGGGAGTTTCCTGACATGTTACATTTCGGTTACAAACCACAGAAGGGAACAGTTCTTAGAATGCTGAGCCCCACCAGCTCGGGCTGACTCTGTGTGCATAGATGATTCAAGGCTGTCCTAAGACCAAGCCAGAGTGGTGAGTTTATGAACATTCAAACAAGAAGGTAAAGACGAGCCATCATCTTGATGATGGATCAGACAATGGAGAAGCAAGTTAGTTGACTAAGGCACCAGAGCTCAAGATAGGAGTGAGCAAATGGGAGGCTGGAACCAAAGCGAGATGAGGTGGGAAGGCATGGAGCCAGGAGTGGGAGAGGGAGGTAACGATGCAGAAGAGTTCGAGAAACCTGTGGATGATGGCAAGATTTCCACTTGTAGTGTTTGGAGGGACCATTCCTTTAGCTCCACTTGGGCTGTACTCAGATTTAAAGGGGCAGATTTCTAACAGGTATGTGGGGACCCTAGGACTACTTTTTTGTCTGTGTAAATAAAGCAACTCTTCCCTTGAGGAAAAAAAATCAAATTAGAAAGTTGACTTGTGTACTCTTTTAAAAAAAAAAAAAAAAGCTTCCTAGGGGAAGGAGGGGGGAGGAAGATGGGATAAAGGGGGTCAAATAAAGGGGGTAGAGGGAGGAAGAAGTGGGTAAAGGGGATCAAATATATAGTAGCTGGAGGAAACTGGACTTTGGGTGGTAAACACACAAATACACAGATGTTAAATTAAAATGTACACTTGAAAATTATATAATTGTATCAACCAATGTTATCACAATAAACTTAATTTAAAAAAAAAAAAAAAGCTTTCTAGAGCACCTAGAGCTTAACCACCATTTGGTTTTCTTAATGTATTGAGCTGCAAATATCTAACACATTAAAAAGACTGTGCTTTATTTCTCCCAAAACTGGGACTCTACCTATTGAGAGGATGGAGAAAACGAAAAGTTTAAGTGAACCTACACATCCCCTTAGATTTGTTTAGCCTTTACCTCCAAAGAATTCAAATATGTTAGTGATCTTGGTAATATGTTACAATAAAAGTAGAGTTCTAGACTCTTGGGCTCAGCTCTCAGTGTCCATGACAAGGGTCCCCAGAGATGGTTTTGGACCCAGGGCCTAGTTCTGAGCACCACTTTATTATGTGGCCCAAATCTGAAACAGATAGTTGAGCTCCAAAGCCAAGTTCTAGAGCAGGTTGGTGAACAAAACTGGTGGCACAGGGCATCTTGGAGTTCTCTCTTTGACCTGTTCACGGGCCTTTCATTGAGCCTTGTTTACCATGCTTTCTTGTGGTTTGTGACAGATAAGAATTGTATTGATTCCTAGCATCTGCTGGCAGTAACCTTTGAAAGGGCAGGTGATGCATCACCACAGAATTTTATCTATCAATATCGGAGTAATAGAAAGACAGGGATGACATCTAATCACAACACTGCTGACAGATCATAAATCTGAGCTGATATGGTACTAGTAATGGGCAGTAGAAAAGGGACATGGATTAACATTCGGATAAAGTCAGGGGGACATTTAGATGGAAAGGATGAGATTTGGCCATGAGAAAAGTCCTAATGGGAATGGTCACCCTTACAGAGACCCAGAGAAGTTAAGAATCTTGCCCAGGTTTATAGAGCTATGAAGTGGTAGAGCCCCTGTGTAAACCTTGGTTTCCTCATCTATAAAATAGACACGGTGAAGGATTCAGTAAGATTATGTATTCCAGTTCTCAGAGTGTGGTCCCTGGATCAGCAATAGCAGCATCACCTGGCAACTTACTAGAAATGCAAATGCTTGAGTCCCACCCCAGACCTGCCCAGTTAGAAGCTAGGGCCCAGCAAACAAACCCTCCAGATGATTCTGATGCATGCCAAAAAAAAAAAAAAAAAGCTGAGAATCACAGATGTGTACGAAACTACCAACACAGTGCCTGGAATAGAGCTGGTGTTCAAAGAAACAACATTTCTTTGAGCTCCTCTCAATAGGTAGAGTCCAAGTTTTGGTGTTATTATTAATATTATTTAGCCTTACCAGTTATACTAATAAATAATTTATTCTGCTTACGACATCTACAATCTTCATACCCTCATACTTTTTTTGATTCATAGGTGAATTAGTGGTAAAAAGATACGTGACAGATGAACGTTGTGGCAGCTAAACAATGTCATAATTCTGGATTTGTAATTCCTGCTCTTCTAACTTAACCAGGCTAGAGGATACCAGCCAGCATTCTAAAGGTTAATGTTCTAATGTTTGCTTGGGACGTGGTAGTGCTTTTGAGATGTAGGGAAGCTTCCAGCCTGGACAGTGAATAGTGCTACAATTTAATAACATAAATGGAGTCTGTCTGATTCTGCAAAGAAACGGCCTTCCTTAGGGCCCAGGATATATATTCCCTTCTGCAGTTACACTCACAGTATTTTTAATCATTTCATGTTTTTATTATATCCCAAGTACAAGGTGCTACAAAGAGTCCCTGGTGTTGGCAGTCACTCAAAAATTGACAAATCTAAAATGTGAATAGAACAGCAAGCAGCCCATTAGGGGTTTTCTTTTTTCTTTCTCTTTACTTAAAAAAAAAAATTAAAACTTTTTTTTAAAAGAAAAACTACCTTGTAATGTTGAGAGGGTTGGTTTGGTTTTGGCATCTCATACATGAAAAGTAGTAGTGATAAAGTCCCCCAATTGTTGGTCTTTTTTCTGCAGAAATTATGGCTGTGCACAACTGTGGGGGTTTAACTGTGTTTCCATGAAGTACGTAATTCACACTCTAAATGTGACAAGCATGACTGCTCATAAACCTAACGACTTTTTTAAGAGACCAAAATTCAGAACATTATTCTCTCTGAAACTGCACTTCAGTAACCCAGCAGAAAACCGTTCAGAGATCTGCTCCCGCTGCAGCAAAAGCATCTGGGCGCACCAGTGGTAAAAATGCAGAAAGCTTTCATACGAGAACACATTTGTCAGAGAAATGAAGTGCGAACCGATTGCAATTGCCATATGTTAAGGAACAGGAGAAACAGAAGCTAGAACATGGCATTGACCATTTCGCTGCTCCACCCTCTTCCCCCCCCCCCAAAAAAAAAAAAAAAAAGAAGAAGAAGAATATTAAAGTTTATTGGGAAGCCAATACAGGGATTGAAATTCTAGGTATATAAAGTTTCAGAGTGATACGCAAAAGAACCTCTGCAGGCTGAGGTTGTTACTCTTAGGTGAAACCTTTGCTTCTTTGCTTTCAAGGTAAGTATTATTTCCTCCTGTGAGCAGCTGCTGAGGATGCTGTTAGCCCACATCTGAATAACAAGGCACATTCACTCCATCCAACAGCCGGAAACAAGCCCTGCGGTCCAGGCTGATCCATGGATGTTCATTAAGAGGCCATGTAAGAGAGAAACTGTTGCTTACCTTTTCTTCCCCTGAGCATTGGAGGAGGCTCTTTCCGTGCTTGCTTCTTTTTGCCTCCAGCTTAAGACTCTTATTATTTCTCTTAAAGTACTGTTTATGTCATTACCTATATTTTTGCAGCAAATTTTATCTACTGGACACAGAGTGAAAAGGCCTACTGTAATGGGTAGTACAGTTTTTATTTTCTCTTCCCTTCAAATCATATAGTTGAATTTCATCACTTTCGTAACACCTCAGCAGCCTCTTTTCCCCTTTCATTTTGCTTCATTTCCCCATTTGTTCTTTTTTCTTTGCCAGCTCAGTGCACACGAGCACAAAACATGTAGTAACGGTAAAACCAGAGAAGCAAAAATTAACCAGCGTGCAGCTTGTGAACTGACAAATTCAGTAAGTGTGAGAGCCTTGGCTAGAGCAGTCGTTTTTGCAGCTGAATGCAGAGTAATCTAATGCTTTGGTCGCAGTCAGCTAGCTGCGTTGGGAGAGGGTATTTCATTTATGTAATGGTTCTATGAAACTTGAGGAAGAATGCTAGATTGTAATTCCTATTAACTTTATGAATGACCTATATCAATTTGTCTTCATGCAACAAACTTGAATTTTTAAAAATTTCTTTTTAAACAAGAAGTTGCTGAAGCCATATTTCTCCCTGGAGATTGACCTCACTTGGCGTTAGGGATTCGGGATCTTTCTCCCGAGGCTCACTGGTTCACCAGTTTCCCTGAACAAGTTGTCTAGAAATATACCTCTTGCTAAGATCTTCCTAGGTTAAGCCATCAGTCTCATGTTTATATTCGAGGAAGCTTTTAGAATTACTGTACTCTAGGCCAGAGCTCCTCAGACTGTAATGTACATGTGAATGATCTGAGTCTCTTGTTAAAATGTAGGTTCTGACTCAGTAGGTCTGGTGTGACTCTAAGATTCTGCATTCTTAATACTCTCCCAGGGATTTTCAAAACTGCTGGTTGACCACTCAAAATAGCAAGGCTCTAGTGAGGGTAGTGGTGGGTGAGACATCAGATTTCCGAATTCTTTTTTTGGTACAAGTGAGTACTACAAAAATCCATCTCAGTAGTGAACAACAGAAGTGATGAGAATGTGTGTGCAATGTGCCTTCTAACTCTTTTTTTAAAGGTAGCTCTCTGCTGGTCTTAGAAGGCCACTAAAACATTAACAATTTAGTAGAGATGACTAAGGAACACATTAGGCCTCCTTTACAGAATGGATAAGCCAACTGATGCCAAAGCCCATGTTCCTAACCTCAAAGTGTTCTCAACTCCTCACTCATTCCTCTCAACATGAGCTCTGCTTTCTCCTCTCTGTTCCCTTACCTGGCTCTTATCAGCCGTGATTACTCCGTGGCAGAAGTCTCTTAACTGATCTTCTTGGCTCCAGCCTTTTTCCTATTTCCAGTCTTCCCTCCCTCTCCACATAGAAATTATCTTTCAAACACAGGTGTGATCATATCACTCCCTGGATTAAAATCACTTAATGGCTCCCTATTAATTACAAGATAAAGTGCAAATTCCCTAGCCTGGCATACAGTGTCCTTCAATATCTGGACCTCATGACCTTTCCAGAAAGTGTACCTTTCTGTCACTCTTCAGAGCATATTATGCTCTTTCCTTGTTCTAAACATGCAATGATTCTTCTTTCAAATGCCTCCTCTTACCCCATCTAGAATCTGCACCCCTATCCCAACTGAGTTGTCCCTCTTCCAGGTTCCCAAAGCAGATCAGTGACTTGTAAGTCCTACCATGTTGTGTTGTCATTGTGCGTACATATGTCTGTCTCCCTCACAACCTCAGGAACCTCTTAAAGCAGGGCCGTTTTCTCCATTGAGCACTATAGGCACAATACTAGAGCTTTTTTCTTTTCAAGAGCCCTGTGAAAATGAGCCACGGAAGAGAAAATGTATTGGCTTTATAATAAAATATACAATTGGAATTAATAATTTCAAAAGCAAAATTATAAAAATCCTTTGAAATTTTAAATTCAAAATTATATTTAATGTGGGATATGGATACAACTTAGTATGTTTTGATGTTAATAGACTTGTTATCTCCAAAAATGAGAGTGCCTAGGGCCTATTAAGGTCTTAAAACAGGCCTTTATTTAGTAATTTTATTCAACAAGCATTTATTAACACTTGCTTTATAAGCTGACACTGTACTATGCTTTGAGAATAAAAGATGAAGAAGTAGACTATTCTCAGGGAGCAAAAATAATTATAATAATATTAATGAGTATTTTGGGGGCTCTCATGCAGTATGGATACACTGATTATCCCATTTGGTTTGCAAAATATCCTAGTGAGAGAGGTATTTTTATACCTTTTTTACATGTGAGAAACCTGAGGCTTAGCTTAAGTAACTTTTCCAAGGTCTGGTAGTGCCATCATTTGAACCCAGATCAAAATCAAGAGAAGGAAACAACCCTATAAACGAATGATTGTACAACTATCTATGTAATAAGTGCCAAGACTAAAACAAACACACTGTGAGCCAGAAACCTAAAAACCTGGGGAGTCGTGAGAGCTTCATAGAGAAAGTGAATGACTTTGAGCTGGACTCTGCAAGATGAGTAGGAATTCCACCAAGGGCAGTTTTCCCGCTTTTATAAATAGATTAGTAATAGAGAGTTTGAACCGTTAATAACAACATAAGAAGTTAATGTCAGTAACAAACTAATGTCAGTCACCAATTTCTTATTGATTTCCTTCCTGCATTCAAATGTAGATTTTTACCTAAGAATATCTATTAGTGTCAAAGCATAATTGTCAAACTAAACCAAATCATATTAATTATATTTTGTCTGTGCACTTACTTTTCTTTTGTCCAGTGTCACATGAAGAAGGAAAATTATACCTCTTCATGCCACAGGAACATATTACTTGGTGAAGGTTAGGTTTCTAGAGACTTTAAACATCCTAGACACATCCAGGAACACACTAGAAAGCTGGAAAAAAGTCAACCCCAGTAGCTTTCTCAAAGCTCTTATACTTAGTAAATAAAGGAGGGGATTTTCTGTGAAAAGTGATGGCCAGCATTGGAGGGAAGCAACAGGAGACACATACAAGCCTAACAAGGCTAAGATTGTTTAGAGACGGACCAAACATTCCTACATATTTCCTTAACTCACGGAATCCTCCCAGTATGGGAGTATACAAAATGGGGAAGTCAACAAGCTTTGTGGAAATTATTTTGTTTCATTTTATTTTAATTTTAGTCTTTAGAGAAAGATTCAGTTAGTTATATGGGAAGCTCACTTTTGTGGAATGTCACATTCCCTCCAGATGCTAGCTAGGTATCTGAGGTGTTGACTGTTGCAGTTTTCCAGCGAGGGTGATGTATTACGTTATTAACCTAACACTGGTGACCCTTCACATCCTTAGAACATGCAGTTTGTTCTTGGAATTCATTACAGTCCTATATGTAAAGGAGGGCTGTCAAAAATAAGTCATGTTTTTAATGCTATAGATTGAACCTAATTTCAAATGACCAGTCCCCTGCCTATATCTGCTATTAGCCTTATACTTTTCATACTTAACATTGATTTTAGTTTACAATTTAACATGAGCAATGAAGATGTTTTAATTTACTCTGTGCATTTTTAGTTAGCCTTGGAATAAAAAGGATAATAGCTCAAGCTCTGAAATGGAAAAAAATTCCAGCAGATTATGGAAGATAAGATCCTAGTAATAGGAAAGAAGCTGTGTGGAGAAAGTGATGATGCTGATGAAGAAGCTGGAGGAAGAGAAGGTTATATCCTGTTTTTAGCATTTTTGGAGCTTAAAAAATACTGTCACGCACATTTCCTCACTTGATTCTCATAATAAACCCCAAAGAAGAGATACCATTTACCCTTTTCTAAATATAAAAACAGATTCAGTTTTTCAGTTTTCCTAGTTTTACCACCGGTAAGCTCAGAACTGTGGCACAAATTCCTGTTCTCCAAGTCTGATGTTCTCACTCCTCCTTAGATATACTCTTGCAAGTGAAAAATAAGGTACCAAGTAATGTCCTTATGACAATTCATGAGCAACCCACACTCAGACAATACTAATCAAGTTATTTTTATAGTGGCACTAATTTGTATAGTTATGGTGCATATCTGACTGACGTGACAGACAGGCTTTGTACTGGAGACCTGGCAATCATGAAAGTAGAATCTGGAATCTCCTTTGGCCACTCTCCACAGGCCATCCCTTCATCAAACTCTGGCTTAAAAAGAGCTTTCTAACTCTTGCGTTTCTTCCCAGACTCAGCTGGGGCCAGCAACTCAAGAGCCAGAGGTTAAAAAACTACCACTTGCTTTATGACTGACGAATGATAGAGGGAATAACTTACAAATAAGGGCCTTAGTCACGGAACCCAATTTTCCAGCTAAGAAATTGTCATTTCATATAATAGTCCAAAGCTACTTGCCTTCCTGGTAGGAGATGTAAGTAAGTTGAATGTTGCAGCATTATTCAGCATGATGATTATCATGGATTTACAGCTGTTTCTTGAACAAACCATATTACACACACTTGGAATACTCTCTAGCATAAGAACATGAAACATTTCTCCCTTCTCATTTGTCCATTTTCTGTTTCTGTATAGTAATGTCTGTATAGTTGAAGCTGACATTCACTCTGAGTCCATATCTGATATGTTCCAGTTGATATCCTTACTTGCTTGTCCTATCGGCTCTAAGCTTTAAATTTGGAAGGTTTTCAGTGGCTCTTGTTGGCAGGAAAGTGAACGAGGAGAGGCAGAGAGAGACTGCTGTTACAGCCAAATTTCAGTCACATAGATTGTCAATACTAATGAATGCCCTTGAAGCAGATACTGTAAATGCCCGAAGTTGGAGTTCAGCGGCCTTTTGAGTACAGATCATTCTGCAGAATAGGCATCTTTTCTCTGAATACTAAAGGCCCAGCCAGCATTTAGACTCTGGTTATAGAGCTAGTTTTAGCAGTGTTGCATATCGAACGTCCTGTTGCTGGTAGGCTTTAAATATTTTTATGTGCCGAGAGTATTACTTAAGTTTTATTCCTAAATCATATAAATGAGATATAGTAGATTCTTCCATTAGTTCCCCTTCATTCTTTTAGCATTATAAAGCCTCATTAATATAATTATATACTACACATAGTATACAATACATAGTATAATATAGTATATTATTGCAGTATAATATAGTATAATAATATATAGTATAATATAGTATAATAAATCTCAGTTTCCTCAACTATATAATAGGTATTCTGGTAAAATATTGCTGTGAGGATTAAATAAGATAATCTAAAAAAACGAAGCATAGCTCCTGGCACAGAGAAAACATTTTGAAAATATGTTAGCAATTGTTATGCAGATCATTAAAATAATGTTCCCCTCAGAAACAGAATTTTTTTTGATAGTAAAAAAAACTGAAATAATAATAATAAATACTTTGGAAAAGAAAGAATTTGTTTCTCTTGCCTCCAGATGTGGTAAAAAGCTGTCGCTTCCCTATTCTTCCTTGTGTATAATAATTATTATTACATCTTATAGCCTTGTGATTTTAAATATCCTATCGTGTTAGTCTTTTAACATCCTGGAGGCAGTGCAAAAGGAAAAAAATCAGCTTTTAGTGAGTCGAAACAAAAAGTGACCCAATTTAATCATAATACCTCTTATCAAAAGGAAAATGATATTAAATTGGTTGCTTAAAAGCTGGGTTTAAAAAATGAGATATATAGACATGCCATATTCATTGAGGTTGTAAGGAAATTGGGGTTGTAAGGAAATTCAATTAAAAAAAAATGTAGAGGAGCCGTTAGTAACAGCAGGTATTGTAAACAATCTGCGTCTCTAATATGCTGTGACTGAGGGGTATCGAAAAGTATTTAAGTGATAGTGACCACAGTAGAGTCAGGTGGCCATCTCCAGAGTTGAAATCCTAAATTCTTTTCATTTAGTTAGAAAAAGGCAACATTATATTTTCTTACAGAGTGAGAGCTCACCAGAGGCAGCAGCAGTGTATATAATAAATGATTTGGGGTAAGAGAAAAATCCAAGTTTCCTTAAGTCCATATAGGAATAATAGAACCTAATATTTGTATCTTTCTTTGTGATTTTCAAATATTTTCATTTTTTTGAGTTTTAAGCATGTAAACTTTTGTTTTAGTTATTAATAGCTTCAATTTGGGAAATGTAGATAGCTCGATATGTAAATTAAAATTATGGATTCCCATTATTCCAGGCTTAAGCTAACTGGGATCCATGACCACACTGGATGGTGTGAGTCAAGTCTGAGATTTGTTAGATTCCAGCTTCTAGCTACACAATTCATCTCTTTCAGAATATGACTGTCTTCCCAGGGAGTCCATGCTCAGACAGCAGCAATTTGTACAACTAGTTTTCACTCTGCAAAGTTGTCATTTAATATATCCCAGAGAGCATAGTATCATATTATCAGTTCATTAGCAAAGTAGCCGATACAGAAGATCAACAGTTGGCCTTCAGCACATTTCTTCTAAAAGAATCAATATATTTTGACATGCTGGAACCACCACCCAGCTTTGAATTGCTACTGAAGCAGCTCAATTTAAAACTATTCTATTCTTCCTGTGCCATGAATGAGCATCACAGAATCAAACTATCGAGAAGAAACTACTTTCTTTGCCAACACAATTGGTTTTGTAAGAGCCCCCGTCTTCAAATTGTTCTCCAAAGTCCAAGGCGACTGTCTGTGGTTCTTTCTTAATTAATATTTTTTAAGATCCCCTTTTCTCCTAAGAATCTGTAAGCAGATTTAACAGGCTTAAAATGACTCTTCCACAAGGTGATTTCAGCACCATCTCACAAGCAAATAAAACAGTGACTTTTCTACTTTGGAGGCTCTATTTTTCCTCTCTCTTTTAATTCTCACAAAACCTGTCCACTGGAGGGAGTTTTTCTTCAAGGTTAGGCTATCTTCTCTCCAAAAAAAGATGCTATCTTTTTGATGAACAAAAAGGCCATGAAACCTGTCCAGCTATGAAAAGGAGTGAGTGGAGAATAAAGTCTGGGATTTTCACCTTTCAGTGTGAAGAGCAAAAGGATTCCATGATTATTATTATCTTCTATGGTTTATTTTTATATTACTGTTTCTTTTATTGCCCTTTGCTTCTTTGATAAGCGAATTTTAATGGAAAAGCTAATTCAGATCTTATGTTTAGTGGATAGGTATCACTCCCCACAAATATCCTCCAGAGGGTATTGCACCTCTAAATTTTATGGGATCAGGCAGCTCACAACTTAAGTGTCATAATTGCTTTGCCCCTTTAGTGCTTGTGGGCTGTGATTAAAAAGCCCATTGAGCTCAGACTCTTTTAAAAGGAAAAGCTAATGTGAGTTTAAAATTGAAATAGCATAGGCACAGATGCTATAGCAAGTTTTGTCACAGTCTTCCTTGAAAAGAACTTTCACACATCTAATCAATGTTTCTTTTCACAAAAGAGATACTCATCCTATATGTAAATACAAGTTGGACCGTGCTTGACCTCAGTTCTTCAGTCTTAATGTTGAAAAACAATAGATAAAAAGGTAAAAAGAGGTTGATGCTTATTTTAAAGTTAAGACTCAGGTCACCTTTGGCTTGGCATGGTATAAGAGATCATTCTTTTGAGAGAAAAGGAGAAATAACTCTTCTTGTGAATGAAATAGTATAAAAGGATTTCAGGGGAACAAGAGAAACTACATAATTCTTTATAATAACTTTTGTCATGTTTTTAAACCTGACTATTTTCCAGTTTATAACTTGACAGTAGAATTAACAAAAATCTATTCACTAAGTAAGTTTCATTAGCCTTAGATCCATCAAGAACTAGGTTTGGGAACTGTGAAAGTGAAATCTGGCTGCGCTATTTCTTAACTATCTCTTTCAAAAGGAGCTTCCAAATATAAGAAATGTCTCAAGACATGAGATTTGCAGAACAGGACCTTTGTAAAGTTGGTGTGGTTAATGTTTAGACAGACCCTGAACTGAATGCATAGTCGCGAGCCACCACTGTAAACATCAGTATTCTTGGCTGTTCCCCCTTCATGTGTATTTTGGAGTTAAAGGTGAAATTCCATCTTTAACCCCCTTGTGGTTGTCTGAACAGTGATTAATGAACTAGATGTGATTCCCTGCAGACCTTTCAAAGGGTGGATGAAGGATGAAATTTCAGCTTTTTTTTTTTAAACCAGGCCTTTTGCTTAATACAGCTTTTAAAATTAATGTCCTTTTTGAATGCCAAGAAAACAAAGGGAATTTCTCAAAAGCGTGTGCATCTTGACACAATAGGCCTTAATTGGTGTCAAGAAGATGTTAGGATGAATGGGAAAATGCCCATTTAGCTGATAAGACTGAAAAGTGGAGCCTTGTTATGAGCTGTCATCTCAACGTGTATTTAAACTATAGCAAAACTGAAACATATTTGCCATATAGATCATAATGACTCCAAAGGAGCCATTATACTCTATTATGTAATTACATAATCAAAGCATGCATAGTAATCAGCTTTTGGAATTCAGTGCTAATCAAACATACCTATAGTATGTGTTTAAGCTAAAATAGAGAACGTTAATTTGCCATTAGTCAACTAAACAAGAATGTGTATACAGAATATTCATGAATAGCTTAATGTTGTGTCAGATGATATTTTTTGTTTTGTATTCAGGGGAAATCAACAATTTTAATTGAAGAAAAAACCAGCACTGAGGAAGATTACTCTTTAACTTGCCATTCAAAAATTTGCCTCACCTTTTACTGATTATAAAAAGATATTAGATTAAATTCAATATTTTTTTCTTCCCTAAACTCAAATGACAGAACAGTAGTTATATCACAAGAGACTCTTCTGAGATCCTGACCATCTCCATGCCATAGGATATAGTGTTACAAATACTACTTGTGAAATAAAGCTTTAAAAAAAAAACAAAACCTAGAATATATTGCTTTTTTAATTAGAAACAAATCAATAAATGTTATTTAGAAATAGCCAAGAATAGAAATACCTTGATGACCCATTAGGAGATGTGGCCTCTACTCTTGACTGTGCCTCACACTTGCCATATGATTTTAGATGTATCTCCTCTCTGGATTCCATAAAGCAGGGGACCCGAGCCCCCGGGCTGTGGACCGGTACCTGTCAATGGCCTGTTAGAAACAGGGGCCACACAGCAGAGGTGATCAGCAGGCAAGCAAACGAAGCTTGATCTGTATTTGCAGCCATTCCCCAGCACTACCGTCAACCCCTCAGCTCCACCTCAGAGCATTAGATGTTAGATTCTCATAGGAGCACCGGTCCCTGGTGCCGAAAAGGTTGGGGACCACTGCCATAAAGGTTTCATGAAAAAGAAAGTGGCACAATGAAATATTTTGGTCAGTGTCACATACTCTTGCCCACTCAGTTTTTTGTTGAGTTGATTTAGTTTATTTTAAATGTAAGCTTGTAAGCTATATGGTTCGCATTCATTATTTTGACCATTGAATAGACAGACACTCCTTGGAGCAGACAATCAACATATTCAACTTTACTGCTTAAGATAGCAAAACATGGATGAGGATCAAGAAGACTAAGAGAAGCTTTGTAAACAGCAGACAGATTTAATGCTTTTGATTTTAAATAAATATTCAAGTATTCATAAAGGTTGTGAAGTATTGCCTCTCTTTGAAATAAAGCGTTGTATTTATGTTGAAGAGGTCTCACCCTTAACTTTAACCCACAGTTGATGAACTCTTCATTTTGGACACTGGTTCTCACTGTCTCTCGTCTGTACATTGGATGACTAAAAATGTTACTGTAATATTTAAATAGGACTAAATTCTTTCATCAAAAGCTTTCATGGCTTGAACTTCAAATAATTTATTTTCAAATTACTTTTACTGTAATTCTTATTAATTCAAATAGGTTTCTGATTTGATATAAAACTCTGTAAATGCAAGGAACAGTTTAATGAATTGAAAGATAGGATTGAGTCTTTTAAAGGAAATGTACAAAATATGCTGACAATAATTGCTTTGATAGAAATCAAATCTTAATGACTTTGTTAATGGTTTGTAGTGAACACTGTGTTTACATTCACTTGAGGGAACGTATGCAGTTAGAAAAATTTTTCCCTCTGGGTTTCAACAGAATCTAAATTTTCTTCTCCTGAAATGTATTCAATTCTAGTGCTAGCTCTCAGAAACGTTAGCAAGAATTATATAATGCCTCTGTTGGTGATGGTTTTATTGGGTGGTTCTTTCAAGTTGGTGATATGGGATCCAACAGAAATGAGACTGGGGAAAAAGCCATTTGAAGCTCGAAGACACAGAGGGCTCACATATCGATAGAAAAGGTTTTCAAAAACATGCAAGTTTTTTGACTCTTTATAAAGTCTAAATTTGGATACTTCTTAGAGGGAAAGAATTAATAATCTCAAGCCTTTAATTAGTGTAAAATTTCAAGAACTATGGTGGCTTTTTTAAATTAATGACCACACTGATCATCGGCAGGATGATTTTTTTTTTTTGGACAATCTGTATTTTTAGTTTGACTTTTGCCTATTTAGACAACCTGACAGGTTCAGTCAGTATTCCATACAGCAGAGGAAAAAAAAAGGGAAAAAGAAAAGGTTTCCCTAATATGATTTTGCTGTTGGAGGAGTAGGTCGGGGGACTTTATTTGCTCTTTCTCTGAGCAAACTGTCTTCCCAGTTAAGAGTCATTGGTGCTCCTCAGTGTCAGTAAGAGTTTACATAGTTGCCATAGTATAAACCGAATTCTGTTCTAACTATGACTTGCTCTTTTATTATAGACTTGACTGGAGAGACTCTCCGGTATAAATGAAGTGCTTTATTTATTAACAGCTGGGCATCGGGGGCGAGAACTCTCGGTGCTGGCAAATGCCCGCCATGCACTGGCAATAAAAGCATTCTCTAGGGGCAAAGTGTGCTGAGTGCTAAAAGAAGGAAGCAGTAGTAAACAAGGTGTTTTACATTCAGGACAGTTTCTCTCTCATCTTGAAGTATGTAATTGTGTTCTGGATAAATTATGGAAATAAAAAAATCAGAAGTTGCTCACAGGGAAACAACCTTCTTTAAAGACAAGTAAATATCCAAGGCAGAGCCAGTGGAACCTTGGCAACAAATACTGTTGTTGGCTGGTTAAAAAGTACAAACTGTATGGACTGGAGAAGCCGATAGAACTGGATTCAAACACCAGCTCGGCCACTTAGCTGAATTACATCAGGCAACTTATTTAGATTTCTCTGTGTCTCAGTTTCCTAGTCTATAAAGTAGGGATATTGAAAACTCCAAGTTTGAGAGGGAAAAGTATGCAAAGCAACCAGCACAGTGCCTATCACTGGATAAATGTTCCCTTTCCCACTTCTTGGTGTATGAGAGCACCATTTCTCATTTTGGCTTCTTGCCTTAAGATTTGGCCTGTCACCCCTTTCAGGTGGCCATATTGTTGAATGAATAGATTACAGTAATGCTCGTATTTTGTGTAATGTCATTTAAATAAAGTTTATAATAAAATGAAGTTTCAGGAAAGACTCTATGAGTAAAGCCAATTGAAAAGTGAATTAATAGGGGATTATAAGCTAATTGCTTCCCCATCCCCCATTCCAGCCCTAACCAACTCAGCTGAAATGGTCTTTACTAATCATCAGAATAGATTTTATCTTTTTTAAGGTAACATATTTTCTCTTCCTTATAATGAATGTGCCCTAGCAACTTCTAGTTTACTTTGGGAGACTTTCCTGTGAGTGAATGGGCCTCTCCAATGCCAGAGTTTTATTTTTAGAAATTGTGGGGCAAATAGGAAAGTCATAGGGAATACAGTTGCTGGTATAAATTAAAATCCAGTTTGATTGTGTCTCCCAGACCTCACCCGTATATACCAATTAGCAGTCAAAAATGTCTATACATGTCAGACATTGTTCCACCCTTAAAAGAAATTACCTTGCTGTTAACAGCTTTCTTTAATGGCCATGGTATAGTGTACCTACTTGCTTTCTTTTGCCCAGAACATGTGCTGTTTCTGCCTTGACAATGTATCTGCTAATTAAGTTTTAGAAAACCAGAAAGATTTTTTAAGTGGATTATTTAAGAAAGGAACCAAAGTTGCCTCTTTGTACCCTTCTGCTAAACATCAAATTGTGTTCTATAACAACCTAATAATTGTCATGATATCTGTTTCAAGGGGAAATTTATCAAGTCACAGTGCACCCTTCTGTTAGGAAGAAATATTTGAGGATGTGAGCAGAAATTATTTTTACATAAAGGCTTCAGGCAGTTAAGCGTACTGACATACATATCATATTTTCATCACTGTCAATTCACTTTCTTTGCCTTGAATAAATAGGTCATTATTATTCCATTTCAGCCATCTTATAGAGCCACGAAATATGGAGCTCTGTTTAATATAACTACTGTCCAGCTGACCCATATAATTTATCGATGATTTTTACAGAGTGAGACATCCTTGGGCCTTTACCATCAGCCAAGGCACTTAGATATCTTTCAGCAAAATATTTCATTATCACTTATAATTTTTTTGCATTAGTATTATAACCATATTAACATATCTAAGAATTGTCATTTTCTGAGATACTGTGTTTTAGGGTGACATTAGAGTTTCAAAAAACTAATACAGCAATGATGATGAACCACTATGGATTGGCAGAGCACAGTATGTGCCAAAGCCTAGGAAGGGTAAAAACTCTCAGATGGCAAAAATTTTACCTGAATGGTTTATTCCATAATAATACATTATACCGATTTGGTCTTATGTTACTTATTTTTAAGTAATAATTAAGAACACTTAGACTTTTTAAAAAACAAAGGAAATAAAAACCTCTGATTCTGTCTTATTACCTTTATTGCTTAAAACAAAAAACATAGTCAACTCCTCTCTAATCTCATCTCCTGTGCAAATGTTCTATATCCTTAATATGAATATAGCATGCTACTCAGAATATACTAGAATTCCAAGTAAAGACTAAAAAGTATATAGTTATTTCTACAGGAAGTTTTCTATTAGAGCATAATTGAATTGCCACTGGCTTTAAGTCACAGTAGCTGCAAGACAGTAGTATCTATAAGGCCATGGATTATGTCTCAGGGATTAAGACCAGTCACCTAGTAGCCTTTCTCTGTGTTCCTTTTATAAATGGAAGGTTCTTATTTGTGCTGCTGATAAACTTCCTTTAGATAGAAGAAATCTCCCCCACCACCCAGTGGACCCCATTTGATATTCTGGTCTCCTCAAGGCAAGTCCCATGACTCAAGACAGTTATAGCATTTGAATTGTGCAGTTTAATTTTTCCTTCATTTTCTTACTAGATTGGGTTACCCTGAGGAAATAAGGATATTGTCCTTTCTGTACATACTTTTGCCAGGCTAGCAAAAACCACCTTGAAAAGCTTGCTTGATTGGCAGGAATTCCCTTTTCCTTGTTCTTTTCTCAAGTCTGGGAATAAACTGCTCCCTCCAGCTGGGTTCTGAAATCTATGTTTGTCACAGTAATCCACTGAGGAAAAAATAAGCATCCCTTCATTTTTTCCTGATCGCTCTCTTTGTTGTTTTTCTGTAACACTGTTCAGCCCACTGAGTGTTCACTGCTGCATCAAGCTAGGACAGATTTACCCTTTCACTCACTACAAGCCCTGTGGGCCTGCGTTCTCACACTCAGGTTAATTCCATGGATTAGAGATCTCACAGTTGGGTTTCATTTTGGTTTATTCCTCAAACACCAAGAAGTTTTGTTTATCTGTGGCTCTAATAATTTCTTCCTTATCCCTCTAGTTTCCTCTTTTCTAATCCTCTAACAGAGGTTAGTCTATTTCTAGGTGGATTTGGCTGAAAGCCATTTTAGACACCCCTTCTCAGATTTCTTCACTGTGTCTTGCCAAAAAGGATCCTTCAGCAGAAATATGATAGCAGGTGGAAATCCTCCATTGACTCTAATTGCATCTCTATTTATGCTGTCTCATCTTTTTTAGAATAGTATTTATCTTTGACCTTTGTTTCTTAATGTGACAGAGCTTTTTAGGGAGTGAATAAGCCATGCTGAGTTGATATATAATTACATAGAGAGCACCTTTAGATCAGAGACAATGAGCTTTCATTCTTATATCCACACTACTCCTAACACATAATAGTTGCTGAATAAATGTTTGGATCTGATATCTAAAGAAATGATGATGGTGATGATGATAGCAGCTACCATTTATTCAGTTTTATGAGAAGCTAAATGCTTTATATTTATCTTTCTTAATTCTCCCAACAGTTCTGTAGGTAGCTTTTAATTACTGTCCCCATTTTGTAGAGGAGAAACTGGCCCAAGTTCTTTAAAAGATTTACTGAGATCATACAGCTGAAAAGTAATGTCTGTCTCCCTCTTCCCGATTGACCAATATTGCTATTGACCGTACTACACTCATGTTCTGTAAATGGGCATTAGATATCAGTTTCCCCCCACATTGCAGCTTCTTAAAGGCCAGAAGTGTCGTATTCTTCTATATCTCCTGCTATGCCAGATATGGAATTGGACATTTGATAATTACTTCATCTTTTGCTTTTGAATTGAACTCTTCTCCTACTTGTGCTGTGGAACAATTAGGACATATATGAAGGGCCCTGGCCATTGTCACTAAGGTTAAAAGCAATAGATAAACCAGATCTGGAGATAAGCCCTATTATATCAGTGGATCTAAAGCCTTGATTTTTTGATGTGTTCTGGAAGAGGTTTTCTAAATGGTTAAAAGGTGGTAATCTGCAGAAAAATACTTAGTTCAGTATTGCCTAGAACTTTGGGTGAGTCAAGAAGGTGTGAGTATCTGAGAGCAGAGTAAGAAACTGAACTGTAAACCTTAACAGGATTTTATTGAGATTCCAAAGAGTCATAGGTAGGTCCTCACTCCCACACAATAAATAACTGAACTGCCTATCCATGGTTTTGCTTTCTGTGGCATCAGTTACTCACAGTCAGCCATAGTCAGAAAATATGAAATAGAAGATTCCAGAAGTAAGCAAATCATAATTTTTAATTTGTGATCAATTCTGATTAGCATGACTAAATCTCAAGTTGTCTTGCTCTGTCCCACCTGGGACATCATCCCTGTGTGAATCATCCCTGTGTCCAGCGTGTCCACATTATCCATGTACACTCCCTACCCATTAGTCACTTAGCAGCCATCTGGATTATCAGACTGACTGTTGAAGTCACACTTATTTTACTTAATAATGGCCCTAAAGCACAAGGGTAGCATAGTGATGCTGGCACTTTGGATATGTTAAAAAGAGGCTGTAAAGTAATTTCTTTAAGTGAAAAAGTGAAAGTTCTTGACTTAATAAGGAACAAAAAAATCATATGCTGGTTGCTAAGATCTATGATAAGAATGAATCTTCTATCCGTGAAATTGTAAAGGAAGAAGAAATACATGCTAGTTTTGCTGTTGCACTTCAGATTACAAAAGTTATAGCCACAATGTATGATAAGTGCTTAGTTAAGATGGAAAAGGCATTAACTTTGTGGGTGGAAGACTTGAACAGAAAATGTGTTCTGATCGACGGCAATGTGTTGCGCCAGAAAGCACTGAGCCTGTACAAAGCCTTTAGCAAGGGATCCCCTGAAAAGAGTGACACCAAGCCATTTACTGCAATGAGGGAGGTTATGCAGATTCAGGACTAGGTTTGGATTGGAAAATATAAAAATTATAAGTGAGGGAAAGAGAGAGGGGGAACATTTTCACATAGCTTTTATTACAGTACAGTTGACCCTTGAATAACACAGGATTGAACTGAGCAGGTCTACTTATACATGGGTTTTTTCCAATAAAAATGTACTGTAAATGTATTTTCTCTCATAATTATCTTAATAACATTTGCTTTTCTCTAGCTTACCTTATTGTAAGAATACAGTATCTAATACATATACAAAATATGTGTTAATAGACAGATTATATGCTCAGTAAGTTCTGGTTAACAGTAGGCTATTAGTAGTTAAGTTTTTGGGAGAGTCAAATGTTATACTTGGACTTTCAACTACATGGCAGGTGGGGTGTTGATGCCTCTAGCCCCCACATTGTTCAAGGATCAACTGCATCTTGTTGTAATTGTTCTATTATGTTATTGTTTAATCTTTCACTGTGACCAATTTATAAATTAAACTTTTTATAAGTATGTATGTATGTATAAGTGTGTATGTATGTGTGTGTATATATAGGGTTCGGTATATGTATAAGTAGGGTTCAGTACTACCCTCAGTTTCAGGCATCCACAATGTGTCTTGGAACATATCCCCCATGGATAAGGGGGGACCACTGTACATTAGGAATGCTGACATCCACTGACAAGACAAGATTGTTTACTGGCCCATCCTACCTACTTCTATTAAGTGACCCCTTTTCTATGAGGTGACCAAATAGCTTAGCAAAAGGGCATGTGAGCTGAGGCTGAGTATATGTATCTCTGCTGCTCCATTTGTGACAGCTGCAACTCCTCATAAAAGCCTCTGACCTTTCCATAACTCTCCAACATACTACTCAACTAGTATAAAATACTGGAAGCTGGAATGTTCGTATCACAGCTTTTGAGAGCACATTGATTCCAGGGTTAGTCATATTTTGCCCCTAGATGTATCTCAGATTAATAGACTCATCTCGTGGTCTATGGAGAAAGATATGCGAGCCATACCAAATGCTGCTACTGGTGTCCATTTTCTAAACACACGTTTTGTTTCTCATTTTAATTGATCTCATTAACCAGATTTTAATTGACGGAAATTTGTTTCTGACCTTTTTTTCCTTTTGTTTAAAGGTGATGGACAGAATTTGTTTACGAAAGACGTGACAGTTATCGAAGGAGAAGTTGCAACCATCAGCTGCCAAGTCAATAAGAGTGACGACTCTGTGATTCAACTTCTGAATCCCAACAGGCAGACCATTTATTTCAGGGACTTCAGGCGTAAGTTTCTATCTCTATAGTATTCGATGGCAACTTTTTTTCCCTACATGCTGTCTTGATAAAGAGATTGCCAAGGCCTCCTTTTTTTTTTTTTTTTTTTTTTAATTTTAATGTTAGGTGCTTAATTCTTCAGAGGGAAGAAGAGACATGCAATCATTATCTTCCTACTTAATAGAAACCTTGAATGGTGCCTTTTTAAAAGAAAGGCAGTCTTACTTTGCAGTAGAAATTGATTGTAGTAATTCAAGGTGAGTTGCAATTGAGTCCCAAATACTTAGCTGACACAAACAATTCAAATAGAGTAAGGCAAGGAAAATATAGCATTCTGAAAGGTAATCTGTTTGGTTTGAAGAACGAAGTTTCCAAGGCAATCTGTGCCTATAAAGACAGAACCAAATCTCCGTCACCATCACTGAACCTCTGGTATGTGGAGGTGTTCATGTACTAAAATCTTTCCAAATGTAACAGCACAAAAACCAATTATAAAAACTTAATTGTATATCATAGTAATGGTTCACATGGGTGTCAGGGCTTGGCAAGAACAAGAATCAAGTCTTTCAAAAAATTATTTGAGAACTTTGGTGCCTATCCAAAACAGGTGTTGAGCATGTCTCTTCTTGCCTGCTTGTCCTCATTCTCACCTCAGTATATTTATGACCTGTGGAAAGTTGATAAATCTAAAGAATATTTAAAAGGATGAAGGAAAGTGAAAGGAGAAAAGCCAGTTTCCTATTCTTAGAGTTATTTTTTTGTCATTGTATAATAATCTATCTTTTGCAAAAATTAATATAAAGACTTTAAAAAGTAAATATTTGATATAAATAAATAAGTCCACATATATTGCTTTTGTGATGACTCTGATTTCCTGCTTTATGCCCAGTCAGCTTCATATTGTAGCGCTAACTGTAGTTAGGAATCTGCAGGGAGGTTTAAGGCCTCTGCGGGCCCTCAGGTACATACCTGGAGTAGCTCCACCTCAAATCATATCAAATATATAGATGCATCCAAATTAAATTGGATTATTTTTCTATAAAATTTTTTTAATTTTCATTTTGACTTGAAATTACTAATGATATTTTGGTTTTCTGTTATAATTCAGAACCACTGTTTCAAGGCCTTGGATTTTTAGACAATTGAAAAGCCTGTAGGTCCTAAGTCCTGACTTTCCGATGCCCAAAGGAAATTCATGGCCCACCCTGTCCTTCTGTTTTCATTTTACCTATCTCCAATAGAAAATCCAAAACCATTTGGGAATAAGTGCTGAAAACTGACGGCACTTCAAAATGTGGCAGGGTGTGTGTGCATGCACACGTGTGTGAACGTACTCACACATGTACCACATGTATGAATTTCCTTTTGGACACGGTTATTTGTCTACATGCAGTTATCATAGAAACCCAAAATAATAATTCAGGAAATACAAAGGGTACTTACCCAACAGGTGCAGGAATACTTAATCAGAGTTTCCATTCTGTTATCTGCCTTTCTAGTCACCTGACATTTTCCTCACTGAAGTAAGGAAAACAGACCATTCGTTGTCTTTCTCACAGTCACGAACTCTGTGTTTTGTTTCTCAGCTTTGAAGGACAGCAGGTTTCAGTTGCTGAATTTTTCTAGCAGTGAACTCAAAGTGTCGTTGACAAATGTCTCAATTTCTGATGAAGGGAGATATTTTTGCCAGCTCTACACTGATCCTCCACAGGAAAGTTACACCACAATCACAGTGCTGGGTAAGAAATGCATGGGGGCTTGTCCTAGGGAACAGAGTGGGATGCTTACTCTCAGATGGCTTCCAGCAGCAAGGGAAAGGTTAATAGTAAATTTTACTGTTCGAACTTGTTTTAGAAAGAATCACCACCCATCTTGCTGAATTTTTAAAATGGCTTATTTTACCAAACACTCTAAGGGAAGGCAATCAGCAATCTTTATAGATTCCACCTGTTCTTGGGTTTCAAGTCTCGAGCTTCAGAAGCCAAGATCAAGAGAATTTAGAACCCTCAAATGAATCACTCACCATGTGAAATGTCATTGCTTCTAAGCACTCGAATTTTTTTCCCTTCTGTCAGGAAAGGAAGAGATAGGCTACCACAACTGTACCCCATGGCAGAGCTGTTACGAAATTCATTTAATGATTTTCCTCCTGAGTTACATCTCGTTTAATATTGTTGATCTCCTTTTCTTTCACTTTACTTATTGCCTTGTTTATTGCTTATACTCTAGATTATGCTGTACAAATCATATCCCATGAACACATACTTTGCCACAAATTACAACGATTGGACATAAAAGACTTAAGAGCTTCTAGGGAGAGAGGGCTGATAATAAACAAAGACTGTTGACAGGCTGCTGGGGACACCTCTAGTGAGCTGAGTGTCTTCATTTATGACAGCCAGATTGTAACTTTCAGCAAAATCTCAGTAGTCAGATTTCCATGTGTGTATTTCGAGATAGCAGATATCCCTCTGTGGAAGGTGGTCTGAATTAGACCCCTTTTAGACAGACTTACACTCCAACATATAACACCAGCTGACTGGTATTGTTGAAATGGAGTTTTCAAGGACGTACACTACAGCGTGAGACAAGATCTCTGATTTACACCTTCAGAAAGATGATGAATCAAAGTCTATTTGAGGCAGCAGACTGCAGCTTTTCTGTGTAATGATATGAAGATTAAAGAGGAAAGATAAATATGAAGGACGATTTTCTTGGTATGTGTGGACATATATGTATTTATGGATATACACATTGAGCTACTGCCTCATTACTTTATTTAAACACAGCTGTCAAAAGGAAAATGTTTTTTTTTATTCATTAAATGAAAACATGTCCCTGATGCTTACATATATGTTCTTGAGAAGAATACTGATTTTAGAGAGTCATGTTTCAAATCTGGCCATACAGTTTCTAATGTGGTCTGTGTTTCATGATGGACAGCTTTCGGGTATGCCTGTCTGTCTCCAATTTTGGCTTTCATCCACATTAGACTAGTAGAAATAGTAAACGCGAAGGTTTTGCTGGGATGACTATTTTGGTATTTTGCAAATGTGCCAAAATCATAAGCATGTATTTGTAGTTTTCTACCTATCTATGTGTATAGAAGTATTTGAAAACACTGTTTGCTTGTTGGAGTACGTTATTAGTTGCATAGACTTCAACTTTACTGTCCACCCAATGGTTGACCCACCATTGTTTTTGGCTTTTCCACTAAAGTGAAAGCAATAAAATGGAATTTACTTGTGGCATTTAAAATTTTCAGAATGTTGCACTACATATACCTTTAAGTATGAATATCTTTTTTTCAAAGAAAGAAATGATAATCAGAGGTTAATCATCTTGCCCAGTTACAAAGCACAGTAAGAATCAAGAATCACAGACATTGAAACAGAACTCAGTATTCTCATAACCTTTGTGTCTTCTAGCCTAGGTTATTTTCAATAAAATCTTGAAAGCTACTGTTTCAAGATTTTTTCCCCAAAGGTGTATATCTTTTGTTTTCAGGACTATATCTGGCCATTGGCAAACAGTTACTGCCTGTCAGTGTCCAGTATCTGGTACATTTGTTCTCAGACCCACTGGATTGGGCCAGTTTGACTGGATACACCCAGTGCTAGGAGTCAGAATGCCAGGCATTATTATACCTATAATCCTATTGGAGTTCTGATTATTCTAGAAGTCATACATTCCTGCTCATATTGCATAGAAGCATTGACTTAAATGTACTTGAATGTAATACTAGTAGGTGCTGTTTTTGGAGATATTATGCATTTATTTAACATTCTTTCTATTGAATTTACAATTTCTTGATAGAGTAAAATTGTTGTCATCAGTGTTTGAGTCTTTCATATTCCAAAATCTGACAGTTTCCACTGAAACTCATATATTCAAACCTTTCTCTTAAGGTTTAGAATTTTTAGATACTATAATGAATGAAGAATGATATATTAGCATCTTCGTTCCTATCTATGGTTCTCTGAAAAGGACTCGATATGTACCTACACAGCTGTTAGCCTTCTTGATAGGTTGAAGATGCTAATTTTAGTGCATGTCTATTAGTTGTTTGAAACATTCAGCAAAAATTTCAGCATAATTATAAGACATAGAGATGGGTGTTTGTTAGTTATTATTATGTTTATTATCTTACCCATGTAAAAAGTGAAAACTCTCCTATGATATTTTGTATGCACTTGGGTGCCTGTTATGGTATTTATTCTTACCTTCCACTTGTGACGCATTTGTTTCTTTCTCCAGATCATAGTGTAGAATTCTCTTTATACTGCTATTCATCAGAGGAGATGAACAAGAGAGAGAATACATTGCTTTAAGATTAATATAGTTACTGATAATAGTAGCTAATATTATTACAGGCCTGTCCTTCTAAGATTAGTGTTCACTCTTAAGATTCCAGGAACAGGAGAAACTAATTATTTTAAAGGGTCTTAGAGTAAGATTTCACATACTGATCAGCTTTAAGACTCCTCTTTTGTTGTAATTAAGGTGACTCATCCTGATATTGCTGATTTTTTTTTAAATATTGTAGGCGTAATGTTTATAATTAGCACTCTTATAGATTTGAAGTTAGCTAAGAGGAACCTTGACATTTCTTTGCTATTTTCCACTATTTCCTTCTATGTGATTTTCATTCAGGTTTTCATCTATATGCACTTCCTTAGCTATATCTAGTTATTTTCATTAATGGCTGCAGGCAGTTTTTACTAAATGTGTCTGTTTAGTGGACCATGTATAAGTGTATTCTCTGGTTAGTAGCAGTTTTAATTCATTTTTTAATAAACGGTTCTTTATACTTTACTACCTCTTTTGTAGTAGACATTATAAAGTTAAAGGGAAGATAGGGTAGAATTAATAGACCAAAATAAACTGAGATTTTCTTGTCAAACCTCCTTTCTTCAGAAAGGAGGAATCACCTCATTTATATTTTTTAAAACATTTTTGCTCTTTAAAAAAAAAAAGAAGTCAACTTTATACCTGATATCAATAAACCATTAGGACTCATATTATCAAATTTTATTTTATATTTGTAAACCAAATGACTCCTACTATCCTTCATTATTTCTTCTAATCTTAGCAAAGATCAGAATACTGGTCACAATTTTGAGAAAAAAATGTCTACGGACTTGGAAAAAATCATTCTACTACTTCTCAAGATGTTCTTCTCAACAATAAACAAGTCCCTTATTTTTCTACATTGGTCATAATTTTCAACACTTCTGAAGTTTTCCACATGTTTACATTAGCCATAAAGTTAAAGATGACCCCAGATCTTTAGGAAGATAACCATAGGAGCAAGCATTGTTGCAGGAATCACTCTGAAGGGTTAGGGAACTTTAGAGTACAGCTGACCCTTGAACAACACGGGGGTTAGAGGCACCAACCCTCCATACAGTTGAAAATCCACACATAACTTTTCACTCCACCAAAACTTAACTACTAATATAACCTACTGTTGACAGGAAGCCTCACCAATAACACACTTGATTAACACATTTTATATGTTATATGTATTGTATACTGCATTCTTACAATAAAGTAAGCTAGAGGAAAGAAAACATTATTAAGAAAATCATAAGGAAGAATATATACATTTACAGTATTTATTGAAAAAAAATTGCATGTAAGTAGATCTGCACAGTTCAAATCTGTGATGTTCGTGAGTCAACCGTATATCTTTTGCAAAAGAGGTGGACTTTAACATGGATAAAACCAAACAATAGATAATCCAGATAAGGACCTATCTGCTACTAGTTACTCTGTCAGCCTCTGGAGTCTAACAGGCATTTGTAAATTTTCCTCTGGATTTATTTCTACTCCTTTACATTTCCTTACTTTGAACCAGCAGACATTATTGACAATGTGAAAAGAACATGCCATCTTCTTTATGACTGTCTCCATCTTATGGAGAGAATAAATACTTCCTCCACTATGAAATACTGCTGAAGATGAATAGCTAGGGGAGGTAATAAAGAAAGCTAAGATATCTTCAGTTTCAACATGAAAAAGGAGAGAATGAAGGAAAAATACTCAGGAATACACAGAAAGCAAGTGTCTGACAAAGACTATGATACTAAATGCCATCGAGACCTGACAGTGATACATGCTGGAACATTTTAACAACTCTTGGATCTCTTCCCATCAAAAAGATTTCCAAAGTGACTTTCAAAGAGTCTTTTCCAGATTTATGTATGCAAACTGGAATCCGATCTGTCCCGTTCTGTAGTATTATCCAGGAAAGTGAGCTTTGTATATTTCAGTAGCTTTAGCTGTTTGCTCTTTGTCATATCTTAAGGGAGCCCCCGTTTCTTGTAGCCCATACTCAATTTGAGTTTCCTTAAATTGAGTAGTATCCCATCAATTACACTTTTCAATTACATTTCCCATTGGGAATTACTGCATGTGTCAACATCAGAAATTATTTTCATCACTTTATTTTTATTTTTGCCTAGACCTTGAAAGGAATTATTATTGTTCAACTTTCATTCCTATATTCATGCGGAAGACATTCCAAGGAGTTTTTACTTCTTGGTTGTTTCCTTTTTATCACCTCTTACTCTGTTCCTTACAGCTCACCAAGGTCTTCTTACATTCTTTAGGCTTGAACAGTCTTTCCCTCTGACATTTGCTTAAACGATAGCATTTTTTTTTCAATGTTCCTATTATACTGCACTCAGAATTCACTAGTATTTGTTGGTCCTAAACATCTAGTCTCTCTGGGTATTTCCTACTAACTAATTACATGTTGATGAAAATCTATAACCTATCTGATTGTCATCTAGCAAGGATAAACTACATTAAGGAAATAGCTAGCTGAAGTCATCTCATTTACTTTTGTCACTGCCTTTCTGTGTCTCCTAAAATGCTGGCAGATGTGCATCTCCAAATTGGATATTAGAGTATATCTCTTTACGCTTATTTTTCCTTAAAATGTAACTAGGGTAGTTCTTTCCTATGTTTAACTACTCACTTGGGCCATATCACTTTAGCAACACATCCAATTGAGCAAATGTGTTATTTTCCTCTTTCATGAGGATCAAAGAAGAGGCCTGCTTTTGCTCTAATAGTTACACCCCTTCCTACCACACACTTGCTGAGAAACATATGCAACAAATCATTTTACTTTTACTTTTCCATCATTCTCTGTATGAATTTTCACCTGCTTTAATTCAGTGTAAAAGTCTTCCTGTGGGCAGAATATTCACATTGGACTAGAACAGTTGGAAATCCCAAATACGTGCTTTAATCCCATAATTTATTGAAGCAGTATCAGAGATTTATTATTCAACTTGATCATCAGGATGGCATGTTTATACATATTTAATTTCTTGTTTCTCTTCTGAGTTGAGAAACTTATTAATCGTAAGTCTCAGAACTGTCTTTGCTTATTCATGGTGGTCAGGGCACATATACTTAGATTCACTCAGCCGAATTCAATATTCTTACTGATTTTTATTTCAAGAAGCTCAGTCTTGATGTGAGGTTGCACTTTATATGAAGTTTCACTGTCAACTCAGTTTCATAAAAGATAGCATACTTTCTTCATCATCACCATCATTGTATATACTCTTGATTTGATATCCAATATTTTAGCCCCAAAATATTTTATTCTATTTTATTACATATATGTTTAATATGCTTAGAGAAGAGTGGTTTTAGTTCTGATGCATAAATCTACTTTTAGGCACTTAACAGTCTTTTTTACCTTTGATATCCAAAATCTGGAGCCTTAGATTTCAGAATATGGAAAGTTACTGCAAATTAACTGGCATCCCCTATATTACTGCATCTTCATAGCCAAAGTATTTTATTACTGCACCATCCAGGGGAGGTAATGATTGTATTCTGAATCTCTATGAATAATTTTAATTGAACGGAACTGGTTCTAAGGCACAACTTTTCTCTGTGTGTTTATGGTGAGTGATTCTTTTAAGGGACTCCAAGTTTTTTACCTTTGCTGATTGACTTTGGAATCTTTCATATGAAGATTGAAGTCTAAGGGTTGAGTTTAAGGAAAAATATTTCTTTCATAAACTTCCAGGTAAGGATGATAAATATAATAGCGTGCACTCTTTTATATCTTTCTGGTCAATTTTGTAACAACTGATTTTTAACTAGTCTAATATCTATATTGTTATAACTTGGTCACTTATAACTTAGGAGTGGGGGACTGATCACTTTATAAGATACCTTTCAGACCAAAATCCCTGAGTGATTTTGCATAATTCACTTTATTTGATGATGCGTTTGTATTTCTTTTTTTCTCCCTTCAGTGGCAGTTTGTTTATTTTAAATTCCCATCAGGAATGTCCATTATTTGTCTCCTGTTTTGATAGAAGTGGTACTAGGTTCTAGTAAATAGAAGAACATATCCAGAAATAGATTCTGTGTTTAAAAACTATACATGTTTAATTTTAGTCCCACCACGTAATCTGATGATCGATATCCAGAAAGACACTGCAGTGGAAGGCGAGGAGATTGAAGTCAACTGCACTGCCATGGCCAGCAAACCAGCCACAACTATTCGATGGTTCAAAGGGAACAAGGAGCTAAAAGGTAAAGTACACCTTGCCCTGTACTGAAGTAGTTAGTCTGCACTCGATTCCAGCATGGGTGTGCCTTGGTGGAAAAGAAAGATAAATGTAACACATGCCCCCAAGACAAAAATATTCATTTAGATATGGTTTATCATCAGTTGCTAATGTGTCTGAAGCCAAAGCATAACAACAATTTTTTGTTCTAATTCATTTCTTCATTCTGTGGTTTGAGGGTTTATAGTGATACCTGTTGCTGGATTTCTACTCTTTAGACCAGGAAGAACTGCCTTTATAGGTGTCCCCCAAGCTCAGGCTGTCTACATTGTACCTTCACTTCTCATTGCTTTTACCCTGTGACTCAGGGTGGGTCAGAACTTGAAATTTTCATGTTACACATTTTTAAAATTATATCACAGTCTTAACCATGGTGAATTTCAAGTCATTCTAACATCTGTTGCACTATCAACTGTTGTGACAATGTGCTTTCCTACGACGGTACCGTGCAAAGCAGACTATGGATTTTATCTTAATTGTAAATTTGTAGATACCACCTTGTGAAACCTGTAATTCAGTTGCCTACTTCATCAGCTCATTCTTTTGGAAAGTTTATGATTTTGTCATGGCAGCATAACCAACTCCTGTAACTCTGCTCCCATTGTCCCTTCGTCAGTGCTAGGGCATTCGAGGTTTTGATTTTTGGATCCTCAACTATCTGCTACTTTAGCCATTGCATGGGCTAAAGGATATAGCCTATCCCCTATTTGATCCTTTTTGTCAGTTAACCTAAGTCCTCATGTGTATCAGCATTCTGATTCTTTCCTTTTCAAAAGGTGTCCTTGCAAGTGGTACCCAGCACAAAGGACTCAGGCTGAACTTCTCTGGTCATTTGACAGATATGCTAGCTCTGTGCCTGAATTTTGCCTAAAATGGGTATATTAATACGTACAGTATGTGATTTTTATGAAGATGAAATGACTGAATGTTTGTAAAGCATTTGACTATATCTAGGCTAAGGTGAGTTTTCTGTATGTGCTTGTTGAATAAATAAAGAGTTCCAGGAAGAAAAGAATAAGTCTTTTTAGAAAGGGGACATAAAAAGAAAAACTAGAAATGTATAAATCTATATATAACAGCTTAAATTTCAAAAAGCTTACTCTTTTTTAATCTCCTATTTCCTAGGTATGGTTTTGGAAGGAAGGAGTTTCTCATTTCCCCTCTGGTTTTCTAAGTGAACTGAGCCATTAAATGTGTACCGATAAGTACAAAACATTAAAAGAAAGTTAATGGTGCGTCTTGTCCCAGGAAATGCTGAGTTCAGGAAAGGGGCTGCCTTAACCTATTCATCCTAGCCGGAAGCCTCCTCCTCCCTCCTTTTCTGGGTGTTCTTGGATGTGTCTCCCATCTGGCCCGAAGCCATTAGCTTACTTTGCTCTACCCACTGCCATTGCTTTTTTTTGTGGTCTTCCAAAAATCTCACAGTTTAAACATTTCAATTACAATTTCAATTATGTAAATCCACTTTGTTACTTTCCCTCTTAATTATTGCTGATGGGGGTGCGTGAAGGGGGTTGTTTACATTTCTACTCCTGATTGAATTACTTAAGGGATTTGGATGATGTCCTGGAATTTTTAAACTGAATGACAGCCTAGTAGATGTTTCAAGTACAGATCGTGGTAGGGGTGAAAAGCATTTCTCTTTTCCTCCTCCTGAATGCCTTAAGCAGTCAGATATCAAAATGGTTCAACTTTCAGCTGCCTTTTGTGGGAAATTTTAAGATAGAAGAAACATATTTAAATAAAAATGATATATATTATGTGGGGTTGAAGTATACCTTAAATACTAACCTGCAAGATTGAAAAGTAGGAAATCATCATTTTCTCAGTCATCTCTCCACAGATTACCAATCCCAAGTGACTTCCATCATCTTTGTTAAAATAGTAATGTGAAAAGCAGAGTAATAGACATTTTCTCAACTTTGGTTTCTTGGTATATTTCATGTCCTCCAGGCAAATCGGAGGTGGAGGAATGGTCAGACATGTACACTGTGACCAGTCAGCTGATGCTGAAGGTGCACAAGGAGGATGATGGGGTCCCAGTAATCTGTCAGGTGGAGCACCCTGCTGTCACCGGAAACTTGCAGACCCAGCGGTATCTAGAAGTACAGTGTGAGTACCTGTCTTAGGCCATTCAGTTGCTAAAACAAAATACCACAGATTGAGTAGCTTATAAACAACAGAAATGGATTTCTCACAGTTCTGGAGGCTTGAAAGTCCAAAGTCAAGGCACCAGCATTGTCATGTTCTAGTGAAAGCTCTCTTTCTGGTACATATCTGGCGCCTTTTTGCTGTGTCCTTACATGGTGGGAGGAGCTAGAGATCTCTTTGGAACCTCCTTTATAAGGTCACCAATCCCATTCATGAGTGCTCTACCCTCGTGATCTAAGCACCTCCCAAAGGCCCACCTTCTAATTCAGATTTCAACATAGTACTCTGTGGGGAGAGACACACATTTAAACCAAAGCAGTACCCGAATATTTCAATCTGAGGACATAGAGTAGTAGTTACTTAAAAACACTTCAGAAGCCATTTATTGAATACATATGTTTTTATATGAAATAGAGTTTTTATTTTGTCTTCGTTGAAAAATAAGCAAAGAATTATTTTACTGAAACACTGCCATATTACAAAGTGCCAATGAGGATTTTGAAAATACTAGTTTTAACCTAAATATAAAACTTTAAAATGATTCCAATCTGCTCTAGCATATGACTTAATTAATTTTATGAATATTGACTGTAATCATTTCTATGTCAACCTTAAAATCTAGGGCAACCTCCCCCCCTTTGTGAACCCTACTGCAAGTACTGATTTTTTATAGAAGATTTTATTCCCATTCCACATCAGCATTTTGTTTTAAATTGCACATTCTCTTCCATTTTAGCTTAAATTATAGCAGTGAGTTTAAAAATGGAACTATTTGGGATCAGTACCAACAGTCTTGATGGCTTCATCAATAAAAGCTGGTGAGTGAGGTTATCTCCTCACTGTGCCCTATGGACTAAAAAATGTTCTTCTCTAGGCTCTCCTAATTTTCAAAAAAAAAAAAAAAAAATAGCAGTTTTCTGCACAAAACCATCCTTGCACCAAGGTTGTGGCTAAGCAGCCACTTCTCATTTTTTATCAAAAGACTTGTGTAATATGACTGCTGAAAAATTCCAGAGGATATTTGAATATGCTTGATGAAAATGTTACAAGAGTTTGGTTGAATGGCAATGATTACGTATCTGATAAAGGAAAAGAATTACCCTCTATGAAATCTGTTATTTCCTAGGGCTTCCATAACAGATTACCACAAACAGTGGCTTAGACCAATCCAATTCTCACAATTCTGGGGTACAGAAGTCTAAAATCAAGGTGATGGCAGGGCTAATTTCTCTCTAAAAGCTCTAGGAGGGATCCTGGTGGCTCCAGGCATTTCTTGGTTTATGGCCACGTCATTCCAATCTGTCTTCATCTTAACATGGCCCTCTCCTTTTCTCTCTGTGTCTCTTATAAGCACTCTTGTCATTGAGTTTAGGGCTCACCCAGATAATTCGGAATGTTCTTATTTCAAGATCCTTGATGTATTTACATCTGCCAAGACCCCTCTTTTGAATAAGGCCACAATTACAGGTTCTAGGGGATAGGAAGTGAGTATATCTTTTGGGGACCACCATTAAATCTACGAAAGTCTTTGTCATGTGTTTAAATTGAGCAAAACAGGATAGGGAAAGTTATAAAAAGTTGCCTGTGAGAGTCCATCATCCCATTCCAACCTTTTCCTACTCTTTGAGCTTGGCTCAATTTAACATTACATAATGCAGGTTTTTCTTTGTAATCCATTTCATCTACTTCATTATGTAGCTTCATTATGGGTATCATGCTTATAATTTTCACATCACTAAAATTATTGTGGTGTAATGTCCCTATAATGGGAAAACATAAATGATCAGATATTATCTAAATTGGCAGATAGTAGATTTCTTTTGACTTTGTTAATATGTAATTCATTTAAGCAAACTTAATATCCATTAACTTCCCTTGTAGGGGCCCATTAACTTTAATAATACATTAGCTCTTTTGTGAGACCTGAGTAGATATTCACCCAGTTCTTACCCCTAAACTCTTTTAGTAGCTTCCCAGAGTATCTTCTGAATAGAATATAGCCCCACCCACCTACAAAATTACACTCACTTCCAAATGCAAAATATTTCAAGTACTACACCTCCTACACCTTGAAAGACTTGATAATGATCTTTAGAAGTCTTCTCTTCCATATTCTATATATTCAAGTGAGATTTGTCCCTCTAAGAAAAGGAATAAAGTACCAAATCTGAATCTATTTTACTTCAATCTTACAAAGTACTGCTAGCCCTTAACTGCAGGAAAATGACTCTATAATGCCTTCCAAAAATCAAGACACATCTGTTGATCATTTTTAACTCTCATGTGGCATCTTTTTATGGGAGACTCTGTTCTTTTATCTAATATAAGCCATACAAACATTATATTCTTGATATTCCAGTTTTTAGAACGTATGTAAGGAAGAAAGTCTTTTTGCATAAAAGAAGGTTAAGAAATACAAAGCATTATATTAATCCGAATGAAATTTAGAATCTGGTTTAGCATCTTAAGACTCTGTGCTCAAGAAAGTCACCTGACGGTTCACTGCCCTCCAGTCCTGGAGCACTACTGAGAACTTTGCAGTCAGCCAGGAATTCCTTAAGTACCTTCTTCAAACACAATTGGAATTCTCTAAATCATTACCTATCAGCTTTATTCTTCTTGAACACCAGCAGCTAAGCAATAAAAAAAGCCTCATGCTTCAGATGCCTAAGCACTCGGTCACTGGGCGCCAAAACTTTATCAGTCATTGGCCAGTGGTTCAACTTTGTTCTCCCTCTAGGAGTTCTCTCTCAGCAGATAAGCTGTACCACGTCTTGATGGTCGTGAGGAAAGAAGAGAAACTTTGATGTGTGGGATTCAATAGCCAATCTCCGTGGATGTTGAATTATTTTGGATACCCTGTGAGGAGTAACATTAGATCCTTATTTATTAGTTGGCTCAAATCCTTAGAGTCAGAAGTTCTTAGCCTTTTGGGGATCATTGACCTATAAAAGCCTAACAAAATCACATAATCACCACATTTTGCTTATAATTTAAGAAGTCCGTTGATCCTACGAAGTTTTTCTAACTTCATTTATTTGAGGGACACTTTCAGAAGTTTTACCATATTCACAGGTTATCTCTGTTCTTATTTAGAACTTATCTTTAAATTACTTTATACTTTAGCCTACCCAAGACCTATGTAAAAATACCTATAAAAATAAGGGTTTTATTTGCTATGTATATTATATATAATAAACATTAAAATAACTGCACAACTTATTTTTAAATGTATTATTTTTTCCAGCTCAAAAAGATTTCTTATCAGTGATAAATATTAACTTATCACCAGGAAATACTGAGCTCATGGACCTTAGATTAAGAATTGCTCTTCTCTAGGCGAATAATATTACCCTGGGGACAAATCTAATATGATAAGATTAGTATTAAGTACATTCATTTGGTTCAGCCTGGCCTGTTTTGTCATATGAAGGCTAATGGAGACCTCTCTCTGCCTCATCTAAGAAGAATAGATGTTAACCAGAATACGAACAGGATTAAATAACACAAAATAGAGTTGAATTCTACATAAATTATGTCTTCTTAAACAAATACTATTTTTAAAAAAGGAAATTAAATAATGAACACCTACATTGTATGCTATTAAATATCTTACTCTAAACTTGACAAGAAAAGGAGGGATAAAATGGATGCAGTGCTACCATATTGCATAGATGACAAGGCTTGAGCTACAACTTGGAATTGCTTTTGTCTTGTAGATTTAAGTCCTAATTAATTGAACACAGAATTTTGCAGTGTTTGTTTGTTAGGACCCGTATTTCTGTGTACCAAGAGAAATTGTTGTGTCCAATTATGTGAAAAATCAGCCAGATGTGTATGCTGTCATACTTTTAATAATCCTTAAGTTTTTGGTGAGTACAGATATTAATTGTGTAGTATGCGTTGACGTGATTAACATCAATGTAATTTATCATCTGGAGATTTCTGAACATAAATAAATGAGTTGTTTTGTTAGCAAGGTGTTGACCCCTTCAGAATTAGTGAATTAAAGTTCCCCCTCCCCCATTTTTATTATAAATATGAAAGGCACTACAATCAGCCAAGTGTTCAGTTATTTGATTTTCTGGGGCATTAGCTGCTCTTGTTTGTGACATTTCCCTGTTGGGTGCTCGTTTGCAAGCTCATTAATAAGGTTTTCTCACAGGAACATTGCTGGGAATGACGAACATACAGCAGGGCTCTTAGTTTTCTAGCTTTCATTCTCAGGCTCGGCAAGGATACAGCAGCAGCACATAGTTAAATGTTTAAAACAAAAAATAATTATGCTTGCAAACTCGAATTCAAAGCTCTCTTGCCTTAGCTGTTAGGCAGAGAACAGTTTTGCTTTGGAATCTTCTGAGCAACATGACCCTCAATTCTTTCTGTGCATTTTTCACTTTCGAACGTCGGGGTACATAGAGTTGCTTGAATTTACAGCGTGGTTGATTATAGCAGAGCGTGATGCGATTGTAGTCCGGTTAGTAGAGCTTCAGATCTGATGGAATGTACTCTTGTCAAATAAAAGCCTGTTTAAACGAGAACAGTTCACTGTGCATTGAAAGAAAACTGTCTAAATAGCATCAAGGTGGCAACACATAGCGACATAAGCTTGGAATTCAAAGAAAAGCTGTGACCCTCAGTGTGGAATTCAGATTGCTGTGCAAAGCGAGGAGAGCCTTACTCTGGACTGAGGTGAATCTGAAGCTCTCGAATTACTGCTGTGTGGCTCTTGCTTTCCCCCATCGCAGCCGTGCTTTTAAAATGTTTTTTGCAGAACTCCTGATTTTTCAAGGGTGTGTGTGTGTGTGTGTGTGTGTGTGTGTGTGTGTGTGTAAAAAAGAAAAAGAAAAAAAATTAAGAGATCAGTTGTCAAAGGGAGCATGAAAAATAAAGATTCTTGAAATGGGTGTTTGAATGCCTTCCCTGCTCTGATTATTATCTGACAGTTAATCATGTACGTGGGCATCATTTTTAAAATGAGTTTTATTGACTCGATGTAGTCAGGTATTTTGTAAATCCATATTCCTGTTCATCCAAGGTCCAGAGAAAGGCTAGAATTCTTCTTTCATTCCCTCAATTGGTGGAAAATTGGGCATTGAGGAGATGATCAAAACCTGTTTTTGTGCCAAAATAAATGTTTCTCTGGTATCAGTAGTGCCCTGCAATGAAGGAAGGAGAAAAACCTGGAAATTGGAAAATCTTTCCTGTTTGGAGTGGAGGATAAGACGCAGTTTCCAAGAGCAGCTTCTATATCCCATCCACAACCCCATAAATTCTCTTCTTAGGTTGTAGTCTTCAAAGTGTAATAGCTGGCCTTTTTCTCTCTGATCTCCAGTCTCTCTCTCTCTCTTTTTTTTTTTTTTTAACAGAATATGCTCTTTCCCACACTCCCATTCTTTTATTTTTTTAAAGCAATTAATTGCATTCCAAGGAAGTTATTTCAGCATTTATTATTCCTCATGAGAAATAAAGCACGGAGATCCCCTGATTCAGACTAATGTTTTAACCTGTCATTTTTTGTGTGTGGTAACACAGTGGTAGTTGTGGGTCCAAGCTCCCGATATGATTAACTCTATAGGTTCTTAGTGATGCATTCTGCAGAGCCAGAAGGAGCAGGAAGCTGAGTAACCAATATTCGAAATAGAAAGAGTAAATGTTTGGCCAAATACATTGTAAGCAAGACTTGAATGACTCCTAAGGAAGAGAGCCTTTGCCTCCCAATGGCACACTGCATGGAAAGAGGCCTCTTACTGTCTTCCTGTTTTTCATTGTTCAACCTGGTGTGCTTGTGAAAGATGTGTCTCTGTGGTTGTGGACATTGAATACTTGCATAGTGAAACTAGTCTTCTAATGTGTACTGCTAACTTAATGGATTTTAACTCAAGGTCAAATTCTGATTCTGTGAAAGGTTAAGTGATTGTGAAGCTGGCATCTAAAAGTCTAAAGAGAATGGTCACACAACATCCTTTATGATTTCCCTTAAGATGCCAACTTGAGATATACCAGAAATGCTAAATAAATGTGTAGTGAAATGGAAGTATGTAAATCAGAACACCTGAGCTGAACTTTACAATTTGGGAGCTGGATTGACCTTCCAAGAGAAAAATACAATTATATTTTGCGATGAGGGCTGTTAATGTAATTAAACAAGAAAGCAGTAGACCGAGGTGGCTGTTCTAAGGCCTTGGTACTCTACGTAAGCAAACCAAAACCAGAGTCAGTGCCCTCCACAAAAATGAAACTTACAGTAAACTGGATGTTCCCAGATGAGGTAACTGCTTAAGCTATAAGCAACCAAATCATTTCATTTTTTCACTTCTGCATCTTCTTCATAAAAACCTTTCCCCTAGGAGCACTTTGAGTTTGCACTGCCCTATTCATGTATGCTTGAATAAACTCTTGAAAATTGTGATGTGCCTAGTTAATAACAGGACTAAGATAGATTCATGGTCTGATTTTTTTTTAATCGGCTGAGGTAGTAGAGATCCATGCCCCGACATTTCTCTACTTTATCATTCATTCATTCATTTGGCAAATATATACTGAATGCCTACGTGCCAGACACGGGTACTGTTCTAGCCACCAGGGATACAAAAAAGCAAAACCTTTTCTTTTTACAGAGCTAAAGTTCTTATGCAAAGAATCTGTTTTTAATATATAATAAATGTTCTTATTAGCCACAAATTTGGGACTGCTTTATGGATTTTACATGTTGGGTTTCGTGCCAAAAAAATGTAATGTTATCCACAGACCATCAGTGAGTAACAAAAACAGAGTCACAGGTTATGCTCCTTTGATCATATTATGTGAAAAAATGTCTTTTGTGTTTAAAATAGTAATTGCATTCAGGGCATATCTTCTAGGAGCACACAATAGTTTAATCATATGTCTTAGAGAGTTTAGTGGAAATTCATCCCGAGTTTGTAGAACTAGCAGCTTCCTCCAGCCACAGGTGTCCACACCCCATGTCTGTTGGAGCCGCCTGCAGCCATGGCCTGCTGCCAGCTATTGAGACAGGCATTGACCATAAAGAAGTTGGAGCAGAGTTACAGCCACGGGGTCATGGCCATGCGCTCACCCAACCTGGCCCTACTCTGCACCCTGGCCGCTTGCCAGAGGACAGCCCTGAGTGGGCCATGGCTGCCCAGAAAATCTTGCTATGAGCATTTTCTTGCTCAGAGTTCACTTCAAATTTTAAAGAGTTCTCCAAGACAGGGAAGAGCATTCTGTGAGTGCGTACCCCATTTAAAGACCACTGGAAACATAACTTTATACCTCAACATCACAAAACAAAATTTGATTCTGTTGGGTAAACAGTAATTTCAATATCTATAAAACCACTTGCAAATTGTTACAAGAGAAAATTGCATTCTACTGTGGTAATGTGGCACATGCTCTTTGATTCCACGTCAGTCCCACCAGATTTAACTCATCCCTCATAATAGCTCAGTCCTCCTCCAGAAGTGCAGTTGAAGTGCTCTGATTCGTACAACAGATGTAACAGCAGGAGGTCCTTCACCTTGCAAACAAACAAATGGCAATAAAAATTATTCATGAATGTATTATGACAATAGAAAGCAAACCTTTTGCAAGGTGTTCTCCTTAACTCCTCTGAGAACGTAGTGTGACTCTGTGCTCTAACCAGTCCCAATCACCCTGTATTAACTGGACATTACCCTCCTCCAATACAGAGCTGTCCTCTCCCCAACAATTTCAGCAGCCATTTGTAGGAGTTGAGTCTTGCTTTGAGCAGAAATAGCCCCTAATACTCACCAAATCTCAGGTTAATCTTTGCATTGTCAAACTTCTCCAAACAGCAGTAATCCTCCATGATTGACAAAGACTCTTCAGTCAGTGCTTCCCCACCTGAATGCACATGCACTGACTCAAACCCTCCCCTAGCCATGTTGATACATCTGGACCCTTGAGTTCTTGGTACACTGCCCTTGAGTTCTCCCTGGTCGGCCGTTAAACACTTAGCACAGGCTCCACGGGCATCCAGTCCCACTCTAACACATTTCAGAATATTGGACAAAATCTAAGTAGGGGACATGAAGAGCTTGAATTCCAAATACAATTGTAGGAGCATATTTATACTCAAGCCCTTGGGACTGGTTGCAGTTGGCCTGTCAAAGAACATTTGACGCCCACAGACCTGATTTAGATTTCTCAGGAAGAGCGGGTAAATGTCCAGAGCCCCGAAATAAAAGGTGCGCTGGGGTATCAGGGAGGCCTTTTCACTGGCCTCAGCTCCGTTCCTCTCCGGGACATGAGGAGGATGGCACCCCAAGCAAAAGGAAACTGCAGAGTACCTTCTTTTCTTTTTTTTTTTTTTAATAAAAAAAAAATTTCAGAGACCTGATAACATTAATGTTATAATCTAGAGAGGAGACTATGACTTTTCATTTACATAGGAAAGTGAAATACAGGTTACAGAGTCTTGAGTTTTGTCTTCTGAAAAGATCATAGAGTGTGGTGCAAGGTCAGACTGGCATGAAATCAATTGTAATCTGCCAGCAAGCCATTCTAACCTCTTTAAGAGTTTTCTTCTAATGTATATTTTTTCCCTTTATAGAGAAAGCAAAGTACATTTCAAGAAAGTCTCATCAAATCAGAATGGCTTTCTACTATTAGTTTTTTAATTGGGTGCTACCGTAGTGTGACCTAAAGCTTCCTGGGTTTAACCCTCTGTGCAACTTTGACTAATGAATGAATTTTGTCAGCTGTAGCAGTCTTGCTAAATGTCTTTTATAGGTTTAAAAAAAATTACAGCGTATTAATAAAACCTCAGATTCCTTGACCTAATTGATTGGCTGTTGGTGATGCCATCTCTTTAACTGTAATGTTCTGTAAGTGCACAGACCTGACTGTTTTTCTTATTTTTATATAGCAGTTCCATTTTATAATGACATTAAGCCATTCTGAGCACTACATTTCTGGACAGTTATTGCACTTGGGTAGAAAGTGTCATCTGGCTTTTAGCCTTGTGCCTTACAACACCAACTGAGGCGTAAAATGATCAGCCAGAAAATGTACTGGGCCTTACCTCATTACTTAAAAATAAATCTTGTAGTCTGGTTCTGTTTCAGAAAAGATTTGGTGGGTTATAACATTTGATTTATGAACATAATTAAAAAATAAATGGTGAGCTCTGGGCTATTCAGTCAGCCATCAGGATTATTCAGTATTTTGACATACCTATATTGTAGTCAGGATCTTACTATGAAACATTAACATCCCTGTGTTCTTGAGGTGCCAGTGGAATCCCAGGGTTTCTAGTGTACCTGTTAAAGAATATTTAAAAGTTCTTCTTTCAGGGCAAAGGACAGGGGATAGGATTTGTCTATAAGTTTCTTTCAACCAGGGAAGAATCAGGACACACAGACCTTCTGTTTGTTTCCTATCTGTCCCACAGTCAGATAATATGCCTAAATACTACATGTGTCAACAGAAAAGGACATTTTTCTGTATATTATAAGCAAGATTAATTTTTACTTTCACTCAGCTATTAAGGTAACTGTGGCAGCTGTACTCCTAAGTAGATGGTAGATGGTTCTCCAGAAATCTAAAGAGTAAACTAGGAAAATCACTTATCAAAATCAAAGGTGCATTTTCTATAGCTTAGTAGATGATTTTTTGTTGTTGTTGTTAACATAAGTTTCAGGTATAGGAAATCCTTAGCTTGTTCTTCCTAATTTGTATAATTGACAACTGGTAAACAGCCATTAATAACATAAAAAAGCATTTAACTAAAATTCAGTGGTACTGAAAAGGCAGAGTGGATGAGATTTTCAACACTCTCTTTATTATTAATGGAAGTTGAGCATGTAAAACCCTTAGTGCACTGTGCTGAAAAATATACCATCTCTGTTTGCTTGTAAATTACACAGGGGGGAAAAAAACAAAAAGCCTTTTACATAGGCCAACAAGCATTCTGCTTCTCTTTAATTAATGGGCTGAAGTCAGCAATGCATAGAAAATGTAGCCCTTCCATGAATCAGAGATTAACCTATAAGCAAATGTTACATTTCAGCCCAAATTTTGGGCTTTAAATTTATCCTCACCAAGAATGGTTCATGGATGTGAATGACAGAGGTTCCCTAACCAGGAACTTCATAAATGATGCTGTTTCTGAGTATGAACTTATGGTCTCTTATTGTCTGTGTGGTCATTTTGTTGTTTTTTGGTTTGTTTTGATTTTTTTTTTTTGTATGATGTGTTTGTTTTTGATAAATTTAACCAACTACCTATGTGTGTGTATTATACCACTAAAAGTAATAGACCCACATATGTCACCCAGTGGTTGTATTTAGCCTAAGATACAGTCTGTAGCTCTCAGAGGCGAGTGCCCAGGAGCTCTTGTTTCTACTCAGCAGTCAGTCCTCTTTCAAGGTCATCCTGTTTATCCTGTATTTTTGTCTGTCTTTAATGACTACCTTTCCAGCGCAGTTATCAGTATCTGGAACCCTCTATGCCATTTTGCTCTTAAGCGTTTCCTTTGCCAGCAAGTCTAAGAATAGAACCCTGTTACTCAGAAGGGTCAGCTGGAGCTTCAGGCCTGTTAACTTATGTTCTCTGGCAAGGGACTTAGCTTCTCAGAAAGCATGACCAACTTACTGTGTGCGGTGCACACAGGTATACAAGAAGGCATTCTTAGAAGGTTTTGAATGCCACGTGATTTTCAGAGACAGAAGAGAAAGATCCCTGATAGGAACAAAGACTACCAAAATGCATCTGGAAAGCAGCCATCCCGAGAGAGAACTCCCTTGTGCAACTTACTTAGCTGGGTCCAAGTTGAGATGAGTTGAGCCCTGCCATATCTCTGTTTTCTCCCTTATTCCATAGGATGAATGCTAATGAACTAACCACTGCTTGTGAAAGGCTAAGGGGCTGATGTTTAGGTGGTGTGATTGTCTGAGAAAGTAAAGTTATGGAAATTGTTTTGACCTTTCAGCCAACTGATGTCTTGCCCTCTCACATTTATTACTCTTGGGTACATTTCCCAAAACACACATTTACAGAGCCACAGAATTAAATGAGAAAACTGACTTAGGGATTAATAGCTTGTTAGTTCAGAATAGGAAAAAATACCTCCCAGTTCATCCAAGTTTTATTAGTAAATGTATTTGTGTGTGTATTTAATTCCAATCTCTTCCACTTCCCTCCCTACTTCCTACACCTTCCATCATTCATCTCTCGTACCCATACCCCCACAGACTCAATTTTTAAGTATCTAGTGGAAGTAAGAATACCTCTATCATCTACCTAAGTACTTCACTGCATTAGAAAGCTATCCTTGGTTTTAATAATGGATTGCTATTGGTAAACGTGGTTTTGAATCAAAAACACTTCCCAACGTATATTTTGTGGGGCTGTCTCATTAGGTTTCTATCTACTTCACTCTCGGTACCAGTGTTCTCATCCCTAAAATGGGTTATTTGCCACCAATTACTGTTCCTACCATAGTATGCCCTCAGTAGACTGTCAGTTTCCTTCTTATATGTTTACATTGAGAAGTCAAAGAGTTTAATTAGGAGCCACCAAAACCTCCCATTTCTTTATTTTTAAAGCCATTTGAATAGAATTCAGAAGTTTTGCCTTTCTCCTTTGAAAGCAAGAACATGGAAGAAGCAAATTTATTAATATGCAGTGTCACAACATATTGTCACATAGTAATATGTGATATATGATAAAATGTATCAATTCCAAGCACCACAAATATCTGTGGCTTCACCTCAGCATGAAGGCAAATGAGTTTCCTTTAGCTTGAGTGAGTTTGGAGATAAACTTCAATGTAACAAAATGTATTTCACAGGAAATGTTTGATGTGGCGCAGTTGGCTTATGAATCTCTTATCTATTCGCGGTTCACTCCTTAGAGTTATTAGTCAATTTAATTTGAGCAAATGCCAGGATTACTAACTAATTAGAAGGATGTTACTGACGGCATAAGGATGGAGAGAGAGAGTATCGGTAGTATGGGGTTTGTGGCAGCATACAAGTCTGATTTTACCTGGTGATATCGTTTGCTAAACATGATACTTTTGTTGTTGTTATACAGATAAGCCTCAAGTGCATATTCAGATGACTTACCCTCTACAAGGCCTAACCCGGGAAGGGGACGCGCTTGAGTTAACATGTGAAGCCATCGGGAAACCCCAGTAAGTTCCGAAGGCCAAGGTTGACAGAAGGTCATGTACAGTGTATGTCACAACACAGAGATGTGCATTCACAATTCATTGGCCTGTCACCTGTCTCCTGCTGTAAAGGATGGAATATTTTTCAGGAAATAAAATAATATTCAATGAAAAGGGAAATAAATAACTGGTTCTTAATGGTGAGGATGGGGGGAGGGGAATGAAATGCCAGCTAAGATTGAAAACTCAGCTAATTCTGTTTTATTATCATCAACATAGTTGTCAGAACGATTTTCTTTCACCCAAAAACAATCCGAATAAATTTTTAGTGTACCCACAATCGAATGACATATCTGCTACTTTCTGTGTTAATGTGTAAGCAGCTGGAAAGATGGTTTTTAGACATATTCTAAGCTGCTGTGTTTAGTGCTAGCTGTAGCCACATGAATTTGCCCTCCCTGAAATTGTGTTTCTCCTTCCCTCAAAGAAAAGTGACTCCTAGAAATGTCTTTGTTCGGAAGAAATGATTCAGGACCTTTTCTCAAGGAATGTATGTATGCATGCAAGAAAAGAACCAACAAACACTCATTTTTTTTTTTGAAAAGTGTAAAGAAGCTACTTTACCCCTGCTGAATGAATGAAAGTGAATTAGAGAAACTATAGCTATAAATAATCATTAACAAAACAACAACAACAACAAAGCCATGTGGTGATACCATTTTAGATATTATTCAGTTTAGTTTGAAGAGATGGAGGGAATCTTTCGTCTTTTTAGTAGAATGAAGATTGGTTTTTAACTATTTCTTTGGGAAAGAACAACCCATGGAATCATAAAATGGTACAACAGGTCAGTGTTGGGATTAGCTCTCAAACTGTTAGTGCTCCCCAACAACAACAACAACAAAACAGCATTGAGCTCCCTCTGCTGTCCCTGTGTTATGATTTTTTTTCCTCTCAGAGTTCTGTTTCCCAGCATCATGATCACAGTTTTCATGTAAGGAACTCAGAGTGTCTTAACAAAGCTTGCCTAAAAGCTTTGCAAAGAACTCTCCTCATTTCACCTAAGGAAGGATCTATGACAAGAGAGACCTGAGAGCCCAAGGGAGCCTGGCGCTCTTTTCTCACTTTAGCCCTCCCTGTTTGTGTTTACCTCTCCCAGGACTAGAATTGGCTTCTCTGTGTACTAACCAGTTGGAGCTTTAAAGATGACCTTTAGGAAGTAGGAGGTGGTCTTGGTCTGTTTTGCTTTTCCTCTGGTGTTCCAAAGTTAATGGGGTTTAAACCTTCAAGCTTTGGCAGAGTGGTCTTTTTTCTCTTTATATAATGCAAAAGACTCAGATCTTTCTTTTCCAAAACTGAATCATGCCCTACCAGCAGCTTACCTTAGCAGCCTACCTTACCTCCGAAACAATCCAGTAGAGAGAAAAAAGTTCTCTTGTGCCCCTTGCCACTTGCAATACCTATATTCAGCCACATTAACCACATTTACAGTATATGACTTGCTAACCTATATTTTGTTTCTCTGTTCTTTCTCCTGAGGAAGGTACGTGTTCAATCAGATGTGCCAAGGGGACAGTAAATTATATGTTTTCTTCGGGACATTTGTGCCAGAGAGGGTATTCGTTTGTTCCTCCCAAATAGGAATGGGTATATGGTTGTATGAGCAAGCATGCGTTGCTCCGCTGCTATCCCTTCTAGCATATTACCTATTTATTTTCTCAAGAAATTGCATACAATAAAAATGGTAATTTAACTTGCCATTAAATGTTGTGAATATTCTCAGCACTTACCCCCACTGATTGTTTCAGCTGTCAAACAGCAGGACATTAGGTCTGATTGCCAGGCAGACCCATTTGCCATTGCCTGCAAGGAGGACATATGCGGTACTAATTTTTAAATAATTTACTAGGTCGTGATGACAAACCCATGTGTAATTAAAGAAAAATTGTAACTTCACATCCCATTTGAAAATTGGAATGCTGCTTGACAGGGCTAACTTGAGGATCCGTTCATCATTAAGCATGGGTCTTTTGTCATGTCACTCTCCTAGAGGTAGCGATAGAAACTGAAAGAAAGTTACCTCTGTGCTAGAATTTGTGTTTCCCTTCCTTTAAAGTGAAAGTTTTCAGGCACAATGCTAGATGTGGCCTTGATTTCACAGGAGGTTGGGGGAGCCACTTTGAAGATCGGAAGTTTTAAAGTCAGTATGTTTGAAAGATACTTTATGTGTGTGCAATTTTGGCTCTGGAGCATCTTATAAAATTTTCTTTTTCCTAATGGATACAAATGCGGTACTTAAATCACTAAAACAAACTCGTCCCTGATGAGCAAGTGCTATAGGACCTGAGGAGTTCATGTGGAGATGCACTCCGCAGTGATTAACTGGGGAGCGTCTCCCTTAAGCTAGGGGCCTGCAGGTGCACACGCGACAGAGTTAATAGTGTGTGGGCCTTGAAGAGAGCCCATAAAGGAAGGCATTTTGCCAAGGAACACGTAGATGAGGTAGACTGGGGCAGCAGAGGGTGCGGTGGCATCTTAGGTTGGAGGAGGGCAGGTTATGGGTAGGAGTTAAGGACAGAAGAAGTGATTGCCTCTTTCAGAATGAGAAGAGGTGTTTTTTCAAACAGCAGAGGCCAATAGAAAGGGCTATGCAGATGTAAAAGTCCATTCCTTTTTATAAAGCTCGAGCTCCGTTTAAATATCACAAGTGTCTTCAAAGCAAGTGTCTTGGTGTGTTAGTAACCATCAGATTAATGCATATATCACTAGCCAAGAATTGGATTTTTTCCCCTAATTAATGAGATGATTAACAATGGGTGAGCTCTGTCCTGTCTGAACTGGTGTGAAACCACACAGCGGGGCATAAAAATAGGGCACGTTGGTTTATTTGCTAATTTGTTGAAGATGAGTTGGAAATAATGAGACTCCTGCTTGTGGTCTGTTGAAAGTTTTTCAACACCTGATAATATTTTTTTTTTTTTAAAAATTAACATTCCAAACAGATTTTTGGAGACATCACAGTTGTAATTCTGTGAACTTAAAATATCTCCAGTAGGTCCTCTTTAATTGTGTCACCCTGCCTGTGATTCATTTAGTGTGTGGGCGAGAAGTTTGATGCAGACATCTTAATGGGAAATAAGAATGTAACCTGTCTGTTTCCCTTTCCTCTGCAGGCCTGTGATGGTAACTTGGGTGAGAGTCGATGATGAAATGCCTCAACATGCCGTACTGTCCGGGCCCAACCTGTTCATCAATAACCTGAACAAAACAGATAATGGTACATACCGCTGTGAAGCTTCAAACATAGTGGGCAAAGCTCATTCGGATTATATGCTGTATGTATACGGTACGTGAGAAGATAAAACACCTTCTATTAGACTCATTTACATATAACTGCCACTCACAGTTCACTCCCAAAGCTTTTGGTCAAGTTGAAAACCAAAAGCCCGTTTGTTTCCTTCAAGAACTTAAAGAAGCCTGGCCTGGGGTGGACCCCAGTGTCTCCACGAGGCGGGCAGTGACTTTTCTTCACTCCCTCTATTCATGTGGATTTCCCACTAGATCACGGTCTCTGGGCGTGCTGAGTAAGAAAGCTGTGTCCTCAGGCACAAGCTGTGGAGGTTACATTAGAAATAATGACTGCAAAATTCAACCTTACCAATTAATGGCTTTTCATCTCAGAAAGTTTATTCCCACTGGTATTCTCCTCTGATACCTGGTCGAGCCTTTCTCCTTCTTTGATGAGCAGAGCTATCCTATTTTCAGCATGAAGCTATTACCTTACAGAAGATATTGCAAACCAGTAAATACTTGGAAAACATAGATGGTCCTTGGTAGTTGCATGAATGACCGACCTATAGCTACTGCTTTAGACACAATTTTTTTTTAATTTGTCTGTTTTCTTAATATCTTTTTACAGGATTGTTAAAACATATTATGAATTTCATTCTCTAGTCAACAAATACTTATTGAGCATCTACCGTGTGCCAGGCATTTTAAACTTATTTCCCATTTATATCTTATCATCAGTTTTGTGCATGGTGAATATTCTCTATTTAGTTGAAAAGTGTACTACCTCTCAAGTCTTATGATGACAAATTGAATATCTTCTGTTCAATTGAATTCTCTTGGTTAGTTTTATACCAGGAAAAATAGTCATGAACTGACATGACACAGAATGAGTAGCCATAGACATGAAAATTTCAGTGTCTTATAAACATATGAATATGTGAGTTCATTTCCTTCTTTGCATTAGCAGTGTAAATAATCCCAGTGTAAGTGTATGTGAAGATACACATAGACACACATAAACATACATGTGGAATATTTACACCATAATGTCTTAGAAGCTGGCCGCTTTCCTTATGAAGAAAATAGAAATACAAGTACTTCTGATGAAATAGAAGCATGCTTTACACCACATCTACAATAGATATTAATATACAATTTGTAGCCTCTACCTGAGGGTTTTTTTTTTTTCCTTAACATAATGCAAAATTAAAGGATCATATGTAATCACTTTATTTGTAGACTTCTAAGGTATGTTTTCTTTGCTCACTACCAAGTTGTCTGTGGTTTACACATAATATCATTAATTTTCCCCAGTAGCTAAAGAGATCAAAGTGAAGGGAATGGCTCTTCTAAGAAGGCATGGGAGGTGCCTCATGCCCCATTTTAAGTTGACAATCCACAGAGCTACCTCTCTTCCTCAGAATATTCATAGTCTGCCGATAGAGGGGGATGGAAAGGTAAATCCCTCCCGTCCACTTCTATGTCCCTCCCGTCTGCTCTCTGTATATCAGGGTTTGAACCTCATGCAAGTCCCTACATTGCCATTACCCAGGTTTACAGACTTTCATCCAGCTCATTTGATAAACTGCAGATTATAAAAAGCAGTGACAAATTTCCACCAGTCTATTATATGCTTCCTTGATTCTAAAGACTAAAGTATCTAGAAAAAAAATGTTGATTTATTTTTGTACCTACTGTTCCTACATCTCAAGATGAGAAACATTTTGTGGATTTGATGGACAGCTATAGTTGAATAATTTTGGACACTAGCTTATGGCTAGGACTTATTGAGTGCTCACTTCGTCCACGCCCTACGATGACTGTTTTACATGCATGATCACCTCTGATCTCCACAATAACATGAGGTAAGCACTGTCATCATCCCATTTTACAGATGATAAAGTGAAGCTTAGAAAGGTCACATAACTTAACCCAGTTTACAAGGTTGCAAAATCAGAGCCACAATGCTTTGATTCCAAAGTCCACAGTAAAATTTATATCTTTCTCTGTAGTTCCTTTTATTCTGACTGCTTTCCAATAGTACAGTTCCCTCCAATGTAAGATTGCTCTTTTGGAATTAACTTACGGGGCCAGAGTGCACTATTTGAAAACCAAGAAGCAGAGATGCAGTTGCTTAGGCAAATACCTTTACACACACCTATCTCCCCAACCCGAGATGATGCCCTTGTCCTTGACTAGGGATTTGCTAGCTCTATGGCCTCTTTCCTCCTTCCCGCCCTTAATATGTGCTCCTAGCAGTGCTTGGCATGGCAGGCTAGCATACTAACCTGAGGTGTTGCTGGTCTCTTAATAAAATACTCTAGCAAACTGAGAAGGTGGTAAATAGATTTTCTTTTCCAAGCTGATTTACTGTACTACTACGGTAACTTTCAATGTACTTTATGAATTAAGAGTTAACATGTCTTTACCATGTTTAATTTTCTGGAAGTAACTTAGTGCCCGAGCCCCCATTTGTTTTGTTCTTTTAGCTTCTATGTGTTAAACCCAGCTCATTAGCTCCCACTGTGTATTTTTTTAATAGTGGTCTCATATTGTTCTTACTGCTAGAAATGATCTAAGCATTAAGGTTTTACCTGTTAACACAATCTAATTCATTTAGGTCACTTGAGCCAGATAGGAAGGACAACAGTTGCCCCAGCAGTAATGAAAATAATTCTAAATGTGTGATTTTTCACATAATGAAAGGAACTGGTGACCTTTTTTTCTGAAGTCTCTTCTCTCATTAGTCTGGTCCAGTCCTTGTTCATAATCATATTTTCAAATCACCTTCAGGTCCTCTTTGATTGTATTGTGGACATCACATATTTTGTGCCAAACTTTTATAGACAGGAACAGAAATAGCATTCTAGTATATCATGGGAAGTCTTCAAGGTACACATGTTTCTTTTCAGTGATAAATATTGTAATTGAACCAAAACAGAAAAACCACATTAGCTGTTCACATGCTGGGCAGGTACTTCTCTGGGTACCATTGAGTTAGGTACTGGAGAGAGCAGGAAGTCTTCAGTGCTTGGCTTAGGGGGCAGTGCACCTCATTCATCTGTATCTACAGCTACACCTGCAGCAGGGTACAGGTATATCGAAATGATCTGCCAGGTCACAAAATGCTTCCCCACCTGTGGCCTCCATAAGAAAGTGTCCAAGAAGCATGATTGAACACACTGCCTATTCTTCTAAAAAAGTAGTTTGAAATGACTAATTTAATGATCTCTACTTCTTAGAGAAGAATGTTCGTCTGTTTTGTTTGTTTTTAGCAATTCCTTCTGAACGCAAGTGAGGCTGCTTTAAACAATAGTTTAAACTGCTTTTGTCCTCATCTTAAATGAAATGAACAATGTCTCCTGTAAAACAGAACAATTTGCTATTTCTTCACTATCAACAATTTGTTGATTCTTCACTATCGTATTTGTACATTTGTATATGTGTTAGAGAAGTCCATGAGGAGCATTAAAACCTCGGATTATTGATCAGTAGTAAGAATCATTTTAAGCAGACCTTGTAACCAAGAACCAAGATAATGTTTTCATAAACTTTCAAGAAGTTGTATCAAACCCAGTAAAGGTGCAGTATATAATTAAAGTTTTGATGTATTAATTAGACAATCTGAGAGCTCACTTGGAGATAAAAGGACACCAGATGTGTCGGGGAGAAAAAATTGATGTGCTTTAGATAAAATTTAAAATCAAAAGCCTTCAAATCATCTTATGCTCTATTATAGCAGAATGATCACTTAGTTCAAAGTCTTGCTGACAATTTAACACATTCAGTTTGATCATTTGGGCTTAGAATTTTTTTTCTCTTTCATATTTGCCCTTCCCTTTTCCCCTAAATAATTTCTGAAATGACAGAAGAATATACAGTTATCAAGCATCTGACAATGGATTCCCTTTGGGATTCCTGGCTTTGAGGGTCAAGCCTCATTTATGCTTTAGTTCTCTTGTTTACAAGATGGAAAACGTTCTATCAGTTTTATCATTGTTGTGCACTTAGGTCAAGCTTTTAACATGAGCAAAGGCAACTAACTTATTAATATTGATAAGTTGTACATTTTTAGTGACTTTAAATAAAATCTCAGTAAAATCTCTCATGCCTGGAACTTGATATTTAGTGGTGACATTCTCTCTTCTTTATTTAGAAGTATAGAAGTAGTTTTACTTCCTGATAGGATGTACAGGTGGAGAATAATGAAGTTAACAGTCATAAAGAGCAAGGAGCAAGAACACACTCATCCTTGGCTGATAGGAGCCCATTAGATAGAGTAGCGCCATCTCCTCCTTCCTCCCATCTGTAAAAGTATAAAATGAAATGAAAATGAAAACCATCACACCCTCTTGGGTGTTGAGTTGGTCTCACCTCACTTTTGAAATCAAATTGGGGTAGGAGGTGTCAGATGTTTTGTTCTTTTTTTCCTCCCTCCTCTACTTCAACTCTCCTCATCCCTAGTTCACTTCATTAATACAAATCTTTTCTTTTCTTAGCTCTTCCAACTAAGGCTTTGGGATATAATTAGAAGACATAAGTCTTTGGGGAAAAACTTGCCTTTAAAGGGGGAAATCATCGAACATCTCAATGTCCTCATGCTTTTGTTTTGTCATTACTGATCATTGTTGTGTTCAGCATTGTGGGTTTGATTTTCCTTTTTTTTTTTTTTATCCAGATCCCCCCACAACTATCCCTCCTCCCACAACAACCACCACCACCACCACCACCACCACCACCACCATCCTTACCATCATCACAGGTATGGTACCTTCATTACCATTGGAAATGCCCTGAATGTATATTGTCTTTCTGGTATGTATAAAAAGAAGCCTAAAAGTTCCCTTTAAATCCTTGGGATTTAATTGTTCCTTTATTTTGGAACTTCAGAGACATTAGATACTGTATTCTTAAGTTGAATCTTAAAGGCCTCAGAAAATCTTTTAACATCCAGGCATTTAACAGTAGATCAGATATTTTGCTGCTTACCCATAAGAGAGAATTCTTTTTTAAGCATCATGATTCAAAGCAAGATGCTAGGGAAAAGGCAGCCTGGCTCTTAGAGGACACGCTGATAGCTAATGCTTAGCCGTGGTTGATGAAATGGTAAGTATTATGGCTTTGGATCTTCTCCTTGTCTCAATTTCATCTTAATCCATGTAAAGGAAAATACACACCTTTTAACATGCCCCTGTGGGCCATGTTCCTAAGGACATTGTCATCCTTCCTGCCCCAGAGAGTACTGCTGATGGTGTTACTGCCTGTTTGTGTTCCCTAGGTGGTCACAGGAGATCAGAGGGAGTCACTGTCTTTTCCATGCTGTGTACTCCTGTACACCTCACTGCCCTCAGTTAGATGTTGGGAGAGGCAGCCACAGAGGTTATATAACTCAATGGCTTTGTCTCTTTGGATTATCCGAAACTTATTCAAAATGAGATTTACTATCTCTTATTTTCTTACTGTCACTGAGGTAGGAGGTATGCCATCCATCCCTTTCCTGATCTCCAGTGGCTCTCATATCACTTGATGTTGCTTGTCTGGGAACCTTGGAGTGTCCTATGCCTAACAAGATAGCAAGGGTTATGGCCACACTGTGTCAACTAGACATGAAGGATTTCCTTTTGGTAAAGGTTTCCCCACCCACCATTTCCAGGTAGCTGCCACAGAAACATGTACAAGTAATTATTCTATGAGAGGAAAAAAATCTCTTTGAAAAATAACTTTTCTACTTCATTCTGTTATTGGATGAGACTGCAAGGTCTCTCGGAGCCATGTGTCCTGTTATACATTCCTATCACTTGACTTCCTTAAAAACACTGAACATTTTACTCATCGTTCTTCATGTGTAAATCCTCTTTACCACCCTAGATACGGCAACCAATCTTTACATTGACTTTCTGGGGACATTTTCAATTTTCACAGGAGTCAGTGAGATAGATATGATGAAAATTCAAAGTAGTCAATGAAAGAGGAGGCCTCATCTGTTTATGAAATATAACAAAAGATTGTCTAATCTCAGTTTTCTTCACCTTTCTAACCATACAGTGGAACAAAGAGAACTTTAAATAAGCCACTAGTGAGGATTTTTCTGAATGTTGTTTATAAAAGCATCAGTGCCTTAAATTAAAATCTTCTGAAAATTCATCAATTGTTTTTTGTGTCTCACTCTAAACTCACCTCCATGGAGGCTACTTCCTAAATTCTTGTCTGTGTGTATTTCTGTTTTAGTTTTTTGTTAGTCCCTTCTGCTTCTTAAGCAAACTCAGTTTGTCAGTATAGTGAATAGATTCCTCCCACTTTCTGGATCAATGATAAGCACAGTGAAGATGTTCCTTCCTAACTCTGATTTCCAGAGCAACCGTGCTATCAACTTTCCATCCTATGAACTAGGTTATTTACCTTTTATGATTCCTTACCTCTGATCCAGGTCGTACACCAGTTTAGGCTTGAGCTCTCGTTACCAGGCTTTCATAAAGCTTCCTGTGAACTGCCCTTTGGATGTTAGTATAAATTATATCACTCCATTCTCCACTGCCCTGCATATGTGAACCATTTAAGAACACCCTGCAGTAATCTGTGTTTTCTTTGTAGAAATTGCCCAGAGATGAGCAGGCCTTTATTACCTCTCATTGTAGAAGGTTTCATGTATAGCTAGCCAGGTTTACAGTTTAAAGCAGCTGAGGCCTTACTCTGTACGAACACCACATTTCTTTTTAATATGAAAAAACACTTTTCAATTGTGGCTGGCCTCTCACTATCTTAGGTTTGGGTTTTTTTTTTTTTTTAAGACCTTTCTTGGCACTCCATGCACTCCTCCCCCCTCACAATCAATCTCAGCAATCGAGAAGAGGCACTTCCGTACCCAGCGTTTAATCCTTCACTCCACACTACAGCTAACCTTATGTCCTCACACAGCTACAACTCACTGTTATCACAGTTCCTACTGCAGAGACTTTACTTAAGAGGAAATTTTAAAAACAAACAATGCTATATTTCTGTCCACATCAGAAGTGCATTTAACAGGGCCTTGTCCTGGCTTCTCTCTTTCCTCTCCTGGCCCCTCAGTTCAGGGTAGTGTAAGATGATCTCATGCATGCATGTTAGCCTTCTGATGTTAGCAACTGAATCGTCTCTACACACAAAATGCATTTGTGGTAATGAATTCCCATATTCTCACTGGCACACCCAAGACTAGTTAAACTAAAATTGCCACTGAAACAACATTGTAGAATTCGTTGCCTTAATGGATGTGATCTTACAGGCTTATTGCGTCTTAACAAGCAGTCTTATATATATTTATCTTGCCCAGAAAGTACACTTGTGCAATTTAACATTTACTCCTTTCTTCAAACAGATTAAAGGTTATGGAGCTAAATAATTCTGTGTCCCATTTTAAAGGTCCAGGCTATCCCCTAGATTTAGATTGGTTCCTAAAAAATCTTCTGGACTGAATCTTGACAAATGGATAGCTAAATTAATTTCCACTCTTCTTCTCTCTTGCACTGTTTGGTATATTATAGCCACCATTAGCCTTAAAAGCTTCAACAGCTAAATCTAATGACAGTTATATAAGCCTGAGCTTACAAAAAAAAGAAGCCCACAGTCATCTATTTCTTCTCTCCCAGTCAAATGCAATAACTGAAACCCATTCCCCAGGTCAGAGTTTCATTATAAGAAAATGTACAAATACAATAGAAAAAGATTTTTAAATTCAAAAGGTCAGAGTTGATTTAAGATTTCTGAAAAGAAGTGCTCCCTTGTTATCTTTTATCTTCTGTAACCATCATAGTAGACGTGTTCCCCTTGTTAGGAAGGCAGACTGTCATTGAGTTCCCAGGCACCCACTCCCTCAAAAGAGGTTAAAGCTTCATCCCAAAGACCCTTGAAAGAGAGGAATTATAAGCCCAGTCTGACTTGAGGTTGCCCGCTCAGAATCTTAGACTTGTTGGATGGGATGAGCAGGGTGTCCCTGTCTTCCTTCCATCCTACATGGAGCGAGTCTCCTGCATGTGGAGGATAGCTTCATCTACGGAAGAATGTTTGCAGGTTCTAGAGTAGTGAAAGGAATATTTGGTTTTAATTTGCCACATCACTATTATTGTGGCTTTACAACCATATTAGGCCTTTAATGTCATTAGATTCTCTTTCCAAATTAAACACACACACACACACACACACACACACACACACACACACACGAGGGATAGAGTTGGGATGGGAGCCATGCAGACCGTCAGTGTTATTTTACCTAAGATTCTTTGGTGTCTGTCCTCTTTCATGTTGATTTATATTCTGATGATATATTTCTGTTTCAACTATTGCTATTAGCAAACTCCTATGCTTTTTTTTTTTTAATCATGTCAGGTTGTCCGTGTGGTGTCATTCATGAAAATATATGCTGTTTTATAGAAGAGCAAACTGCATCATTTAAATTGTCCCTGGAGTCCTCTGTTAAAATACAGAGACAGCTAGCCATGACTAGCTTAAGAATCTTTCATGCAGATTTCTCTCAGAAACCAGAATCAAAGGACCTACTGCCATTGCTGGGGTGGGAGTATCTGTTTTGTTTTGAACTTTCTTTGAAGTTAATTGACTTTGTGTATTAGGTGTACATAGAATTACCTGTTTCTCTGCTCGGTGAAAGCTTTCACCCCTGTCTACAAGTGTGATCAAGCTTTTCGTTTAACCATCTTAGGCAAGTATTTTGTGTTTCTCTCCCTAGTTAATACAGATATTGTATTCTTTCTGTTTGGCTGCATCCTGAGTTAGATCCATGCTGAGGAGTACCACAGAAAGCTCTTAGCACTCAGTCTACACACCCTTAGCTGCTTAAATACAAAATTCAGGCCAGGGGGAGTTCAACCTTTAGGTCACACTCTACATGTGACTGTCATAAATTAAATAATTAAAATCACCTTAGAATAAGAAATGAATAGCTATAGGGCCAAATTCAGAATCACATTTAAAAATCCTTTCATAAGAATGAAGTAGGTCATTTCTAAATGAGTTTTTCTCTTTTTTAAAGTATATACCCAATTAAATATTTTGTGTTTCTTAGAAAAGAAAATGACAAGGTTTTTCTTTTTGGTATCTAAGGATTCAAAACCCCAGGATACCTTGGAGAGAGTGAGTCCCACCCTCAGGCTCACATTATTATTTTGGCTTTCATAGTCTAATATCATAAGCTTGTGTGTGTGTGTGTGTATAATGTGGATCACATCACATAAAGAAGGTGAGCACAGCCTTTATCTTTCAGTAATATTTGTAGAATATGCTTAATTGGAGAAACTCAACACCATGGCATATATTTTCAGTTTTTCATATAAAGACAAAAGAAGTATACCTGAGTTTAAGACTGACTCTCTAACATGACCATCTAAATTGCAGTAGAAAGCTTTCCTGCACATAGAGCTATCTGCTCTCCAGGGTCTTGGCTACTGATTTCTGCTCTGCGTTGTTGATATTTACATGGTGTAAGGGGTATATGGTTTTAGGGATGTATTCAATAAATATCAAGTGCCCATAATATATATAGCACTGTGCTGGTGCCTATGGAGCCAGAAAATTCCTTTAACCCTTTAAAATATGATTATATTTTACATATACATTGCAACTCAATAATGGGAGATAGATACTATGCAGTGAGGGCAGACTCAGTGGCACAGGCAGAAGGTGAGGAGACATCACAGAAGAAGTAGAATTTGGTCTGTGCCTTTAAAGAATGGATAAAATCTGAATAAGAAAAGATGACATAGGTACCTCCCTTGCCTTTTGGGCCCTCTTGGATGAGCCCTTTCTCTCTATAATTACCCTAAATAAGATCTTTAGTTTCCCTCCCCTAAAGCAGTGGTTCTCAACCAAAAGCAGTTTTACCAACCACTCCCACCAGGACCTCCCACCACATACCCCCAGGGACATTTGACAATGTCTGGAGACATTTTTGGTTGTCACAACTTGGAGTACTACAGGCATCTAATGGAGAGAGGCCAGGGATACCACTAAATATTCTATAATTTACAGGACAGACCCCACAACAAAGAATTATCTAACCCAAAATGATGAGATTGAGAAAACCCTGCCCTAAAGGGAACCAGACTTGGATTTTCTGAGACCTTGGTGGCAGTATCATTCTGGCAAAGAAAAAATCTTTCTTATAATGACTTTGGGAAATGAGAAGTCAGAGAAACGAGCAAGATTGGCCAGGGGGAAGAAAATAGAAAAAAGAAAGGTTGGCATTTTAGAAATTAAGCATGAAGCCCTAACTTTACTTCAAGCATCTGTCTTCAGTATGTGTATGTTTTGTGTGTGTTTATGTTCCAGGCATATATTAAGCCATTGTTGATAGGAAATTCACATCTTTCATCCTAGAATGTTTACTAAATTGCATTTTCTCTAGAGTTGGCACCTACTCCATTAAGACCAATTTCATTCATCATTTATTGAATACATATTGAGTGTTACTGATATGCCAGTATGCCTAGTGACAAAAACATTATTAGGACATTAGTCAATACTTATGAGCAGCCTTTTATGTAATGAGCTACCTTTACATAAGGTTTGTCCCAAAAGTGCATTACCATTTTTTTCATGCTGTCTTAAGTATGTACATTTTTATTTTGCTGATAATTATAAACCTATTACAAATAGCATAATAGCCAACCAGTTTTGACCCATATTGATTTATGAGAGAAGCTGAAGGTTGCCAGGTTCTGCATTAAAAAAAAAAAAAAAAGAGAATGAGAGAAAGAAAGCAAATAAGATTTTTTCCTAATCATAACTTCCATACAAAGAGCTTTAATGCTCCTTGTTTTGAAATAATCCAAGAGATAAAGACTTGACATGTTTCAATTTGAAAGATTTATCAACAGTGTAAAAAGTGATATTGCAAATACAGGTTTCTCAGGATTAGAAAGTGAGAGTTGGAGCTATCTTGGTAATGGGAGATAAAGGAGCTGGCAGGAAGGACCCAGCCCTCCAGTGGCTACCATGGGACAAATACTAGCTTCTCAAGCTGCTTCCCTCTCCCCACCATCACCCTCCTCCCTACACCCTCTTCCTCCCCTCCCTGTGCCTTGGCCCCTTCCTGTCCCTCCTTCTACCAGCATTCACACACTACATGATATAGGAATTGTTTTCCTTGTTAAATGAAACCAGTGTACAGATTCCTATTATTTTCAGAACATCTGGTTTTCAAATGAAAAGGTCTCAGGGGCATAGCAGCACTAGTGAACAATTCTGAAGAAGCTTTTAACAGAACTTTCAATTGCTTAACCAAAAAAAAAAAAAAAAAAATTCCGCTTCCCTTTCTGCTGTTCAGTGACACACACAGTCTCTTCACTCAAAAGGGAGATGACATTAAGAAGTAAGAGAGCTTTATTATAACTCTCCTGTTTGGGCCTGTTCCCATCCACTTCTCCCATCCCTGAGAAATAGGAGTTTACTTAAAGCATAACATAGATGAAAAGAAAATTAACCGGGAAACCAGTAGAAAATAAATTTCAAAGTTTAATTTTCCAGCACATATTTTTGCCTTCAGTAGATTTCAAATAAGTCTAAATAAATTAATAAATGGGAAAAAACTATATTTTATATATATTGGCCAACATAACACAAGTATGAAAATAAAATTGTCAGGGGAATCCCTTGCCTGCCCTAGCGTCTAGATTTAAAGCAGCTCCATAACAGAAACTGAAGGAAATTTCAATTAAGAAAACCCATTGGCTCCTTATTGACTTTAGTTAAGAAAATAAACTGAGGAAAGATGTATTAAAATATGTCTGGACTGCTTAGTATGCTTTCATTTAAGCTTATGACAATCAAAATGGGAGAATTTAAATTCTTTACAATTAAGCTCTTCTTTTGAGCAGATTGAGTTCTCTGCATTATTATAACACTGTGCATTTTTTAATGTACACCCTACTCACTCACACCCCAAAATGCAGTCTTGCAGTGAATCTGCACATTGTAAAGCAGGAGCTCCACAGAGCAATTGGAGAAGAAAAAATATTTAAGGTTGTGAATTTAATTTTGTTCTAGGATTTTCATTTTCATTTATGGCACCCGTTGTGTTTGAGACCACGGACTAATTTATGGATTAGTTTTAAACCCCCAGTCTGTCACACTCAGTGAACAATTCTAAGTTGGAGAGAATCCATATGAAAGGATTAGAATGTGCCACAGTGGAGCTTACACATGACTGTTTCAACTAAATATTGCCCAGCTGCCTCTGAGGCAGTAATATTTTTTTATACTTGGTAAATGGCTAGTGTCTCTAATTTCACACATTGTCAGGGCCTTTTCATTTTGTAAATATCATATACCACAACATGAAATATAGATGATGTTTAATTTATTCAAGATACGGTCCCATAAACTGTTTGTGTGGCTGAGAGACTAAAAAAAAAAGGAAAGTCAATATTTAGTGAAAGGTACATCTTTCAAATAGCAGTGCCCAGCCCACCCTTGGACACCTCATTTGATTATACTCATCAAAGAGATAGAGAGTGACTGTTGAGAACTTACATGTTTACTGAGTTTCCAAGAACATGGGATTGCTTGGTGTTGACCATAGAAAGTAAATGTACACTAAATTTGTCCTTGTTGTAATTAAAATTAAAATAGAGACAATAGCTCAGCGAAGCCTTTTTAATTTCTAACCCTACTCCACCTAAGTCCAGCTCAACTTTCCGTGACCTCTTTTCCTCATAGGCCTAGCTCAAAGGTGATTCTTTAAAGACAGCAACAAAATGAAATTTCAAAGAGCTTTTTTTGGGCAATTAGGCACTCTCATTTTTCAAGGTAATTACAGCATTTTTGACATACTGGAAATTCACTATTTGCATTTTGCCTGTTGTACACTTAGAATGTTATCAAACAATATAGAATGACCCCACAAGTCACAGGCACGAGCTCACACATCTCTCCAGTCTTATGATTAAAATGTCCTTAAAATCTCTGCTTCACAGAGCCACGCCCACCTCAGAGCCAGGGTGTCTGCGGTTTCTGCATGAAATCATAATGCAGTTAGGGAAGAGAATTAGATCCTGTCACAGTGCTCTCCTGTGGGGAGCACAAAGTCACTTCTGAAGATTTTTTTTTTTTAATTCTTTACTTGAAATAGCCTCTGTTCAGATAGCACACCAGATGCTCTTAGAGAAATGGAATCAGCGACTCCTGACTCCCTGGATACGCCCTCAGCTAAACTGCTGCAGTCTCCTGCTCCATCGTTGGCCACGGTTTTGCCATTACCAGCTGCAGTAACTGTGTCATTTGACTTGAACCTGTGTTTGCCTTTAACTGTTTTAGAATATGTTTTTTCCTTCTCAACATCCCTTTCTCCTCCCCTTTTGGGTGCAATTGATGGATTTCCATCCCCAAAATGGAGAAGCAAGCCGCACTGTGAACTTTATTTATTTTCTAGTACCCATGTAGAAGCTGATGTCTAGCTTGACTTAGCTTAATTTCATCATAAAGCCAATATTATGTTGTGATGTAGGAAGACAGTAAATTGGGGAGTCACTGGTTATTGCTAAGATATTATTTTTGAAGACTCTAACCTTTAGGTTTTTCTCCACCCCCTTTCTTTCATTTTATACTGATGATTTACCTGGTGAAAATAAGGCATATTAGAAATGCTACTATAAAAATAATGAGCCAAAGTGTTTATTGCTTTTTTTGTTTGGGAAAAGAGCCAGTGCCTAGCCATAAAAATGTACTAATATGCATATAAGTGTTTCTGTACAAATGTGCATTTGATTTTGCCCTTCAAATTGAAAGCGCCTCAAACTAACACTTGACTTGGATGTTTCAAGTAAGGAGATATGTCAACTGCATCATGAGAATCTGGTATAGAGATGTTGTGACTGTACAATTTTCAGTATTGTTTTTTTTTTTTTTTTTACTGCTATTTTATGCATACAGACTTGACTTGTAAGTATCATGTTCTTATATGGTATATTTTATGCTTTTCTTTCCTTCATCTATTCTTCAGAAACCCAGTTAAAAATTATATTAAATTACAGTGGCCTCTCAGACTTCTGGTTAATTCTGGCTCCTTAGAAGGGCTAAATTTTTGATGGTATAGGATCCTAAGGAAAGCATGCCAACTGAAGAAAAACACCAGTGTGAATTCACAGATTGTATTTATAAATCAGAAGCACCAGGCTCATTTGGGAAAAAAAAAAGTTATGTTCATCATTCTAGTGCATTTAAACATTGCCTGTGTTGAGTCCGAAAGTCTTTTGAAGTCTCCAGAACTCATGAAAATAACTACCAGCTAAGTAGCTGCATTATAAAAAAGGATCAGTATCTACTTATAGTTTTCATCCAGAATCCCTCTCCAGCTAGAGATGACCAGCTCATATGTCAGTGTCTACTTCTTTCTGGCCAGAAGGGGAATGTGGAAGGAAACATATTTGAGAGATGTAGAACTGAAAATTAAAACCTGGACAGATAGGTTGACACTGGAATGAAGTTGGCTAGAATAGTGGTGTTAAAATGACTCTGGAAAAAGAATATCGTTTTTTATTTTGTTAGGTATTTATCCCACTTCTCCTCTAGCCAAAAAGAAAGAGAAAATTTCTTGAGCTACCTGAGGAATTTCCTGTGATGAGGTACCAGTATTGCAGGCCTAGTTTTGAAGCCTGGTAAAAGGAGAAAACTAGAACAGCATCAGGACTCGAAGAGGAAAGAGACAAACCACATTTTCTAGCACAGCACAGGCATTTGGCAATGAAAAAAAAATTCCATGCTATCTCCTGATGCAGCCATGAAAGCAGGACTCCTAACAGCTCACGGCAGTGAACATGGTTCTGAATTATGAGCAAAGGGATGGCTAGAGACTTTAATTTTTGAAATATCACATGATTAGAAGTGTCATTTGGCAAATTATGTGGACTTGGGCATTGCCATGACAGACTTCTGCTTTTAGATCGTAACATAGTAAGATCTGCAGAGTGGAGAATGGATTAATGGGGTATGTGTGTGTGTACAGAAACTAATCTGAAAACCTTTAACATGTTCATTCCCATGGCCTCCCAGTTAATTGAACTTTCCAGCTGAACTCTGCTGAAATAGCACCCTGGATAGAAAACTTGAACCCATATATTCATCTCCAAGCATCTGAGCATAAGCCATAAAATCATCCGAAAGTGCAGTGAAGCCTAATTGGCAGTCATGACGCCCGAGTGCCCAGGTGGGTTGGGTTAAAACAAAGGCAATGTTTGAATGTATGAATCCATTGTTTAGCAAGCCTTTTGACTGAGCTTTTCTGTCACAGTCCTGAGCCTTGATGCGTTAAGAGCCACCTACCAGTCACTGAGTTTTCACTGGCGTTTCTCGTCATTTTGCATGTTCCCCTGACTATTGACTAGCAAGTAGATGTGTCCTGGCAAGACCCCCAGAACTAAAGAATTTACTGTTTTCCTCACTGGCTCGCAGCTTTGAGCTGAAGGCATGTCTTAAAACAGTGCAACTCACTTCAAATGCTTTTGGCTTTTCATTTATTATTGCTTGTCACGCGATGTTCTTTGAAAGCTTGCTCATATATTATCTGTTCCATTTTTTTTCCATTTTCCCTTTTTTTGCATGCCGTTCCTCCTGTTTCTTCCCTTCCTCCAATCCTCTGTTCCCGTCTGTAGACACAACGGCGACGACAGAACCAGCAGTTCACGGTTGGTATCACATTACTGTTTATCTACTTTCTCAGCACTGCTGAGAGGCAAGGCAAGCCTGGGAAAAAGAGAAATGTAGTCTTCAAGGGCAATCGTGTTTCAAGTAGACTGATCTCATAAATATACTATAATTTTTAAAGGCTTGAAAGATGTCGAGTCTTGTCATTTCTGTTGTGAGTTCAGTAGCCAATGGTTGCAGTCTGAGGTGCAGCCTCTTCCTCACTGGCTGCTGTAATGGCAGGAGTTTCAGTGGCACATAGTCCTTATTTAGATAATCCCACCAGACACTGAGAAACAAGGGACTTCTAAAAAACTAATATTTGCCTAAAAATCATAGCATCTGAATTAAAGGGCCAGTTGCTTTCTTCATTTATAGACTAGACTCCCAGGTACATGTTGAAGTGGAGTCATTTGTGTCACTTAGTAATTGAGACTAAAGGACAGGTCAGAGCAGAAGATTCCTGTTTAAATTCATGAGCTAGTGATGAGGAAGATTATTGCTCTTTTAATTATGTCCCCAGTTGTGTTTACCTCCACAACCCCATTTCTGGTTCACCCTTAATCTCTGTGTGCATAAAAGTTTATGCTAACATTTGGCAGGAAACATCTCCAAACCAAGGATATTTTAACAGCATTAGCCGGGACTTTAAAAAAATTCTTTTGTGTTGTTGGTATCTTCTAGGAAAAATACTTAAAATCTTAGTTAAGATTTTAACCGAAAGGTGAGGAAGCATCAGGAAATCCTTTCCCCAATTCCACCATTGACTTATTTACTAGAGTGGAATAAGTCTATTAACTTTTTAGGTTTCTCCAGTCGAAAAATTAGAATCGTGTTTCATCTGTGTACTACTTTATTAGCTCAAATCTAACCATGCTGGCGTTGTGCTTACAGAATAGATATGATCATTAAAAAATCAGCTGAATTTTAATAATTGAATCCAAGGGATTATTTAGTAAAGATCTTACTTAGATGACTTTGCATGTTGTGAAGGGTTGAAATCTATGATTTAAAGCAGCAGTCCCCAGCCTTTTTGGCATCAGGGACCGCGACTTCTATGAGAATCTGATGCGTGATGATCTGAGGTGGAGCTGAGGCTGTGATGCTAGCGCTCGGGAGTGGCTGCAAACACAGATGAAGCTTTGGTCGGTTGCCCACCGCTCACCTCCTGCTATGCGGCCCAGTTCCTAACAGGCCATGGACCTATACCATTCTGCAGTCTGGGGGTTGGGGACCCCTGATTTAAATGATTACAGGTGATTAGCCAACCCCGTACCATTCATTCAACTTTTAGAGCAACATCTCTCCCTAGCATAGACTTGCTTCCTTCAATAGACCTACATTTGAGGACTCATCTATTGAAAATCTCTAAGCAAAACCTGCCCTGTATAAGCTGGCCTTGAAGGTCGGGCCTTGGTGCTTGGCAGATCACCCCCCATATTTGGACTTGCTGATGAGGAATTTTGAGGAAGCAATATAGCCCTTCCATCCCACTCCTACCTCACACTGCTGTTTGTGCAAAGGAAAAAGTTCATAAAACAAGTTAAAGGGCCAAATACACTGACAATCATGAAAAATCAATTAGGTATAAAACTTCCACTTTCTAAGGTAATGCCCCATAGTGCTTGCTACATCTCAGGCATTGCACTCCATTAAGCTTAGTTATTTGTAGGTTTCATCATTAATTGAGCACTTCCTGACTTTTATCGATTATTCTCAGAGCTTTAAGGCTATTTTAATGTAGTTCAAGAGATTTTGTTCTCTTCTTTTTAAGATGCTTTAAGTTCTGAGCTTCCTATAATTAACTCCAGGGTCAAATGTAACCATAAGATTCCCAAATTCTATGAGATATTTGAAGAAATATTGATTATGTATCTCCTAAGACTCCAGAGTTCTATTTTCTAGGTCCCTTCAGTAAAATCCATGTACTTAATGTAATTCTAATGGATGTAGGCATTGGAGTTGAGTGGGGCGTTCAAAGTAGGAAATATGTCCCCTGACCTGAAAAATGAAAAGTTTACTTAGGGCTAGTCCTGATTTTAGAGCACTGTTTTCGATTGGGTCTTTCTCTGGAGAGAGAGAAAGTAAAGGTGATCTCTTTGTTTGGTGTAATAAAGAGACACTTGGAATAGGACTTTATAGCATTCCTCTGGCAAGAAACAGATGTCTGTGTGCTGTGAACAGCAGCCACTGTCTTATTAGTTCCGGGACAGTGTTCAAGCCAGCAATACCTCAGTAGGATGTTATCGACTGGCAGTACCTAAAAAATATACCTAGAGCCAAGAGATTTGGGAAGGGAAAAAGAATAAATAAATTATATATATCTATATATATCTATATATATATATATCTATATACACACACACACACACACACACACACACGTATATCAAAATAATACATATAATAATATATTTTCAACCATATACATGATTCTTTAATAGCAGAAAAGAAGTGATAACCCAGGTTGATCCCTATATAGTGCATTTATAAATACATTCCTCAACTTGCCTAAAATTCTAGTAACGTGCCCACAGAGGGGTTCTACCACTATTTTAAACAGCATACTCTCCAGCCCACAGCAAAAAGCTTTAATGAAAGCCAGAGTAATACCTAAAACTTTACTGGACAGAAGGGAAAAAGTCTTCCAGGTCAGTTATCAGGATAGAAAAGGTAATAGGAATATGTTGGAAATTACAGAGCAGGGTCCAGATTTCCAAATAGATGAAGATTCAGTACTGATTTCATTTGAGTGAATTATGGCTAAAACCCAACTTCTTTGGTGCAGCAACCATTTGACTTAGATTCATTTAAGAATAATCTTGAGGTGTTCATGATGGGGATCTGGGCCTAGAAAAATGGTTTGATAACTTGGCAACTTAAATGACAAGACATATTAGGTCAGTCAGTTGTGACCATTTTACTGGTCTTAAAAGTTTTTATACTGGATTTCCTTCCATATTTCTTTTCCATAAAAAAGGAAAAAAAATAATTTTACAAAAAGCTTTCCCTTTGAAGACTCATTAAAGTATTTTATTCATGCTTGTGTTGCTAGAGTATGTATGAAATACCAGTTGTTTATGTACGTTGACCATTTGTTCTTACCAATATCTGATTGGAATAATAATAAGCATGTATTGAAAGGTTAGAAGTGCATGGGCATGATTCAAAATCAAATGGATTTTCTCCAAAAAGAAACCAAACAGTAATCAGCCACAGTGTGTTTTTAAGGATCTAATTGATAATAAAGATAAATGTGAGTGTAAGAGTAGAATTTTTAGACTAGGGTGACTGAAGGGGTCTTTTTTGAATAAGGATCTTGAGCATTTATATTTTTGGAGCTCATCCTTAAGGCCTGGACAGGAAGAATCCTGTGTTATCTGTGCATGTTGAGCAATGCAAAACACACTCTGCCAAATCCTGGTACACCTGGTCTGAACTTGATGGCAGAAATGCATGAGTGACTTAAAGCACGGATGGTATAGTTGTTATTATGGTTATTGATGTGTGGGTGCGTGTGATGGTTTTTGTTTGTTCAGATGTGGGCGCTTCTCTGTTAAGTGTCTTGTGCCTTGTTCTTTTTCCACCCTGTGTGTCCCCTCCCATCCCACCCGCCTCCCCCATGTGAGGTTTTGGGTGACAGACAGCATGTCCATGTTCTGGAATAGTGCTTGTGCTTTTGCTGCACTGCAGTCAGCTGGCTTCCTCTGGGTTTGAGGTCTCTCTCTCTTTCTCTCTCTCTCTCTCTCTCTCTCTCTCTCTCTCTCTCTCTCTCTCTCTCCTCCCCCTCTCCCTCTGGACTCTCTCCTATTTTAGTATTTTCAGATCTACCTGTCCTTTTGCCTTCCATCTCTTGTTACATTAGACGCTGATGACCTCATGAATTTAGAGCTCCCAAATGAGTTTTAACATAGTTTTTAGTTCAGTATATAATTGTGGTAAGACTCAAACTGGGAACCCCTCTGGGATAAGTTTTCACTTTCACTTTCGGTTTCAAATGTTTGGCTTGTGCTAGGTACATGTTCATACCTTAGTCCAGTGTCCTTAGGTAACTACCTCAATGGATCTCTATTTCCCTGATTTATTTTATAAGTAGTGCAAGCCATGCTAGAATTTTAAAAACACATGAAATTCTCATCTAACTTTCTATTCAATTGGGAAATTCTGAAGCCCATTTTAAAGAAAAATAGCCAGCAGTGCGCATTATTACAACCTCTATGTCCACCATCTGTGTATGTACCTTTATGCACATCTCTCTGTATGAGTACACAACAATGGCATTCAAAGGCTGTCATTCAGTCAAGGCACTCTGCAGACATTGTATGTTCTGCTCAAGAACAAAGCTAAAGAGGTTTATGAATGGCTGCAGGACCTGAAGATTGCATTTCAGCCTTGATATGCAGTTTGGAAACAATGTGCTACTGTTTAACGGCGTGAACCAAATTTCTGCTAATGGGAAGAAGGGAAAAACTCTCCACAAAAGCTGACAAAGCAGGAAGAACAGGATGACTGAGCTTTTAGATTAAAACTACCGGGGGCGTCTGAAATCTCTATGGCTGGTGATGGAAGTAACAGTTTTCATAATACGGCCAAGTGATCAGATGTATGCCGTTTAGGTAAGAGAGAGACCATCGCCTATCTTTTGTTAATGGGAAGGGTACTAGGACCAGTGGGCTAAGTTTTTGTTTCCTAGAGGTTTTGTTGAATCATTCTCTTTTGAAATTCTCTTAAGAAAAAAGAAACTCTGATGAACCGAATGAACAATCAAATTTTACTTGACCTTGACCTTGAATTTATTTAAATGTATCTAGGATTTCATACTGTTTCTAATTTTTGAGATTTTTCGTAACTGGTTTAAAATCATGCTGCCTTTTAGAAGACAGCAATTTCTGTTTCAAAGGAAGAGTAACAACTGCAGAAGCACTATTTGAGGAGGCTTAGGCTGTGTGTAGAACATTATAGCACCATGAAGAAGCAAAATACACAGCTCCACAGAAGAGATCATTGTAGTGTATATATTAAATTATCATGTTTACATCTTAGGACTTTATTAATCGCTCTTAAGATTCTAATATGGTCCGCAGGTAAACTTTTTATTTGTTTAGCAAAGTTTAAAGAATTTGGTTGAGTATATTATAATCAGAAGTGACTAAAGAGCTTTTATGGATGATATGAGAGTTTAAAGAAAAAAACCAAGTGACTTCCCACTTATTGTTAAATTGAAAAAAATCCTTTTGAAGACTATTCTCTGCTTCGTAAAATGCATCTTTGTCTTCTTTGAGAAAATGAGAGGTGTATAATTTTTAACGTGGAGGAAAACTACGTAAGTCAAAGCAATTTTAGGAGGTAAATTTTGCATGTCATCATTTGTACACTCAGTGCTTCAATAAACTCTTCCTAATTATATTCATTCAGAAATGATCCAACTATGGCGGAGCACTATGGATTTATAAAATACAATAGTACAAATACTAATGCCACTAACCCAAATGGTTTCCTACTTTCAGATGTAATCTGAGCAATAGATTCCAGATGACTTGGTATATTTTAAAGTTTATGCCATTAAAAATGACAGTTTCATCTTTAATGAGGTGTATATCAACTGTCTGTTGCTTTTTAATGGGAAACTTTGCATATCAATGATATTTCATAAACATATTTGTCTTTATTTTTTAAAATTAGCTTTCTAATGCCCTCTCCAAGGAAACAAGCGTTGAGCAGTAAAGCTGCCTACTTGAAACATCCTTGTTTAATATGGTTCATTGAGCGCCAAGCACGTATGTAGAATGCTTTGATATTCATTGGGCCACGTAGAAGTGAGGGATTAGCCTTCTGAGAACTGCAAATTCATGATTAACTACAGAGAAGTACTTTATGTTGCCCATTTATAACAATTATTCAAATAATTGTATTCATCTGTCTTTATACAATGGATAGAACCAATTAGAAATAGGAACACTTTGAACCAGTCAGATTTCAGAAAAAAATGTATAGCATCCCTACTCAGTTACCTGTATCAATTTATTGCGTTACTCACTGCTTTCCCTTTAGTTACCTAAATCCATAGTCTGAGAACATCCATGGACTTGAAATCCTCCTGTTTTTAATTGACACCAATCTTTGAATGAATATTGGCACCCAGGGGTCTTGATGGAAATTCTTCTTCAAGAGCTGATTATGTGACTACTTCTTTAGAAAACAACTTAAAAAATCCAAGCTTTTACCGACAATTTCTACATGCGCATTTCTATTAATTTGGGTTTTTTTTCAATAGTGCGATCGGTTTGACATTGTTTGTTTCCAGAGCATTTGTTTTGGTTGCTTTTATGCTCTGGTTAATAGTTTACTGAGAGTTACTTGCAAATCATCAATTCAGCAAATATGTACAGCGCATATACTTTGTGTCTGGCTATAAGAAAAGGGAAAGCTGAAAAAATAAGACGCTCCTCTCTCTTCAAGGACCTTGCAGTTTAATAGGTCCACAAACATCGTCAAAAGTGACAAATCCCATTAGAGAAGTATCAGCAAATCGTGCAATTTAGAGAATCAGGAGCAATCAGACAGGACTTCAAGAAGAACGGGAAAGACCAGTAAAGGACTCCTTGACTGTCCAAGTTTTTGTGGTGGTTAATGAACTCTATTAAAAGATCAGCCTGCAAATAAAGCATGAGGAAGTGAAAGCCATCCCGCGCCCCCCCTCCACCGACTGTTTATCTACTTTCCTCTTCACCTCTTTTAATTCAAATCAGAGCTTAGCTGAGAGCCATCACAGCTGGCCAACCTTGGTGGTGACTGGAATATACGCAAGTCAAACCTCCATTTGATTATCTCCTGACCTAACTGCTTTTTCAGCTTTGAGGGTTTTGTTCTTCAGGAATTCCTCTGATTTTTTACATTTTTCTTTTTTAAAAAATCATTTTGCAAATCAGATTTTCTGATGAAGACATAACCTGCAATCTGCAGTTAGCAGATGCTATACCATTTTGAAACAAGCGATCCAAGAGCATCATAAATTGATCATGAACTATATTTGTCAGTATTGGCAAAGGATTTCAATTTACAGTTAAATGTGAAATAAAACTTACATACATCAGTATGTAATATCTAAATATATTTGTATTTAAGAGATATATCAGAGCATCAACAGCTAACAATCAGGCTTTATTTTTCTTTTGTGCATGCTGTTATGAATGAGTGATTTTAAACATTCACCTTCATGTTTCATGTGCTTTGAAAGTGGAGACTGAGGAATCTTTCTGCCTCGATTGTGTATCAGTAACAAAATGAAATGATTGGAGAAATGTACTTACATATTAATACATTTGAGCTATCCAAAAAAGAGAGCGATAGCAAGAGATTTGGCTCATGTTTTTAAGAAATTCATCCTCAGTTCTTAAGTGTTTTGTTTATGTCCCTTGAGGAATGGAAAGAAAAACGATTTGTTTTTACTTGTAAGGCCTTACTCAGTTGCCCAATTCCGCAGAAGAACTGGACAGTGAGGACCTCGCAGGTAAGGGCTAGTCATTAGGTAAGGTGCTGCAGTGTCCAACCTGTGGGTGCTCTGTCCACTTCTATGAAATGGCCATTTGGTTTGTCGAGCAATCAATTAGCAATTGTGGATTTTGAGACTAAAGAAAAATAAATTTTTATTAACACTTTCTTCCTCCCACCCACCTCCCTTCCCTGTGGTAGCGGCATGTGTATTTCAGATTGGGGCTCGTACTATTAATGCAGTGGAGGTCAGGTCGTCTTTGGGATTGTACTAAAAAGAACTTTTATGTTCTAGATACACAAAGGTTCAAGAGAAATTTTGTTGCATTAAAAAGCAGTTTAAGGATGTTGGATTATGAGACAAGATCTTTAAGAAAAAAACTCATGTTGACCATTTACCTCTGTAAAGTAGACTAGAAAAGCCATGTCATAGTAATCTTAGAAGCAGGGGGTAGGGAGGGGCAAGAAGGAGGGGGAGGGCAATTGTTTTGTCACACACCATGGTGTAAACTAATTATCCACCTCAGACCTTTTTCACAGCCCACTGAGCTCTTGCAAAAGTAGGTTTCATGCTTGATTCCAGGATTTAGGTGTTACTAATCCAGAATAAGAAGCATATCCTAAAGAGGGAGGGGATTTGAAATGGTCAGAGCTGAACAATTATATGAGCTCCCATGATGTTGTAGGACTTCTCTGTCAACCAGTTACAGCTTCTTAAATGTTTTGATTAGTCACTTAATAAGTCAGTAAGGAAGTCCCCCTCCTCATCACTGTGTTGAGAAACCAAGTTGTTGGAAGGACTATAGGCGCTTACTCCAGTCTGTTGGAAGGAAGGAGGTTACATGGTGCCCCTTCTTGAAGAGATTTCACTGCAGCTCTCTTGAATTGTTGGTTGTTGAGGTGCAGTATTAACTACAGGTTTTACCCAGTGAAACAGTAAGATATTACCACCCAGTCTTTCCAGTGTAGTAGCTTTATTGCGTACCGTGTGCTTCTGCCAAACCTCAGGGATGCCTTTATTCCCAGTTCGAGCTTAGCTGTTGGGTTTCCCCATAGAGTGGAAGCTCCAGAAGGCCCTGTTGGTTTTATTCACTGCTGTCCCATGGTAAGCATTCAATTGATGCTTGGATTAATAAATGAATTCCAAATCCCAATGAATTTACGTAAATAAATACAAGATTAGAAATTAGCCAGCCCATCAAGAAAGTGTTTCATTTTTGCCTCTTTTTTTGTGGTATATTTGGAGAAGTTCCAAAAACATTAGCCCAATTTTCTTTAAAAATAAGAGCAGATAAGTCCTCCCTGCGTAGAATGCAATGCCAGGCATAAGTAGTCTCTACTCAGTTTTGATCTTGACCCAAAATAAACCGCTCTCTGACACAGTGGCCTGGGCAATTGGATCTTCTCAAGGATCCTACGAAAAGACAGAATTCTCATTGACCCTGATCCCTCTTGGCATATTAGCCAGACAGGGGTCACTCAGATTTGCATAATTTTTCTCCTCTTTAGGAAAATGGGACAAAATCAGCCATCCACCCCTTCCCCCCAGCATCATTAATTAAGAAATACTCTCAGCTCTGCACCAAGTCAGATATGGCCTTGCTGCAGTTCTATCAATTACCCAGAAGTCAGGAGCAATAAACTTAACAACTGTTTGTGTTCATCATAATTCGGTTAAATTAATAATTACATTGTCCCCCAACCCCACTCCCTCCAGGAACGAGGCAGTCATAATATTGCTCAGGAACCATAAGTCATGTAGAACACTGATGATCTATCAGGCTGGGGCCAGGCTGCCTTTGCATCTGGTTTGATGAACTAATCAAAAACTGATTAGCACCTTTGTTCAAAGGGGATGCTGATTAATCAATTACTATTGATTGTGAGCTTGACTTCGCTCGGCAGCAAAGAGACATCTGAAAGGAAAAAAAAACAACTAATAAAAATTGAGCAGCTGTCATAGTGTTTAAATTTATTAAAACAAAATACGTTATTTTTTATGAAGCTGTCTTGAAATGGGTCACTGAAGGGGAGCATATTGATTGAGAAAGGATGAACTTCTCAAATTTCTGTAGCCTAGAGACTGAATTCAATTATAATACAAGACAAACAGGTTAACACCCGTCTTAAACAGTCCATCAATAAATTAGAGTAGGTGTTGCACATTTAATGCTAAACTGTGGTAATGAATAATATTACCATTCATTCCCCGCTCCCATCTGGGTACAAATTTCATCCTTTCCTTATTATGGATAAATGTTATATTCTGCATTTCCTTCAGAATAATGATAGTCTGTCTTCTACTCACCCCCATTTCTCCCACCTCCCCCACGTCCTCCACTCGCCACTGCTACCTCGGCTAATGACAATTTCAGAAGCAACATATGGTGCTCTATCCTCACCCAGCAAAGCAAGTTGCCCAGCTGATCCTCCTCTTTAATCTGCATTAAAAAATTATGCTTGTGTGTAGTTCAGTGATTTAATTATTGACAGACCTGGGGAGCTTATCTAGTTCGACTTTGAACCCTTTCATTTACTTTTCGGGTGTTAACTTTATTGATGATGGATCCACAAGAGTTTTGAATTGTTTTATCAATTACATCTGCTGTTTTTGGTGACAGCTGGTGGTTATTGCCACCCATGTGGAATAGAATAGCTTTAAGCATATTTATCCTTCTATTTTATTTTAAAACTTTTTAAAACTGTCTCCAACTGCCTCAGCAATGAAAGGGCCTTGGGGACTGTTTAGTGGAGTTGGATGGTAAATATACCATGTGCCAGAGAATGGCCCTCCAGCGCAATCAAAGCAATCCATCAGTCTTCTGTTTTTGAATCAAAGGCACGGACAAGAAATTCCAGAGCTGTCATGCTTCCCCAAAATGTATTTTCAACTCTTGCCCTACAAACAAGAAAGAGATCTGGAAAAATCCTATGTCTCCCTCATAATCCACAGGAAAATATGGGTGAGGGCAAATTCTAAATGGCTTTGATAATCCATGCCAGGTGTTAAGGAGGAATCCAGGTGAGCCAACTCTAGTTCCCTAAATGGATTACAAAGGAAACATAGGCTCAAAATATAGCCTGAATTTAGATAATGGAAGCACTTCAGGGTCTTTGGATCCAGATGATCCATTCCATGTTGGGATACATGACCATCTGGCTATCGTGTTCTCAGTCTGTGTGAGGCACTGTCAGTAGACATAGCACTTTGAAGGACTCTTAACTAGCTCCCACCTAACATGTGGCCCAGATATGGCAAATAATCTATTTCTTTGCAGGGAGACAGTAATAATGATGATGAAAAAACAACAAAAACCAAGTGCGCTGTGTAGGACCATTCAAAGTATGGCCCACAAATGTAAAGTGTGATATTTAACTCATATTTATGGAATATTTATAGCTTAGAAAGCCTTTTCACACATATTAATGATCTTATTTGATCTTCATTCACTCGCACAGGTGTTTGAGTTCCTCGTACAGGCTGGGCTCTGGGCTGGACACCAGGGATGAGCAGTGAACAAGAGCAACCGGGAGCTGGAGCTGCCCTGGCATTCCGGGCCAGGCCCCTGCTCTTGGGTAGTTACGTTCTAGTGGAGGAGACAGGCTCAAAACACAAGATAATGTCGGACAGACACAAGTGCTGGGAACAAAACAGAACTGGGTTAAGTGAGAGTGAGTGACTGGGGCTGGGAAGAGGTGGAGGCTGGTTTAGAAAGGCTCTCCAGGGAAGCCATTGGGACAGGAAGACCAATGGATGAGAATGAGCCGGCCCTGGGAAGGTTTTCGTGAGATGGTTAAGGAAGGTTGTTAGTCTCCGTTTACAAATGAGGAAACTGGGGCGCCAGAGGTTAAATGATTTATTCAAGAGACAGCCAGAATTTGAACATTTGGGTCTTCCTGCCTCTATGGGAGATAGAGACTTTGATTTAAAGTGGTTATTTTCCCCCTGTGAAATCTGTACTTCCTTTGCTCTGGGGTCTTGAGACTCCTTTTGCAATTGGACCCTTTCCAGTGCAGCCTGTGCACGCCGGGAATGAGGAAGGGAAGTCTGGCTCTCCGCAGCCCATCAGGCGTAGCCACGTGCTCGCTGACCTGGATAGATCTCTTCCAGCATTAAATCAAGCTCTTTCCCTTTCAGAGAAGACCGTAAATTCTGCTCAGATGTTTTCAGTTCCATTGTCCCCCTGACTGTCCTAAATTATGGGATGAGTTTCCCACTGAGATGGTTCTAAATGCCATGAGAAAGTGTTGGGCTGCAGAAGGTTAAACCTGAAGATTCTCTTATTTTAAAATTTTATTTAGTACAAGGCAGTAGACTGACAAATCCATGCCAGCTTGTCTGTGACTTTCTCATGATGTGACCGAACTTCATTGTACTGCTGATCTTTCCATAATCCAACATGCTACTGTTTATCCCATGGGGAGGAAGGAGACCTCAAATAGGAAGATTTCCTCCAAATTAAAAAGTTGGCAGGCCACGAGGCAAAATGTGAATTCCAGTTCTACAGATTGGACACTGCTTTGGGGTGACTTCACCATATTCATTAATTCATCTTCACACCCCCAAATGCCTGAGGTCCACTGAAGCAACTTTCTCCAGAGAGAGATTCTAGTGGGAAATGTGTGCTTGGAAATACTTTACAACTCTGACCTCTTATCAGGTGTATACTCCTTTAAGGAAAACTCTAGTGCCATGCTTAGTGCCTTCCTGGTGCTTAAAATGGAAAAGACATCACACTTCTAAGCCCTTATTATTATGAGACAGAGGACTCCTGAGGATGCCTTTTGGTCTCTCTGGTAATGCTAAATGTCTAGAGAGGATTGCATCCTGTTGCATTCAAGTCATTTCCACTGTTGGTTAAATTAACCAAATGAATTTACTTGGAAAGGGAGAAAAATCAACATTTAAAAAAACAAACAAACACTTGCTCATATATTTAGCTGACAAGTATTTCATATCCTGATACTCAAGATGGTACACCTGAACATAACTTAGACTAGGTGGCCTTCAGCTGCCAGGCCCATAGCCTTGAGCACACACAGGTAGGCCATCAGTCACATTGTGCCAGTCTGCATAAATGGAGAGAGCTTGGTGACTTCAACTCAGCAAGTGTTTATGGGGCACCTCACTATCTGAGAACAAATGCTGAGTGTGCAGTACAACCCTTACCCCTAATGAGCTGATAAGTATGTGCCTTGAGTCGGTGATAAGAACTGAAATGAAGTTCTCCTTGGGCTTTAATATAACAGATTTAAATTTGGCAAACACTTACAGAATACCTATGATATGCCAAGCCCTCAGCCAGGGAGATGCTTTCATAGTGAGCAACACATTGACCTCCCAAAATGACCCTGTAAAATGTATGATTGTGCTCAGTGGCTCAGAGTAGCAGACTGACCTGCCTGAAGTCACAGAGGACAGTGACTATCCCAGCTTCTATCCCAGATCTGATGGCGAGTCCAGTGCACTTTCCAGTGGACCCCGCATGAGATGAGATCCTAACTCTTCCTGCATCTCATGTTCAGGCCTATTTCTAGAGGATGAGGTAGGCAACAACAGCCTAAGAGAGCCCTGAGTCCTGCTCACTGAGCAGTGACAATGTACAGCCAAAGCCTGTGTGCAGTACTTCTAATTTAAATGAACGCACACTGAGCTCCGGGTAGCACGATGATGATGATGACTGCAGTTTTTCTTCGAGCAGCTTAACGTAGTTCCTTTGAAATGTTAGTGTAGCTGCAGTTACATTGCTAGAATGAAATGCAGCTGAAGGGTAGCACTAGATGCCTGGGATGCTGTATAGGAGTCTTCATGATTTTCTTGCCTTGCATTATTCCTTCCCTTCCACTTTCTAAGAAGACAGAAAAGAAAGGTTATCCTGCATAGAGGCTAGTGTGCTCCAATATATATTAACATCTTAATGGGAAAGCTGTGCATGTACTGTATACATTTACTACTCTCTGACAAGAGGGAATTAAATGTCAGAAGGATTTGTAGCATCTATAATTGAATTGGTGCTGAGAAAAGCAAATCTTAAAGAAGAATAACATATTAGGATTAGCAAATAATGTGGCGTTTTGTCAGCGCATGCCATTCAGTTTGTTACCCTTCAGTAATAAAGTTGTGCTTTTTAAAATGCACACTTATATTTGTTGCCATGACAGGAGCTACAATAGGTGGTAAGAATGAGTAGCGACATTATTCAGATGGTGCCAGGCTTTTTGGTTTGTTTTGCTTTGTCTTCGAGGTCAGATTTTGTTTTTGCCTCAGATTTGGAAAATCCGCTGTCAGGCTTTTTCTTTCTTCCTAGCAAAAAGTAGCAAATGACATCATGGTCATTAAGCTGCTTGTGAGATAGACTAATCCCTACAGCCCTGTGCAGCTGGAGGCAGCATTTTCATTATAAGCTCTGACCCTAAGAGTTTTAATTAAACTGACATGTCCAGCAAGACTTCAGCCCAGGAAAAAGACAAGATCCAAACCAAGCGACAGAACTGTTGCAGAAACTTTTCTTCAGTCATCCATAGATGAGGAAATTACTGATGGTAGAACATCTGTATTGTCCAATACACGAAGTAGGACTGATATTAGAACCTCCCCATGTTACTCGTTTTTAAGATGGGACCTAATAAGGTCATTTATAACCTTTGAAAAGAATAGATACGAGCATTTAAGGTGAGTGTCTGGCTCTCCTCAAGTCTTTAAATGAGCCAGGGATGTTTTGAAATGTGAAGGAAGGCCAACTCAGGGTGGTCATGCCCTGTGCCATCTATTTTACTGTATATGTATCGCACTTCAGCTCCTCAGAGTTAGAAAGCTTGGTCACCCTTTGGCAAAAAGGTCGCCCTCAGACCGTGCGACCTGGCTGCAGGATGGGCGGGCTGCAGTTGCAGAGAGCGTTCTGCTCCGTGACTTCCTGCCAGAGTCCCTATTTGCCAGGAGCTGGTCTAGGATGTACTGGCTCTCCATGGATCCCTGCTTTGGCAGCAGAGCCTTCTAGGCTTATCACAGATCCATGATTAAGGCATTCGCCTGGCAGTTTATGTTACGCATTCCATGCCAGGTGGTAAAGTAGCCATAGAAACTGGGATTTGTTGCAGAGCCCTCTTTTAACACAGGCAGCGCAATTGGAGGGCTGCATTAAGGATGACTCTGGCAAGTAATCTGAGGAGTGAAAGCAAATAGAGAAAGAGGAGTCCCCTAGGGGGAGGGCGAGACTGACATTCCACTAGCCATCACTTTTTCTTGTCAGGCCCTAGGGAACTACTGCCTTTAGAACTCCCCCTCTACAGCACCCAGGAGGAATGGATCAAGCCAGGTCTCCTGACCTAAGGTAAAGAAATCCAAGCAGTTTGGGGCATCGCTCTGGGGAGTTTCTTTGAAAATATTTTTGTCCGTGCAGTTTCTAAGATGCTAACGCGAACCCAGGAGGTTGAAGCTGTGACCCATGCTATAGTAGCCAACTTAATATTCTGCAAGCAGCTTGAAAGCACTTACCTAGAGCCAAGTTGTTCCAGCTTTTTGCCAAAAGGGATGCTAACTCACGAATACTAAACAGTTCATGATTGATCTGTCCTTAAAGAGACTTGTGTCACACTCAGAGCCATAGACATAACTGCAGGATGGGACAGTATAGGCAAGAAGGATTGTGCCACAAGTATGAGTTATCATGAACACTTCCAGCATTTGCAAAGTGCACCTAAAAATCAGACTCATGGAATGACTAGGCCTGAGTTACCTGAGGTCACATGTGAAATGACTTGGATGGAATTCTTCAATGCAGTTGGCAGATGTCACCTAAACATGCTTGGTAACTCAAGGCTGGAATAACCATTACGCCATAGGCGTACACCAACCAGACACGTGGCTTTGCTCTACAGGATGATGGGGCAAATTTTAGTCCCAGAAATAGGAACACTCTTACACCTGTTGCTAAATGTGAGGAACATTTGTAGTCTGGTGGAAAACAAGAGAACATTACCTTCTAAACCAAGGAGATGTCCATTTGCCTCAGGATCAGGCATGTTTATCTTTCGGTGTTGAAGCTGGTGGCAGTTGTAGAGTTGCTCCTTCATTTCCCTCTCTGCCCTATTGAACAAAGGAGCCAGAAATCTAGAGATGTCCCCAGGAACGCCAGAGAAGTTCATGGGACCTGAGTGAAAGGAGCTGCACCCCAGCAGAAGCAGGATATTTGGTTGATGGCAGAAGTCATAGACATTCCCAAGTTTTTCACTTACAAGTAATTTTTCAGGGAACCGGCCAGAGCTCTCGCTTTGTGACTGGAACGGGAAGGGCCAAGCAGCGGACGGCCTTTGTCAGAGCCATGCTCCTTTCGGTGGTTGATATTTCCTTCAGGTTCCAGTTTTCCTTGTGCTCCAGTAGCCCAGTGCCTCTTTGAGTAACGGCTTGTGCTGATCTTTCATACCATGAGTGAGGCACCAGCCCACAGCTGTAGGCACTTGTCTAGTAATAGGTAACCAGCTTTCACCCTGTTCCACCCGCCACCTTGGGCCAATAAATAGCACCGTAAAAACTCTCCCAACCCTATTCCACACATGGAAACAAAAGGAAGGAGTGAGAAGAGTCCAGAAATAGCACTGCTCTTCATAGGGGACGCCAAACCATGACAGGCGCTGGCAAACCACCACAGCTCTATCAATACCTCCAGCAGTAAACCTGGGGGTGGGGTGGGGGTGGGAAGAGGCGGAGAGGAGCTTGCAACCTGCAATGTTCCCTGTAAATTAAACATCACTTACCTTCTGTGTCCATCTGCAGTAATTGAAGGCAGGAAACATGTCTCAGTGATTAACTGGTGGTAGTAAACTTTCTGATCAAAGTGAGTACAGAAGGTAGCTGGAGAGGTTACCCTTGTAAATAAGTATTTAAAGTATGTAGGGAAAAATAACTAGAATCCAGGCGTTTAATGTGGGCAAAGTGCAGGGGGAAAAAATGGCACTGAGCATCTGTAGCTCTGAAGTTCATGGAGAGCAAAGATCAAACGAATGGTTTTAGCTAGAGAAATTAATCCCACAGATACTGCCCTGTAAGTTTTTTTGTTTGTTTGTGTTTCTTTATCACAGAGCTTCTCTCCCCTCTCTCTCTCTCTCTCTCTCTCTCTCTCTCTCTCTCTCTCTCTCTCTCTCTCTGTCTCTCTCTGTCTCTCTCTCTCTCTCTCTCTCTCTCTCCCTCCCTCTCTCACACACACACATACACACACACACACACACACACACACACACACACACACACAGGCTTCTAGAATGTTTCTGTGCCTAGGCATGGGGGAGGCAGTCTTAACAGTGGACACAAGAGTTCTTTCTCCAAAGGGGTTAGGCCTCTGCCTGGGACAGCTTCTCAAAGCTTCTCTCTACTCTCAGTCTTTCTAGGACCGGACCCGTCTTTACTCTTGCCTCTTATACCTCAATGGCTAATGTCGCTTTGTTTTCCCCACCCTATTCTAAGACATGGAGGTAGTTGAAAGACCCTTATTTTTCAATAGGTCTGAAGCTCATGGCAATTGGAGATTAGCTAATTCTCATTCCAACAAGACCCCACATTTTGACAGCTCCCTAGAAACACAACCTGCTGGCTTTTCTGTTACTTTTATCTCCCTGTGAGCAATTTCGAATCAGTGCAGTTGGGGTGAGAGTCTCCAGTGTGTAAAACACTATCCTCAAGCACATACCCCATGTCCAGGGGCACACCAAGGGGAGTATTCCCCTTCAACAAGCCCTATTGTCTCTTAAAGGAATAAAAAGTTTCCATGGCTGAGTTCTGCTTGTTGAAATGACTTTCAAGACACTGAGGCTGTTGCATCTGCAATAAGGCACCACTTTCGGCCGAGGAGGGAGATTCCTCTCCACCACGTTTCAAGTCGAGCTTATTAGACATGTTGCTGGAGGGGCTCGCACATCATGGAGTGGGCTAATTGGCTGCAGTGCACTCTGCCTCCAACCCATCTCCATTCTCCAATTAAACTCCCATCATCCTGTTGTCCTGGGCGACCTGCTGTTGCATATGATTTGGCATTTCTGTTTGGGTTTGGATTGGGTTTTTTTTTTTTTCTGTAGTTCTTTCAAAGGTAACTTAATGAAACACTTTAAATACTTCATTTTTAAATTTAAACTCTCTCAATTAAAGCGCTTTCCATGGACCCCTCAGTCACGAGCTGTTTCCCCACATCCTTCAGTAGTTAATCTCAGAGCAGAATTGGAAATATCGATAGAAAGTGTAAATCACGCCCTCCTGCTGAAAGCGTTGTATCAGGTTTCGGCTCAAAAGAGCACCATTACCTTTAGCTGTCACGGATCTGTACACTTGATCGATAAACTTCAAATATTATTAGAGGTGGAGGCTTCAGAGATTTGCTCTGTTCTTTGGAGAGAGACAGAGATAAATCTTTCTTAAAAATTGACTTGAATTTGCACTCTCAGTCTTCCTGGTGAAATGCATTTCTCTTAGGCGTCCAGCAACTGCAAGGGGGACAGATTTATAGGCCATGTGCTTCTTGTACTGAAAGATTTAAATGGTAAATCCTTCACATATGACTTCACAAATCATGTAAAGTTAAAAGATTTTTACCGTTTCTGTTGCTGCTGTGCTTAAATTGTAAGGTACAGCTAGTAAATCATTTTAATGGAGGTGTCGTACTTGACTCAATAAAAAAAAAAAAAAAAAAAAAAAAGACAATGGTTTAGCTTCCACTCCAAAATGTTAATGTATTAATCAACGGGAGAATAATTGGTTTTTACTACATTATAAATCCCGAGTGCCATTAGGATTTCAGCAAGGGGTGATGTAGCCACGGTCCTAAATTAAAATTGTTTACACTGCCATACATCCATTCCGCATCGCCATAGCTCATTCTGGGTTCATTTTGGAGTGTTCCCCAGCCAAACATGTCATTCCTCAGTCGGAAGAAGACATCCTGAGGGAGTGATGCTTATAAAGGAAAATTAATTGCATTGCAAAGTGTTAAATAAATAAAAGAAAAATTGTCAGTGGCGATGGACAATCATTCCTTGCTGTCTTTTTTGAAATAGGTTTTTAGGTTTTAGATTGAGGCTTACTCCCTCATACATCCTAAATGTAGCAAGCATGTCACTTGTCTTTAGTCTCATAATCCTTGTTTTATCTCTAGGCAGCTGTGGCTTGGAGCTCCTTACTTTTCCTATGCATATGCCTAGCAAGGAGTAAGTCACTGGGCATCTATAGAAATAAGTCACCGGGCATCTTGCCTCCCCTCCACAGTTCCTGTTACTCCTGCCTGAATGTACCATTCTGGGCGCCCTTAAATAGTTAGGTCGTCGTCCTTAAAAGGATTTGCAACGGGATACACATAGGGTGAATACTAAGACCAGTCAGGACAGGATGGACCCTATTTCTTCCCTCCCTGTTCCCTAAGCTTGTTTCACATGCATTAGTGCTCCTATGCTGCTTATAATGAAATTGCCTTGTGGGGAACAAGGATCAATTCAGCACTGGACAGGTCAGTCTGTTCCCTCAGTGTAACTAGATCCATCTCTAGATTGTTCTCTCTGACTCCTCCATTAAAAAAGAAGGTGCCCTCTGACCCTGGAGGCAGTGTCGCCAGGGCTTCTGGTGTCTCATAATGAGCTCTACATCCCTATTCCTCTTCTGATCTCAACAGATTCTCGAGCAGGTGAAGAAGGCTCGATAAGGGCAGTGGATCATGCCGTGATTGGCGGCGTCGTGGCCGTGGTGGTGTTCGCCATGCTGTGCTTGCTCATCATTCTGGGGCGCTATTTTGCCAGACATAAAGGTAAGCAAGGTGCTTTGGCAGGCAGGAGGCCTCGTGTCACCACAGCCCCTGCATTCGGGAACTTTACAAGGTTGTCTTTGATAGGCAATTTATGGTTTATGTGGCCGCATAGTCTCTTTGATTCCTGAAACTGGGAGAGGAAAAAAAAAAAATTTTAGCAGCTGCTGATTAGGACTCTGAGAGTTGATGAGTAGCACTCCTTGATTTGGATTTTCTCTAAATATAAAGCTTTATAGAGTCGTTTTTCTACAATCCATAATTGGGGCTAGAATAAAAATTACAAAGTAGAGGCTGGTGTGCAAGGTGTGGCGTGAACCCCAAAGCGATAAACATGGAAAGAGCCCACCCGTTACTTACTGCTTTCTGTGAAGCGGATGAACTAGCTCTGCTCCCTGGCCCCAAACTCCAGGTAGGCTGGTCACAGCAGCTGGAACACTTCTTTGGTTTGATATGCCTTAAAAGCCACATAAATATGTATTTTTAAAATTATCAGTGCAATTGATTTAAATTGCCATTAATCACACACTTATCAACTGTGCGATCTGGATGGGCAATCATCTTTTCCAATGCTTCTCCTCTCTGCCCCATGCTGCTCTGATCCTCTTCTCCCCTCTGGGTAATTTATTCTTCCTTTTCTTTGTCGGCCCTTGTCTTTCTCAGTTGTTTTTCTCAAGCGCTGTGCAGTGAGCTTGTGGGGCTTCCTATAGTATGAACTCTAGGTGTTTGCGTACTGCTCGATTGTAGAACTGGGTTTGGGGGCGGTCCATTGAGCACAGCAATGGAAGTCCAAGGTACTTGACAACCTCCTTTAAGATCTGAAGTAACAGTCTCGAGCGTAAAACCGTTTGGGACCCTCAGCGCTATGCGTACTTGACCCTCTGCCCACATCCAGGAGACAGTCTGTTTGGCAGAGAACTCCCAGCCTCTCGGGGCTGAGCATGACAGAGCCAGGAAGGTAAGGCCAGAGAGCAGGGCAGAAGCCTGTGCAGCAGCTGTGGAGAGCCAAGGGAAGGGGGAAGATGTGTCACTCTACAGAGAAAAGAGGGTTACTAGAGGGAAACTTTAAACAGCTTCCGCCTTCTCAGGTTTGTCTCTCTGAAAACCTGAAAACACAACAAATGTATCATCCTTTTTTTACATAAGTCTTCAAAAATGCAATATGTAAGAGGAGGGTTATTTGATTATGATAGGCAGTGTAAGCTCTACCTATATATCCTACTGAGGTGTAGTCCTTGTCTTTCTTTATGTAAGCTGTTAGGGCTTGGTGATAAGAACGTCACCAATTTTGTAGCCTTCTGTCTGTTGTCATAATAAAGTGGCTGTGCCAATTAGCAAATCCATGAATCTGGGTCCGGCCAGAGTTACAGTATGAGAGAGAAACACTTGTTGCTTTAAGGCAGGTCGCTATCCTTGATTACAGCTGTCATAATGTCAAATCATTTCTCGACCTGGAACCCCACTCTGACATGGAAGGCAAAAGAAAATCAAACATACTTGTACAAGTTTGAGCACATTCTCGCTTACGTACAGATAGGCAATAATGATTCGTGAAGACAGGAGATAAGGGTTCAAATGCTATGAGATGACAATAGAGCATCATCAGGGCCCTAATTCATTTTTTGGCTAATTGCTCCTTCTTGCTTTGGTCTTTAACCATGTATGTGCACATATCTGGTCATTGGTCCTGGGTGTTTACTGTGTATATGTTAGTCAGCAGCTCTCCAGCTTTCTGCATTTTTAGCTCCCACTCACGTCTTCCTCTGCTGACATCCTCTGGTCATAATCACTGCTCTAATGTCTCATTTGCTGAATTATATCGCAGCGGTTCAGTTGGAGTGGTGCCTTTGGAACCCCCGGATCCCCATTTGTCTCACCCACCTCGCTCTCTTCTTCCAATTGTTTTTTCCCCTCTGCTGCCTGCACACCACTTCGGCTGATGATGGCTATAAAGCAAGTTGCCATCTCTGTACCACTTTACACAGAGGCCATCAGACAGTCACGGTGCTTTACCCCTTCATCTTTCAGGTACATACTTCACTCATGAAGCCAAAGGAGCCGATGACGCAGCAGACGCAGACACAGCTATAATCAATGCAGAAGGAGGACAGAACAACTCCGAAGAAAAGAAAGAGTACTTCATCTAGATCAGCCTTTTTGTTTCAATGAGGTGTCCAACTGGCCCTATTTAGATGATAAAGAGACAGTAATATTGGAACTTGCGAGAAATTCGTGTGTTTTTTTATGAATGGGTGGAAAGGTGCGAGACTGGGGAGGCTTGGGATTTGCTGTGTAAAACAATGTTCTTTGAAAAGTACACTCTGCTGTTTGACACCTCTTTTTTGTTTGTTTGTTTGATTTTCGAATTTTTATTTCTTCCTACCAAGTCAAACTTGGATGCTTGGATTTAGTTTGGATAGATTGCAGAAAATTCTGTGCCTTGTTTTTTGTTTGTTGTGTTCCTTTTTATTCCCCCCTTTGTGCACATTTGTTTTTTCCCAAAAATTTTTGGATTTTTTCCAAAATCTCTCATTTTGGAATTTGCCTGCTGGGATTCCTTAGAATCTTTCCTCCCTTATTTTGCTATTGTTTTTACTTTTCTGTTTATTATTGAAGTAACTGCTTTCTGTTCAAAATTCAGTTTCATAAAAGGAGAACCAGCACAGTTTAGATTTCATAGTTCAGAATTTAGTGTATCCATAATGCATTCTTCTCTGTTGTCGTAAAGATTTGGGTGAACAAACAATGAGAACTCTTTGCTGCTGCCCATGTTTCCAATACTTAGAGCAGTGAAGACTAGAAACTTAGACTGTGATTCAGAAAATGTTCTGTTTGCTGTGGAACTACATTACTGTACAGGGTTATCTGCAAGTGAGGTGTGTCACAATGAGATTGAATCTGTCTTTAATTCTGTATCTGTAGACGGCTCAGTATAGATACCCCACACTGTCCAGAAAGCTTTGGGGTGGAAGGCGGCCTCCTTTCTCAATGCCCTAAACGGACCTGACAGTGAGGGCTGTTCCTTTTATATAAGTGGACAAATTTGAGTTGCCACAGGAGGGGAAGTAGGGAGGGGGGAAAGATAGTTCTGCTCTGGTTATTTCTGTTCCAAATGATTCCATCCACCTTTCCCAATCGGCCTTACTTCTCACTAATTTGTAGGAAAAAGCAAGTCCGTGCGGTGTGCGAATGACTGAATGGGACAGGGTTTTTTTTTTTTCCTTTGTGCTTAGTTAGGAAGGCAGTAGGATGTGGCCTGCATGTACTGTATATTACAGATATTTGTCATGCTGGGATTTCCAACTCGAATCCGTGTGAACCTTTCATTCCTTCAGATTTGGCTTGACAAAGGCAGGAGGTACAAAAGAAGGGCCAGTATTGTTCTCACACTGGTCTGCTGTCGATCTCAGTTCTCAAAAGGTCAGAGCAGAGGTGGAAAAACAGCATGTAGGGGTTTTCAGTTACTTAATCAAAACTCAAATGTGAGTGTTTTTATCTTTTTACCTTTCATACACTAGCCTTGGCCTCTTTCCTCAGCCTTAAGAACCATCTGCCAAAAAATTACAGATCCTCGCATGATGGCAGCCATAGTACATAGTTACTAAAATAAGTTACCTTGAACATATCTTAGATGGGGAGCCTTGGGAGAAGGTAGAGGAGTCAACTTACCATTTACATTTTTTTTAAAGAAATGTGGGGATTTTCACTGAAACGTCTAGGAAATCTAGAAGTAGTCCTGAAGGACAAAACTAAAAACTTACCATGTGTTTTGGTAAGGCTCCAGACTCCAGACTCCAGTCCCTATGGAAAGATGGCATCAAAAAAGATAGATCTATATATATATATATATAAATATATATTATATAACATTTTCAGTGAGTAATTTTGGATTTTGCAAGGTGCATTTTTACTATTGTTACATTATGTGGAAAACTTACGCTGATTTATTTAAGGGGAAAAAAGTGTCAACTCTTTGTTATTTGAAAGCGTGTTTATTTTTCTTGTCTTTATTTTAACCTTTGATAGAACCGTTGCAATATGGGGGCCTTTTGGGAACGGACTGGTGTGTAAAAGAAAATCCATATCGAGCAGCATTTTGTTTTCCCCTCTCCTATCCCTAGGCACTTAACCAAGACAAAAAGCCACAACGAACATCCCTTTTTCTCAATGGATTTTATAATGTGCAGCTCTATTCCGAGCCCTTAGCACCCATTCTTACCATAGTATATACATATCAAAGGGTGAGAACCATTTAGCATGTTGTTGAAAGGTTTTTTTCAGTTGTGCTTTTTAGGAAAATAAACAACAAAAAACCTACCATCGCTCACAGAATTGGCATCTCATTTTTGGGACCTCCCATCTTTCTGTTTTGAAAAGTGTACAGTAGTGCAGTGTTCCTGATGTAACTTTTATGGCTTACAATGTTGACATGTCTCAGGTTCATGTGTTTCGATTGGTGTTTTCCGTCTCAGGTAGATTGCAAAGTGTAGGCCCCACACATTGGAAAAAAAAATAATAAAACAAAGCAAAAACAGGAATTTATGAATTTTAGTTGTATATTGGTTTATGTATTTTTTTCTTAAGTATACAGTGCACTGTTTGAAATGTATTGTTGAGTATTACTTTGTACAGGTTGATCACTTTTTTGAGTGAAGAAAGAACAAACTTGTTTTTTGTGTTTTTTAAAGGAATATAAAATAATGAAGGATGTACAATTGATGCCAAATAAGCTTGTTCTTTAGTCACACCTACGTCTTATTTTTCCCTTTAGGCCAGTTCTGGTTTTGAGGTGTACATGAACAATGTTACGGTGTAAGAAGCTCCATATCCACATGTTCCCATTCGCATTTTGTATTGGTTCATGTATACCATTTTTACAAAAAAGAAAAAGAAAAAAAGAAGTACTATAAAATATCTGTCTTCTTAATAAAAAAAATTAATGTTACAAAGTGATCCTTTAATCTCATTATGGACTTTGTACTGGATGCCTCGGCGCGAGAGAAGAGATGGGCCCTGGCCCGGCTTCCTCCTCAGGCCCCGCCCACGGAATTCCGCCCTCAGGCCGCGAGCAGAGAGCGCGAGGCAGTGCATGCCAAGAAATGCTGCCGGCTGGTTTTCTTTGATCCAATTTCTCTCTCTTCTTCCACTCATCCTTCCTTTCCTTGTTCTCTTCTCCCCCCTCAGGGGCCAGGTGGCCCAGGTGCTTTGGCAGTGTCGACTCAGCGCTCTGTGCAGGTGTGCGCGATGCAGCGGCGGGCCAGCCGGGAAGGCCCCTGCCGTGGATTCGGCTCCCGCCTCCCTCCTCCTCTTCCCCCTCTTTTCACGCACCACCCTCACCAACTTTCCTGTGTTGGCTGCTCCACCTGTCTCTTACTTTGGGATTTCGTGTCTTAACAATTCATTCCGCCCTCTTCATTTCAAGTTCTCTCTCCTTTAAAAGAAGACGCCCTGCGGAAGACTGGCTTGGCCGCCTGTGGAAGATTGTTGCCACTTCCTGTTCAGGCTGCTGGGACTCAGTCTGTCGTCATCCTCCTTGCCTTGCAGGCCAACTTAGCAATGAATGCCCTTCCTGGTGACTGATCTTACAAATGTGCAGATAATATTTGAGCAGCTCCAAAGTGCCCTTTCCCCACCACTCGCTCAGCCGTGGCTGAGTTTCCCCTCTTCTCTCTTGGGCAGGGAAAGGGGGAAAGCTCAGCAGTGGAAGAAAAGGTAAGCTCCAGAAAAGCCAAAGGCCATTTATCCCATTTCAGTCTCTTTCATCCCGGCCTGGTCTCTTGCCTGTCTCTATAAAAATCAGTTGATGAGATACACAGTTATTGAGCACTGTATGGCCAGCATTGTGAGAAATACAGAGAAGTGTAAAGTCCCTGGAGGCTAACCAGGGCATCAGCTTCATCCACATGAAAACATGAAATGGTCCTCAGTCGGGGGTGTGGGGATGGGGCTCTACCCAACACAGTTGAAAGAGCCCACACTGCTGTGGGATTTCTTGGAGAAGGGAAATCAGCGAAGAGTGGGGAGTCAGCTTTATGGAGGAACTGGGACCCCAGCTGAATCTCAGAGGATGATTTAATGGACAAGGAATGTGAGTCACAGGTACTGATGGCAGTAAGCCCAGCCAGCCCTCTGACTTGTATGAAAAAAATAAAGCGAAATCAGGTGTGTGGAGGGTGGAGGATCAGTCTTATGGCTGTTCTCAAAGTCCAGGCAGAGGTGTCAGGATTTCAGGGGCCTCTCCCAGCCTCTGCTAGAGGGTAGGGAGCAGCGGGCAGCTCCAGTTGATCATAGCTTTGTAAAAAGTCTGCTGTAGGGGCTAGAGGGTAGAGATCAAGAGCATGCTAAGAGAGGCTTGCCGGGATTCTGCTCCACCACTTATTAGCTGTGAAACCTCAGGCACGTGGACACATCACTCCCTCCTAAAGCTTGCCGTAGAATGTTTAATAACCCCTTTCCTCACCCTTCGTTAGTATAGTTAATACAGGCCACATGGCACACAGTATGTTTATTGTCCCCAACTCTTTCCACTTGTCTGAAGCACAAGGTGCCAGTTTTGGCCATAACCTACAGAAAAAGGAACCAAGAAGTTCATTGAACTGAGGCAGACGTCAAGTGGCGACCTCTGATCTTCTGCCTTGGAGCTCCACAGGGTATGCAAATGAGGAAGTGCAGGAAGCAGTTCAAGTAGCAGGAGTTGATAAGTTGCCTGGGCCTTCATTTGGTATGGTAGGGGAAATGGACCTCATTTCCTCTGGAGAGTTTTCCAATGTTTGGCCTGCTTGCATTCTCCAAATACATCAACTGGAACCCCGAGGTGATACGTGGATGTTAATTGGTGCAATCTTTCACTGTCCTCTGTCTACTTGAAATGTAATTCTTATACTGCTGTGGACTTACTCCATGGAGAAATGTTCCTTTGATTCTATCATCCAGAACCTTAAAGCAACCATGCAGTCATCATGCTACAGGTAGAAAGACTCTGCCTAAGCAAAGGCATTTTTTTTTATTATAAAATTCTGCCCAAGACTAATCACACTTTTTTGCCAGAATGCCAAGTATATAGCCCTTAGTCATGAATAACTGGCAGCCAGATTCCTTCAGAGTGAAATTTGTCACCGCAGCCACACATGTATTGTTTGGAACTATTTCCAAAGGAAGCACTTGGATGCCCTGCCCCTGTACAGTAGAGGGAAAGGGGGACTCTGGGCCATCATCTAAATGACCTTAGGAACCAATATGTTAAAGTCAGTGGCAGACACATAGTAGACACTGAGCAAGTAGTTTAAAGGGAGGCTAATCAAGCACCTGGTTGCCAGAGTCCCACTTTGTACTTAGTATCTCAAACCTCGACATTTGTAAGTCCATCCTCAACATAGTAAGCTTTCAGGTGGCCTTGAAGAAATCGGCCAGCCAGCCCTGGGCTAAGTGCTGTTAGTCCCATCATCCTCAAGGACCTGCCAAGACAGAGTATATGTTCCCTGCAGGGAATGACATTTTTGGTAATGGCTAAGCAAAGCCTCACCATTGCTGGCATATATTGTGAGGGGTCTTCAGAATGAGGTATGGTATGTTAGAAAAAAAGTCAAACCACATTCCTTGCCTTATCTGTGTTCATCCCAAAATTGTGAAATGTGTTCCTGATAGGAGCCACAGTATTTATTCAGTGCACCCGTATCACCCCCCACATTACACATGCCAAAAAGGGTGCTGGGCACAAGGATAATGTGAGCACCCTAAAACTGACACTTGAAAGCAAGACTCTTCTGTTTTCAAGTCTTCCAATCCTCAAGTTCTAGGCAATTTTGTACACAGGAAATTATATTTGTTTCGATTTTTATGTTTGCATTTTCATTCCAAAGAGATCGTAAAAATGTCTACTGCCCCTGGTGGTCAGTGCCAAGAAATGCAACTCAGACCTTAAACATTTAAATATGGAATTAATTCCAAGGAACCCGACTTAAAGCCCGCTGCTTCTTCTGTCCCCCTCATGCACACCCACCTTTGACTCCCATTTAACTGCCTCCTAATCCTTTGAGGTGTTGAGCTGTGGGGCGGCGATTGGTGATTTCGGGGGAAGTGAAGACCAATACTGAGGGTTGAATCAACGCATGTGCTGGGCCCAGGACTTCGCCAGCTGCCCTCCAGACGTGCACTGGCTCACAGTCACACTGCAGACATGGTCGCCTTAAATCTCCCTTAAGTGCTATCTTCTCAGGTTAATTAATCACCAGGCTTAAACTTGCTGTTACCAGCAGGAAGTCCATCCTGAAGTCAGCAATGTTACGATTGCATCTTCTAATACTGTTTATCCTGCATTAGTGTTTACTTAGGGGGAAAATTGATCCGTAATTGATATTTCAGTCTTCCAGAGCTGGTGTTGGAAGAGCCTAATGCAAGCCTTTAATAGCAAGCAAATATTTAAATCCCTTAATGGTTGCTGCATATTGAAATGTGTGACGTTATTACTCTTTTTGGTTTGTTTTCTCTGTAGTTGTGTATTTCATCGTTTAAACTTGCATCGGATGCTGGCAGGCTCGAGTCTAGCTAATCCACAAAAGCTGTTTGCCCAGACACAGCAGACCTGATTAAAAAGTATTGCTATGGAAGGAAGTCTTCACACTAATCAGTCTTTGTTAGCTAGTGACGAAATTACTATCCATCTCTCTCTCTTTCTCTCCCTCTCTCTAGGCCTGTTTTCTCTAACCTCCTCTCCCAGAATAAAGTGATGGGGGCAGCTATAGTGTTGCAATTAGGAGCATGAATCTTTTATCGTTTGGACAAGGAAGGGAAAATGCCATTACTGTCAACTGAAATGTCCTACTTGGGTTTTTTGCTCCTACTTCCCTGCCAAAGCCCATTGCTGCTGCTGAAAGTGTGTAACATTCACAGCTGTTCTTGATGGCTTGATTCTTAACACAGCCAGAAATGTAGCCCGGGAGATGCTTAAGACAGTTTATGGAAAATAATAGATTTCCTTGCAGAGACACCAATGCATCGAGAAGGCGTTGAGTCACGTTAGATCCAGCCAAGATCACCAGTTTTCTCCCTTTCTGGCTTCAGTTACAAAGGCTATTGCTTTCAAAAAAAAAAAAAAATGCAGGCCCTCTTGAATCCTCTGTTTTCCTGGTTGGTTTCTATCAGCACCCACAAGTCTCTGGCTATGACGGCCATTGTCTCACCACTCACCTCCAGCAGCGGGGAGATTGACAAGAAGCAGTGCCTACAGAAGTGGAAAGAAAAGGATGCTGCAGAGTGGAGAAGAACTCCTGGGAGAGCCAGCCATCGGGACCTGAGACTAGGTCCACCAGCCCAGGGCCTCCAGAGACAGAGTGGCTGTGCTGAAGGCCACCACTACCATCCTAGCACAAGGGTGGGGTCCTTCCCTAAGTGGCATCCCCGTGTGGTCATCAGGAATGGCAAGCAGCAGTGTGGTTAGTTCCTCTAGCTGCAGCTACACAGCCTGTCACCGTGCCGCCTCAGCCCCGGCCCTTAGTTAAGAACCTCTGAGAATGACACCCCTTTGGCGGGCCAAGAGGGAGTAGCTTCTCAGTCACAAATGTTTGGGAGGCTGCAAGGATGAAAGAGTAAACAATACATCACAAGGTTGCCGCTTTCAGACTGTTTCTGCAACAGCATATCCAAAGCCATGTGTTTCTTCACCCCAGAGTGCCTCCCCAGTCATGCCAGGAAGGGCAGTAGAGGGCATGGCCGGCGGGCACTGGCCAGATCTCTCTCCCTTCTACTCTAGTTGCAGCCACGAACACCCCGAGTCGAGTTGTCGCTTCTCCCCCACTGTTTTCATTCTCAGCTTCTCCTAAATGGAAACCATTAATCATACTAAATTGTGCAATGATTTTGTGATAGGGAGAATGCTGATGGCAAAAATCATTCTCCTTTGTTGTGCCAGGCAGGCAAAAGGCAGAAGTATTAGCGCGTTGCCCTGCCTGGCTCCTTGCAAATGCTGACCATGTGTTTGCCCACGCAGCTGCCTCTATGCACACAGCTTATTTTAGCACCAGTCTAAGGCATTCCAACTGTTGATAGAAAACGAGGCGCCCAGCCACCTCTTATTTTACGGACTTCCAGTAAGACTTGTAGCTCTGGGCACTCCCTAAAGTCTTTCTCATTTCAAGGGCCCAGATCAGGGGGAGGGTTGCTGTGGGACTCGTGGAAAACCTGAGCTACTCTCAGATGGGGTGAGCTGGTGAGGGAAACTATGCCCCCCACACACTTCTGCCAGCTGGATTTCAGAAGAAGCCAGGTGTGGGTACCAAGGAGGCTTTTTGCCTTTCAGAATTTGATGTCTGCTTCGCTTTCGACAAGCCTCTTTGTAAGCCACCCCTTCTGAATTAGAATCATTTTCCAAAAGCTCTTAAGCTATGATTAATGCCAGGGCTGTTTTTAACAATCATCCTGCCAGTCTTAAGCTGTAGTCATTTTCAATAATTTGGAGTGCTCAAAGGCAAGCCAGGAGTTTGTTGACAACAAAACCCATAAGAGCACAGCCAGGCAGCCACAAAAGATGGAAAAGCAAAGGGACCATTTGGGCTTAGCTGGCTTTCTGCTCCCAGAGTTTCACCACTAAAAGTTTGATTGAACACTCACAATGCATTAAGGATCCAACTGTGAACATGGCTCGGCGAGAGGGCTGCCAGCCTGACTTTTGTGTGAACAAATGAGCAGCATGTTTGGAGGGCTCCTGGTTTATTTATGGACATGTGTGGTTCATTCATGCCGTCCCCAACCAGAGAGCCCTCGTTTGTCTTCCCATTGCCAACATCAAAGATCGGGAAAAGAAATGCAGTTGCTTTGCTCTGAGGCTGTTCACTTCCCATGAATGCTGAGCAAGTCCAGGGCTAGGATTTGGGAATCCAGCTCCACGGAGGGCCTCAGCCATCTCCGCAGCCATGTGTATTAAACTAACATTCTCTTTTTAATCTTGGCAATGTCATGCTAGAGTATCCATCTGTTTGAAAGCCCGATCCGAAGCTGTGGCTTAAAATGTCCATGATCACAGATGTACTTAAATTCAGCTTCACGTGGCACTTACTTCTGGCTCATTACTTCCCTTGGCAGGAAAGGGTCAACTCTGGGTGACGGGAGTTGAACCCAATGATTTATAGGTATCTGTGTCTCAGTCCAGCCCTACCACCGCACTAGTGGTTACATAGGTTACATTGATAGCCAGGGGGAATACAGACGTCTGGGTACAGCTTGGAGCTCTCATTCGCTAACTTCCAGTACCCTTCCTTCAACCCTGAATCACAAGAGGAGCCCCAGTCCTGTGTTCAGGCCTTAGATGTATCGGTCATACTCCCTCTCTCGATCCCTGTTGACCTCATGTCCTTTCCTTCTGAGGCTGCATGGATAGATTTCTAGTGTTTGGTCTCTGGGTAATGCTTCTGTCTTGGCCAGAAGTGCCCAAAATGACACTCATAACAACTCTACACTACTCATCTCTTAAAGATTTTTGCTGGGTTTTCCTGGTAGCTTTTCAAGGGCCTCGTTGAGACACCATCCCCTCCAGCATGGCACCTGCCTTACTTAGGATCACACAGCATTGGGGAAATGAAGGGTTTCCTCCAACCTGCTCCTGCCCTTATATTCCCCTTCTCAGCATCACTAGTTAAACCAGAACCTGGGAGCCATTCCAGATTCCTCCCCCTTCCTCATCTCCCATGTCTAGCTGGTTCCTGTCTCCTGCCCGCTGCCTGCTAAATGCTTCTCCAACTTGACCCGACCTCATCATTGTCACATCCCTTGCCTAGTCCAGGCCCTTTGCCTTCAACCACAGAGATGTAACAGCCTGTCCTCTGGCTCCCCGTGCCTCTGCGCCATCGTCAGGCCTGAACCCTGGTGAACGGGGTCCCTCCCCTGCTTGGAAACTACTGTGTGAACTTTGACTGCAGAACAAACTTAAATTCTCACAATCTGCTATCGATTCAGTCTCACCTGGTGGTGCTCCATCACTCAGACCCCCTGCCCCACGTCCCTCAAGTTCCATTTCATTGCCATCCACACCTCTGTGCCTTTGAACATTCCAGAAGCGTCCTTCTCCCTTAGGTGACTTGGCTGTGCTTTCCCAAGCCCTCACGCTTTCCTCAATTTGTGTCCTTATCACATATCTGAACTGTGTGTTTACCTTTCTGTCTCCCTCAATAAAACAGTAAATTCATTGAGAGTAGAGACTGTATCTGATCCAGCTCTGAATCTCTGAAGCCAAGCAGGGTATCTGGGCCTGTGCCCAGTAAATTATCGAATAATAAGAGAGAGATTTTTTTTTTCATCTGTGGTTAGATTAGTCTTTCATCTGTCTGTCTCTTTCCTGAAAATATCCTGGTAAGCTTGCTTGCTTCTTTCAAACCAGCAATTCTATAGTTTCCAGAACTCCCTCTGTCTGCTCTGTTAAATTTCTTTTTCGGTTTGGTTTTGATTCTGTTTCTTGCTGTCCTGATCAACATCGTTTTTCCCCATCTCTCCTTTCTTCTATCTCTCTGGACTGTTTTGTCTATGAAGGTCAGTGTGGACAGTGCCTGTGTCCTATAAATATTTCAAGGGCCTGTGAACTTATTGGAGACCTGAGAAGAAAAAAATACAGAGAAGAAAACTGTATACACAAAATTATTGAATGTTCAATTAAATATCTGTAAAACCATAACATTGTCAACCAGCAAACTGCAATCAAACAAAACTGGTAAATAACCACGTATAAATTGTATTTGAGATGAGATTTTAGTGTATGTGACATAGTGCAGAATAGAGTCTTCATCAAAAAAGGTCCTAGAGCCCACAAAGAATTGAAAACAGGGCCACTACTCCTTTCTTTTCCTTTCCTCTTTCTCTTTCATCCTCTTGCGGTCTCTCCCCACTCCTCCGATGTTGCACCCCAACCGGGAACACTCAGACCAGGTTTAGGAGGGAGCCAGCCCAGGAGAGGCCCTGGTGGGCAGAGGACTGACTGTTACATGAGCCATCAAGCCCTCCTGGAAGGCTGCCCCTCCGCAAGAATCTGATGAATACACCCAGGGCTCAGGGTGGAAAGCTGAACTGCCCCAAATATGCATAGGACACTGTGTAATCATTAGCGATTGATTCTCCTGGTTTTAGCACTGGCGTTCTGTAGCGAGCTCTGACCTGCACGCTGAGCTTCCAGTCTGTACAGCAAATTGTCGGCGTGGACTCTCTGGGCTTTGGAGGGCAGGTGACTGTCCTGCCCTGCTGCTGTCTTCTGCTCTTGGTTTTTGTTTTGGTGCACGTGGGAGGGGGTTAGGCCGGTGGTGACGAGCTCTGACTCCGGGAGCCAGCATTCATGAGTACTGTTTTCAGCTGTGCCTCAGATGCAGCCCTGTGACCTTGGGCAAATCGCTTCCTCCCTGGGCCCTGCTCTCCATTTATAAAGGGCCTCTATCCCAAATTGTTCCGAGTTATTCGTTTGTGAGGTACCTTGACATCTCAGGTCCAAGGCATGGTAAAGAGCAAAAGTACTGCTGCTGTTATAGTGCATTTAAAATCCCAAATAAAATGTGTTGCCAGCTCTTGAGTTGAAAATTTAAAAGCTGTAATAATTGATGACTAATTTCACTGTTGGATTATGGTATCCTTGCCATGATGACATCATCCAATTTTTGCCCTTTTTCATTAAAAAATAAATAAAGGCTCTTTTCTGAAGAATGGATTTCATTTAGTAAATAATTTTGACTTGTGTAATTACTTCTGTGACTTTTCCTTAACATCTTAGAAAAAGCCTCGCCCCCACCACAGTTTTCCATCTCAGTGCTCCATAAAGTAATTGTGCAATCAGGAAGAAGTGGCTGTGGCTGGAGCATCGTGTTTCTCTATATTTTAAGTTGGGCATCTGACTTTGGCTCCCTGCTTGCTGGAGTGGGTGAGCTAGTCTGTTATTAAAAAAAAACAATTATGCTGTTAAAAAATCAGGAGCTCCACAAGTGAAGAGCATCGATTGGCGAGAGCTGGTCAGTTATCACCAGAAGGTCCTGACAACACACTAATAGGTTTTTCTGAAGATCCAATCAAATTTTCTAGGCAGAGGCTTGAGGTGTTCCACATGGGATAATGCTTGTCCTGGCCAGTATTGATTTCAGTGTGGCTCTCTCCTCTTTTACCTCTCACTGGCTCACACTCTTCTGCTGCCACTTTTTTTTTTTTTTTTTATAATAAAGACTTGAGCGTTTTATTCCATGTTAACAGTTTGATGGGGGAGGGGACGCCTCGAAAGACTCGTCTGCCCTTGCCGAGGCTTCTCTGCACTACCTCCTTTGTTACTCTATCCTTAAAGTCAGATACAGCATCACTGCTTCCTGCTCTGCTCCTCCCTGACCTTGTGGGTTTTATTCTCATAGCTGCTTTTAGCCCAGCCAGCAGCCCCTCTTAGAAGAGATTCAGTTAGAAAGCCTGCTGGGAAGGAGAGATGAAGCAGCTTCAAGTCACAGAGGTTTCTCATCTCCCGGAAAAGTGAGTTCTCTGGTCAAGGAGAGGGTGTTGGTCTATAGGTGTGTGATTGTGTGTGTGTGTGTGTGTGTGTGTGTGTATGTGTGTGTGTTTGAGGAGGAAGGCAAGGATACTAGACACAGTTGTACAGATTGTTCACTTCAGATCAAGGGGATGCATGGGGATGAGGATGCAGCTTACCCTCTGCCAGTTAACCTTGGTACCCTGATGCCCAGTTGCATCTTCTTGGAGGAAGGCATGCCATCTTTCCAATTCACACAAAGATGTCTGGTCCATTGGTGGCCTAGAGAGAGGCAGTGGAAATCCAGAGCCTCCAGAATCCAGACTAGCTCTGTTCCTGAGTGCTGTTCTGTCTGGGCCCTAGCAACTTCCGTGAACACCCCAGACAGCCATGTTAGCACTATCAAACACTTCTCTCAGCCGGTCCACGATCATTAGTATTCCAAGTATACTCAAGGTCCACGGGAAGACCTTGGATCTAATGAGCTGGCATATAGCCGGCCCAACCTGTTCTGCTAATTATCTCACCCAGGACCCTCCATGTGGCCTAGGCAATGGGCACCTTGCAGATCTTAGCTTGTACCAGCTCTCATGCTCCTCGTTATTATCAGCAGACTAGGGTTCAAATCCCAACTTGTTCACTTAACAAAAGTTCACTTTGGGCAAGTCTCTGAGCCTGTTTTTTCATCCTTCGAATACTGACCAGGTTAAGGGGATCATGTCCGTAAAAATGCTGTGCCGCTACACAAATTTTAATTATAGGTTATTGTCAAATATTAAGGCTCCAGGAACTCCCTGAGGCTTCTAGGACCCTGCTGTTAGCCCCTAAACAGATTCACACCAATTAGCACTCGGTTATGATCTGACACTTTTTCCTCTCCTGTCTCAGGTGTGTGTTTTGTCTCCATATCAGCCCGTTAGTGCCTTGGGCAGCAGGGGCACACTTTAGCACGTGTGCTCATTCCCCCATTCCCCAGAGCCCTGCACTATGTGGAACACACAGTGGCTACTCTGACATTCCTGGGTATTTATTGTTACACAATTTTTAGTCTGTAGCACTTTCCACCTAGGAAGAGACTTAAATGGAATCTGGAGCTTTGGTTTAGTTCATACAATCATAGGATATAGAATGTCAGGTCTGCAGAGCTCCTCAAAGCTCGTCCCGTCTAACCCCTCATTTTACACACTTCGATAGCAGGCAGCCTCACAGAGAAGAACTAGATAACAGCCGCGAGGTGAGGTATTATGTTACTGAAACCCGCCTCCCCCAGCCAAGACACCTGAGTCAAGTTAATGCAGGATGTGCTCCTCACCACTCACTCATCAGGCTGCAGGCTGCAGGACAGTGGATCTCAAACTGTGACCTTACAACATGGTGTCTCCTGGAGCTTATTAAAAATGCAGATTTCAGGCCCCGCCCCTATCTACCGAATCTGAATCTCTGAAGGTGGGGCCTAGCAATCTATATGTCAGGGAGCCCCTCAGGTTATTCTGATGCACGCTGTAGTGTGAGAGCCACTGGCTGCTCTAGAGAAAACGGTGCTTGCTTAAAGACAGCAAACCTGCATTTGAATCCAGGCATTACTAGTGAGCATTATGTCTGTGTGAAGCAGGGAACAGTGCTCACCTCACCTGGCTTTTGTGCTCACTAGCCAAGATGACATACCTGGCACATAGTAGGCACTTAAGAAATGTTTGCTGAATTTGAATTGCCACTTGTCTTCAGTGAGTGGCTGAATGGCTGATTGCAAGCTGATTGGAGGACATGCAACTTTCATCACCTTCATCAGGAAAAAATCTATTAAGTGCCTAAATGCATGATACCCTGCCCTCTACATACTGAGAAAAAAATGCATTCTATAAACCTGGGGAGATGACAAGGTAGAGGGAAAAGGGCAAAGGTTTTGTAATTGGGAAGATTGTGGTCCAAAGCCCAGCAACACGAATGTTTGATCACTGTGTGATCTTGATCGAATTGCACTGACACACTCATTCATTACACAGATATTTGTGGGCAGAGGGGCTCCTACTATATGTCAAGCAAGGTGCTAGGCATAGAGAACACACCAGGGAATAAGTATGATAAGGTCTCTGTGGCATATCAAATATCCCACTTGTTCTCTTATATGCCTCAGCCCCCTAGCTGTTGGGCAGAAGGGGTGTGCTCAAACATGATCCTCCAGTCTCTGTGTTCCCCTGCTGCAGACGCTAAGAAACTTGGGTGTTCAAGATGGTGCAGTCACAAGGTGCCGAAGCCTCCACTGTCCTTGATCCCTGAATGACCAGGGGACAGAGGCCCTTGCTGAAGAATATGAGATTTGGGATTTACGTTTCCCTTGCAGAACCCAGTGTCTTCTGACTATTATGGACCCTGCCTATGAGTCTCATATTTAGTCAGGCAAATACCCCCACACCCCTCCACACACACAGCTGAGTATTTAGTTATAGTTATAAGAGATGCCGTGAAGGAGACGTAGGGGTTTCTATCAAAGCATACATTAGTGGGGCCTTCAAGTCTGGGGCGGGGGCGTCCCAGGAAGGCTTCTCTGGAGAAATACAAATTGAGACCCAAGGAATAAATAGGAATTATTTCAGCAGAAAGGAAAGAAAAGGTCAAGTCCAGGTAGAAGAAACAGCATATGCAAAGATCCTGAAGCAGGAGTGTGTGTGGTATGGACGAAGAACAGGTTGACAGGTAGGAGAGTCAAGAGTGAGCATGGGGTGAACATGGACTTGTGCTAGAACCAGATTATGGAGGATTTTATAGGCTATGTGAAGGATTTGGGATTTTATCCCAAAACAAATCATAAACTGAAAGTTTTAAATAAGGTAGCAATGGGAAATCTACTTTTTTAAATGCTAGGAGCCTCACCTTCTTTGTCTGTACAATCGGCAGAATGATATATAGGTTTCAAAGACCCATGAAAATGGAATGAAATAACATCTGTAAAACATGGGGCCAGGCACACTGTTAACACTTCCAAGGATCCAGCCTCATCTCTTTGGTTCCCTCCTGCTTAGAGTTTACATCTAACACAAGCACTCTGCTATGCTCTTTGTGGGAGATGCTGAGATCTGCAGGAAGAAACCCCGATCACCTTCACAATAAAATAACAGCTAGTTTTTATTGAGCAGCTACTGCATTCCAGGTACTGTTTTAAGTATGGATTCACTACAATTCTATGGGATAAATGCTATTATTATTGTACCCATTTTATAGATGGAAAAAGCTGGACACAGAGCAGTTGAACTACTTGCTTGGGACTTCATAACTCATTAATAACAGGGCAGGACTTACTCTCAGACTCTAGCTCTGGGATCTTCATTCTTAACCACTAGGCTTCACTATCTATTTGGAAAAAAAAATGGGATTTTGAAGTAACAAGGTGATCAGAAGGAGCAGGTACGGCCAGGCCCAAAAGGGTGAGTGGAAGAGATGGGCTCAGCCTCTGATGCTGAGCAGACTGGTTGCGAGAACAGTGGGTGCGTCATTCCATGTTGTAGACGTCTGCCCCTGCAAGGCAGAGGCAGAATCTCACAGCCGACTCAGGTATTGCTGGGACCCACAACACCACCCTGGACCAGGGAGTGAAGCTCATCCTCTGTCACCTCCACCACCCTCTGCACGCCTCTTCTGGAGATAATCCTGGCCTGCACAGCCCCACAGCACACAGGTCTCTGTTCGGCGGGACACTCAGAGTCACACAGTGGCATTAGCGGGCCATCTCCCCTGCCGAGAGGACACCAGCAAGCCTGGCATGGGTGCATGGGAATGCACCTGAGGCATATGGTGCCAGCTTGTGGAAGGCTGGCCTCGCTGGGCTTTGAGGCAAGCAAGCAGGATGGCCGCCCTGCTCCTGCCACTCTGCAGTCAACCAGAAAGTCAGAAAATGTGCTCGGCGACCAGTGAAGCAGATGGCTGAGAATATCATGTGTATACAATATTTATGAAATGTGAGCTGAGCAGAGCAGCGGCTGAGACTCCTGTCCCAGGCAGAGTAATTCAGCCCTATATGATGAACCACACTGTAATTGGGATAGTTCCAATTTACTAACCATTTGCAAAAGATTACATACCTCTCACATATTATCCTCTCCTAATCTTGCTTTAATGAGCACTACTCTATCTCGATGTATAATTTCAGGGTGGGGGAAAAACAATTTCTAGCCTAGAAGGCAAAGCTGTAGCTAATACATTAACATCCAAATTAGGGAGAGGGAGCATAATTGTGAGATCTATAGCTCAAGTACATTAAAGCCTCCCTCTCCTCACACATGGGGAAAGACAGGTGTAGAGAGAGGCGCTTCCTGTTACAACCGGCCACTTGGACGTGGACTTGAGGATTTTCCCTGCAAGATGCAGCCTCATCTGGAACCATTTGTTTCACCTGAATTGGGATCCCACAGGAATATGTTTCTCGGCTGACTCTCACGGCTGGACACAGGGTGTTCTTGTGTTACAATGGAAACGAGTCAGACGAGTAGAAGAACTTCTGAGGAGTAATGGTTGTTGGTAAGCAAGCCTTCCATAAAATCGTATTGCTAGGAGGGATCCTTAGGAGTGAGTTAATGAACTCATCTCTGCCTCAGTTTCTTTCATCACTTGTAACATCGGGGTGGGTGGGACAATAATGCTGCCTAATTCGGGCCTTTATTCAACAATTTTTATTCAGACCTACAATGTACCTGGGGCTCTTCTAGTTGCTGGGGAGACAGAAGCTAAAAAAATGAACTTCCTGCTCTCATGAAGCTTACATTTTCATGGAGCAGGAGAGACAAATGCTTGGTATGGTAGATGGATAGGACAAGGACAGGCTACCTGCACCTAGCGGACACATGACAAGCTTGTTCTCCTTTGTGTTCCTTTCCTGCCTGTGGGGATGGCCCAGCACTGAGGCACCCTCACTTCTCCACTGGCCCCCTTTGTGAGGAGTGGTTTGCATTTGAAGTTTGAGACATCTCAGACTTGTGGGGAGCCAGCCCAACTTCTGCTCCAAAATGAGGGTTGCAGAGAGCGGAGACCCAGTACCAATACTCTCTCCTGCCCAGAGCTTTGTTCCTGGCCGATGGAGGTAAGAAACCCCCTTCTGCCACCCACCTGTTCACTTCGGCACCTTGTGAAAGGTGAAAGGGACCCAAAGAGGAGGTCAGAGAACACACCAGTGCAAGACAACACTTGCAATTCTGGACACATCCTTCTAGAATTCCTTCTCTGGTTCCCAACTGCAATGCAGAGCGGGACTGTAGGGGAGAGGTGCTTCACTGTGCTTGTCCTATTCCTTATGACTCATCGAGTCCCGTGAGGGTGGGCAAGGCTAGGGGCATGAGGATAGGGGCATGAGGGACAGCCAAGGCCTGGCTAGCTGTCGGGGCCAGAACCTCTGCCTGCATGCACTGAGAAGAGACGCTCCCACCACAGCTTCAGTGGCTGCAGCTCTGTGTCCTAGGTCAGGACCATCCTGGGACAGAGGCTCTGAGGGGCAGTGTGGGTCCCAGATGTGAAGTCTCTAATGTTTCTCCCCCTCCTAATCCCTGACCCTAGAAAAGGGGGATGACCAAAGCACTGGGACCCATCTGTTTGGAGCTCTCTCTTAGCACCCCTTCCCAAACCCCCCACCCCGTCCCTCCCTCCCGTTCCCACTTAATTGCCTCTGTGAACTGAGAGCTCTGTTCATAGATCTTGTCAATCAGACCAGTTCACCTGTGTGTGCCTGCACGCGCACGTGCGCGCACACACACACACTCTTTCCTGCACCCCGACCCTTTGCTTGCTCTCTAATCTCCACTCTCTCTCCTAAACAAACATGCACAGACACCTGGTCAGCAAGGAGTAGTCCATCTCACACGCCAAGAAAGGCTCTATGAAATTAACAGCTACTGAAGCCCACGCTGGGAGGAACGGGACACAGCTGGAGGCAGGGGCTCTAGCTCCTCTCCATCCCCTACTCTCTCAGCCACCTCAGGGAGCCAAGGGCTTCTGGTGCCAGTGTCTTCAGGGCCACCCGGAGGAAATTTGGACTTGGTGAAAAGAAATCTGCCTCCTTTCTCCCCAGCAGGGAGTTTTTGTATTAATCAGCATGAAGCGTGAGCTGGGCCCCCTTCCAGACCTCAGACCCTGCCTGGTAATTCAACACTGGCCTCTTCCCAGTCTCTTAATAGCTAGATCTTCTTTCGTCCTCTGTGTGTGTGTGTGCGCGTGCGCGCGTGCGCGTCTGTGTGTGTGTGTGTGTGTGTGTGTGTGTGTGTGTGTGTTTCCATGTGCCTGACAAGCAAGCACATCAAGGAGGAGAGCAGAAAAGAGTTTAGGCTAAATTAACAAGTAAAATAAGAGAAGAAGGAAGGAAGGGAGGGAGGGAAGGAAGGAGTCAGGGAACGGGGGAGGGAGGGTGTTCGGTCCCCAGGGCAGTGTATACTAAGCAATTGCATAGGTGCTTGACTGCGTGACCCCACTGGGGTCTTCTCAGATGCGACTGTTGATGTAAGATGACCAACCACCCCAGTTTGCCTGGGAATAAGGAGGTTCCTGAGACTGGACTTTTTCAGTGCCAAAACCTGGACCAGTTGGTGGCCCTTGTCCACCAAGTTCTGTCTCCCTGCAGCCTGTGCTTTAGAGCAAGTCTTTGCCTAAGCAAGTCTGGGTTTTGACAGCCTGGACAGAGCCTGTGGACAGACTCCTGGTTTTTAGGTGATGGGAAGGGATCCCATTGAAAAAAAGACCTTTCTTTCTCCTGCTTCTGTGTTTGTACTGCTTCCTCCACTGTCTTTTCATAGTAGTGTTTTCTGAAGTAGCGGTAGTGGGGGTGATATAATGACCACTATCAGTTAACACATAATGCTAATGATCTGCCAGGCACAGTTCCAAACACTTCAGGTGTACTAACTCATTTAACCTTCCTAACTACCCTTGGAGGTAGGTATTATTTTGTGGCCAGTTACAGATGAGGAAACTGAGGATTAAAGAAGTCACACATGCCCAAAGACACAAAGCCAGGAGTCGGTGCTCTATGTAGTCTGTCGCTATTTGCACCTGCAGCCGTGTATCTGTGCCCTTGGCTTTGGGATTTCATGCAGCACTAGTTCTTATGGAAACTAGTGGATTGAAAGAAGGAGGGCAGCTTGGCGTTTTTTTCTGAAAGCCATGTGATCTAGGAGTGCTTCTTCTGTCTCACAGTGGCAGGGTGAGGGCTTGGGTCCTCGGAGCCTCGGAGGCACTGAAAGCTCCTAGGGCCATTTGTGGGGTTCTGGGGCTGCCCAGCCACCCTTCCCAGTCCTTCCAGGTCTGATAGCCCCTCTCTATCTCCCAGGACTTAATGACCTGCTCCCTCATACTGTCAGGCATCACGTGGCCTTGCAGCAGCAATGCCAAGCCCGAAAAAGAAGCAAAAGGAATATTTGATCACAGGTGGCCGCTGTCAGTCTGCAGTCTCTGAAGTCCTGGGCCAGGTACTTTCTGCCCACTGGGGGTCCTGCAAGGCCCCTCCTTCATTTGTACAGCCCAGCCCAGGACCCTGCAGCCAGCTCCACAAAGTGAGTATGCAGGATGTGCCTCCCAGATGTCACCCCTTCCTTCAACAGAGCACTGAGGAGCTGGTCCCCACCCAGGGCTGTGTGGAAATGCCCTCGGAGCCCTTGCTGCCCACTTTCCCCGCTGGCCTATCAAGCAAGAGAGGCATGTGCCTCAGAAGAGGTATGCCTTTTGAAATCAGCCGGATTTGGGTTCAGATTCAACTCCCACGTGCAGCTGGTGGTGACCTTGGCAAAGCCACCAAACTTCTGTGTGCTTATTTTAGGGATAAAACACCCACCTGCTAGGTCTGAATCAAGGCTTAAATGAAGCAGTATATCTGGAGTGCCTGGGTAGGTGTCCAGCCTGTAGAAGGAACTTGATAAATTGTAGATATAACCAAGATGGGTCAGAAAACTCAGAGGGCAGTGGGGGCCATCCACCCCCACCTCAGAGGAGGCACATACTGTCTATCCCAGACTAATGTATTGCTGTGATTCTTTCAAGTTCTAGGAAAAAAAGGAAATTTTGAAACTTCCTGTTGTATCTAATTTCATGTTTTAACAACTCCCCTCTGTGATAATTTTTTTTTTTAAGGTATAACCTGATTCTCTAAAGCTGTGATTCAAGTTAATTTTTCGTCTCCTTTTTTAAAAAAGACTGAGAATCAGCTAGTCTTCTTCTGATATTTCTTCAGGAACATAATGAGTTTCCCCTTCCAGGCTGTGAAGCCTCAATCAGTAGTGCTCGCTTGGTCCTACTCCCCCTTCTGAGGTGCAGCAATGCATCCAGCTGGTCGCTTGCCTTGCCTGGACTCACACAGGTGAGACTGTGGCAGGCACAAGGACTCAGGACCCAGCCCCTCTGATTCCCTGAATCTGGTTCCCATAACCCCAAATGCTCTGCCATCTCTGAATTCTCTGCAGCCTAGAACTGTCTTCTTTTATTTCCTTGGATTTAATGAAGTGTGGGGATGAAATGGAGAAAAAAAAGGACTTCCCAAGAAGCCGAAACATGTCCCGGTTCAGGAAAGAGACACGCCACCGCTGCAGCTGTGGAGGTAGGGCGGGGTGCAGAAGAGCTCGGACTAGCAAGGGTACCAAGGGACAGGGCACAACGGGTCGCGCATCCCCAGGCCTCTCTCCTGCGCGTATGAAGGCTTTGGCTGAGTTTCTCAGCCACTTGCTGTCCCATAATCAGCACCATTATCTCTGCATAATTTTCCCTTCTCTCGGCAATGTGGCCTGTGAAAGGAGCCCGAAGAAGGACCGGTGTTTCTGAGACTACGAGAATGGGGGACGTGGCCTTGATTGCAAATGAAAAATTAAGCCCGCGTATCTCGCATTCATCCGGCGTGATTGTGCGACTGCCGCTGCGCGTCCCCTCCCATCCGGCCGCCTGAAGGGTAGCAATGATCTGTCTACCTTTTCTTTGGCTCGCCTCTCTTTTAGCAAATCTATAATGCATTTAATCTCCGAAAGCCACTGCGCTTGGCTTTAAATGCCTAATTTGCTGTCGAGAGCTCCCGCAATTCTCTCTCCACCTTCGTTGAACTTGAGGCTTTTGTTTGTCCAATCAGCTGGGCTCCCCTTGGGGAGGAGAGCCAGAAATTGTGCCTTTATCCCCGTCTGGAGACAGGAGAGAAAACAACCTGAGAGATTGAGGCTGAGGGCTAACTCTCCCTGCACACCCAGCCTGCAGGCTACCCTAGGGGTGGGGAGCAGCCCCTCACCCACCCACCCCAGTCTGTCTCCTTTTCATCCCACCAGATATCTTGCCTGTGCTGCAGAGACAGCAAGGAACCAGCTCCTTCTTTAAGGAACTCCCAGGCTGTTGGCGGGAGACAAACCCATAAACGAATAATTACCACACAATGGAATAAATGTCTTAATAGAGGTGTGTACAAGGTGCTGGGAGAGAACAGAGGAGGAAGTGACTCATGTTCTCTTGGAAAGCCGAAGAGAGCTTCTACAGTTTCCTCAGGGTAAGAAGTCTGTTTGCCTGGCATCTAGACAAGGCACTCCCAGGATGGCATGTGCCAAGAGGGTGACCTCTTTGGGAGATGGCCAGGAGTTGAGCGATAATGAAGCTATGCTGGGGGAAGCACTGGGGTGGTGGGAATTGAGGAAGAAAGGAGGGCCCCAAATTTTGGGATTAAGATCTTGTTCTGTGACAGTGGAGAAACAATGGAGATGTTATACAAGAATATACATATATAGATAGAATCCTAATATAGAGATAAATATATAGAGATACACATGTATATGTATACACATATACACATGTATGTACATATATATTTTAAAGTACATATTTATTTTTATAGGTATACGCCTATTTATAAAATTTAATTTATATATTGTATTTGTTTGCTAAGGCTGCCATGACAAAATATCACAGACCAGATAGCTTAAACAACAGAAATTTATTTATGCACAGTTGTGGAAGCTTCAAGTCCAAGATCAAGGTGTCTGCAGAGTTGATTATTTCTGAAACTTGTCTCCTTGGTTTGCAGGTAGCTGCCTTCTCCTGGGTCTTCATATGGTTTTCCCTCTGTGTGTCTATGTCTTAGTCTCTCTTCTCCTAAGGACATCAGTCATATTGGACCAGGATCCACCCATATGACCTCATTTTACTGTAATCACCAATTTAAAGGCCCTGTCTCCAAATTCAGTCTCATTCTGTGGGAGTTAGGACTTCAATTTATAAATTGGGGGAGGATACAATTCAGCCCATAATACATATGAATTTACATTTATAAATGTGTTTATTTACAATGACCTTTCAGTAGTGCGTCCTAGTCCTTGACTCTCCAGCCGTGGCTTGGTGGGAGAGGACAGCACTGCGGGAGAAGTGCTCGCCCTCCCTGGGCAGCAGTGATGATGTCTCACCATCTGAGGAAGGGAGCAGGCTACTTCTCACAACCAACTCTTGCGCTTTCATGCTCTTCAGCCTATTATTCCAGTGGCGCCAGAGCGGCCTCTATCAGCAGGAAAAGCCCAGACATCCCCTCAGTTCAGAGGAGCAGTGATCCCCAGAAATGCCAGGCGGATTTTGATCTTTGCTAGAATGGAGACTTCACCTTGGAAGGGGCCCACTTCCACCAGGACGGAGGCTGAAGCCAGAAAATTGGGCTTCTTGGCTTCTTTAATTCTGCATTTTCTTTATTATTGAGGACACTTTTTAGTTGCCTGTGACAGACCACAAGACTCATATAGATTTCAAATGAAGAGAGGATTTTATTGGCATATTGAACCTAAAATTCCAGAGGGTAGATATAGGTTTTAAGGAATGGCTGGATTCAAGGGTAAGTGACGTTTCCATCCACCAACCCTGCTCTCTGTGTCAGCTTCTTTCTCAGGCAGGGCTTAGGTGGTGTCAAGGTAACTGGCTTCAGCTCTAAGCCCACATACTGCCAGGGCCAAGTCCAATGTCATAAGGAGAGAAAATAGTTCTCAACAGGCTCATTAAAAACTTTTTTAAAAAACATCTTTTGTTTCAGTGGATCTGTCTAAGTCATAGGAACATCTCCAAAACTGTCACTGTTGCCAGGAAAAGGATTGACCTTTCCAGGGTTACATAACACCCCCAGCCCCCACTCCATGGAGTCAACTACATCCAAAGCAGTGGTAGAAGCAATTCCCCAGAGAGAAATTGAAGTTCTTTTCTCCCAAAGAAGGCTTAATGGCTGCTGGTTTGTAGAAGCGAAAGACGTCCACCATAGACTCTGAGGGAGAAGACTATGGAACAAAAGCATAGCAAGATATTATGTATAAGGCCGTTCTGGTTATACATTTCAGCAATACTCTTGGTTGAATAGTAGCAGTGAATTTAATTATTTTACAAGTTTCCTTCCTCTCTCCTAAACTAATTTTATCTCTGTGAAGTGGGTTATTGTTTCTAAGAGAAAGAAATAAATACTTTTTTAATTAGTTAAAAAAAAGTATAGCATGGTGGTTAAGTAAGACCTAGAGCTTTGGAGTCCCCACTCTGCCACTTGACAGCCATTTGATGTAGAGCAAGTTACTTAACCTCTCTGAACTCCTTTACTACCTACTCACTAAGGTTAATAAAACCTTCTCATTGAGCATTAAATGAGATGATGTGTACAAAGCACTTAGCATGCAAGGCTGGCTCAGTAAACATTAGCTGATATTTTTAAGAGAGAGGCTATCAAAAAATTGGACTCACTGTGTTAGAACTGAAAGGATACTTAGCATAACCACAACATATTTCAGTTGAGAAGGCTGAAGCAAAGAGGCTAAGCAACCACTGCAAGGTCACACTGCCCACTAGACACAGAGGTGGGCTCAAGTCTAGGACTCTAAATTCCCAGTGGAACCAGCTGTTCCACACTGTAGCCAGTCTCCTACACCAGGACAATGACCCTATGCCCAGGACAAAGACCTCATGCCTAGGACAATGACCCTATGCTCAGGACAATGACCCCATGCTCAGGACAATGACCCCATGCCCAGGACAATGGAGTTCAGCAGCCTGGAGTCTCTGTGAGCCTCTGCTTGGGAGGGTTGCTGAGTCTTTGCCTTTGCAGAGATTCTTATTTGGTGAAGGGAGAGCCCTCATGCCTGAGATCCAGAGGCCTGGCTTGTGAGTGTGTGTGAGTGTGTGTGTGTGTGTGTGTGTGTGTGCACGCACATGCACAAGCCCATGCATGCTTACACGTGTGTGCACTGGGCCTTAACTCCCCAAGGAAGCAGCCATAATCAGAAGTAAGGCTCACCCGGAACCACTCTCCTCCCTACTACCCAAGAGGTATCACTTTGCCAGAAGCAGCTGTATGCCTCCCATGGTTTCAGGCCCCAGATAGATGAGTTGAGAACCTTGTTAAGTGTTACAGATTCTGACAAGAGGCTACTCTCGTCTGAACAAGGCAAGAGCTGAATGCTCCTATGATTCTTGTTCTCTTGAGAGAGATCAGAGGATCTTACTCTTGTTACTTAGGGGTAAATGCCAACCCCCAACCTTGATAAACCAGGGCGCCACCCCCCAGCCTGCAGAGCACTTTTGCCCTGAGTCTTGCTCACTGAATGCCTACATGAGTGTTTGGAGAAAACACAGCATTCAGAGTCAGGTCTCATCCTGCCTCATCCTGACCTGTCATGTGTCCTAAGCAAGTCACTTATCCTTTCTGAACCTGTTTTCTCACCTGTGAAATGGGGACAGGCAAGTTGCCCTACAGATGCTACTGTCCTAGTCTATCTGAGCCGTTATAACAAAATACCATAGACGGGGTGGCTTACAAACAACAGAAGTTTATTTCTCACAGTTCTGGAGGCTGGAAGTTCAAGATCAAGGTACTGGCAGATTTGGCGTGGTGAGGACTCACTTTCTGGTTCACAGATCAGTCTTTTTGCTGAGTTCTCCCATGGCAGAAGAGGTGTGAGAGCCTGTGGGGCCTGTTTTATAAGGGCATCAGTTCTACTTATGAGGGCTCCACCTTCATGATCTACATACTTCTGCCAGGTTAAACAGGGGTTTACAGGGGTGAGGGGCTTCAGGACTGCACTGGGCCCAAAGTTTGCTACCAGGAAGGGGACTGGGCATGTTCCAGAAAGAGACAGTCATGGACAGGTGACTAAGCTGGGGCTAAAAAAGCATGTCAGGGAGGCCAGGGTGCCCCAAAGGGATGGGAGACAAGCATGTGTCAGTGTCCTGCTGCATCCCTTGTGTTCAGTCCTCGTACCCTACCACACACGCACGCCTTCCCCCAGCAATAGCAGCTTTAGCTAGATGTCACATTGGAAAGTATCGAGAAGGCTATTCAAGATGTCATGGTATCTCCACTTTAACCACATGTTACCCCAGAGAAGGAGGCACTAGGGCAGCAGACGCAGCAGCAGTGGGGGAGTTCTTAAGAAGAGAAGGCCTTCGAATCCTGTCATATGGGCCACTGGTTCTCAAACCTGCCTGCACTTCACAATCATTTGGGGACTTCTGCAAAAAAGAACATACAGATCCACGGGTCCTACCAGGTTCCTCTGTACCAAGATATCTGAAGGTAGTCCTTAGGAATCTAGATTTTTATAAAGCTCCCCAAATGACTTTGCTGCACAGCAAGGTTGGAAATCCCTAATGGGGTGACTGCCAACTTGTAAAGCCGGCCATCACAGGCAGCCCCTGTTTCTCCTGAGTGTCCCAGCCCTTAGCTATAAACCTTCCCTCCCAGCCCCCTGTGTCAATTGCTTCTGAAAATAGTAATGAGCCTTCTTCTAAGATTTATGTGCCTCCTAGCAGACTGGGCTGCCAAGTCCCTGGAAAGACTGGCCTGGGTGGTGGCAGCTCCCCATCCCCCACTGGACAGCTGGAGCAGGCAGTGTTCCTGGAGCAGGCATGCCTGCTGGGGCCAGGACTCCTGCCTGCAGATGCCCGTGCTTACCCAGGGGGGCTGGAGAGACCTGGATGTGCCTGGTTCAGGAGTTTGGACAGCTGTCCCTGGACAGCCACCAAGACTCTGCCTTCCAGACGGAGATGGAGTACCGAGCATGTGGCGGTGGTGCGAATGCCACAGGTAAGTAACTTGGTCTTCCTGGTGTTTTCTGCCAAACTGGCATCTGTCACCTTACAATATTGTCATCTTCCATTTAGGTTTCTGCCTTGTGATTCTGTTTTAAATTAAAAAAAAAAAAATAAGGCAATGAAAGCAATCTGTGGAAAGACTCCAAGCTTCTCTTAATTGCAAATTCCCTTAAGTACCTCTTCCCTGGAGCTACAGGCCCGTCTGCTAGTCATAGTCAGGACGGCTTCAGCCTGGCAGGATTTTAATAGGCATGCGGTAATTTTCAGCCTCTTCGAACTTTCCCTTTTGTTCATCTGCAAATCCTGGCATGTCCTCATCCCGTGCAAAGGATCTCGAATTATCAGAATGAACCCAGCCTTTTGTTCATCTGCACATTAAAAGGAAAGACAGAGAAAGGTGGAAGAAAAAGGGGAGAGAGGGAGAGAGAGGGAAGAAGAGGGAGAGAGGAGGAAAGTGGGATTGAGACTGAATTCTGTAGTATTAGCATCCAGAGAGGGGCTGGTATTGCAGTAGTAGGGCAGTAAGTTGGTCCTAAGGGAGCCAGCCACTCCCCCTTGCTCTGGCCTCACAGACCTCCTTGTGAAGAGTACACATTAAAGGGTTTAACCTGGCATGGGAGTGGGGGGGCTTCAGGACTGCACTGTGCCTTAAGGCATTTGTTCTGTTTGGCTGGAAAATAAGGGGGGTAGTTTTGCTTTTTCTTCTAGGAATGATGGGAAAAAGAGTAGGGGGAAAAATGGATGTGGAAATCAGTAGGCAGCATCCTAGTGTGGCAGGTCAGTAATGTTTGTGTGACTGTTTCTGCCTTTGTGAAATGGGCCTCATCATACCTGCAGTAAGAGTGCTTGGAAGCAATGCAAGGGTATCATCGAAGATCTCAGACAGCCATTAGACCCATGAGACTTCACCCTAAAAGAGTCCAGCTTGTAGCAGATCAGTCACCCAGGTGAGCAGAGCTGGCCCTAGCTGTCACCTGTTTCTGCCTCCTCCAGCCAAGAGAGGTGGTATCAGAGCAGGAGAGGCAGCCCTGAGAAATGAAAGCCCATGGAGAATTAATATGAGAAATTGCTGGACTGATGCAAAATACACTTGTTAAATTGCCCCGGTGCTCAGGGTGCTCAGAGAAACCGTGCACAGTGGTACGGAGGGAGTGATGTCCAGGAGATGTGAATTATTCGGGACACTTGATTCTTCCCTGACTCCATAGACCCTCTCCACTATAATTGCCAGGCCAGTGATTTGGCTTGTAGGAGCCCTGCAGGGCCATCAGGGACAAAAGATCAGGCTCTTGGCTCTCTGGAGTCACCAGGCAGCTGAACCTGCTGAGAGGCGTGGCCCGGTGCTGCAGGTGGACCCAAGAAAGGGAGACTCATGTCCCCAGTGCTGCACCCAGAGCTGTCACCAGCTGCTAGGTAGACTTGGGCAGGTCCCACAACCTCATTAGGCCCTGGATTTCCTGACCCAAAATGAGAATAACAACACCTACTCCTTGTGGGATGCAATGCAAAATGGACAGGAGAGGGCTGATTTGCAGAGACAATGAGGTTATTTTCATTACAGACCACACTGACCTTTTGTCTCCCTCACGAGACAGGGAGTGAGCTTTCTGAGGGCAAGGACCGCCCTGTTCATCTTTGAATGCTCTGTAGCTGGCACAGACTGTGGCACCAAGCAGGTACCCAACCAATATTTGTTGGCCTAGACTAAACTGTTTATCAGGATGAGGGTGATTATTACTGCCCCTGGGCCTACGCCCTGCCTGCCCATCTTAGGTTCACTCTAAATCTCAAAGGTTGAAACACACTTGCAGTTACCCTCTTCGCCCCTTGTACTGGGCACCCCTTTTCCCTATACTACATCTGTGGAGAGAGCAGCACCCTTGAAGAAGATGGGGCTGGAGGCTTGGGCTGTGTCTGGGCAGCCACGGCGGTCATTGTAGATTGTGTTCTACATGGGCAGCACCCCCTGGCGTTGTGTAGCTAGTTTCTGATGGAGCAGAGGAGGCCGGCAAACTATGGTGAGAGGCTGTCTCACAAAAACCTTTGAACTTCTAGTCCTGCCACTTGCTGACTACACAGACCAGAGAGTTAGGGCCCTGGAGGCTGGCATTGCTTTTGCTTGAAGAAGAGGATGAAGAGAGCTGATCCCCACTTTTGCAGCCACATACATTTAAGGCTCAGTTTCTAAGGCTCAACCCAAGTTGGAAGCTCCACCTAAAACTCAGTGACACTTAATCTATCTCCCCAGTCCCCTAAGGCTGTCTACAAATCATCCCTGTTAGAAAAGAGAATGGAATTGGGAGCCAGACACAATTGGGACCACTGCTTTGAAACTGCATACTATCAACCTCGCTGAGTCCCAGTTGCCTAATCTGTAAAAATGGGGTCACTAGTCCCCACAGCCAGGGTTGTGAGGAATCAATGAACTAGATAAAGAGTCTGCACAGTGCCCCAGGCCATCGTGAGAGCTTAGTCCACACACTTCCCTTTTCCTCTCTGCCGCACACCTCGAGGTCACAACTTCCCACAGCTCAGGCTCCTTTCGGTAAAGTATGGATAACAGTGCCCATCTCACAGGGCTGTCAGGAGGGGTAAGTGAGACATGGGTGTTAAGTGCCCAGCACATTGCCAGACCCGTTGTAGGCAAGAGGCAGACTGGGGTACCCTGTCCCCTCGTATTCCATCTCCCCACTTGTTCTTTTCCAACTGAAGCATCCTTTGATCCTAGAGAAGATATTTGGGTTATGTGGGTTTCTGGATATGCAATCAAGCCTCACAAGTTTCTGACCAGAAACCATGTCTGCCCCAGGCTCAAGGAACACTGGCTCCATCTGCTGACTTTTGGCTCCTAACCTCACTCCCGGTTCTGTGGTGGCAATGCCTGACCTTGCTCTTACCCAGCACCTTCCTCCTTTGGGGCCTTCGAGCCCCATCCCCGCCAATAATCCTTGGCTGCCCCACACCAAGGGCAGATGGTGTTGAGTAATGGGGCTTCTCCCTCGGTTGGATGGGCCAGCATCAGCAGAGCTGACTTCAGCATCACCATCACGCTGGCATGCGGCTTTTGGAGCTTAGCACATTCTCTTCTTCACTGTCTGGTGGAGGCAGGGAGGAAAGCAGAGATGACTGTTTGGACTTTTTCCCGAAGCTGAGGTATTTGTGGGTAGATTATATTCTGAGCCGTCAACTTCTCTGCCATTGAACTTCCCCGAAGACATCTCTCTTTGTTTGCCTGTATTTCACTCTGTCGGTGTCTAAGAGGCTTCTTCCATTTGCTTTTATATATTCATTTGAAATGACTCCTCTAATATTTAATCTTTATCAGAACCTGGAAGCCTGGTATTTGTTTTGCAGGTCAGCTGCTCATCTATTTTCCCTGAGGCCTCTGGCAGGAGGCTGGAGAGCCCGATGCCCCCGGGGGGTGCTGCCATCAACATTAGTCCTGGTGACAGGAGGACAAATCAAAGCCTGCAGGATATCAGTGAGAAGATAAATCTGGCAAAAGGCTAATGAGTAAACTGTGGCTGCAACAAAAGAGGGCCTTCAACAGTCTCCAAGCCTCTGGTCGCAGGGAGTGAGTCCTCTTTGGGGACTGCGGTGAGAGGGGGCATGGTTGGGCAAGAGTTGGTTTTTTCTGGAATGAGGTGGCTGGGTGCCAGAGTTAAACTTCTGGGCAGTGGCGAAGAGCAGTGAGGAATCTACCCCACTTCTCAATGCGTGTAGCTTTTGTGTCCCATGGGTGAGAAGCCCAGGAGTATACTTACACTGCAGCATGAAGGATTTGGGGTAGACATGTGAAAAAATGTTTAAGAGTACTGGTAAGCCTTGACCAGAAGCCTAAGGGAAGTTGTGGAATAACTTTCCCTTATAGGTTCAGGGATGGCTTAGAATGCACATTCATACGTCTAGGCAGGGGAATAGTCATCTATTTCATTTCCAAATACATACTGAACACCTATTTTACATGGGGCACTGAACCAGCCTCTTAGAATATAAAGGTAACATCTGATTGCAGGAAATTTACAAGGGGATACCAGAGGACCAGGATGGCAAATAGGCATCTATGTCCTAGTCAATTCCATTTTGATTGGAATTGTATGATTTGTGTGATTTGGAAGTGGCTGCTTGGAGGCTCATATTAAGAAAAATTGGAAAGCTTCGTCTAGGTTTAGGGGAAAAAGAGTGTAGAAATTGTTTAGCGATGCCTGCACTGGTGCAGCATGGCTAATGATATCTGCCCGGGAAATGGAGAGTATTGAATTCAGCGAAGATGTTCCCAGCAGCTACCATGTGCCCGGTCCTGTGCTAGGAGCTTGGGGTGGGGGTGGGGGGATTAGTGTAACTCTTTAAGCACAATCCAGTCTAGTTGGGGAAATGGCGATGAAACACTGTGATTATCATTTGTCTAAAATTCTCAAAGAGGGGAGTTTGAATTCACAGAAAGGAGAGAAAAGGGTTCTGGAGATCCAGGAAAGCTTTCTGGGGCTGTGAGGAAGAAGAGAAGCCCAGTACAGGACAGCTAAGCCCACCTGGAACATCAGTATTCCACCATCAAAAACTGTTCGTGAAGAGCAGGTGAGAAAGGAGGGAACAAAGAGGACAGTAAAACCCAAGTGAGCCAGTTTGTTCCTTTTTCCTTTTAACTTTCTCTGCCCCCTTCTCTAAGAAGCCTCCTGCAGAGGGGGGCCACTCAGCTGTGGCGGTTCCCAGCTTGCCTGGGCTGGTGCATTTCAAAGCGCTGCCTGGGTTGAGAAGCTGCTCCTGGGGAAGCAGCGTTGACCCTGCTCTTGCAGGCATGTGATGAATATTTCATGGCCCAGATGTAATCCTGTCCACAATTTTCTCTCCTTCCCCTTGCCAGCACCCCTTTCCTCACGGTCCTCCACCTCCGCCCCAGCCTCAGTCTGCAGTGGTTCCCAAGTTAGGGAAATCAGTCAAAACATTTATCAGGAATCGGTATGAACCAGCCAAGCGCTATGAAGAGCTAATCTGTGCAGAGCTAATAAGAATGAACAAAGTCACCACAGACTTTGCCATGGGCATTGCTGATAAGGATTTGTCAGAAGAATTGCAGGTAAAATCTGAACAGCTCTGGGAAGTGGAATGCAAATACCTTGCTTCCCATCGCTCTACTGGTGCCCACTGGGAGCAGACTGGAGCCTTCAGAGCAGAGTCAGAAACTCACCCAGGAGTAGGGCAGGCAGGGAGGACAGCTGAGAATGGGGTCGTGCAGAAATGTGGAACGAACTCAGCTGAGCCAGTCCGAGCATGCGTGTATAGATGGGGAGAAGCGTGGGTAGGGAATAAAGGGTGAGGAAGGAGGAGGAAGCAGGCTGGGAAGAGCTTCCTTTCTCCATTCCTTAGCAGAGGGGACTTGGTATGTAGGCTAAGGATGCAGGACGTGCTGATATTAGATATAGGAAATAAGTTCCCAAATACCTAGAAGCTGCTGAAGACAGGAAGAGGGTTTTGGAATCTCCCACCTAGAAACCCCATGCCATACAGTGGCGAGGGCTGTGGAGTCACACAGACATGGGTATGAATCCCAATTCTAGTGCTTTCTAGCTGTTGAGCCCTTGAGGAAGTTGCTTAACTTCCCTGAGCCTTAGTTTTCTCATCTGCACAACTAGTATCAACTACTTCATAGGACCACTTGTGAGGATTAAATAGGGTGCTGTCCATCTGGGCACAGCACCATGCCTGGCACAGAATAAGGCCCCAGAAGCATTCGCTGTTATTCTGCTATTAGTTTTATGGGCAGTTTTGCCTAAAGACAACATGTAGCCTAATGGTGTAATTCAGGTGTCAGTAAACTTTTTCTGTAAAGGATCAGAGAATAAATATTTTAGACTGTAGGCGAACGATCTTAGTCACGATTACCAAATTCTCCTATTATAGCACCAGAGTAGTCGTAGATGGAAAGAGCGTGGCTGTGGCCCAATAAAGCTTTATTTATAAGAACAAGAAGCCTGCTAGATTTGCTCTGTGGGCAGTAGTTTCCCAACCCTGGTGTAATTGGTCTACCAGCTGTTTCAATAAGCATATTTTATAGGGACTTCAAAGGGAGGCCAAAGGTCAGGCTGCCTTTGAACCAACAGGCTTCTTGTAGAGGCTGGAGGTAGTTGGAGGGGCAGGGGAGTCCCCACAGTTAGCAGAGACTGTGCTATAAGGCATGGGAGGGGGCACGTTCAAATAGATCTCTCCTAAGATTTCCCTATAAATGAGACATTACTGCCCTGACTGCATTATATGTTTCCCCTCTATGCATCTTCACTGCAAAGTTTATTGTGTGGCTGATACGGTTTTACTGCATCTCCTAAAAGTAGACACATTTTCATCTTTTTCTTGAAATACATATCGTTAAATCTCTCTACCAATTCCTTCTGGCTTATTGGACTTGGAAGCAAGCTGTGAAGAATGATTTGTTTTTAGGCCACAAAGCCACCCCAAGACAGGCCTCTGTCACACCCCTACAGCCTCAGGGGAGAGTGGAGGTAAGGAGGGTGGGAGGCTTTGGTGTGGGGTGTAAATGAGGTTTTTGAATAACATTGGTTTCCTATTCCCTCACATGTTTTAAAATCTGATAGTTTTCTCAAGTGCTGAACTTGCCACTCTCCCAAGGCAATAATATCATCTTGCATTTGTGTGGAGCTTTACAGCTTAGAAAATGCTTTCAGTATATATATTACCTCTCAGTCTTCACCACCGCTTTGTGAAGAAGTTGGCAGATCTGGGAGAAAACCATTCCTGGACCACAGACGGGATAACAGAGACTCAGGGAGGCTGCCCTAGGACGCTTGGACACTAGTTTAAGATCAGAAGAGGTAGTGAGGGGTGGTGCAGTAAGCGAAGAGTACCTCCAAAGATATCAAGTCCTAATCTCAAAAGCCGGTGGATGTTTCCTTATTCAGAAAAAGGGTCTTTGCATATGTGATTAAGTTAAGGATTTTGAGACAGGGAGATTACCTTGAATTTTCCCAAGTGAGCCCTAAATGCAACCACATGTTCTTGTAAGAGAGAGTCTGAGGGAGATTTCATTCACACACACACGTATACACAAACACAGGAGAAGGCAATATAAAGACAGAGCAGAGGGAGAGTTGAAAATGCTGGCCTTGAAGACGGGAGTGATGTGGCCACAAGGCAAGGAGCCCCGGCATCCACCAGAAGCCGGACCAGGCAAGGCACAGATTCTCCCCGGAACGTCTGGAGGGAGTGCAGCCCTGCTGACACCTTGATTTCAGCCTAGTGAAACTGATTTCAAACTTCAGAACTCCAGAACAATGAGAGAATGTATTTCTGTTTTTTTAGGCCACCTAGTTGGTAGTACTTTGTTATAGAAACAGCAGCCACAGAAAATGAATATAGTAGTGAAGCAGGAGCTTTGGAAGCCAGCCATGTCTGTGGAGAGTCAGGCACAAGTCTCCCTACCTCTAGCCGAGTCATGCCTTCCATCAGGCTGGGGAAGAGCCCCTCACTCAGAAAAAAGAGTCAGGTTGGTGAGGTTGATGCTGAGCTCAGCCAAATAGTCGAAATTAACTGTAACTTCACTATGATGTTTGGAACTGTGGGCTTAGCTAAGAGTTGGAAGCAATGGTCCATGCTCTTAAGATACTCACAGGCTGGCTAGGGAAGCAGTATGCATAGGCATGAAACAACTAGCAAATGGAACAGAACGGTGCTTGATGAAGTGCTGGCCTGTGCAATAGGCACCTTAATTCCTGAGTTTGTTGAGCTTCTAGCACAGGCTGGAAAATGCCCTAAACATTCTCTGCAGATAGTCCAGGAAAAGGATCTAACAGGACACAAACCATGTGTTCCTCAAGGGATTCTGAGACCCTTTGTTTCAAGCATACTATTGGTGTGAAAGCACTCTATAATGCAGGCACTTCCCTCCTGTCGCTGTGAGAATGAAAGTGGCCATGTCCGGGCAGGACCAATGACTAAGTGCCAGAAGTCCAGGATCCCTGGCCTGGGCTTTATCCAATAGAGGCGATGGGGAGAGTGACATTAGATATGATCTTGAGGAGGAGGTAGGAGAAATAAAGAGAAGAGTGAAAATAAAACAGGACTGATTTCTTATATTTAATAGAGTTTTTCTTTTTCCATGTCTTTTTTCTTCTGAAACAGCATTTGGCATATGTAATAAGACAGTGTCTGAAGCCAACTCTAAGGAGTTGGAATCTAACTGAAGGAATGGTGTGGAGGCTAAGCTTCATTTGAATTTTCCCCAGAGCCAGCAGCCTTCCCAATGTCCTAAGGAGGGGCTCAGTCTCACCTAGCTGTGGGCCACCCTGATGTCCAGCCTGATGACAGCCCAGCTGGGAGAGCCCAACCCTACGGCCCACATCCAGGAAAGTGGACATAACTTTAGTTGAACCTAAAATATAAATATCCTAATTGGCATCTTATTAGCACAAGCAGAAAAGCCCATTGTTATGAAAAGGAAATCTCTCAGTCCCCCACCAATTAATCTTTGGCTACTGGAGGCTCGTGCTTACCATATCAATGGGGGCTGGGGCTCTGGAGAGAGCTAGAGAAGAGGGAACCGTGACAGTGGCAGATTCCATTCGGCTGCAGAATGTCTGAGCTGGAGAACCCCATCCTCCTGCAGTCCATGCTCTGGCCACTCTCTCAGGAAGCGTCCCCATGTGAAGGCAGGAGAAGGCTCAGGGAGAAGAAAGAGAGCCTGCCTGTGGGCCATCCTGCAGGCCCACCCAGGGAGACTGCTGTGGAGGAGAGGACCCGGGCGCGGAGGATGGCAGTGGACATTGTTGCTGTTTTCTCCTTTTGGGGGTGAGGGGCTCTGCGGCATCTGAGCTGCCCTGCTGGCAGTTTGGGGATTCCCCACCATTTGAGTCTTAGTATGGGCAGAGCATGCTTTCCTCTAAAGGGATGGAAAATTCCAGCTACTTGCTTTGAAGCAGGGCTGGCACAGCCTGGGGCAGGCCAGTCTGGCTCTCGCACCCTTGGCTGACCCCTGCCCCCCAGGAGGCAGGTCAAGCACAAAGAGCAGGAGAGACTTGTTTCTGGTGTCTGTGGCAGGGGCCGCAGATCCAGCAATAGGTGCTGGCGGAGCTGGTGGCACCATCCGAGGAGGGCAGGAGTGCCCTCAGGTTCAAGTTCTGTGACCTGATTTTACTGGTGCTCCTGGCCACAAAGTGTAGATTCCCTTCACCCATTTTCCAAGGCTGGTTTTCCGATGACCCTCCTGATAATTGGGAACTACAGGACAGCTTTTAAATAAATTCATTTTCTGCTTAAATCTGCTAGAGTGAGTTCTATTACTTGGAACTAACACACTTGACTCTAACAATACATTTCACAGACAGAAGAGGAGGCAAGGAAGGAAATTCAGATGTCTGGAGAGATTGGCATGGGCTAGGCTCAGGAATTCTTCCATCTGATCCTCACCAAACCCATGAAATACCTAATAAAATATTTCCTTCACTTTACAGTAGAGAAAGCTGTGGGCTCAGAGAGTTGGCTGGTTGGTGAGAGGTAGAATTGGGTTTGAAGCCAGGTTGTTGTGCTTCACATCCAGTTTCTGAGCCATGCTACACTGCTCACAGTGCCCTGGCTAAACAGAGAAGGTTTCATCCTTTTGGAACACCTCCTTCTCTGTCTGGATCATCCCCATGCATCTTACAAGCTTTGACATTCACCTTTTCCTTGGGGAGTTCTCCAAGATGCCACACGCCAGGCCAGATGTTATGCCCCTTCTCTCTGCTCCCACAGTATTCTCGGCAGAAGTCTTTTCCTAGCACTGATCCTGCTCTTTCATAATGCCGAATACTCTTCTTTTCCAGAGACTGTAAGAAGCCAAGAATGGGGCCTTTGTCTCATCGGGCTTTCCAACTTTAGCATCTAACACAATGCTTCATACTTCTTTTGGAGCTAAACACGTGTTTATCAAGCTACATTAATAATGATCCAGGTCTGGGCAGTACAGATAAAACTAAATATCTAAATTACCCACTACAAAAGGCGCCACCTGATCCAATAGTGGGAATCCTCTTCTTATTTAAATGATAGAACCCAGGGGCAGAAATTGTCAGGCTCTGTTACAGACTTCTGTCCTGATTGGGCTAAAAAGGTTCAAGGACAAATTCAAGCCTCAGGGTCTTATATATGCTTCCTTTGGCCTTGGGGATGCTCATCAGTGAAGACCTGTTGAGGGGCCAAGGCAGTGATGGTGGCTGCACCTGCTCCTGCCTCCACCCTGCCCAGTCATCGGCCTTGTGCTGGGTTCAGACGCTTGCCTGTACTTGATGGAAAATGACGGTAGTGTCCTCTTCATCTCGTTTCCCACTGGTACCTTCTTAGAATGGCCCAGATCTATAAATTTTTCTGGAATACTGGTTTTAAGAAGAGACACTAGGAGAAAGGTAAGCAGCCTGAGGGATTGTGAAGAGTGTTGGGGTGCTTCCCACTCTCTCAGTCTGGCTCCCAACTCCCATGTTAACAAATCGCTGATGGCAAGAGACTTCTTCTCTGTAGGTGGTGCTGCCACAGTCACTTGCCTCCTGGAGGCCACATTTGCATTCAGAACAACTCTGATCAGGTGAGCACTCCATAAACATGACCCAAAAGACCATTCCGGACCACCTGTGCTTCATTGAGAGGTGGTCTTGGGAGGCAGCTCTTGTCTGAAAAAACTTCCCTCTATTTCATTATAAAACTTCACTTTCTGTGGCCCAAGGTCCCCACCTGCCTGGAGCTCAGCTGACTGAGTGGGGAGAAGACTGTCCTTGGATTGTTCTCATCACTAAATAATTTCTAGCCAGCTACGCGGGAGCCTCAGAACCACGCGAAGTGTTGTCTGGAGAAATCTTGCCCAGATATAACATTGAGACAACATTTAAAACCTCATTTAAGTGAACACAAAGAGAGGGCTCCTGGGTAAAAGAGACTTAATTAATCTCGTTTCTGTGTAGATACTTTTAATTAAATGTAACTCCACATTTTTTCCAAGTAGATTGGAAGGGTCGGGCAGTGTTGCTACTTGGTGGGGCTGAGTTGAGGGAAGCCAGCAGGTGGGTTCAGGCAATCAAAGATGCTGAGAGGTACACTGCCAGCTCAGGGCTGGGAACCTGGGACCTGGCGCTGCCTCCTCTCTCTCTCCACCTCCCCAGCCAGAGGTGCTTGAAAGCATAGACCTGCCTTCCTACTCATCTCCTGGATGCCTTCTTCTCCCTTTACCTCACAACCTCTTCTCTAGTTCAGACCCTTGATATCCCTCTCCTAGATTATGGTAACAGTCACTTAATGGTTTCCCTGTCCCCAATCTCAATCACTTTCAGTCAGTTCCAATTCATTCAGCTAAAAGACTCTTCCTAAAACTTTCATTGTAATGTTACTCCCTTGCCAATTACTCAAAATAAGTTCAATTTCTTGTGATTCAATGCAAGCCCTTTTTTCCTTCTGGCATGGACAGAGGACTGTATCTCAGGAGACTGGTCAAGCTTAGGAGTGGCTGTGGTATCTGGGGAAGAGATTGAGATGTGCTGGATCCTTGAAGACGTCTCCTGGGGGAGAAACGGACCAGAGTCAGACAGGCCAAACAAATCAATCTTAAGAGTCTGGGCATAGCTAAGAAATTGGGACTTGAGGCAATGGAAACTGAGGAGACTAGAAGAGAGGCAGAGTTCCAATTGCAGGTGAAACATAGAGAAATTCCATGAGCTCATGAAAGGTTAGCCACAGGGAATTTTTACAGAGAATCTGTTGCCTTGGGCGAAGGAGGGACCAATATAGTATAGACATAGATAGAATTACACCATAGTTGTGACAAAGATTGGTTGCTCATAAATACCAATGCTTCTCCTCTCAGTCCTGGCACACAATTAAACTGCATTGTCTAAGCTCCCTGACTCCTTTGCAGATAAATGGGGCCATTAAATTGAGTCTTGGCCAATGAAATGCAGGTGAAAAGATGCATCCACTTTCAGACTCAGACTCTAAAATCTCCTAAGAGGTCTTCTACATTATCTCTTTTGCTCAACACCTGGCTGGATAAAGTGGATCCAGGGAAGGGTTCTAAGGCTTTAGAGGAAGACAAAGACATTAGATAGATGGATCCTGACTGTTCGAATGACTGTGAGGAGCACAGCCTCCCTTCCCAACTCTGCTTACATTTCAGATTGTGATGTGGTTGAGAAATAACATTCACTATTCAAGCCTTTGAGATTTGGGGATTGTTTGAGATAGCAGTTAACCTCCTCTGACTAATATAATAGGTATCCTACATTGAGGGGCATCTAGGAGAAAAAGAAGGAGGTAGACTGGGACCACATTCAGCCTGTACAGTAGGGCCTGTGAAGACTGTGTCACAAGAGTAGGGCCACTTCTTGGCCCAGCCTGTTTCTTGGCCCTTCTTCCCTGTTCCTCTGTAATACTGAGGAGGTCCCCAATAACCAGAAGAAGAAACCTAGGGCAGGTCCTGCCTTGATGGGAGAAGGTTGGAGTATTGTATCAGTCAGATTTCCGCTGTGATATCCTTGCAACAACTACAGGTTTACAACAACAAACAATTACATTTCTCACTCACGGGTCTGTTTGTGATGAGGGTGGCGGCTCTGCTTCAGGCTGGGGACTGTGTTCAAATCTGCGTCACATGTCTCCAGTTCAGGGACTGGCAGCTTCAAGGCAGATTACAGAAGCACAGGCCACCAAATCAAACTGTCCAAACACACTTAAGCTTCTGTTCATGGCACATCCACTAACATTCCATTAATCAAAGCAAGTCACAATCCCGAGTCAATAGAGTGGAGATATTTATGCTGCAGACTGTGAGCCATGGCAGAGCATGAAAGAAAGCACTGTGGACAAATCATATAATGTACCATGAGCACCATCTTAAATAAGGCAGTGACCTGCCTAAAATCCAATGTCCCTGGGCCTGTAGGACTGTGTTTGTTTGAGTGATGTAAGAGTCTTCAGAGAGCTACGAGGATTGACCAGAGTGTTTTGGGTCACGGGAAGGGAAATTGGAGTCAAAAGCCATAGTTTCTAAGTGACCATGAACCTTTGGCAAGTCACTTCTGTCTGGACCTCAGTTTAAGTCTCCAGGACATGAGAGAGGTGGGCAGAATGTAACGTCCTTGTAGTTCATATGTCTGAAGACTTTAAGAAACTCAACTCTATGATCCTAAGCCATGATCTGTGAGAGGCTATTGTCTTCAAGCCAGGAAAACCAGTGATGTGTGCTCTGTCCCAGCAGAGTGTCTAGGAGAAGATGGTTTCTGGGAGAAGAAGAGTTCTCTGCAGAAGGACGGTGGGGAGCAGAGAGGAGCTTGAGAGAAGACTCAAGCATATTTCTCTGTGCACATCTAAAAACTCTTAGATCAGACTGCTCAGGGCCTGATAATTTTTCCATTAAGAGGAAATAATTTTCTGGTTCTGTTTTGGTTGTATTTATCTGCAGTTGACAGCATCAGCTGCCGCAGCCGTGACATACCGCCTGTCCCCCAGACCGGGCATGTGCTTGTGGGGAAAGGAAAGAGGCAGAGGTCTCAGCATCTCTCGGCCTGAATGAAGGGACCAGGCAGCTACAACATGACCCCAGTATCCATCTCACATGACCCACTGTGACCTCGGGTACCTCCCACTCCATTTTCTTCCCTAAAAAAGAAATGTAAACAATAACCCAACCAAGAAACCAACCGCTGTGCTATCTCCACCCCACCCCCCACCTCCTGCCTATCGCTTCTTCTAAGCCAGCTTGACAATAACCATTCATCATGAAAAAGAAAACAAAGTACGGAGAAACAAAAACCAATATAAGGCCGCAAATTGACGTCAAACTTTGAAAAATGGACTGAAAAATGGTTGTGCGGTGAGCTCTTTCTGCTTTCCAGAGCAGATGGGGCTGGGCACCTTCTGTCACAAATCCTTGTGGCCCCAAGTTCAACTTGGAGGTGACTACAGTCCAGGGAGCAGATTTGACTTCCAGAGGTGACATTGGGATAAGGAGAGGTGGAAAAGTCCTACGGGAATAGTGGCAAAGGAGAGCCACCTCTTGTGCTGGGGAGAATGCACGGTTTGAGTGGGCCGGGTCTGGGACAGGGTGATGCTGGCTCCATGCCATCCTTCTGGATTCTGTTCCCTGTGGAGCTGGGTGTGAGATCCTGACATATCTGGTTTCAAGAGAGGTCAAAGAAGGAAGAAATCACAGGTTTTGATACCTTGCACTTGTGTATAAAGGGCTTTACCAACTTCAAAGCATTTGCATAGGCATGATCTCACTCCAAGCAAGGCTGGAATAAAAGCAGAGCTGGAAATGAGGTGCGAAGATATTCTATGACTCACCCAGAGTCATACAACTTGTTAAGTGATAGGGTTGGACTTGAACCTAGGGCTTTCTGGCTCCAGAGCTAACGATCTTTCTTTTTGGGACACTTTGAACAGGCAGGAGTGTGAGGCATCATCAACAATATCGCTAAATGCCTGTTTTTCCGAGGGAGCAGGCAAGACCAGAGCGGAGAGCTGACTCAGCCGAGGTTCCGCAATCAGTTGGTCAGGGCTCAGGGTCCAGGGCCGGTGGTTCCTGATTCCCAACCAGGTGGAAGTGCCATGCCTGCAGAGTCCCAGTGAAGACCAGGAATCCTATGGTGGGATTCCCCGGGGAAGTGGCTGGGACTGCTACTGGTGAAGGCTAGATGGGACGGTTGGCTCCCGGGCTTTGTCTGGGGACATGGTGCCAGTTTGTCTCTTTGGAAAAGTCTGAGGCAGCCATAGGATGACGGAAATCTGAGGGGAACTGCGATCAGCTCCCGGTTAATAATGTGTGAAAAGAGGTCATTCTGTCTTCTCAGGAAACAACTTTCTCCCCTCCTTTCTCCTCTTAGAGTCATATACCTACTCTCCAAGCTGGTCACTCAGCACCCTTGGGCTGTCTTCAGATGCTAAGGACTCCCTTAGGCCCTGGCCCAGGTCTTATTTCATCAAAGAGCACTGGATATAAGGGGCACCTCTCAGTGTTCTCTGCCCGCCGGCAAGCTTCCCTCTCTCATGATCCATTTCCTTAGGGCCTGCACTCTGTAAGAGTATCCCGCTTATCTGACAGGCTCAGTGAAGGCAGACTGCCTGGGTTCAAATCCAGGTTCCACCACACATTAGCCTTGCATTCCTGGGCAAGTTAATTAACTTCTCTTAGCTTCAGTTTTCTTATCTGAGAAATGAGGATAATAATACTTATGTCATAGGGTTACTGGGAGTTTTAAATGAATTTATGTAAAGAACTTAGCACAATGCCTGAAGCATAATAAACATTCAATAAGTGTTAGTTATTTTTAGTTTTAAACCTGTTCATGCTCCTGTCTTGATGGAGGCTAATGACTCACTCCAAAGTTAAAATAGATGTGTTTTTACAGAGATCTAATTGAGGAAATGCCTTACCAGAAGAGTATGGAGATTTTAGTCCTAAATAACTTTTCTGGGGGTGATCTCCTTTGAGTGTTGGGGTCTCCCAGCTAAGCCCCTCAGAGCACATTGCAGGCTCCGGATGTGAATCATAAGTTAGACATTCAGCTGTCTGTCAAGACCTTCATTTGAACTAGAATTAACACCCCTCAGCCAAAGCATGGAGCAAGAGGTTTTAGAACCATAACTAGGTGATGAAGGGGACACAGGTGGGGAGTAAAATGGGAAAGGACAGCAGGACCCCATGGCCTGAGTACCATCTCAGCAGGGCAGGTAGGACATATGTGGGCTTTGCAATCTGATGACCAGGATTCCAGGACCCTCCCCTGCCTCCATTAATAATGTGCTTTTGGAGACAGTATTTAATAAGGTATTCTTTTTTTCTTTGCATAGCTTTTGCTTGAAGTCAAATAATTTTAGATTTGGTACATCTAAACTCTAATACCTATGAACTTTGTGGCCTTGTTTTTGGCAGAGCTATGGCTGTAGGGAGCAGAGATCCCTAGAAGAATATTTAAGTGTGCCTGAACGAGAGAAGTTGTTGAAGAAACAGACATCTCATAGGTCCAAGCGCAGGAGCTGCAGAGCTGTAAGGCTGCATGGGAAATAGTGGTGAAAGTGGGTTCAGGTCCATAGTACCTCTTAGAAACTGCTTCTCTGTCTCTCTTGGGCAGCTTGGTTTTTCTCACTCAGCATTTTGGCCTTTCTCTGTGCCTTTGTTCTGTTCTCTCTCCATTCAGTCAGCTTGCTTACACTGCTTACTCTTCATTTCTACTCATAATTTCAACTTATTTGTGCCTATGGCCTCCTCAGCCCTGTCTGCAGACTTTCTGCTATACCACCTGCTAGCAACAATGGTAGTTTTCCTCTCAGTGTCTTTGCTCAAACCTCAGAAAGAACCTGATCTTTTTCAACCTCTCAGACCATAAATCACTGTGGATCAGTTTCTCTTAGGTTCTGTGTCCACCATTTATCCAGTCATCTGAGGCTGGAAGGATGGGGTCCTGTGCTGTTTTGGCAATGGGGGTTTGTGCTGGGGTAGTTTCCCTTATAATGGGCTGTAGATGGGTTGGGAAGTAATCAGCAACCCTAGGACAGGTAGGCAAGTCACAATGTCTCAACAACAAACTCTCCAGATTCCTTATCTGGAAAGCAGATTATTATGTAGATTAAATGAATCAGTCAGTTAAAGTGTCCACCATCCCTCCTCCATCCCCACAGCCACTTTTTTTTATCTACCCCTTTACCATGTATCCCTTGGACTAATCCAAAAGTTCTCCAACTGGATTCTTGGCCCCCAACTTTGCCCCTCTCCCCATTGAATCAAATCCATTTTCCACAGAATTGCCATAGTGAGCTTTCTAAATGCAAATTCGAAGAGCTGCAAGATCAAGTGCTGGTGAGGATGTGATGAAACAGGCATCTTATATTTTACTGATGGGACTGTAATATTGCTATAATTTTAATGATTAGCAATCTAGCAATATCTATTAAAATTAAAAATACTATAATCTTTGATTTTTGCATTCCCACTTTTGGCACTCTATCCCATGGAAATAAAAGCACCCATATGTAATCCTTACCCATATGGGTAAGGCTATTTACTGTAGCATTATTTTTAGGTGTCAACATAATTAATAAATTTATTTAAATAACCTGAATATTCAACGGTAAACGGTTGAATAAATTTTACTACATTCATGCACAGGAAAATTATACACATTTTAAAAATGAGTTAGTTCCACATCTATTGACTAGAAGGTATATCACATTATGAGATAAGCAGCTTGCTTAGTAAAGGGTATGATGTATTTTTGAAAAAACAATTAGTACAAACAGTAGCATATTTATGTGTGTATATGTTCATATTTGCTTGATGAGCATGGAAACAAGTATGGGAAATTACTAGGTGTGGAGCAGTGTTTTTTAGCTTTCGTAAGCATCATAATCACCAAAAGAGCTTGTAGCAGATTGCATTCTTTCCTTTTTTTCTCCATTCTTTTTTTATTAAGAGACAACTGACATATAACATTATATTAGTTTCAGGTATATGATGTAATGATTCTATATATGTATATATTACAAAATGATCACCACAATTAGTCTAGTTAACAGTCATCACCACATACGGTCACAATTTTTTTTCTTGTGATGAGGACTTTTATAATCTGCTCTCTTAGTAACTTTCCAAATATATAATACAGTATTATTAACTATAATCAGATGGCATTTCTAACAAGCTCCCAATAGATGCTAAAGCTTTTGTTTCAAAAACATATTTTGAGAACCACTGGTGTAGAGGAGTAGTAGAAATGGAGTGGGAGAAGTTATGAAAATTTTCTCTATATAACTTTACACTCTCTCACTAGTTTTAGTACCCAGTGTAGCTGTTATCAATTTTGAAAAGGAATATAGTAAAAGAGAGGGGAAAGATTCTAAAAAAGGAAAGGAAATCTGCTTAGCACACATCGCTCACTTTCCTAACATCCTTAGTGGGTCCTGTTGCACACAGGATAAAGTCCAAACTCATCAGCATGGAGTCAGGCCTTTTGGGGTTGGGCTCCTGCCTTTGACCTCTTTGTCTGCCTTTCGTCTGGCAGCGTTTGGCCAATCTCCCCTGTAGCTGCACAGAGCTGCTTGCCACTCCCAAGTGTGCTCAGTTGCACACAGCCTGGCTTTGCCTATGTAGCTGCCTATGTGAGCTCCTCAAAGGCAGGGGCCGACTTGCTTGTCTTTGGATTCTCAGCAGCAAGTGCGGTTCTATGCAAATATAGTAGGTGCTCAATAAATTTTGTTGAATAGGACAATGAATGAATAAACAGTAGACATCCAAAGAGAGATGCTGAATTTGAACTGCCTATGTAGAGTTAACCCTGCACTGCCAAGCATTTTCTCCTAGTGGGCGGGCTGTTCCTATGGTTCCCAGGTGCCCGTGCATCAAGGAAATGCAAATAACCCAAACCCAGGCAGAATGGGCAGGTGCATGTTGAGGAGTCTGTGCTCCAGACACACCTGCTTCTCCTCAAAGCTCTTCAGCCCCTCCTCAATATTCCTGAACCCACTCAGTCTAAGTGGGTAATGGCATAGGGAGGTTGAAGGGTGCAGGGAGGTCCCTGTGATTTAACAGGGGGCTGCATCATTATGCTAATTTCCCTTTGGAGCAAGAGAATTTTTATGAATGAATGGGTGCCGATGACTGTGGGTGTGTGGGCGTGTGCACACTCATCTATAATTAATGATAAAACCTCATTTGTGTGGTACTTTACAGTTTGTAAAGTGTTTCACATCCATTATCCCATTAAGTCCCCATGAAACCTTATGATTTGTACAAAGCAAGTATTGTCATTTCCATTTTTCTGATGAAGAAAATAAGGCATTGAGAGTTTAAGTGACTTGCTCAGGATTGCACTTTGCGGACGCCCACCAAGATATAGAACAACAGCATTGCCTGGCCCTGTTTCCAGATGCTGAGCATGGACAGGAGCCTTCAGGGACTCACCTAATTCAGGAGGTCCTCTTTCCTGAGACCCAATCACCCCCCTGAGGACGGCACCGCTCCAGCATCCTTGTGCCCTATTAGTTAGCTCATCACTCATCAGACAGCTTTTGAATTCTGTGGTAAATAGGAAATATATATTTGCTCTTTGACCTTGGTTCCTGACAAAGAGCTTCTAAGTCCTTTGGAATTTCCTGGGTGATAAGAGTGTATTTTTGTATGCTAATGAGATGACTGGTAGCAGGGAGCACCTAGATAGCTTCAGGATGGGGACTGGTCACCGGAAAGACTAAGCCATGATTAGAAGCTTGGGACTTTCAACAACAACAGCAGCAATAATAATTATGTTAAATAATATAGTTGAGAGGGCATGCTCACAGAAAAGATGCCTCTTTAACTGGGTCTCACTGGGTCCCAACTGAGCCTCAGAGGCCCCAGGAGCTCATTCAGATGTTTGTAGATGTGCCTCGGGGTGTCTGAGTTGACCAGTTCAGCCTATTTTTGTTTGAGGATTAGTATCTGATGTGCGGGCCACTCTTCCACAGGACCATGAGCACGTGAGAACAGGAAGAGCCTCTGAAAAGAGGGCCAGCCTCTTGAGGGCACTGGGACAACTAGTGGGGGAGCATGGGGATACATTTAGGGGATAAGGTGCAGAGTAACACAATCAGGGGGAAAGTGCAGGACTCAACCCAGCGGTCGCTATTCAAGAAGAGGGTGGGTGGGCTTTAGCTGGGAGATGCCTACCCCTTTCAGGGCTGGAGGTGGGGACTCACTATAAATGTACCACTCCTATGTCTACTCTTCAGTCTTTCAAACTCTGACACTTTCTTTTTCATATCTGTGCTACTATCTACTATGGTCTGAATATATCCCCACAAAATTCATACATTGAGTCTTAATCCCCAAGGTGATGGTATTAAGAGACAGAGCCTTTAGAAAGTGAATAGATCATGAGGATGGAGCCCTCATGAATGGAATTAGTGCCCTTATAAAAAGGGCCCAAGAAAGCTCCCTGGACCCTTCAACCATGTGAGGATACAGCAAAAAGGTATCATTTATGAACCAAGAAGAGGGCCCTCACGGGTCACCAAACCTGCTGGCACCTTGATTTCAAACTTCTTCGCCTCCAGAACTGTGAGAAATAAATTTCTATTGTTTATAAACCACCTGAGTTATGGTATTTCATTATAGCAGCCCTAACATACTAAGACACTATTATTCCTCTTTTTCTTTTTCAGTTGCTGGCTCTTTAGAAGGGGCAATAGAAAAAGCAAGGGTTTTGAAGCCCTGCCTTCCCTACTTACGAGCTATATGACCTAGACTAGTCCCTTAGCTTCTCTGGGCCTCATTTTCCTCTTCAGTGAAATGTGGATGATGATAATAGTATCGAATTCACAAATTTATTATGAGGACTAAGTGGATTAATGCCTCGGGCCTGGCACATGGAAGCTACATGAGGAATTTGAGTTCTCTCCCCCACTGAACATGATTCTCCTTCTTCTTCCCTCTGACCAGATATCAGAACAGCCACCCACCCACGGAATGCCTAAGGAGTGCACCTGTCAATGTGCATTTTTCCTTTCTTTTAAAAATGTAGAGAACTAAATATAAATAGGAGCAGCCCCCTCCCTGGTGAAAAAGTTTGGTCGTGGTGGCAGGGATGAGGCCACTTAAAGGACAAGAGGAGAATTGGTGATGGAAGTCAGGAGAGCAGGAGGAATAAGCTCCCAAGGCAGCCGTATTGACTCCCTCCTGTGTCATCAATGTCCATCCAAGAGATCATTCTAGAACCTTCAGAATCATATTTGACTCCCCTTTCCCCCTTCTTCCACATTAAATTTGTTATTCTTTCTACAAATATATTTTTTTAGTGCCTACTATGTGTAAGACATTATTCTACATCCTTCACTTCTACTCAAACACATCCCTCCTATGATCTTGCCTGAAGTTGGATCTTCATTAATTGAATGTCTACAACACAATTCTCTCAGTTAATCCTCTCATCACAACCACAAAGGAGGTATTACCCAGTATTCCCATTTTACACGCAGAGGTCCTGGAGATTAGTGAGGCTGAAGGACCCGCCCGGTGTCGCACTGTTAGTGAATGAGGAGCCAGAATTCAAATCCAGGTCATCTGTCACCTAAGGCTCCACACAGGCTTGTCTCTTGCTAGGACTATTGCGGTGGCATCCCCATGCTTCCCTACCCCAAGCCATCCTCCAGGCAACCGTCAAAATGACCTTTGTAATGTTCCAACAGCTTAGGTGGCCTTTCCAAGACCTTGCATGCTTTCCTCGCAAATCTTTCCAGCCTCATCTTCTGGTGCTTCCCTCCCAGCACCCAGCTGGAGCCACCACTCTCCATGTAGGCTGTGCGTTTCCACACTTCAATGCCTTGCACATGCAGTTTTTACTCTCTTCTCTAAATAGCAAACGAACACTCACCTCCTCCACGAAGCCTCTCTCAGCCCTCCAGGAAGATCCAATAGTTCTACCCTGTGTTCCCACATCACTTGCCTCAAGTCTTTGCTATAGAGCCCGGCCTACAGAGGATCACATTTTTTTTTTTAAATTCCTGGCCGAGTCTTATTTACCCTTGTATTCCCAGGGTCTTGTATAGTCAGTAGATGGCACATGAAAATCTTCTAGATGCTTTTGTTGAGCTGAGTTAAAGTCGAACTGTCAGAGACACCCCCCATCCCAAATACTTCTCACTTGAGTCCGCTTTCCGGGCACTATGCTTTACAAGAGCCGTGCCCAGCTGTTCCGCCTCAAAATCCCTCCTGGGTCTCATTCCTTCAGGAGCTTTTGACAGAAGAGAGTCAAGTCATCCCCAAAGTGTTGGCACCATTATTGCCTAACTCCGTGATTGTGTTGGGTCTCTGACCTCTCAGAATCCCTGTGGCACTGCAACTCCGCATCCCTCCCAGCACCTCATCACCCCTAAAAGAAGAAAGTAGAGAATGTAGACTGACTCCCAGGAATTGTCCAGATGGCATAATGCTGGCCATGTGTGGGCAGAGTAATGAGCACCATCCCACGGTAGGAAGGAAGTCACGAGGCACAGGATCATTCAGGGAGCAGAGCTTTGTGCCTTCTCTAGGAAGGCTGCCGGCCTTCCCTGGGACTCTGGATGAGAAGAAGAGCCTTGGATTCCCCTGGTCCTCCTGGACTTGTGTGAGGATGGGGAGCTCACATTCACTGCATGCTTCTCCTGACCTTATAAACTCCATTACCACTAACCATCACAAACTCTAAGGGTGATCGTATTACCCTCACCTCGCTGAAGAGGAAACTAAGCTCGGGCGGTACATGTCCACGGTCAGCAGAGAGCAAGCTGGTGATGTGGGGTTTGAATCACTCTCTGAGGAAAGGCCTAAGGCGGAAGAATCTCTTGGATATCTGAAATGATTTGACCTGTGATAATGATGGCTATTGGGATCCCTGAATCTAGCTAATCCTGGTGCAGGAAACCCAGCCCTCTCGGAGCTTTGCTTTATAGTCACACTATTCCTAGCTGGCTGCCCATTGAGTGCGGACTGATTTTGCCAGAGAACAAAGACGTACCCAACCCTGACCAATTTCTCCTTCTGCTCTTTCACCTCCCGCCCCCAGCTTCTTTCCAGTGTCAACAGAGTGCTGACAGACTCTCTCTTGCCCAAACTTTAGTAAGGCTCCTCTGACCTCTCTTCTCTGCTAGGCTGTGACCTTTGGCTTCTGAGTCCATCCTTGCAAAGTCCAGTTTTAACAAGGATCCTGCTAAGCCAGTTTAGAAAAAACCCTACCACACACACACATACACATGCCCTGCTTGATATCTGGTCATCCATTTCTGCCTTCAGCAACAATCTCTCTACCCTTGAGGTCTCCTTGGTAATTTTCCGCTGACCTCCTCACTCTGCTCCTTGACTATAAATCTTCACTTGTCCTTGCTGGATTTGGTGTTGAGCCCCATCTCTCTTTTCTATCACGATAGTGCTGAATAAAGTCTTCCTCACCATTTTAACAAGTGTCAGAATACTTTTTCTTTAACACTGCCCCCACATGCTGAGCTTGAGTAGAGACAGAGAGAAGCAAAAGGAAGTGAGTCATCTCACACCTTCCCACTCCTGTCCGTCTTTGGTCCTGACTGCCACGGTGAGTGGGAGCTGCTGCAGGAATCAGGGTGGGGCTCGAGCCTCAGGACCCCAGAATCCAGTAGGCAGAACAAGAATAAGCTGGCCCTGAAGATCAGGCTGCCTCAGGGTGGTGTCTTCCTGGTAACTGGAGCTACCAGTCTGTGTAGTGAGTCTGGATTTTCCCACACATGCTAGTTTACAAAGAATGTCACGCTATTCTATTTACTTTTTAAAGTAAATGAAATCTGATGTTGGGGTCCCATACCACCATATTGGCAGAGACTTCCCAACCCTTTCTCTTGGGCCAGGGTGTGCACAGAACAAGCACTTGAGAGGCCTTCGGTCTTTGATCCCTGCTGGTCCCCGCTGGTCCTCACTGACATAAACTATTTCTAGGCCAATATGGACCTGGAGGGTGTCCACTTCTGTTGCTTTCCTACCAGATTTGGGAATAAGAAGGGACTCATGCTAAGGCTCCTTGGACGAGCCAACAAGACATTCCCTCTAAGATCCTCTCCCCTGGCTAGCCTTGGAAATCTCTCCCTTCCCCTGGATTTACTTAGTCCTCTTCCTTCCTTCTCTGGAAGGCTTGGCATAATCCACCCAAGAAGCCAGGGATGTAAGTTGTCTTCCTATAACCTGTTTCAGGAAATGGTTGGCTTCTTGAAGAGGGAGAGAAAATGACTTTCAGAACAAAACACAAATTAACATCTCAATAAATCATCTTGCCTGAGCTTCTCTTCACCAGGAAGACATGAAGGGGTGTTCACATTGCCAGGTTCAGAGAAGCAGGAGGGGGATTGCAAGGAGTGGGCCTTGGAGCAGGGTGAAGGGCTTTAATAAAAAGAGGAGTTTTCATAAAAGGAGAAGCATTACCTGTATTTTCCTCTCCCAGTGTCCCGAACCACCAGCTGGGAAGGGGAACAGGCTGGTATACCTTCCCCTGAGAGCTTGGCCGAGGTTTAACGAGGCAGTGTGCTTGTTTATAGAATTCGAAATGGGGAAAGGGTTCAGAGGGAAGGGTGGAAGATAATAAAACTCCTGCTGAAAATACCAGCTGGGGGCCGAGTAAAGGATTCTGTCCCTCTGCTTATGTTGGGATCTGTGCGTGAACTGGGGGCCTTTCTGCAGGGTAGTGAGTTCTGCAATGACCTCCTGGCAGTGTCCATTCCTCCGTGCGTGTATGCGTGCATGCGTGTTGTGTGTGTGTGTGTTTGCATGAGTGCACACACGCACGTGTGTGAGATCTTGGGCTGTGCAGGGTGCCAGGGGACCTGGGGGAGTGGCTGTGTGCCCACCCACCTTGAACACACTATGCTAATGAATGAGGCATTACAATGCCATTCCCCCAGGGCCCCAAGCTCAGATCACATCTCCATTAATACACTCCTGGAGTGCATTGTGATTGGCATCGCTACAATAAACAGTAAATGAGTGAATAATAATTGGCCATCTATTTGAAAGTGTTGCTGAGGTTGCCATGACAATCACACCTTTTATTAAGCTTTATTAAGCTGCAGCTGCAGGGAGTGAGGTGGTGGGAGCCCAGCCTCCTAAGGCACCCTGCAGAGGGTCTGACCTGCTCGGTGACCTTTCCCAGGAGCTCTTGAGGTACAGAGGCCAGATGTTGGGGGGGGGGTTGCCTTTTTTTTTTTTCTTTTTTTCTTTTTTTTACCATTCACCTTCTCTGGGGCATTTGGGAGGAGTCATTTAAACCACAACTAGAAAAGAAAAGGATTTTCTCCTGTTCGTTCCCTTCCTCAAACACTTGGGGAATGGGAATGGAAGACAACATTGTTTTATTTTTCCCGTGAGCATTTTCTCCCCTGACCATTTGTAGAAATTTAAATTAGAGAAATTCTGAAAAATAAAATTTATTTTAGGTGCAAAATTTATATTCATTTTATTTTAGAATGATGACTAAAATCTTTCAGATAAGGTGCTATTATCCTGTCTTTATTATTCCTCTCCCTCTCCACCCTCCACCAATGAATTCTACATCTTTTATGCGAGGAAAAGATTTTAATGTGAAACTACCTAGAATATCAGATCATTGTAATTCCTGTCCACCAGGAACAAGCTGTGCAAGAGTATAAGACACATTACCATTTCTGTGCATGAGAGAGAGAGAGAGAGAGAGAGAGAGAGAGAGAGAGAGAGAGAGAGAGAGAGAGAGAAGAGATTTAGGAACTTTGTTCTCTGTTGGTGGGTCGTGCCCCTTAAGAATCCTGATCTCAGTGTTGGTGGATATGTTCCAAGGCGGCAAAGGATTAAGTGAAGGACCATGGAGAGAGGCAGGAACATTCCTTCATTTCTGTGGTTTTAAGACAAGTAGCTTATCGTTATACCTGCTCAGAACTGTTGGCGTTCTGCAGCATGAGGAGTCAGGCTTGAAAATGTTCACAGTCAAATCAGGGAAACATTAACTTAAAATATTTTTCCTATAAAAAGTATATGTTATATAGTCTGTAGTTTATTTCAAAATACTTCTGTATAGAGAGTGAGTAGAGTTGCCAAATTTAACAAATAAAAATACAGAACACAGTTAAGTGTGAATTTCAGATAAATATCAAATAGTTTCTTAGTATAAGTATGTTCCAAATATCATATATATTTTCTCTGGCAACTCTGTGAGATACCTTTTGATATGAATTCTAGGAGGCGATTGGTTAAGGTGTGAAGAATCCTAGTTGACAATACGATTGTCGCTCTGGATCCGTGGCGATTGGTTCCAGGACCGCTGAGGACACCTGACTCCGCTAGGCTCAACTCCTTTAGTAAAATGGTGCAGTATTTTGAATATCACCTATGCACGTTCTCCCGTAAACTTTAAATCATTTCTACATTACTTGTATACCTAACACAATGCAAATGAAATGTAAATAGTTGTTATGTTATGTTGTTTAGGAGTAATGACAGGGGAAAAAGTTCGTACCTGCTCAGCCAAGATGCAACCATCGCAGGCCTAACTACACAGCATGCGTCAGCAAAAACATGGCATTTTTTCCCCCAAATATTTTTGATCCACGGTTAGTTGAGTGTATGGGTGTGCAGCCCATGGAGATGAAGGCCGACTGTATGTAGCCCAGGGCTGGTTGGTGAATATCTGAAAGACTCCAGACAGAAGCCACACTCTGGCAGCTGCTGCAAGACTTTCAGCTATTTTTATCTCTATCAACCCAGAGGCTTTGCTAATGAGTGTAATGAATGTTGGAAATGTTTTCCTTTGTTCAAACAAGTAGAATTTAAGAAGTATGTATTGACCAGGGGTATACATGAGGTTTCCCTGACCTGTATGGGAAAGGTATATACATTTCCTGAGGCCCGTGGTAACATATGCTCTTTGGGATGGCATCCTAAGATTTTAAATCAGTTCTATTTGTAGACACTAAACAGAGAATTTCAGGGCCTGACTCCTAACCCACCTCAAGAATGTTGCCACATCTTCATGCAATATGCTGTCACATGACCTCAAAGGTCAGAAGGCTGGGACTTCACTGAGTTTATTGGTTACACTATTTGTTTGAGGCCAGCTGGCTAATAAATATTTGTATGCACGAGAGAATTCAGCCTGAAACTTGTTTTTATTGTCATATACCACCTGGGAATGAGAGCACGCCCTCAACTATCTGCAGAAAGAATAAAATTGGTTTAGGTTGGTCTGTAACAGAAGAGAATCTTGCAGTAACCAAGGCAAATCTTTGGTTCTCAGAAGTATGTGAATAAAAGCTAGGGAATTTGCAAGAAGCAAAAAGTGCTGAAAGGACTAACTGAACGAATAAAATGGATTTCTTGGGGTGCAAAAACTATATTCAGGGGATCTTTTCTATTCTCTCTCTTTTTTTAATTAACATTTTAATTATTTTAAGTGTTTAAGTCAGTGGCATTAAGCCATTTACAATGTTGTACCAACCACCACCACTATTCATAATCTACTTTCTATTTCTATGAATTTGTCTATTCTAGGTGCCTCATACAAATGGATTCATACAAAGTTTGTTCTTGTCTGGTTTATTTCATTTAGCACAATGTTTTCAAATTTCATACATGTTATAGCATGTATTAGAATTTCATTCCTTTTTAAGGCTGAATGATATTCCATTGTATGTAGAGACCACATTTTGTCAATCCGTTCACCTGTTGAGGGACATTTGGTCAGAGAATCTTTTCTAACAGCAAGTGAGCATGGGATTTGGGGTCAGAAGGCAGTTCTGAGCTCTGCCATTCCTGCGTGACCTTGAGCAAGTCACTCAGCTTCTCTGAGTTCTATTTTTCTTATTTTTTATGTTCATGCTTTTCTTTTTCTACTTAGATTTTTGTTGTGAAAAATCAAATACAATAATATATGTAAAAAAGCCTTATAAAGTAAAGGACTATGTCATGTGTTATTTTGATTTTTGTCCATGTTATGGGCACTAGAAAACACCAAAAACAAAACCTTTTTCCACTTCATTCTAATGCTGGCGATTTTGTCTGTTCTCAATGTTTTGCCTATTTCTCAAACACCATTGAATACAAACACCTTGAGGCTTCGTATCTTGTAGCTCAATTTATTACAAAACTTTGAAATATTTAAAGGTAAATTCAATTAGTAAAAGTGTAATCACTGCCTGAATAAACTATACTTTAAATTTTAATATGCCAAAGAGGATCTTTTTATGAGCAGAACAAGCTCTATGTTATACATTTTTAATGCTCCTAAAGTTACAAAGTGACATGCAATCTATAAAAGATACAAAAAAATATCATGTTCAATTTCACATTCCTCAGTCAGAGCAAATGAACTCATATTATTCAATGGCTTCTACAGTTTCAGACATTTTACGTGTTTAATCACTCCCATTTTTTTCTAGGTTAACTAGTATAAATTAGCTAATTAGAAGAAAGGAGTTACAACAGGTTTACGCCCCAAAGTTCAAAGGAGAAGAGAAGACATTTGCAAAGAAGCTGCACCTTGACACCAAGTCACTACCCTGCAGCAACACAATTGGATTGGCCTCTGCTGACAGGTGGGTCCCAGCTGGGCCCAGTCTCAGGCTAGTCCTGGATTTGGGTTCTTGTAAGCAGTTGCCTCCATTGGAGAGATCAAGTGCTCAGCTCTGTGGGATGGCGCGGGGTCGGGAGAATGGACGGAGCAGGTGGGATGGTGTAAGGTCTGGTCTTCAAAGAAGCCAGGAGACTACAGCAGCCTCTATTTTCCAGCCAATACCCAGGCCTCAGGCACTTGCTGACAGCCCTGAACCTGTGCCAGAAGGAGAGGAAAAGGCAAAGAAGAAAGAAAAGATGAAGAGCATGTTCACAAAGCAGCCTCACCTTAGCCCATCCACACTGTCTAATTTTCTGCTGGGCTTCCAGCTCACGGGAGACGTGAGGCCTCAAGTTGGCTAAGTTCTCTCACCTGCGGTTTCTCAGACACTTGGAAGGCCAGTAATTACCCAGTAATTACCCCGTTTATTGCCTCATTACCGGTGACCACCTTTTGGCAGGCATTTCCCTGGGAAGGTCTCTTCCCAGCATTGGTTTCTCAGCACTGGGAAGGGAGCAGGCAGGCCTGCTGGGCCCTGCTGCTGCAGCCACACTGAATTGTGTTCCCCACGTACTCCCTCATCCCACCCCAGCTTGCCACCCTCTTGGCCTTGTACCAAGCACTCCTCGCCTGCTGGCACTAATGATGAGCTGGCTCGGGTGGGTCACACTAGAACCACTTCCTCCCATTTAATGTCAGCCCATCTCACCCCTCCCATCTCCATCACAACGGCAAAGGTTCCACCAGGAGTCTCCTTAGCATCTAGTTCCCCCCTGTACCTTCCCTGATGCCCCCAACTCCTGCACACACACTGTGGCTTCAGGTGTTTGGTTCAAAGGGCCCATCTGGAGTCTTTTAGGCACTTCATCACACAGCTTCACGTTCTCACCCAGGGACCTGCAGGAGCAAGTTTGAGCACATCTCCCCCTCTGGTGGGCAGCACTTAGGAGCTTGTGGAGTAGGGGTGGGGATGGTTAGGCTGGGAGGAGCTTGTAGCTTCTAAGCAAGTGACATCTAATATTGAATTGGTCATAGGACAATGAAGCTGAAAAAAAGAACTTGTGATTTATTTATTTATTTCAGGAATACAAATGAATAAATCTTTTTGGGAGATGAGGTGGGGATTTGGCATGAGTTTATGACCAACAGCTTGGAGGGACCTTGAAGATCATCTAGTCCATGTCCTTCTTTTCAAGGGAAAGAACAAGGCCTGGGGCATAGTGTCAACGCAGGTGCACCAGATCATCACTGGAGACCCAGCTCGTCACTCCCAGTGCAGAGCTACGCCCTCTGTGGGCAGACATCTTACTGTGCACATTCCAGTCAGCTGTCTGTTTAACTGTGGCTTGTGTAGGGTCCTGGAGCCATCCTCCCACCATGAGCCTGGGACCTCACATAATGGCTGAAGTGTCTCTTTTTAGATGTCTCCGTGATTCCCTCCTCCTTCAGCTTTTTTTGTCACTGTTGCGCCTGGGGCTCCAAAGGACTCCTATTCTCTCTGGCCTGGCAGAACATTCCACAGTTCACCTCCCCGAAAAGCATAGAATGTTTTTCCACACTTCCAGAAAGACCACTCTTGCCTATGAAGATACTGCTTATACTCAGCCTGAGGTAATTTGGGCCAGACCGGCTCCTAACAGCAGTGTCAAAACCGGAAGGGGCCATGGGGCGGAGGTCCAGGCTCCTTTTTGCATATACTCTGCTTTCAAGTGCAAGGTGGGACCTGTGCTTGATCTTCTTGTCTGCAGCTTTGTCTCTACAGAAGCCCTCGTTGCTAAGTTACCACAGCCCCTTGCATGCAGCCTTTATTGCTGAGGAAGGGGAGACGCACAGATGGCTTCAGACTCCTGTGCAAGTGGTGCTCAGGGCCTCGGGCCAGCAACCTTTGTTTAGGAAGAGGACTTTATCCCATCCATCCATCCATCCATCCATCCATCCATCCATCCAACAAACATTTGTTAAACACTGCCCACACGCCAAGCTCCATGCCAGGCAGTGAGAACGCAGGAGTGAGCCCGCCATCCCAGTCCCATCTGGTAGCCCACTCCACTCTGTTAGCTAAGCTCCAGCTATCCAGCTCCCTAAGGCAACGACGTGGGACACTATATAGCGGTCACTGTTCTAAGAGCTTAACACATCTACTGATTTGATCCTACAGCTGTCCCATGAGGTGATGGTTCCATTAGTATCCTCATTTTACTGAGGAAGCTGAGGCACAGAGAGGGTGCCAACAATTCACTAGTCAACAGCTAGTAAATGGCAGAGCCAGGATTAAAATCAGTATATCTGATTCCCAGGTATGTCCTTTTAACCATAAATTCCACTGTGGAGATTAGTCTTTATCCAGAGCAATAGAAATAAATAGAGAATTTTAATCTGGAGGTTAACATAATTGGAAGCTAAAAAAAATCAGACTTACTATTATATGGAAAGTAATTTGGATCAGCCCAAGAGTGTATGAAGATGGGCCCATAGGAAGTTTCTGCAGGGATCCATGTGAGAGATGATGTAGTAACAATCATGGAGGGAATGGAGCTGGGAAGAATTGGACCAATAGAAAAATCATGTAAATGTTTATGGACTGGGTTTAAATTTCTCATTTTCCAGTGTCTATTTTCAGCTATGCTACTTTTCTGCCCCTTGGCACCTTGGACAAAGTCTTTAATTTTATGGTCACCTTTGGTATTGAGAAAACACAGTTTAGTCAAGTATACATTTCAAATCCCAAATCAGAATCAAATTTCATCTGCTCCACTTTTTGCAACCCTGACCAAGCTTTGGATCTGGAGCAGAAACGATGTATAGTCTTGTCTTTCATATTCTTCCCACTTCAGTACCTGTTGTAGAGTGGAGGCAGTGAGACTGGTCTGGTTAGGGGGTAGGTCTCCTCCTCCTCCTCGTCTGAGTCTATTCTGCCTGTGTTAAGGCTGGCAGGGGAGACAGAGCCACTGTGAGACCAGAAGATGCCTTGCTGAGAGTAGTTCCTTACCCATAGAATGCACTCATAAATCTGTGCAGCATAAATGAATGAACAAGTATATTTAACAGTGAATAAATAAATTTATGATCCTATAGGTAATGTGGTAATGTCTGCTCTAAAATAGAAGCTCACAGAGGACAGGTACTCTCTGCGTCTGGGTGTGTGTGTATGTGTGTGTGTGTGTGTGTGTATGTAGATAGACAGACAGACAGACAGATAGAAAGACAGACAAATAGATAGATCCTTTTCTTTGGGCTTTGCAACATTCAGCATCCAGCACAATAGTAGACTTTTAAGTGATATTTGATAGTGATGATTCTGGCTTTCAGTGCTCTATGGTCCAACATGCCTCTACAATTTTCACTCCCCTGCACAATTGTTCTGCCTCAGTAAAACTCATTACTTTCTAGTGCATTTGGTATCTTTTTTGATGTTGCCTGTATATGGGGGCCGAAGTGAGGTATCTCCCAAGAATCTGTAGATAAGGGAACTAGGATTGTCTGCCAAGAATTAAACTTTAAGATCTGTATAGAGCAGAGATATGCAAAGTCACCTTCAGGAGACAGAATGGTTCCCTGGGTGGCAAAACTTGACAGTAACCTGATTGAATGTATTAACACACCTACAGGAAGCATGTGTTAATCAGAAGTGACACTGCTTAGCCACAATGCATAAAGAAAAGAGAGTCACCAAGGCAATGATCATACAAAGGAGACAGAGTTTGGCCCAACAGACTTGCAGGATTCTGGCCAGTCCTGTTATGGTGATGGAAGTGGGCACCATGGCCATTATATTTCATATATTTTCATCTCAGCTAGTCAGACCATCCCTACTAGAGTGATGGACACATCAATTCTTCTTAGTGTGATGTTACTATCCTTTAAATTTATCTAACTCTTTTTTGTTTTTATTACTTGGATAATGCTTTACACGTGTGCTGCACAGTAAGAACTCAACGAACACGAGCTGTTGTTAGTATTATGATTATGAGTTGACTTTCTACAAAAGGAGAGGATGCAATCATCAAATAAACAGAACTACTCTGTCTTGGGACAATATAATTCTTGATAAAAAAATAAAGAAAAGGGAGTTCCTAGTTTACATATGTTAAATGTTAATGTTAGATAGCCTCTAAAACATGACTCTTCTTTGTGGGCTAACAAAATCAAATGCTTCAGCCTGTGAGATTGACAACCAAACCTTGGGTGGGGTGAATTCTTGAAGGGATTGAACGTCACCCTAGGAAGCTTCTTGGAGACTGCCAGCTTGGAGTGAAACAAGTCTGTGCCCTGGCCCTGGCCACCCCAGCTTCTCATTCCATCTAAAATCTACCCTTTCTAGAAAGCTCAGCTTTGCCACTCTCACCAGTGAAGCAGACAATGTCTGCTCCCTCATCTAAATCCCTTAGCATCTGCCCTCTGCACCCCATGAAGCTCAGTGCATGTGGCAGGAAGTGAACTATGGGAGTTAAACTTTTGGGTATATGAGTTATGAGCCCTGCAGTTGAACTAGCTGTGTAATTTTGGACAAGTAACTTAATCTCTCTGTGCTTCAGTTTCCTTCTCTGTGAAATAGGTATAGAAATTGTGCTGACCTCATGGGTATCACAAAGCTATGTGAGCTAATGCATGTAAAGCCCTTGACACCATGCCTGTTACATAGCAAGTGTTCAATAAATGTGTCATTGCTGTGAGTTTGTTGCTTTTTTTTCTAAGTACATATCCTGTCTCTGCAACTCATTGGTGAGTTCATTATGGTAAAGACTGTGTCTGTGAGCTTTAATTCCTCTACTCATAAAGTGGGAACAATAATAACCATTTGCCATAGGTTTATTGGGAGAATAAATTACATAATGTGATAAAGAGCCCAGTTGGTGCCTATGCATATTAGGTGTTCAATAATTCCTTTTTGTTGTTACTATTATTGAGTATTATTATACTTATTTGTAGGCCCTCTGCTTGGCACAGATCTTGAACATAGCTGGCTGAAATGCATATGTGCTTGCGTAGTGCTGACAGAAGTCCTTTCACACGATGATAGAATGATGGAGCTCCCCTTTCTGAGGTGGTTAGAGCTAATGCACAAGAGCTAATGATTTGATTCCTATGAACTTTGAAACCGGCTATGTGGGAAATGGTATATGGGCCAAGTACTTGGACATCGCCATGCCTTTACATATTGCTGTGCCATCTGAGATGCCCTCCCCTATTCATCCGCTAAGACCCAATCACATATTATTGTTTTTGCCCTTTCTGACTTTCTCCCTCCATTGCACATCCCTTTACCTCTCATTGTTCCTTCTAGCTTCTCACGCACATATGATATGGCATGAATCAGATCTTATCATTCATTCATTTATCCATTCATTCATTTATATACATATACACATGTACATACACATACTATATACATCTATATATCTGTAATAATGAGCAGAGACTATGCCTTATTCATATTTTAGTCTTCAGCGTCTAACAGCTGCTCAGCTGATGTTATACAAGAGGCTAAAATGGCTATAATGCTTGGTGGTGCATGTGCTCCGAGCTCCTTTTCCAATGCTGGGGTTGGGAGTGGTTCCGACCCACCTGTACTCTTGCTCTAAGTCTCTGCTATGACCAGTAGACCACCTGGGAATAAGTGTATGACTTTGGAGCAAAGAGAGACCATAATAACCTGGGCTCTTCACACAGAGCCCTGCAGAAAGCAGACACATGGCGGCTCTTACTACTACACACGTGTGCAGGGTGGCAAGGACCCACACAGCTGGGACAGCAGGAACAGAGGTGGTCTGGGCCCAATTATCACTGCAGACTGCCTCTGGGAGATGAAGTTCCCTGTCCTTTTCCCTAGAAACCCTGGAGAAGACATGGGATGCTGTTTTTGTCTTTTCCTTTGGTCTTGGCTGGGAGGAAGGTGAGCATGGCTTTGATCTCTTGGACCCTCTGGATTGCAGATGTTTGGGTAATCAGGGACAAGGTGGAGATTTAAGACTTCTGGGAGAATCATGCATTTAAGAATCTTAAGGAGAGGATCATTACTGATAAATAAACAAAGGCACTGTTCTAAGGCAGAATTTGTGTTTTTCCCTCAAGGGCCCCAGGAAATCAGCAATCAGCCCATGCAGCTCCAAACAGCCAGGCAACCCCTCCTGACCTCAGATTACTGCTAATGACAGGAGCTGGAGGCCAGCTCCACACGTGGGGGAGGGGAGTTCGACCCCCTGAGGTTAGGGATGCGCTTCATCTTTTGGGATTTTCCACAATAGATTTATTTTTAGCAAGAAGAGATTTAAAATCCCAGGCACACAGTACAGTACAATTGTTTGCTTAAAGTAAGTTGCTTCTCAGAAGAGAGTTGAGGGGGTTTGAAAACTGCCCTCTTTGGCCAGAGGAGCTAATGTCACTTTTGCAGAAGTTGCCAAGAGTTCTGATCCCAGCCTCTGGGGACCCCTCTGAAAGATGAGGATGCTCTGCTCCTATGAGTCCCTCAGCCACTCATTGCCCCTTTCTACACTGAGACAGGCCAGGGCCTTGTTTCCCAGAATGTTCTGTGGATCGACAGTGCCAGCAGTTGTGGCTCCAGGAGAAAATACTAGGCAATCATTCCCTCCAGTCAAACTGACTCCTGTACTTTCTCAAATTTGCTAGGGATGCTCCTGTCTCAAGGCCTGGGCACCTGCTCTTCCTTTGGTTGGTGATATGGTCTCTCTCCCTTGACGTGGCCAACTCCTTCCTTCATCTGCAACTCTTTACTCACAATTACCTTTTCAGCGAGGTCTTCACAGGACACATTTCCATGCCCTTTCTCTGCTTTAATATATTTTTTTTTTTTTAGCACTCATCACTAACTTTAATAAATTATGTCACTTTTTTTTTCTCTACCGGTTAGGATCACTGGGTTTCATCCTAAGGGTCACCATGGCAGGGGAAAAAAAAACATGGCAAATTGTCTGTTAGCTCTTAAAGCTTCCACGGAAAGTGACACATCACTTGGGCTCATACTTCACTGGACCAAACAAGTCCATGGCTACATCTAGCTTCAAAAGGAAGAAGATCATGTAGTGCTGACTAACCTGTGCCTACATGGAGAACTGGACTGTCAGCAACACTCATGATGACTATACTTGTTTAATAGCCTTCAGTGGTTTTCCCCAGCTCGTAGGATAAAGTCCAAATTCCATTACAGAACTTAGAAATCTCCACATGATCCGGCTCCTGTTTTCTTCTCTCAGATTCACATCTTGGCTTATCAGCCATGTCTTCCAGGAAGCCCTCTCTGATCCCTCTGTACAGGTTAAAGATCCTTCATTCCATGTGCTTCCATAAACCTAGAACTTCCTAGCAAATTACTATTTACTTGACTGTGTCTCCCACTATAAGTTTTTTCAGTGATGCATCAGTTAGCTTTAAAGTCAATTCAATTGTTCATGACCAGTATTTTAAAAAGTGAAACAGAACTTAATAGGATACATAATAGCATATCATATGCAGTAAGGGTTAGTAATGTTCTGTGAAACTTTTGTTTCAGTATATGTGAGTGTGGATTGGTTTTATGTGTTGAGTTGACTTGTAAAATGAATTTCTTAATCTGGCTTGTGGTAAAAAATGTTTGGAGCCACAGCCCTACCATAACTGTGAATTCCACGAGGGCTTAGGACCATGTCTGTTTCATTTATTCTGAACCACCAGTACCAAGCACAGTGTCTTTCATAAAGTATGCCTTTAAAAAATTTTAAAAATGAGTTTATGAATGAATTCTGAGTGACCAGAGCTACCAGCTACTTTAATTAGAAGCAGTGTGGATGGCTTAGGCCAACGGTCCCCAACCTTTGTGGCACCAGGCACCTGCGCTTCTGTGAGAATCTAATGCCTTGCGATCTGAGGTGGAGCTGAGACGGTGATGCTAGTGCTGGAGAGCGGCTAAATACAGATGAAGCTTCGATAGCTTGCCTACCACTCACCTCCTGCTGTGCAGCCAGTCCAGTTCCTAACAGGCCAAAGACTGGTACCGGTCCACAGCCTGGGGATTGGGGACACCTGGCTTAGGCTGATTGTTTTTCAATCTCATTTCCCCTGATGAAAAGAGGGCATTTTAGATTTCCAGTGCCCTCGCATTTTTCAAGCTGGGCTGAGTGGACATGGGGCAGCACTCTGCTGACCTCCGCAGCCCCCATGGCCCAGCATGGAATCCTAGATGGGCTATTTCTTTTCATCAAAGCCCTCTTGGCCTCCTTCTTAAATCCCATACCATCCATATGTATAGGGGCAGTAGGATGCTAGTCTGTCCACCAAAGTTACTGTCAGGAGTCAGAAAAATATGAATTCAAATCCCATTTTATCACATAATGGTTGTATGACTATAGGTGAGGTACCTCTCTGAGCCTAAGTTTCTCCTCTGTAAAATAGAGGTAATATTATCTTCTTTTCAGAGTTGATGTGTAAGGATTAGAAAGAATGTTTATTATTCACATCTGGCAATGTAGGCATTCAATAAGTCATGTTTTTTTCTTATCATTGTTATTATTCTACTGACTTTTTAAAGTACTTGAAATCCTTCTTAGTTACTCACTCGTTTGAGTTAAGGCATTGTTTACAACAAAAATGTTCTAGGTTCTTTGAAAGGGGTAAAAATCTGAAGTCATCATTAACATTTTTAGTATCTTCTATCATTTCTGTATTATGACAATATCTTTAGTATCTTTTAGTATCTTTACAGCATGAATAACTATAGTCTATCTCTTTTCAGCGAGGGGTCAGCTGAGATCTGGCTTTGACAGGAGGGAAGACAGAGAAATAGAGAAAAAAAAGGCAGGGGTGAAGGAGGAGGGTAGCCACAGGATGTGTGGGTGTCTAGAATAAAACGTTTTGTCCTTCACAATGATCTGCTTCTATTGCAAGAGGCTAGTGGGGAGGATGCTACATCTCTGAGTCTCAGCTTCCCCATTAACTATATATCACTTTTAGAATGGTCAATGACTAATTTTCAGGGATGAGCACAAAATAAAAATGTGGGGCTTCTGTTCAAAAAGGAGGGGAAAAGCTTTTCCTTTCTTTCTCTGGATGTGTTGTGGTGTTTTTTATATTTGCTATTTAGTGTGTGCTCGCTCAGGCTCGTGATACTTATGGACAAGTACAGGCCTTCACCGATACCTGGGCGCAGCCCTGTGGAGCACACTTGCTGGGTACCTGTACCCTCGGAGGAGTGGGCTGTTGAGAACCTGTCCTGGGGAGGTAGGAAGTTGGAGTCAGGACCACAAGCAAGCTGAAGCTCCAAGCCCCAAATGCAGGCTCCATGGTCTCATCGGGCTTTACTTATGAAACTCAAGTTCAAAGATAAAATTATTAAGACAACTATAGAGCATTGAACCCCAGGCATGGGACTTCCTTCTGAGCATTGGTCCCATGTGGTCACATGTCTGTCCATGAAGCCAGCTCTGCTCTTAGTGATTCTAAGTGCTGCTTTCTGGCTTTTGTCTTCCTCTGATGTCCTACAAACCTTCCATCTTCGTCTCAGACACCTTGGGCCCTGGGCGGAATCCGTAGGGGCTGACACTACTGTTACCCCCTGCCTCTACCCAGTTATCCCTAAGGGGGCACTGTGAGGGGACTGCTATGCGGGATGTCTTTCTCCACTTGTGCGGGCTCATCGTGGGTGCAGCTGGGAACCAGGGCCAAAAGAGAGAAGAATGTTCTCCCTCCCCATGTGTCTGCAACTCCTGCTCCCAGTTCTTGTCAAGAGGTTTCCCAGAGTGAAAAACGACAATTTGTGCACGTTATTGATCACCTTACCCTTTCACAGGAAAATGGCTGTAACCTTTCCATCCTGGCAGCAGCGGAACCCTCCCTCTGACTTGGCTGCAAGTGACTTGGAGGTTTAGAATGCCAGCCAGGGCTGGGGAAATGTTTGCATATGGTGGGCCTGGCTGCCCGCTGCTTTTCTTGCTTTCTATTTCCAACAGGAAAGGAAAAGCTCTTTGAGAGAGCAGAGCAGGTCGGATTACAAGATTCAGTGTGTGGAGACCTCAAACAGAAACTCAATCCACTGTCGTAAGAAAGCACACGTAGAAGACGCTGGAGGAAGCAGTCTCAAAGCTTGAGATCTGGAATTCCCGAACCTGGATTCAACCCTGGCTCATTTTCAAACTGTGACATTGAGACTCTGTTTTCTCACCTGCGGAATGTGTATAAAAATAATTCCTGCTCTGTACCATTGATGTGAGGAGCAAATGAGCTAATGTGCAAAGAAAGTGTTTCTCAAGAAGCTATAAAAATATTTGCTGGCTTCATGGGGGGTGATACAGAAAGAGAACATTATTCATGATTCCAACACTGGTTTTGAGTATTCCAGCAGTATGAGTACTATACTATTTTTAAGTGCAAAAGTACTGGTATTTTTCGTGTTGAAAAATACTGTCATTTTTATAATAGTAAAATAATAGGATTTAAATATTATAATTTATATAATCCTATACTACTACATACCAGGAAAATGTTTATATAATATAAATAAAAGCTAAAGTAGATTATTATTATATTCTAATAAATACTAAATACCATTATTTCAAAAGTTTAAAAAATGTGAAATCTGAATTACATCCCGAGACATCCTGGGAGGGATTTGCTGCATTAAAACTTCTAATCAAAGAAGTACGATTTGGAAAGAATTGTGACTATATCCTCCTTTCTTTAAAAACCTTCCAAAGCATCTTATTTTCATTTTTATTCCCATTTCTTAGTTTCACTAATAAAGTTGGGCATTATGGCTTATATTTATTAATGATTTCTATTTTCTCCAAAGCCAGTTTGGATTTCCATCTGCTGCCAGAGGTTCCTGAAGAAGTGTTCTTAGGATCAGGGTGTTAGGGGAGAAATGAGAAGGGGGTGGAGGAGGAGGGGGAGGAGGAGGAGGAGGAGGAGTGCAGGGGATTGGAGAAGAAGTGGGAGCGGGGTCCTCTCCTTTCTTTTCTCACCTGACGACGTCCCTGTTCCCCACACTCCTGAGTCAGGTTTTCCCCCCTTTCCTTCCCTTTAATTCACTGGGTCTACATGAACCCTTTTAGGACAAAGGACCCTCATTCCTGGAGCTGATTCTCTTTTGGTTGGCGCAACATCTGAGGATGAAGAATTGCAATTCATTTTCTCATTGTTATAAAATTCCAGTATTTGATATTAGAAGGATTAAAGGTGCTATTTTACTTCGACATTGCCCACTATGGATAAAATATGGAAACTTGGTGTCAAACAACTCTGCCATTTTGTGACCTTAGCAAATCACATCCTCATTCTGAGCCTCAGTTTCCTCATCTCTAAAGTGGGAGTTAAGATGTGATCATCCAGAAGTATTTTGCATGGCACCTGGCACATGAGAGGAACTCAGTGAAGATGGACTTCCATTGTTAAATATTATTAGACTTCACCATTCCATCTTAGCCCTAAGAATCATCTAATTAGATGAATCCCATTTCTCCCCCACTTTTACTCTCAAACAATGTTTAATCACTCGATCTAACACCTCAGTTACACAATGTTTATGGCAACGACTGTGGCAGTGAATTAAGTTCTCTGATTAACTGAGTGTTACTGAGAAAATCCCTTTGTCTTCACCTGTGCAGTCACACATCTTTATAAAATAGAGTGCAATCTATTTTCCTGCCTTAGCAAGTAGAGCTAGAAACAAAACAGGCTAGCTATCTCTTTGATGACTCAGTGCCCCTCTCAAAACACTGCACAGTCTTGAATAGAAAGGGTACCAGATTCCAAACTGAGCATATCCTGGCCTTGAAGATGGATTCTGGAATAAAACCTCCACTCAATCATTACCTTGCCAGTTTCCTCTGTTTTGAGAAAATTGAGAATTAAAAGGTATATGAGTCTGTGATGGGAGTAAATGGGAAGAGGAGCGTGGAAGCTGAATTCATAAACAAATTAAGGATTTCTGGTTCACAGGGGTTGGTTTTGGTTATTTGAGAAATTCCTTTAGTTTAAGGGCCTTTGAGATGTCTGTCTGTCGCTGTTCTCTCTGGATTCCTACAGCCAGGCCAGCCTCTGGGAAGTGCAGTGCCAATCCGAAGCCCAGTTTGCTGGAGACAGAGGGAGCAGGAAAGGCCGAGGGCTTCCAGAAGGTCCCTTTGATGCACATATTCCAACAACCAGAGATTCACTTGCCGTGATTAGCTAACATTTGAAGTTGTGCTGTCTATGGTCATGCCACCCTGACCAGGCCTCATCTTGAAGCTAAGCAGGGTTGGGCCTGGTTAGTACTTGGATGGGATTCCACCTAGGAATACCAGGTGCTTTAGGTGTTTTTTTTTTTTTAATTGCAGTTGTGCTGCTGTTCCACATATGTAGCTGTTTCATTTCTTCCCTCAGGACAATCCCCATTTTATAGGTGAAGAATGGAACATTTAGAAATATTGAATAACTTGTCCGAGGTGAGCCAGCTGGAGTTGGGCTGTTTTTTGGGTGTGTAAACTCTAAGGCACTTTGGTCTTTAAGGCTGTACCTCTATTTTAGTTTGCAAATATGTAATATTTAAATATGTTTGGATCATTCACAGCTTAGTAAGAATATCTTTTTAAATGCAATGAGTTTTGTCTTAACATCTAAGTGATATCAACCAGACAGACTGTGTGTGTGTGTGTGTGTGTGTGTGTGTGTGTGTGTGTGTGTGCGCGCGTGTGTGCGCGCGCGCGCGCGCGCGCGCGCGCTGTGCGAGGGTGGGAGATGCAAGGCAGGCCCCAGAGCCTGAGGATAAAACAGAGGAAGAAAGGAGCCCCAGTACCACCACACAACAGGTAATCCCTTTCGATCCCTACGACCTGATAACTCGGATTTTATCACTCCCTTTTTACAGACGACAAAACCGACAAAACCGTGTGGCTCAGGAAGATCAAGTAATTTGCCTAAGGTCGTAGAGCTGGGAAACAGCAAGGCCAGGCTGAGCTTTTAGTCTCTCAAGCCTACACTTTTCCATTCCACTTTGCTGCTTTCTAGGACACTGGATACCCAAAGGGTATGTAGAAGGGATTGTTTAGAATCTCACAGTGATGTGGGGGGTGGAGATGAAGGCAGATTCAAGTTTAGGTTTTCATTTCCAAGGTCTTGGTGGTCATGGAATAGCCCATGGTTCCCACAGATATTACAAAAACACTGGGCGTGTGGATGAGGAAGCTTATTAGTGACATGTATGGTATAACGGAAGCAACAAAAACAGCAGCAGCAAAGCACGACAACCATATATAAACTTTAGTCTCAGAGGCAGTCACCTTGAAGAAGCTTAGAGGTCATGTTTGAATTCTGTAGCATTTCCTGAGCTGAGAGGCAGGGCTAAAATTCCCCAGATTATACTGCGGTCCCAGCAGTGACACAAGAACCTGACAGTGGGCTCTGAACTTCCTGCCGTTCCCAAAGTGCTCTGTACAGACCCTGGGCAGGCTGTGGTCCTGGGTCAGGGTGGCACAACCTCTCAACGTGCTCTATCCCAGAGCCTTTCAGTAGCAAACTTTATGGGGCACCCACAGTACCAGATACTGACTGTCCCAAGATGAGTGATGGGACAAATGTCTGTGAAGTGCCTTTGAGGTGCTGGGCTCTGTCTTGTCCTTACATAGGTTATTTCACTTTCACAACTCTGGGGGTAATAAGAGGTTCATTTTCTAGATGGGGAAACTCAGGCTTAGGGAAGGTAACTTACCAAAGGGCACACAGCTCATGAATTAGGTAGGTGCAGAACTTGAACCCAGATCTTTGAGATTCTTCAGTCCATCCTCTTACAAAAAAGCACTCACGGTTCCCACTTTCTGATTTACATGACCACGTGGTTTGGTTATATCAGAATCACCTGGGAGCTTTAAAGTTCCTATCATGGGGCCCACGCTGGAGATTTTGTTTAAGTGGTTTTGGAGTGAGTTCCCTGAACCCGTGGTTTTAACAATCTCCTCAACTCTATCCCACATGGAAAAACAAATACCCCCTAAACACCCAGCTGACGATGATGCTTCTGGCTGGCAACCAACTCTCCCACCCAGACCCCTGGGCATATCCCCTGGGAAAAGGTAAATTTCTAATTCTGGCATCTGTTCCTTATCTGTGGTCCTCACCCTACGAGTTTCTTCTCTTTGGAGTAGCAGTACCCAGTTATTTAATCAAACACTAATGTGTTGCTATGAGGTATTTTATAGATGTGGTTAACATGTATCATCAGCTGGCTTTAGGTAAAAGAAATTACCCTGGCTAATGTGGGTGGGCCTCATTCAATCAGTTGAAGGCATCACAAGCAAAAACAGAGGTTTCTCCCCAATGAAGAAATTCTGCCTCAAGACTATAGCAATAGCTGTTGCTTGAGTTTTTCTAGTCTGCTTGCCTGCCCTATAGGTTTCAGACTTATCAGCCCCCTCAATTTCATGGACCAGTAACTTAAAATAAATCTTTTTATTTTATATGTATGTATGATCTTATTGGTTTTGTTTCTGTGGAGAGACCTGATTGATACAGCACCCTTTCTCACCTTTTGATTAATTATCCTCCTCTCTCCCTCCCTCCTATTCTCCTCCTTTCCTCCCTTCTTCCCCTCTTCCTTCCTTCCATCCTTTCTTTCCTCTTCCCTTCCCTCCCTTTTTCCCCATGATCCAACAATGTCTGTTGCATGTCAGACACTGCTGACATAATCAAAAAATAAAATGTTTTCCCCTCAAGGAGCTCACGGTTTACCAGTTATACATAAAATCAACAAGAGAATTATAATTTATAAATAACTCACTTATCCTCTCTCCTTTAAATCCTAACATAACCATTTGAGTTTAAAAGTACAACCATTATTCTCCTACTAGACATGAGAAGGTGCAGAAACATCTTGTGATCTTCTCAGATAGCAGACGATTCAAGGGGAGACCCCTTTCTCTTACCCCCCCCACCATGTACTCATCTCTCCCCCGCATCCCCCATCCCCACTTTCCCCTGAGCTGTGTTCTCACCCGTCTCATGGTTGGAATTCACTGCTCCTTCCTCTGCATTCCCATTGGTACTTGTTTATGTTTCTCTTTTGAAACATTATATCATATCTTGCATTTCAGTTACTTGTTTACATAAATTTTCCTCTCTGTATTGTAAGTTTCTCAGGGGCAAAATACAATGCTTTTATTCAACAAACATTTATTCAGCACTTACAATGACATGGACACATTTTTCCTTCATAGTGATTCAGAGTATGGATTCTGGATTCAGATAGAGCTGGGTGAGATGGTTTCCTCAATGAATGACCTTGGGCAGCTATTCAACCTTCCTGTGCCTTACCTCCTTCATCTGTAAGATGGGGGCATAATAGTATCTACCCCTTAGTGTTACTTTGAGGAATAAATGATTTTACTTACGTTAAGTGCTTTGAATGGTGACAGGCACTCAAAACTATTAGCTATTGATAATAATAATTATTCTTCTCAGCATCTCAGCAAAGAGTCAATATTTGCTAAGGAAATGTCTAAATGAATAGATGTAGGATTCATATAACCTTGGAATCATCCCATGTAATGTCTGCTAAATGCTGGAGTACTCAAGTCAGTAGTGATGCAAAAATATATTTTTAGCAGACTTGGGTTCTAATTCCAGCTCTGCAGCCAACCAGACATATGCCTTTGGATATGTCATTTAAGCTCTTTACACCTCTGGTGCCTAATTTTCAAATAAAGTATATTGCCATAGGTGATCTAAAAGCCTTACCTTTTGTCCTCACGTCTGCCTGCCCTTGGTGTCAAGTGGACATGAGGGACCCTGCTTGCAGGTATGATCCAGAGCCTACAGGACAGATCTGAAGGAGGAGGACGCTCCGAGCTCTGGACTCGCTGGCTGTGGTTATTAGCAGTGAGGATCCTGATACCAGATTTATAAAGTCAGCATTTGCTGACTGGTCTATTGTGATGGGCTCAAAATAGCCTTCCCCCTCCGTGCAGGGTTTCAGGCCTTCTCCTAATACCCAGTAACTTCGTACTCAAAACATCAGCCCGCTATTGTGTAACTCCAATGACAGCAGGTTCTTGCTACAAATCCTGAAAGCTGTCTCTTGGATACCCTTAACGTATTCATAACATTGGTATTTATGTATTTATCTCTGAAAACCATAACCTTGGAAAAAGCATTTAGGGGAAAGAAGGCTGTAGTGATTAAAGAAAGCTCTGTTCATTTGAACAACATTAAATACAACTGGCATAATGACAACTGTGAGATCTGATAGAATATAGAGAAGGCTGCAAATAAAGGGCTTGTATTTTTCCCTGATGTAACATAATGGTCACATTTTTCTTTCACAATGGTTTTGCCGAGATAAAGAACAAATTATACTGATTTGATTGCTACTTAGAAATACTTAAAATTGAAAAAGACAGCAGGTGGGCCTGGTTAGAAAGGATGGTTATTTTAGCATAACAGATGCATGCATAAAACATCGCCCAGCCAATTTTTTAATCATAAGATCCCCCAAACTTTTTCTCTACTACTTTTCCTTGGGGTGTGAGAAAGTGAGAGAATTAAGGAGGGGCCGCTTGAGGGAACCCTCTGGACTCAAAGAGCCAGGCAGCCCCAGAGAAGCCTTTGGCAGGAGGCTGGTCTGGAGTGGAGGTAAATCCAACAGATGGGGAGGCAGGCAGGGCTGGACCCATGGACACCAGGAACTCGGGAGTCATGGGCTGAGCACACAGGGTTCTAAGTCACATGAAGCCATGCTCTGCCCTTTTAAATTTCGATTTTCTGATTGCCAAGGAAGGAATGTGTTTGGCTCTCCAGCCTTTCATTCATTACTGGTCCCCTTTTCACTGGATCTCTCTAGGCCTCGGGATTACTCAAGTTCTGAGATGGCAGAAGCCAAGGACTCCTCCAAACTGTCCTTTCTGGCTTCCAGTTTTTCTGCTTCCAAGGAACATGAGTTAGAGATTGTAAAACGAAGATGTGCTCATGTGCCACTCCAAACGATGACTTGTGGGCCTGCAGCCTCGCTCCCAGCTCCTTGTCTATACCCCCGTCTTCTCTGCTGAAAGGTGCGTGGGCCATTGACTCTCTCAGCTATTTGTTAAAAATGAAAGAACAACTTTATTCCAGGTGAGTAAGTCCTGGAGTTAGGATGATAGAAAATAATACAGGTCTTCAAATGGCTGGTGTATAGCAAAGTTTCTAAACTTAGCTTAATCTTGTTAACACAAAGCCTCAGATCTTTGCCCACACTCTCTTTACTCTTGACCAGACAGACAATCTCTTTCAGATTTGGAGGCCTGAGTATTTATTTAGAGGCTAGAGCATTTCTGGCAGGAACCAGGTAAAACCCCAGGTTCAGGATGAAACTAGCTCTCCCCAAAGCACCCCGATTCTCCTGGTCTATTGCTTTGTCTTTGGTTTCCAAAAGTTGAAAATCCATCCAAATTTGTTCCTTTTTCTGAACATTTGGCTTCGGTCACCTACCATAAAGGTCAGATCCTCTCTAGTTTCCTCCTTAGAATTTTATTTTTTAAGTTTTTATCATAGAATAGTTTTAGATTGACAGAAAAATTGGAAGATAGTACAGAGTTCCCACATACCCCACCCAATTCCCCTTATCGGTAACATCTCAGGTAAGTACGATACAGATGTCATAATTAACAAACCAGTTACTGATACTTTATTATTAACGAAAGTGTACTTTTATTCAGATTTCTTTACTTTTCCTCAATGTCCTTTTCTGTTCCAGAACCCCACTCAGGATACCATATTACCTGTAGTGGTCATGTCTATTTACACTCCTCTTGGCTATACCAATTCTTAGACTTCCCTTATGTTTGATAACCTTGATAGTTTTCAAGAGTCCTCACCGGGTATGTTGTAGAATGTCCCTCAGTTATGATGTATTTGATGTTTTGCTCATGATTTGACTGGGCTTATGCATTCCTGGGAGGAAGACCACAAAGGTAAAGTGCTGTTTTCATCCCATCATATCGAGGGTACATGCTATCACCATGACTCATCACTGTTGATGTTGACCTTAACCACTTGGCTGAGGTAGTTTGTCATGTTCCTCTGCTGTGAAGTATTCTTTTTTCCATACTGTATAGTCTTTGAAAGGAAGTCACTATTTGCTACACATACTAAAGGAGTGAGACGTTCTGCTCACCCTCTCACTGAGGGCAGAGTAACTACATAAATTATTTGGAATTCTTCTGTCCAGGAGATTTGTCTCTTTTCCCTTATTTATCAATTAATATCAATGTGGACTCAGGAATATATATATTATATTTTGGGTTATAATAAAATATTACATATTTATTCTGTTCAATGTTTTTCCAGCTTTGGCCAGCGAGAGCTCTTTCAGGTTGGCTCCTGTATCCCTTTGACCTGCTCATTCTTTTATGTTTTGAGCACTTCCTTACTTTCTAATACTAAAAGGTGCTCTGGGCTTATTTTATATGTTTTCCACTCCAGCCAAAGAATCAGTCATTTCTTTAAGAAGCCTTGATTTCTTTTATTGGCAAATGGTATTAAAAATCAAGGTGTAGGTGCTAGGTGTTCCTTAGACTTTTTAAAAACTCAGCTCTTCAGGTTCCTTTTTGTCTTATAGAAATCTCTCTTTAGTCATTTCCAAGGTAACTCTCCATCCTTTCCCAGTGGCCTGTCATCACAACCCAATATTTTCCAACATCCTTGTATAAACTAAACATACATAAAATAACCCTGATCTACAGCAAACGAAGTAATGAGGTCCACCTCTGTGAACCCGTTTTCGAAGAAGGGTTATAGTATCAATACATTAACCTCACACTGTTCTGTCCCTTCAGCTCTAAAATTTCTACATACTGAAAAGGTGATTATAGGCTCCAAGTGGACAGGAAGCAATTGTCTGAATATAAAGAATGTCCTATGCAAAACAGGCCACTAAGAAAAAAAGGGTATCTCTTTATTTGTAAGGGCCAAAGACTGACCCATGAAGTCTGAGTGAGGGGCAACCGTGCTTTAATAAAACATGTCCTGGGGCAGTTCCTCAGCTGGACCCATCTGCTGTCATTTGGATACCTTTATGGCTGATCAAACTTTCTGCTTTCCCTGGCCATGCTTTTATCCTTCATGCCTTCTCTGTTAAGTCTTCTCCAGTACTGATCATGCTCACATATGTGGTTGAAGTGCAAAAGCTACTAGCACAATTGGATAAAGGAGGAGAAGAATCCTTGAGGGTTATTGGGGTCAATGTCACATTCAGTGTGTGAGTCTCCGTTAGTGGTTGCCATCCCATTTAGTAGTTGCCCAGCTCAGTTTGAACTCCCCCTGGGTCAGGGAGATCATTACCTACCCAGGATATCTTTTACAACTTTGGGCAACTATAACCATTAGCAAAATTATAATTGTCCCCAAATATGTTTCTAGGTAGCTTTCTCTTATTGGTGCTACTTCTTTCTATGTCTCTCCAAAGACCCACTCAAAATGAGTTAACTCCCTCTTTCACTTAGCAACCCTTCATATATTCAAAAAGAGTTTTTTTCTTTTATTTTTAAATCTAATTCTATATCATGAACATTTTCCCATATCTTTGAAAACATGATCTTTAAAGGCTTCATAATATTTCATTATAGTCACGCACTATAATTTATTTAACCATTCTCTTATTGTTGGTACTGAAGTGGTTTCCAATTTTTGGTTATTATGTATAATATGCAGTGAACATCGCACAAATCTTTGTCTGTATTTCAATTATTTCCTTAGGGTAGATTATTAAAACTGGAATTACTGAGTCAAAGGGTAACGGTTAGATTGCATTTTTGATAGAGAGTAGAGTCTTACTATTACTATTACTATTACTATTGAAGAGATCTGGATATCTGTGGTGTGAATCTAAAATGCTGAGATGACGTTTTCGGATAATTTCTGGAAGATGAAGATCCTTGATTATTACTAAAATATGGTATAGGGTAGGTCACTCTGTCTTTGAAGAAACAGCTTCAAAGACAACCCTCAAACCAGAAGTGTGTGCTGTCCTGTGTTGACATAAAAGTGAATGACTGATGTTTAGAGAAAAAATTTTAAAGTCACATTTTGGATGAGGGCAAATAAATCTGCAGGTGAGATCGCTGTCAAGTTAAAAGTAGCACATGCAGATGGAGTAATGCCAGAAGCAAGTCTGTGTAAAGGCGCCCACATTTTGAACACCAAAGTCAAGCTGTCCACAGTGAAACAGGGAGCAGCTGTCCAATGGCCCAGTGGAGATATTGAAAAGGTCAGAGATTTCACACATTTAGATACAAGGATGGCTGAAGAGTTAAAATTAGATAAAAGGACAGATTCATTCTGGAGTGAAATCTGAACAAGAACAAAGTTCTTATACAACTTTTGCTATGCGTTTTGACTGGTAACAAGAAACAATGAAGTCTTGGCAATTACTCTGATTTTTTTTTTTAAAGAAGATAGATGAAACAATGCATTTGGAAATAAAATAGTAACTTGGGATGGTGCGAGTTATTAAGAAAAGCCTAGACATTAGCACTAGAGGGAGCGAGGGTTAATTCCATTCTCTTCCTCAATGAGCTAAGTAACCCTGGATAAATTAATTAACCTTTCAAGTTTCAGTTTTGTCTAGAAAATGGAGGTTATGCTTCTTATCTCATGGGCCTGCTGTGAGGGTTACATAAGATTAGATGCAAATAATAGTATGGTACCTGTCATATAGTAGGTGCCTACTTAATGCTTGCTGTTGTTGCCATTTCTGCTGTGAGCAGGAAGCTGAGAGCCCAAGCATGCCATGAAGAATTTCCATATCTCTTAGACCATAGAAAGTATGCTCCAAGACCAGAAGTAAAGACGATGTTGCTGTATTTCATTGGCATCAATAACATTATCCATACAGAATTCATTCCAGAAGATCAAACACCCAATCAGGCTTGTAATGTAGAAATTTTGAAGCTTTTGAGAGAGTTCTTGCTAAAAGGAGTAAACTATGATCCTTTGCTCTGGCAAGACTCTCAGGTAGAAGAAGAGGAAGAACTAGTGTTTCTTATGTGCCATCAGTGTAGCTGATTTTGGACCAAACCCTTTGCATACATCATCTTATTACACTCTTAGAAAAATGCCGTGAGATGGGTATTTGTATCTTTATATTACAGATACAGAAAATGATGGAACAATCATCTGAACTCAAAGCCTGTGCTCACTGCTCAAACATGCCAACTCTGAGAGCAGACTTATATGATCTTGGACAATCACATACTCTTTCTAAGTCTCAGAATTTTTATTGTTAGAAAGTATATTTAAAAAAAGAAGAAGAAGAAGTTACCAAAAAAAGTGGTTACTGACCAAAATGTGATTTTAAACCCACCTTAGTTACCCACTTTATTTATTGTGATTATCTCCAAAAGACTTCAGTTCTTTGTAAATCTCAAATTCGCACTTCAAAGAATAAAGAATAGACCCACGACAGGCATGTATGTAACATTAATTTCCCAGGCCACATCAACACGGAGGGAAGGACATAGATTGCTATAAAAAACTACTAATGTTTCCTCTCAGCTCTCATAGCTCCTCTAACCCTTCCCTTCTGTTCCCTACTGTTCCCTGCACTTACTGAGTCATGGTGTTCTCCTGGAGACCATTGGAAGCTTCTTTTAAATGTGAAGGGGCCAGCCTCCATACTCCCCAGCCTCTTGGCACCTGCAGTTGCCATCAGTGTGGCTTCTGATCAGGTGGCCCTCCATCTTATTGTGGGGATCTGGTACCTCTCCAAGAGTATGTCATTTCTATTTCCTCTGTGGTTCCCTGGACAGTCATCAACTCCAACAGAAGAGTAGCACCCCTTCCCCAGCTCCCCAACAACCCCCAGGATTAATGGTTCAAAGGTACCTCTGCTACCCCCTGTTTTAAAACGTTCAGAATCTGTGCACAGCTCCTTTAAGAGTGAAAGAAAGAAAGAAAAAGGAGCCAGTGTGGCCCGAGGGGCTTCAGCTGGATCATCTCAGTCCACAGCCTCTGGCTGAGCTTCATTCACTCTGCCTGTGCAGCCTGCCTCTCAGCCTGAGGATTCCCTAACATCAGACCCACCTTGGGGTTCTGACCTTTTCCATGAGCTCATCCTTGGTTTTTGTTGACTTGCCCTGCTCTAACCTCAGACACAGGCAGGCATCCACCCTGGTCCACCTTTCATGCCGGCCTGATTAGGGCAACTATCACCCCCAGACACCCTTACCCCAGGCCTGGCTCTACTCTGTGCCCTGCTTCTCTCTGAGCCAGCGCTTCTTAATAGGTCTTCTGTGTGCCTCCTTCTTTCATATTTTATGGCACTTCTTACCTGAATTTGGCACCAAGTCCCTCTGGTACGAGTCCCGCTGGGAGATAATACAAATGTCATTGTTAAGGGCAACAACCGATTGTCTCTCTTTTCCAGTGATATACCAGTGTCTGTGGATTGAACTCTCCACTGGAATAAGTCAACGGAGGTCACCGCCCAAGAGATTAGAGTTCAGTCTTTATCTGCCTTCTTGACAGTTCCAAAGTCTCACATTTCTGATGAGAACTGATGAAGCCTTATAAGAAAGACAAACCCTGGTGGTTCAAGCCAGCATGCCTGGATTCCTCTGGAGACCAGCGGGAAACCCCTTTCTGGGGATGTTTGTAATTTCTTAAAATGGGTTAGTTTATTCCAGGAAAGATGTTTAAAAAAAATGCTGGAGCAATGGCAGCCTTGTTGGAAGGAGTGAAGACACAGATGTGGAATTAGCCGATCCAAGTTGGGATGGGCAGAACCAGCTCCTCACTTTCCATCTGAACTGTGCAAGTCACCAAAACTCCCTGAGCCTTCAGTTCTTCATTTATAAAATGAAGATGAAAAGAAGACCTTTCCGATGGTGCTGGTTTGAAGATCAAATAAAATAATGAATGTGAAAGTGTATTGTGAAATACCAGATGCTTTTTAACGTTAACTATTAATAGTAATGTGTATTATTATTAGCCTATGATTCCACAGGATGCTTTAGCAAAAAAGAACAGAAAATCTGGCTCCAACTGGCTTAACAACAGGAAAATTTATTATCTCTTATAACAGGAGATTCAAAGGTAAGATCAGGCTTTAGGGTTGGTGGGCTCAGAGTCCCTGGGGTGCCTTTAGGAGCCCAGGTTCTTTTTGTCTCCCTGTTATGCCATCCTGGATACCAGCTTTATCTTCAGCCTGGTCTAAAATGCCTTTGCAGATTCAGGCATTGCCTGCAGATACAGCAATACTCTGAGGAAGGAGAGAGAATGTATCTCCCTGTAGCTCTCTCTTGGGAGAGAGAGGAAGCTTTTCCCAAACCCACCAGCAAGCTTCCTCTCATATCTTATTCTATAGAAATTGATTCATATATCCATTTTTAGAACAAAGGCAGGGGACCCTTGGATAAACCAGGCCCACAGTTTTGAGGAAAGGATAGTATTTTACTACTTTGGGACTCTAGCAGGAAGAAAGAAAGGGTGATGGATGCTTTGTAGGCAACAACAGTATTTGTGACAGACTGTGTTATTGCCATTATTATCATTAGACTGTAAGCTTTGAAGGTAGGGATGACTTCTGTGTGGCCTGTTAGATCTCCTGTGTCTTTCACAGTACCTGGAACATTATAGATGTTTCATAAATATTTGTTGAATGAAATAAATCACAGGCAATATTAGATTTGATGGGGGCACCACCATTTACATGAATACACTTGAATGCACCTTACCGTGTAAGAGGCACCTCTTGCTGAGTGCCAGGGTTGTGTTTCTCTCTTGTTCTTGTGCTCCCGGCACCAAATACAACGTGTTTCACATAATAAGGCCCCGTAAAATGTGTTAAGTCAATGAACAACACATATTTTACAGAAGAAATTATTATTTAATAATAATAGCAGATCCTTACACAGTGGGGCTCTATTTCAGGTTTTGGGATAAGTAAGCACTTTATACAAATTAATTCCTTTAATTTTCACAGCAACCCTGTGGGTTAGGTATTATAATTATCCCTATTTTACAGCTAGGAAAACTGAGGTACAGAGGCCTTAATTAACTCACTCTGGGCCACATAGGTGGGTAGTGGGTGGGGCTGGGATTCGAACGAGCGTGCTTGGCTCTAAGTACCTGCTCTTAACACGGTGCCCAGCAAAACTTCTTCTTCAGCCTAGCTTTCCGGCTTTGTCCCTAGCAGTCTTCTGTCTACTGAAGAGGGGACAGCCTGTCTGGTGAGAAGGCTCAGCTACCTCTCCACTCCCCCAACCCCCGCCGTGACTGTCCTTGGTGCCTGGCTGTTGGAAGAGCAGATAGACCACCTCTGGAGGGCCTCTCCCTTGGTGGATGAAGGAGACAATGCGGGTGGAGGGAGGGTATAGGACAGGTCCAAATCCTTCCTCAGATCACAGACTCAAGGCACCCCCACATCCGCCTCCCTGCCCCCAGGAGCAGTGGTCCTCCACAAGAGTGCACTTGTTTTGCTGAGGAAGCTGCCGCACTTCATTGTTTATCAGTGAGCACCCAATTCATGCCATCCTGCTGTCTGTCAGGAAGGCAGACTATTTATGGGGCTGCTGCTCTTCATAGCTAGAAGGAAATCAGGCTGCATTAGCGGTGGCATTGTCGCGTCACTGGCCCGGGCTGACTTGCTCGCTCATTGGCAGGATCTGGTGCCTTGTACACGTCTCTCTCAGGAAGATCCCACCTCTGCACTGGCAGCTGTGCTCCGCTCAGGTTGCTGGGGGGGACTGACCCCCTCACCAGCTTCTGGCTCCACGTCCCTGACTTGATCGCAATGTCAAAAGGGATATTGATGAAATAGTATTATAATAATATTAATGACAACTATTTATTGAGCACTTATTATGTGCCAGACACTGTTCTATTACTCTAAGCACTTTGCATATATCAAATCTTTTACTCCTCAAAACAAGAACTTCCTTTTGTCCTGACTATGCAGATGAAGAAACTGAGGCACAGAGAAGTTTGGCTTCAAGCTCAAGTGCACCCAGCCACCCTCACAGCCATTGCTGGTGCTCCCTGAGCCCTTACTGTGAGCCAGAATCTCTTCTCAGGGTTTCATGTGCACTGTCTTGTTTACTCCTCCCAGCGGCCCTTGAAGATAGGAACTATTGCTATCCATGGAAAGCAAGACAAAGAGAGGTTTAGTAACTTACCCAAGATCACACAGCAGCAAAATGAGCTGAGCTGGCATCCAAATCCAAGCAGAGTCCTTTGCCACCTTGCTCTGAGCATCTTATCCCCTTTTGCAAGACTTAAGATGGCTCGTCAGGAGAAGCAGTGCAATTGAACTTTTTTCTTGTATTTACTCCTCTCCCACCTCCCCCTTCCAGTTCTTTCCTTTGGGAAGTTCTTCCTCAGGTTCAACAGGATTCTCTCATAGAACAAGGATGGAAAGAAAGGGCTTGGCACTGTGTTCTCTGAGCCTGTGTTTCATAGAACCTAAGACCCCTTTGGCTAGAAGGGGCCTCCTGAGGTCACTGTGCCTATCTTCTGGCCTTCAGGCAAGACTGCTCCAACAAACCTTGCTGTCTTGATGATACCTTTTCTTCCTGATTGTTTCCAGGGAGAGAGGAAGTATATCCACTGTGAAGATACAAAGGGCTCACCTGGACTGGAGGTCAGAGAGACCTTGCTCCAACAGTGGCCTGTGTCCCTGGAAAGGCAGGTGACAAAAGAACCCAAGCAGGGACTCTTTGGAGAGCACCAGCCAAAATAGCCCACAGTGCCCTGCCAGCCCCGCCCCCATCCTCTGATGCCAAATTCTGAAAACAATTTGTCCAGCCTGTGAGTAATGTCTAGTAACTAAATGCTAATTAATTTGCTATTGCATTTGAGTTAATTTATGGCGTGTTTTCTTCTACAAGTAAATTTTAATTAAGAAGACAAAAACAAATGACAAAGTAATTTCCAAAAAATTAATTTTCAGTAAACAAGCCATTGTTTTTCCTTATATTGATAATAAAATTTAGAATGATGCCTCCCTAGCCTTCCACCCTCTCACCCCTCCCCACTATAAATAAAAACTTTGAGCTTAAGCCAGGTTCTTGGAGGTGGACAAATTAGCAGTTAAGTGAGGCTGAAAAGAACTGGGGAGAGAGCCTGAGAGAAATCAAGCAACAGGATTCAAAGAAATGCAACAATTGATACCTCTCTGGTGTTCATTGTGTATAATTTTCATCCAATTCTGTACCTTTTAGGAGCTGGGAGGGGAAAAGTTGATCTGTACCAGCTTCTGGTAGAAATACTAAATGGGAAAGCAAGAGGTGGAGGCGTTGTATTATTATATTTTAATTAATCAAATTACATAACCAAATAAGAAGAAAAGAAGAAAGGAAGTAATAAAGCATCTACTTTGCATGACTTTGCCAAGCACTGTGCTGGGGAATTTAAAATACCTTCTCAGCTCATTTGTCAGTTCTCAGAAGAAGATAATTACTATTGGCTCCCATATTACAGATGACAAAACTGAGAGCCCAAAGCCGCATGACCAATAAATCAGATTTGCAACTTGCTTTGCAGCCTCTAAGCTTCCCATGTCATCATGCCATCTCTTCAATTACATGTGTATCTAAATGATTTTTGAAATCAATTTGCAAGGCTGTGCTGAGTCTCCTGCTCAGAGTTCAGTGTTGCTGCTGCTCTATGTCCAGCTTGATTGAGAGATAGGAAATGGGGTAATGGTGGTGGGTGCCTGCAGCTGGAGGGATAAGATCTAGGGAGAGCCACCCAAGGGCCACCTCCCGGGGAGGCCTTGGGAGAGAGCAGAGTAGCTGAGTAAAATGCAGGGCCCAGGGGACAGACTAAGCAGGAATGCAGAGAGGTGGGTTCCTCCCTTACCGTCTGTCGCCTCACCCCTAGAGCCCCATCTTCCCCTCCTTCCTGAATCAATGCTGTGTTGAACATGGCTGAGTTGAGTTCTCTCACTCAAAGGAATGAAAGCCTCAAATCCAATCCAGGGGCAGCTGAACAGAGGTGAGGGGTACCAACCTGGGAAACAGAGCCCTTGCCATGGTCGCTCAAGGAAGAAGCTCCCCTTAGGGTCTCCAGTTCTCAAGAATCCTGCTTGTCCTGCTGCAGTCACCGGGGGCTCCTATGAAAGTATAGATTTGTCTGGGTTTCTCTGTTTAATCCCAAATCTGTCAGGCCTTGTTAAATGTGATGGGGCCTGAAAGTCTGGTGTTAAGCAAATACTCGGTGACCAGAGTCTTTGATGAGAATCAAATGGAAGCTTAATCCTGAGGTAATGGCTTTCCCCATAATCCCAGGCGGCTGGGGATAAGTGAAGGGGAGATGGGAGCCAGGAGATGCCTGAAGCAGAGCTGAAAGTGAGTGGGAACGGGAAAGAAAAAGGAGAGTTTCGGGTCCCCAGCTGACCCCAGTGTCTCACCCCCCTGAGGTAAAGGCCATCAAAAAGGCCAGTCACTTTGGGAATACATTCTGCCAGCATTGGGGTGAGGGGGAGAAGAGGACAATCCTTTTGATCTTTGTTTATGTGGATGGCTTTCCATAAAGAAGAAAAACTGAGGGGAGGCCAGGAATGAGGTGATTAACAGCCACTTCAGGATTTTCAGGTGGGCCGGCCCTGGGTTTCCCTCTGCTTCAGAATGGGTCCTGAGAGGCAGAATTGTCCAAGCATGGGTTTGGCTAGGGCTGGCTGAGAGCCCCTCTGCCTCCCCTCTGCACCCCGGAGGTCAGGCTCTGCAGGTGGCAGATAGGGAGTAAAACAAGGATCTCTGATCGCACAAGGCTGGGTTGTGCAGGGTCAGTGTGGCTGTACCTCTAGTCTTACCGTTAGCCAAGGATCAGGGTGCCCTGGGCTTGGCACAGTGGGTGGGGAACGCTGGAGGCATGGGCTAGTGAGACAAAGAGCACAGGGCAGTGACCGCAAGAACAGGGCTGATCACGCCACCTCTGTTGCTCTCTGGAGAGGCTGCTGCGTGCCTTGTCAAGGTACCTGATTAAACATTCATAGGGAAAAAAAAATAAATAAAATAAACATTTTGCAAAGAGATGCTTAAGCAATCAGGCGCTTCAGGGGGTGGGCTCCCGCAGCGTTATAACCACAAGCCCGGGGGTAATCGGCATTTAATGTCACCAGTACCTCCTGGGTTCCAAACTGAGGGGTTGATACTGCTGCTTCTCCCCCCCCCCCCCCGCCCTCAGAGGCCCCAGCTCACCTGGGGAGGCTGGGATCTCCCAGACATTTACACTCAGCTGTTTATTCTTTTCTCTTTCTCATCCTCACTTTGTTTTATTGCATCAACTATAAGCTGTGCAGAAGGGAGTAGCCCACAGGAGGGAGAGCTGTGCTAAGGGACAGGTCGTGCTCTCCTGCAAGGTGTGCACTTACAGAAGCCTACTTGGAGTCTGATACGGAGGTGCAGCACTGCCCAATCCTTCCTTTGGTCACCGAGCAAAATATTATGGAACTATGGGAAATATGTGTGTGTGTGGCTCCTGCCTTCTCAGAACTGGCAAGTTCCCAGAGGGGCATTAATAAGGAAACAGAAAATAGAGATGATGATGCCAATTATCATGCACCAGACACTGTTTCAGATGTATTAGTGTGTAATCTCATTTAATTTTCATAACAACATATGAAGAAGATGCTGTGAGTCCATTTTACATATGAGAACAGTCAGGCGTTGAAAAGTTAAGTTAACTTGCCCATAGTTATACAGAGCAGGGATTTGAACAGATACTTGACTCCGGGCTTGCATTTCACCCTAGCTGCCTCTGGATAACTAACGATAGGAAAAGTTAAAGATTTAGGTGGTCAGGGGAGGCCTTGCAGAGGAGGTGGTATCTTAGCTGGATCCTCAAAGACACTGGGCTCATCCAGCTCAATAGCAAAGGGGAAGTTCACTCAGTGCAATGCACAGAATTTAAATCCCAGGCACCCTCTAGTGCCCAGGTGAGGTTGTCCCAGGGCTTACTTCCTCTCTTAAGCCTGCTGCCCACAGAAATAAATGCTTAGTGACAGCAGCCAGAGGCTCCTCTTTCTATGGGTGCTGCAGGGGCTGCTGGGGCAGCTGCCCTGTCACTGCCACAGCCATCACAGGAGGAGGGATGCTGACACCCAGACAGCTGTACGGATGTTGGAATAATATGTCCATTAAAGAAGAGATTCAAATATTTGCATCCTTAGCCTTTCTCTCACATTGGGCTCCCCTGAAGTGTGGGACTTATCTTCTGGAAGGATCCATCTCTCTGGCAGCAAAACAAGCTCTTCAGACCAGAAAAATTTTCTTTGGAAATTAAGGTAATTCCTTGTGCATCTGTAGTCAAATGCATACCCATATCCTCTTATTAAGATGATCTCTCTTTTAATTGGCTTTCTCCATAGCTAATTACCTGTCAGATATAAAAGGCTACTCATTGCATGGAGGCATTTATCCATAAGGGCATGGGCAAGGCCAGGACCACAACACTGCAGGCAACCATCATCCAAGTGAAGGCCATGGGGCCAGGTGGGGTCCTGAAGTGGACTCTAGGAAGTGTTCACCTTGGGTAGACCAGGAGATAATGGAGGGAGGGAGCAGAAATCCAAAGATGCTCATTCATTTCTTCATCCCTCCATCCAGCAAACCTTTTTCAAACACCCTTTCTGAGCTAGCTTCTTTGCCAGGAGCTGTGTTTATCACAAGTCAGGGTGGCAGCTGCCTGAGGTTCTTACCTGAGCTGGCAGAAAGAAAGTGGGAAATCTGAAGGCCTCAGATCTCGAGCTTCCAAGGAAGAGCTGAACTTCTCTAGTCATCACTGACTATTCCTTTGTGTTCCATGCAGGGCACTGAGAAATGAATCGCTCTGGTGGAGACCGTGGGCGTAGATTCTTACAGCCCAAAGAGACTCTGAGTCTAACCTCTTGATTGTACAGAGGGAAAAGAAGACCATAGAGGAGGAATAAACCGCTGAGGGCACACAGCAAAGCTGAGACTTGAACCCCGCTCTCTGGATCCTAATTGCATAGCTGTCGTAAATGCTGCCCCACTGGTCGTGGGACTGAGATGGCTCAGGAAAGGGTGGCTTCTCTTCAAGGCAGTGCTCTCTCGGCCCTCTGTTTTGCATTAAGAAACATTTTCTTTAGAAAGTGGGAATCCTGGAGTAGGGTAGAGCTTGCCAGGGACTTCACTTTCTGTATCTATCTAGCAGAGTCCATTGAGAGAGACAGGCCCTTTGGAGGTAAGTGAAGAGTGTTGCCCTGCTGTCAGGGAGGATGAGGGCTGAGCTGTTGATCGATGGCTTCTGGTGGTGACATCTGGTGAGGCAGGTAGCAGGAGCTGAGCCCTTGGAGTTACATGAGGTGAATTCTTTTTGTCTGGATCACAAAGGAGCAGGTGTGTGTATGTGTGTGTGCTATGTGTGCATGTGCATTAGAGAAGGGGACACTGCCCTGGGGACAGGGACAGTGATTTGTAGCTTCTCTGCAAGGAGCGATGTAGGTTCCGTAAGGACTTCTCGTCCTTTCCTGGCATTTGGTACCAGCTCCTATCCCCGGAGCTTTGTTCCCAGGCTATCCTCTCTCCACCTCCTGGGGTGAATGTACAAGAGCTCTGAGAGGTGCTTTCCACTGTGCATTTCAGGGTGCGGTGGAAAGTGCATGGATGAGTTCAAACCTTGCTTTGCCTCTTACTAGTCATGTGACCTTGGACTGGGTACTTAATCTCTCTGAGCCCTGGAATTTTCATTTGTGTGATGGGACTATTGTGAGTGATCGCATGACACAGAACATAACAAGGTATTCACTAAGTGGTTATCCCCCATTCCTAAGCGAATTCCATAGCCCTCTCAACAAAGGCTCCATATGACCATTTGCAAATGAAATGAGGTAATAGGTAAACAATATTTTGTTAACTCTGAATCATCATTCAAAAGTTGATAGTAGCATTAGCAGTATGACAAAAAAAGATGATTCCACAGATGATGGGTCTTTGTTAAGCAAAACCCTGCATGGAGCAGGGTAGAGATGGTGCACAGCCTTAGTGTTACATCCTGAGTGAGAAACTGTTTCCACTTTGGGATGAAGAAGCTGAGCAACTAGAATCCTTGGCTCCCGCCTCACCCCCAATGGGCTTTTGGGACACTAGGGATACTCGTAACTCAAGGATGACAGAAAGAATGCAGTTGTTTTATTAGCCATGAAACCTTAGGAAAGTTACCTAAACACTCTATGTCTTTGTTTTGTCATCTGTAAAACAGGAACAAAAAAAAAATATCTATATCACAGGTGTGAATTAAATGGATTAATGCATGCGAGGCATTGAAACACGCCTTGCACACAGTAGGTACTCAAGAAATGTTAATAGCTATTATTATTTGGCTATGGTATCAGATAGAACTAAATTTAATTAGATATGGTGCTTTGGGTTGTTGCTTAATCTCCCCGAGCCTTAGTTTCTCAACTACTGAATGGAGATAATAGTACATACAATAGTGATATGTGGCTGTTAGGAGGATTAAATGAGATCAGGTACATGAAGTACGTAGCACAATGTTTGCGACATGGCAACTGCTTAACACATTTTGTTCTATTAAGTTACATTATGTGGCCCCTGCACTGCCACTGAGACCTTCAACAGGGCTCGTGTCCCCACTGCTTTCTGGTGTTCATCCACTCCCAGCACAGTGGTACATGCCTTCCAGAATGGGGCCGGTGAAATATCCAGAACCTGTGAATCTCTCATTCTTATTTGCAAGTCTGCTTTAAGTGGCACCACTGCCTTACAGGTATGGAGGGAGCTCTTTATATTTTTCAAAGTGATCTCATGTCTTTAATCTTAGCTGGTTCTCTATAAGATACAGTATATGTTATTAATCTTATTTTATAGATAAGAAAACAGGCTCATAGAGGTTAAGTGATTAAGTGATTTATCCAGTCATTCAACAAGTTAACTTCATGCTCAGGTCCAAAATTCATGGTTCTGCAAGAATAATGAACTTTTATTTATTGCTACAGAGCTAAGAAAGACTGTCTCATACACTATCTCATCTGATTGTCACAACAATGTTAAAGAGCCAGGTATTATTATTATCCCCATTCCACAGACCCAGAAAGGTTAAGTGACATGCTCACAATTGCCTAACAAAGAAACGATGAAGTGAGCCTTAAAGCCATGTTTCCTGACTTCAAGTTCTATGTTCTTTCCTCGTGGCTTTTTTTCCCCCAGTTCTCCCTTCAAAAGCCAGCTTACCTTAAAAAAACAAAAAACAAAAAACAAAGGAAAAAAAACAAATAAAAAAATGAAAAAAAAAATACATCAACTAACCAGGGCAATAGCTACCCTTCGACCGGCAAGCAGCACCGTAACTTTTTAACAACAGCAAGGAGCAAGGTACACAATGGAAAGCATGGAACTGTCCCAGCCGCCTTTCTACTGAAGGGTATAATTAGAGAGCTGACAGGCTGTACATGCGATGCCATTAATGGGTCCACCTGTGAGAGGACCTGGCATGCACAGGTAATTTGGACAGAGTGGAGCACTCAAGGGAGATCTGGGCTTCAGGTGCCCAGCCTGACCCCCTGGGCCAGAAGCCTCCCCAGGAAACAGGAGGAAGAGCCCTGCCTGGACCCTGCTAGTGACACATTGCTATTTGCCATGGTGCTTGCTGCACATTATGCTAAAAGTGTGACAGATTTTTAGAGGCAGTCTGGGTGGGAACCATGGAAACAGCTTAGGGAAGAGGAGAAGCTGATTGCTGTTGTCGTGTTAGTGTGAGAAGGGTGAGCTGGAGGGATGTGCTCTCCCTCCTCCACCATCCTTGGCCACTGCTCCTGGTTCTGACCTCTTGGCTGGCTATAAGTATCATTGCTCCCGAAGATACAGCCAAACTGGGAAAGGGAAGTATGAGGCAGTGTAGGGCCATGACGAATTGTGCTGGTCTTTAAACCTGTACCTCTGGGCTTTCTCATGGGCCCCAGTCATATTAATAAGCTCCACTGTGCTGAATCCCCACCATATGCCAGGCGTGGTGTGGGGTGCTTCCCCTACCTCAGCTCCAACCTTCTCAACAACGCTGCAAGGTGCTATCATCACCCTCATTGTGAGAGGAGGAATCCAGGGGCCGACCGAGAGACTAAGTGACTTGCCCTAAGTCATACAGCTACTAACAGACGAAGAATTGAGATCTAGAAAAGTCTGACTCCAAAGGCTGTGCTCCATCTATTACACCATGCTCACCTGCAAGATAATGGCATCCCTCTATAAGCATTTACAAGCCAAGTTTTCCAACAAATCATTTAGGAGGGAAAAGAATCAGTAAACTCCCCTTCAATTGGTATGAGGTCACAGGGACTTTCCACAGTGGTGGTTCTTCTTTCAGAGAAGGATCAACATGGAATTGTTGCACTTTCTGCCAGTAGGGCTGCTCTGTGGGTCCAGGCAGAGGGGCTGGTGCTCCATGACGTAAGGTCTCTCTCTCTATGGCCCTCACCAGCTCCTCTCTTTTCCCATGCCTTAGTTATAGCCATCACCATGGTTCCCAGACTCTTGAGCAGATTGTCCATTTTCTCTTCCTGTCAAGAGGAGGGAAAAGGGGCTAGGTATGTGGGCTCGGAGAGCAGCCTTGGTCAAATAAGAGAGTGGACGTTGGATAGAGAGGCTGACAGTTTAGCCTCCACAGCAGTACCTGACTTGAACAACGACTGCCGGAGACCATCCTGGGAGGGCAGCACCCAGTTCTGCAACGTCATGACAGGTGCTTTCAGTGTCCAGAAACCTCTTGCCTCTGAGAGCCCTGAGCTCTGTTTTTGAGTGACTGAAATCAGAGACTTACACCAAGATTTGAAGCTTCTTGGGCTGGAGCACTTTGTTCAGGAAGCTAGCCGAAAGGACAACAGGGAAAAAGCTAGGGAGTTGTGCTGACACTGGAGATTTGGACTTACAGAGTTCTATGCGGAGAGCAGGGTGGGGGAGGTCAAAGAGAGAATATCCGAGGGTGCATGGAGGGACAGAGACTTTCAGGAAGGTGTTTTCTGGAGAGCTGGGGAGGCTGTGCCATGGATTTTATGAGACAGTGGATGGAGGACCACAGCTGTCTAGAGGGGACACTTTTATCCTCCTCTTGGAGCCAAGTTGAAAAAAATTCATAAATATCCCCCCTCCTTTTTTTTTTTTTTTTTGTAAATTCAAGTTGAAAAAAATATCCTGCAACAGTTAAGGCAGATAAGATATCAGTATAGTGTGTTGTGACTATCTAATTTTTATGTGGAGTATTCGCTTCTCTCTGTTATGGAAAACATGTTCTCCTGTTCTCAGCAAAGACTTCATCCATGTTTATGATCTCCTTCCTCTGTAAACTTGGCCCTGTGTCATCACTCCCACCTCCCACCCTGCTCCACCTTGTAACTTCAATTCCTACCTAGCCTCTGCTTCTACCCCTCAATCTTGAGACAAGTCTTTCCCCTACTAAGGCCCTCCCTAAATCCTGCATTCCCTTCTGCTCTGTACCATCTCTTTCCTTTCACCATACACTTCTTGAAAAAGTGATCAACATTTGTCATCCCGGTTTGTATTTCATTAGCTTTCCAGGCCATGAAAATGAGTTTCTGTTCCTACAGTTAATGCATGCTTTAGATGGTCAATACTTATTGAGCATCTACAGTGTGTCATAAATACACCAGGTGTTGGGGATACAGCCAAGTAGTTTCTATCTTTAGGACTTTATTCCCATCTAGCAGGACAGGAAGACATCAATACAGATGACATAAATAAATGCCTGATGACAATGATGAGAATTGTTAAGAAGGCATGAGATGCAGTAGTAATACAAGAGCAAATAATAGGTAGATTTGACCTAGTTATTAGGCCAGGGACAGTGTCCAGTTGCCACCTCATTACCAAATGCAATAAATGCTTTACAGTTGTGAGATGACTATAAAATTGCCCTTGAGAAAGACTTCGAGGAGTGCTCTGAGGGGCAGCAGAAGAGCCATAGCAGAATGGTACACCTGAAGCCAAAGAATGCCTTCCTTTCTTCCTGTGACTGTCCACCAGGTATTCTTTATTAGGAAAATTAAAATTGGACCTTTTTTGTGTGAAGAATTCCCAAATCACTCCACCCCATCTTACCTGACCTGCTCTATACTCTGTGCTGAATAGCACTATGCACATGCTCTAACTTTCAGAATATTGGGCTGGGCTATATTTTTCATGCCTGCATTACCTTCCCCTCCAAGAAATAAGTGGAGCAGGATATGACTTGATTCACCTTCTTGTGCTCCTGCCCCCCACTATCCCCTGCATACATCTAGGCTTGCTTTGTAGAAGAGAGGGAAAAAATGTTTAGATGGATGGAAAGATGGATGGATGGAGGGATGGAGGGATGGATGGAGGGATGAAGGGATGGAGAGATGGAGGGATGGAGGGATGGATAGATGTGTGAACAGATGCCTATTAAGTCATATGCCCTCATTCTGGAGAGTCAGTGAAGTGTCGTGAAAGGAACAGTGTTACAAAAACTCAGAAGATCTGGGTTTGGGTCTGGCTGGATCACTGAGTTGTGTCATTGTTTGCAATTTTCTTTACATCTTTGTGCTCAGTTTTCCAATGGGTGAAATGAGAAAATTTGATGATTTGATTTCTAAGTCTCCTCCACACTCTAAATTTCTATTTATTCTCTATCTCATCAAGGGGGATAAGACCTTCTCTTGGGTAGAAACAATGTTTTCTGTCAGATCAACAAGTCTTTGCTGGCTGCCCAATGTGAGCCGGCAAATGTTTGCTGGTACACAGTTCTACAAAGATAAGAAGAGGATGTGCTCCTTGCCTTCAAAGAAATTACTGATTAGTGGGAGAGATAAGTTTGGGCACCTCTCCAGGAGTGGTGAAAAGGAACCATTGCTTTCAAGGTCTCTTCTGCTCTCAGAAGCCAAGATAAATGCCATCTTGACCCTATACCCATGGCTATCCCATTCTCTTAAAAAGAGATTTGGCTTCTTCCAGCTCAGTGCCTCTGTACAGAAGGTTCTGCTCTGTTTGGGAGATGTTTCTAACCTCCAAGGACCTGCCCTGGTTGCTAAGACTATAATCTAAACTGACAACAGACTTTCTGTTTTTTAAAAAAGGTCCTATCATTTTCATTCTTTCCTCTCAGCTTCCCTCATCACTCCCTCCCTCAGCTTCATCATCCCCTGTGCCAAGTTGAAAGTGAGTCTTATTAAGTGGTGCTGTGTCATAAACTATTGAGTTGTGCCAGCTGGAAATGGAACGTGATTAAGTATATAAAGGATCACCAGCCTTGCCTGTCACAACATTGTACAACAGAAGCCTTGGCAATATGCAAGCATCTCTTCTTTCTTTCCTTATTGGTGAGCAGTGACCCACCTCTCACCATGTAGGTTCTGCTGCTGGGTCCTTACTCAAGTTGGCTAAGTGTGGAAGAAGAAATGGGTGGGGAAAGTGTCATGGAGAGTGGTTGGCAGGGGTGACACTGAGAGTTAGAATAAAATCAGGAATAGGCATACCTGGTTAGCTACATTGGCATAATAAAAGCTTTTCTATAGGAGAGGTGTCTCTTGAGGTCTTTTAGAGTTCAGATGGACCATGGCTGTAAGTGCTTCTTTGTTTGTCCTTCCCCCTGCCAAAAAAAAAAAAAAAAAAAAAAAGTTTTATCAATCTTGAAAGAGTGGAAGGTATTTGAATAGTGTGCTCCTAAGAGAGCCCCAGTGTTGGGTGCAGTTGCCAAAGGTGAATGCTAGCATCCTCGGCCAGCCCTCTCTCTCACTCACCTCTTATGCTTTGATTTGGAGTTAGGGAGTTTTGACCCACACGAAGGGTCACTTGTACCTGTGAATCTGGGAACAATGGCTGTCCTTCTCCAGGATATATGATGGTCTTGTCTGTCTGTGACCTTGAGCAAAGGTTGTAGTATCTATAAGGCTCAAATTCCCTCTGGAATCACAGACCCTCATTTCCAAAATGCCTGCTGGATATCTCTGCTACAGATTTGTTCTTGAATTCTCCTTTGTCTTTATTGCTCACATTCAGTCAACACCACGTGTGATAGAGTCCACTGTCTAAATACCTCTTAAATCAATCACCTCTCGATCACCTCTACAGCCACAGCTTTAGCTCAGACCTTCATGATTTCTTCCTGGGATAATCGCCTCTTCTCTTTCTATCTGTTCTCCCCCTTATCCCATCCTATCCCCTTTAATCCACCGCATTGCCTCGAGAGCTATCTTTCTCAGATACATCTGATCATGTCACTGTCCTGCTGAAAACCTTCAGTGGCTCTCCATCTTCTTCAGTGTATTGTCCAAGGACCTTCACAATTTGCCTCCAGTCAGTCTTTCTGGGCTCATCTTCTGCCATTCTCCCTTTCTTGTCCTATACTCTAGACATGCTGAACTACTTAACCATTCTCTGACAGGCCTTTTCATTCACATTGTTGTGTCTTTTGTGTACCCTCTATCCTCTACCTGCCTCCCTCTAACCCCCTGGTTAATACTTACTCCACCCTCAAGCCCAGACTGAATTCTCCCTTCTCCATGAAGCCTCTCCTGCGTGCCCCAGGGAGTCAGAGCATCATCTTTCTCTTTGCTCCTGTAGCACATTGCTCCCATCTCAATCATTTATTATATTGATTTATAATTACTTGTACATATACAGTTCTCCCTCACTAAAGAGCTTCTTGGTGCAGGAATTAAACTCCTAGCACGATGCTTGGCATAGACTGTAGGTGCCCAACAAATGATATTGAATAAATGTGAGATGTTTGCAAGATGAGAGGGGAGGACGTGTGGGTTTGGGAGCTCAGAGGAGATGGGGAGAGTGCAGCTTCTGTCCTCACAATGTTCACAATGGTCACTGTCATTGATTTTCAGAGATTCTCCTAGTGTAAAATATTTGTTCCTGTTTTCTTTTTATGTGCCTACATTTATAAGTCACATTAAATCTTTTGTCTGACTATGAGTTTCTATTTCTGCTTTGGGTAATATCATCACTGTAACAGATAGGTGACTTGATCCTCTGCAAAGTGGCTCTGCTCCTTCTCCCTGGTGCCTTCCCTCTCACAAATTTCTGACATTCCTTGTCTCTGTTCCATTTTGTAAAGGTCTGTTCATGTCCAATGAGCTGGGATTTGAGGTATGAGTGACTCTAGGTTTGAAAATATGATCAGAGAGCAGAGATTCTGTCCAGTTCCCTATCAGCCACCAGTTGTGGGAGGCTACTGTTTTTTTGGTTGCTGGAACAGAGAAAGAAAAATCTATGTGTGACTCATGAAAGAAGGAGTTTACCCCAGCTGCCCTTGGGAATATGGCATGTAGCTGACTTTTATTTGGCCTGCAATGTTTTGTCCAATTCCAATATACGGCTTTATGTGTTTAGCTTGTGTACAAAGTTTACTCTCACAAATGGCTGATATTCTGTCTAGAGGGACTATTGAGTCCTGGCTAGAGTCTGTGAGCAGAGTGTAATATAATTCTTGTTTTATTAACCATAATAACCAGAAGTCTCCAACCACAAATATATCTGCATAGAGGTTTCTCTGAATTTCCAATTATTTTACCATTCAACATAAACTGGACAGAAAATTCATTTTAATGCAGTTGAGATTTTTATTCTCCCTAAGCTAAGAATAAGTCATCTGTTATGTGACCTGCAAGTCCAGGGAATTTTTCTGGACTTCTCTCTGCCACCGGGAGTGGTCTCCTGAGCCATGTGGATTGAATAGGTTTGGAGGAGCTATTTTCCATTTACCTTCCACCTTCCCCAGGAAACCAACACCCTCAGCACCCATCTTTGACCCTGTGAAAGCTGACAAAGTATCTGAGAGATTTACTGCCTACCCCCAAATGTAGATCTGTTAGGCCAAGTGGTTGCTGGTTCTTTAAAAATTTTGTTGTTGTTGTTGTTTTTCTGTCTATCCCTTTAATGGGTGATAAAATTGATTAACTCTCAGGCTGCAGATGACTTCAGAATATTAGTTGGGATGATATTGATTTTTTTTCTCTTTATGAAGCTTTTCTCTAAAGTAAGCACCTGACGACTTTAAGTTACAAACTTTGAGTTAAATTATGAACCTTTTAGCTTTGCATTAGAAGTGGTATCTGAAACCTGATTTGCTAGATCAAACCACATTAGTTGTGTTATGTTATTTTCTAAAAACACATTTCAGAGAAATAACTCCAATCTGTGTTGCATTTTATAGAGCAAAATAATTGAATGGCGGCTGTTTGTAATTTTAGCAATCTCTTAACCTTAATCATATTTAATGGCTTTTCTCTTCAGGCTAACAGGAGAGAGAAAAAAAGGTTCCAGCTCCATTATATAACGGCGCTACAGTAATGCACCCCGGTCCTTGGCAGCACTGTAAATTCTTCCTTTCTGAATTGTTGGTTCGGGACAATCATTCAGCAGGGAATTACTTTCTCATCTATGAAATAAATGAGATGTTAAACTAGTTTTCTGCTTCCTGTGGTACAAATGTATCAGTGTGCAGCCCCGTGCAGCGAGAAAACAAATGCCCAGGGCCGCCGACGATGACGGCCCTGTAGCTTGAGAGGGCTCAGGGCTCTGGGATCAGCGGGTGGGAGGTGGCCCCGGGGAAGGCAGAAGGGAGTGGAATGAAATGTAAAGGAGAGAGAGGGAGAGTCTCTGAAGGTGCTGCAGGTGCAAACCCCTGGATGCGGCAGAGCGGAGGAGGGTAGAACTCACAAATGTGGGTAGAAGAGGGGATGCCTCGATCCCCAGGTTTCTCTGTGCTGCTGTCTCCTTCTCGTGGAGACGAAAAGAATCTATTAGTTGTAGGTGTTACTTCTTGGGATTTCTTCTTTAGAGCTTAAAACACACTTCTGCCAGGATCTCATTGGCTTTTACAACCTGCCTAAGACATTGGAAAAAATGGGAAAGGAGTCTTCCCATGTTAGAAATGGGGAAGTTGAGAACCCAGGACAGGGAGATGATAAAGGCCATCAAGTTGGATGAAGTTGGGATTAAAACTCAAGTCTCCTAAGGGAGTATAGTCTGGAGATCCAAGGTCCCTGGTTACAGGTGGGGGCACGCTGCTGCTCCTGCAGAGACAGGAGTGCCCAAGCCCTGCAGCCTGGGTACTAGGAATGCTGTCTCCTCCCCTGGCACTGGGTCTTCCTCCTCACGAGGGCCATTCTCAGTGGCCTCAGTTCTAGGCTTGTAAGACCCAATGGGATGTGATTTACTTACAGGATCATTGTCAGATGGATTTCCTCGGTACCTGTTTGCTTGTCCTGTCAGATGCTGCAGATTTCTTATCTTTCAGATCACCTGCCAGTCCTCTTTTGGGGAGGGAGGGAGTAGAAGTTTGAGTTGTACTTCCTATGCATATCATCTGCCATAGGGTGGGAGGCCTTTTGAAATTATAGCAAGAAGTAATTTTTCTGAGCAGTTATTAAGAGTCTTAAATTGTGCCAGGCACTATAAGTATATTATCTTCATTGATTCCTATAGTAAACCCATGGGGTATTTACCATGTACTCATTTTATAGGTGAAGATACTGAGACTAAGAAAGTATGATTACCTAGCCAAAATTTACACCTAAAGTGATACAGTTGGAATTCAAACCTACCTCACTATGCTTCAGTATCATTTTCTTTGAGAAAATTTTCTCTGCCTTGCCAGCTAGCTGGGATCCTTGACACAACCCCTTCTGCTACTCCTTAGTTACTCAATTATTTCTGTAATAATATCTATGTTTTCCCATTAATTATAGGCTCCAAGAGGGCAAGAACCATGTCTTTCTTGGTTATACCCTTGGCAAGTCTTCAATAAATGTTAAATGAATACGCTGTACTGCCAGAGAAGCCTATTAGCTCCCAGGCCAGCCTGTAGAGAATGGGTCTTAGTGGAGAGGAAGATCCACTTCTTTGTCTGATCATGGGTATTCTAGTGCCCGACAGGCTGTGTGTCCCCACTCTTTTCCAAATCAAGGTCCTCGGGTATTCAGAAACCCATGTCTTGGACCAAGGAGGCAGCTGGTGTCTCATTCTCAGGCTTAGTTTAGCCTAAGACCCAGCTCTGCTGAGAGAACTGCTTTCAGATTGCCAAGGCTTTGTGTGTCGTTACTAATTAGAAAATTGCCTTTGGAATTGAAATATGTTTCACAGATGAATTTACTGAACTCCTCGCCGAGGTGTGATTCTCTCATGCTTGTTGTGAGACAATCCCACTCTGAGGCAGCATATGGAGATATCAACATCTCTGCAAATTACAAAATCATCAGCGCTCAAAAATACTCCCAGTATCTTGAGTGCTTGCAACTAGTTGGGCTGACCACGGGGAAAGATCTGGGGTCTGGGTCTGCCCACGGGGAGAGGCAGTGGCTGGCTCCCATTGGTCGGTTTAGCACGCTCTGCTGTGATTTCTCTGCTTCTGGCCCAGGGCTTGGAGAGAGGCCTAGAGATAAATCTAGGTGCGTGGTCTTTGGCTCACTCCTATGCCAAGAGCTAAGTTGAAAATAAATGCAAACCTTCACTGGCGTTTATTTAAAATAGTACCATTCTCCCCATTAACTGGGATAATATTTTTGGCATTATCAGAGAATAATCCCTTAACAAGCCTAATGTACCTGACATTTTTGATGCCATTTTTTAAAAACCAGTAATTGGGAAAACGCAGAGTAGATGGGCCAAGAGGTCTTACTGAGTCGTGCTCAGAGGGAATCTGTGAGCTGTTTGCCTGTGGTGCAAACCCTGGGGAAAGTATAAGTTCAGATGATCTTTGTGGATGGAGAGTTCTCATCTGTGAAGAAAGCGTAGGTACAACAAAGGCCCACATAACATCACTACTACTCATACTAGTATTATTACTATTACAGTTGCTACATATATCATCTTAGTTAATCTTCACAACAGTTCCTAATTTAAAGGGAAGAAAACAATGTCAGAGAGGGTTCAAGTAATTACCCCAGATGACAGAGCTAGATGTGGCTGAACCAGGTTTCAAACTTAGATCAGACAGACCCCAAAGCCCATGTTCTTTCCATGGTGTGCAAGACCTTAGGGAACAGTGTACAGTGAGAAAACGTGATGAGAAGGCTGGCGAGAGGGTGGTGGATTGAAGCAGTGGCCTTTCACAGCTTCTGAGACCGCTGACCATGGTTACACAGTTCTTTCTGGGCCTCTCTATCCACTCCTAGCGTACTTCCTTGCACAGTCCCCTCAATAAATGTTTGAGTGATGAATATATGTTATAACAAAGTAGGTTAACAGAAATACTGTCTTCAGAGGCCTCCCCATGGGCAGGTGAGAGTAAGCATAGGTGCCGGGCAAGATATCCAAGCTCACTGCTCCCTGGAAACCCAGGAGGAGAAATCAGGTTTCTGAGACTTCCTGTGGTGGCTTGTGGAGGAACAGAGGGACTCTGTACTGAGATGGCAAGATAGCTTTCTCTCCCCTTCCCTTCCTTTACCCACCACCCCTCAGAAACCCTTGAGGATTTTGCCTCATACCTGGCAGTAACCAAGGACATAAGACAGGAAGGTGATGCCCCAGAGACATCCCCCCAAGCATTTCCTTGGTTCCAGGGGTCACTTCCTTAAGGCATGTGCCATGCTCCCCACTGTGGGCCCTGAACAGGGAGGGCTTTCACAGTATCCTGGGCTCACCCGCATCCCCAAGCCCAGTTCTGATTGGGCCTGCCCCGACCCTGCCCTGCAACCTGCTGGGCACAACAGGGTGTCAGAGGCTTTGTCAAACAGATAGCTGCCGTTCCTCTAGCCCTGTTCATTGCCAGGGCCTCCTAAAGCATTAAAATTACATTTGTCTCGTCATCTGGGAACGTTGCTCCTGTGTGGGTCCAGAGCTTCTTTCTGACATCAAAAGGAAAATATTAAAGAAAGCAATCATCTCCCTCCTCCCTATCAAAAGTACAAATAACTTCGTTATCTGGTGAGCATAATGGCCCGACTTCCCCATTCCCCTGCCTAACGAGCTCTTTCTTAGCTGCCTCACCACGATCCTAATTGTTTTTAAATGTCTGTGCTAACCGCTTCATACAGAGAGCATCAATCTGCATGTGGGTAACTGAGAACCACGCTGCCGCTTAGGATGACACATTTTTGCAGTAATTAAAAACATGCTTAAGAAGACTCAACCCCTCTGCTTCTAAGACTTGGCTGGCAAGGGTGAGGGCCAGGCCGAGTTTCCAGTCCGTTCTGGCCTAGCGGGTTGGCAGCCGAGCCCACACCCTCCCCGGGAGATAGGAGCCAGCCTGCCTGCCTGCTCGGTTGCTCAGGGCAGCTCTCCGTAGGGTGTTGCTTCTGAAAATAGTCTGTAAGTCCCTCCGGGGGAGGAAGGGTATTCTGTGCAGTTAGAATTCCTTCTCCAGCCCCCGATGCCTCACACAAGGGCTCTGTGCAGGGACAGCACTCAATCCTCACGGCCGGCCTAATGGCCTTAAGTCAAGCTGCTTATTATCTGCTGTTGATAAGCTAACCTAACCACGTATAAAGCCAGGCCTGTGCATTTGAAACTGGGCAGCAGGCAGAAGGAAAATCTGGGATGAATGAATAATTTCACTGTTTCCTTTTGGTTCTTTGAGTTCCTGGAATCCTGGGAGGGGGAAGAAGTGGCTCTTGATGTATTTTCTGTAAGCAGCTGGTTGTGTTGCTGTACTCTTCAGGGGATCCAGAATCTGCAGGGCAGAAGCATGAGAAAGCGTGGAGTCAGATGGGGACAGATTGGGAAATATGGATGAGGCCAGTAACTACAGTAAGACCTGAGACTGCTTTCTGTATCTATGTGAGCTTTGCCAAGATGCCTGGGAAATCAATACAGTCATGTGCTGTAAAATGACATTTCTGTCAATGATGGACCACATGTATGATGGTCCCATAAGATTATGATGGAGCTGAAAAATTCCTATCGCTTAGTGATGCCGTAGCTGTCATAACATCATGGAATGAAGATTGCAAAATGGTTGAGATGGCAAACAGCTTTAACTTGGGGTGGCTGAGGATGACATTGAGGAGCTCCTAGAGGTGGTTCCTGAGGAACTGACTAATGAGGACTTGTTGGACCTGGAACAAAAATGCATAGCTAAAGAAGAGACAAGAGAAAAGGAAACTGCAGCAGAAAACAAAGAAGAACCCCCAAGAAAATTCACAGTGAAGGTTTAGCAGAAGCTTTTGCAGACCTCGATGAGCTCCTTAAAATATTTGAACACATGGACCCCAGTGCTGAAAGATTTTTATTAATAGAGAGGAATGTTCATGGTGCATTATCTGCTTACAAGCAAATCTCTGATGAAAAAAAGAAACAAACAAACAAAAAAAACAAACCAAGCAAACCATCATGAACATATTTCTGAAAAGAATGGCTTCTCCTCAGGAAAAGCCTCAGGCAGGTCCTTCAGGGTGTATTCCAGAAGAAGGCATCATATCGGAGATGACAGCACCATGTGTTATCGCCCCTGAAGACCTTCTAGTGGGACAAGATGTGGAGGTGGAAGATGGCGATATTGATGATCCTGACCCTGTGTAGGCCTGGGCTGGTGTGTGTGTTTGTGTCTTAGTTTTTAACCAAAAAAAAAGTTTCAAAAGTAAAAAGAAATAAAATATTTTAAAAATAGAAAAAAGCTTATAGAATTAGGATATAAAGAAATAAAATATTTTTGTACAGCTGTACAATGTGTTTGTGTTTTAAGTTACTATAAAAGAGATGAAAAGTTAAAAAATTAAAAAGTTTATAAAGTAGAAAAGTTACAGTAAACTGAGATTAATTTATTATTGAAGAAAGAAAACAGTTTTAAATAAGCTTTCATAAATTTAGTGCAGCCTGTGTATAGTGACGTCCTAGGCCTTCATGTTCACTTGCCACTCATTCACTGACTCGCCCAGAGCAAATCCCAGTCCTGCAAGCTCCATGTATGCTAAGTGCCCATGCGTGTTCTATTTTTTTATCTTTTATATCCTATTTTTACTGTTCCTTTCCTATGTTTAGACACACAAATACTTACCATTGTGTTAAATTGCCTACAGTATTCAGTACAGTAACATGCTGTCCAGGCTGGTAGCCTAAGAGCAGTAGGCTGTACCATGAGCCTAAGTATGCGATAGACTGCACCATCTAGGTTTGTGTAAGTGCACTCTGTGGTGTTCACACAACGACACCATCGTCTAATGCATTTCTCAGAACATATCCACATCGTTAGGTGACACATGACTATGAAAGCTCTACTGGAAGAGAAAGGAGAGGGAGAGCAGAAACGTTATAAAGTTCTTGAAGGTTTATCAGGTAGATGATAATGCAACAAGATTAGGATATGCAGAAATGCGCTGAGGATGAAGTGGGGGGTTGGATATAGGATAGTGGACATGATTGTAAATCCTCGAAACAGAGAACCAGGGAGGGGCCAAGAGCATCTTCATCCATGGACATTCCAGTCCTCTTGGGCTGGGCTGGGCTGAGATTGGCTGAGGCTAGTAGTTAAGAACTCCAGCTAAAGGATCTCATGCTTCTGGCTAGGAAAAGCTAGAACAGCCTCAGGAACAGACAGTGTCCAGCTAAAGGAGCAGTTGGTGTCTGCCATATCCTGTTGCTCCCACTAAGAGCAAGGTCCCTGACATGCTGTAGGGCCTGTGAGCTGACCCCAACATCAGCTCCCACCCCACCAAGCTGCTCCTGGCTCCAGCTGTTGCAGCATCTGCTGAGGCAGGGCTAACAGAAATCAGGATCTGCTTGGGGGACTTCCTTTCTCTCCGGACTCCAAGCTCAGGAAATTCCTCCTACCCACAACTGTACACCCTCTCCTTTCCCCCACCAGATAGAAAGGGTGTGTGTGTGTGCGTGCACATGTGCATGTGTACAAGTTCAGAAAAACATAGATAAGTTCTTACAAATACATTTAGCCTGCCATAGCCTAACTTCCCATGGAATTAAGTTATACACCAGCTTCCAAAAAAAAAAAAAAAAAAAAAAAAAAATTGAAACTTGGTCCTTATTTAAACTTAAGCTGCATGAAAATGGTGCATCCCCCAGGTCTCAAGCAACCTAAAACACATAAATAAATGAAATATGAAATAGAATTCACAGAGAGTAGAGCTCTGGAGTCTATCCACTGCTGGAAGGAATTCTGCTCTGATGCCCCCCTCTGTCTGCATAGGGAGGTGAAGCTAAGGCAGAGAGATGCAAATTCTGAGACTCCCCACCCATTTCCCTTTAACCAGCTCATTATGCATTAACCTGTAAGACAATATGTTTTAAAGAGAACCACATTCATCACCTCAGAAAAGTCATATTAACATAATTTCTGGGAAAGAACAATGGGGGAGAAATGTTAGTCATTGTTGATGGAACAGGTAAGTTTCAGTAGCATGAGCTGTTGAATATTCATACGATATTGTTTTTGACATTTAAGAACTCAATTATCCGATGACTAATCAGTCTTTTACAGTATGTTATTTTTGTGACTAGAACCGAAATACTGATAAGCCCCAAGAGAGCACTGTGCTCAGATAGATTTATTAGTATTTTTCGACCCTGGCTTTCTCTGGCATGCATGTCCAGGGGAATTTAGTACCTGTGACAATGAGGGGCCGAGGGCCTGGCTGGAGTCAGCGAGTGCGTAGAGACCAGATGCTGTGCTGATTGATTTTGCTCTGGTGATTTTTTCTGCTAGTGAGGGGCAATCAGGATTGTGATGTGCCCAAAGCTCTGGGCCCAGAACCAGTTCAGGTCCCTTTGGCTGTCATAGTCATTCTAGGTCAGAAGTGAGGGTGCCTGTCCTGCCTTCACCCCTTCCCCACCCTTGGGCATTCAGCTATTTGTGTAGCAAGACAGTTTGGTGCTGTACCACTTGAAGGAAGCCTGTTTTGAAAAGTGTCAGTGATAACTTTCTCCAGAACCTAGGTCCCTGTGGTGAATTAAAATTCGCTACCAATTCTCTTTTGCTCCTCCCATTGAGAAGTGTAGTTTAATTCTCTTCCTCTTGAATCTGGGCTGGCTTTAGTGACTTTCTTGATCAATAGAATGCAGAAGAAAAGACCATCTGAAACTTTTCAGACTAGGTCGAAAGAAAACTTGGAGGTTTTTTAGAACATTTGTTCTTGGAAGCTGGCTACCATGTGATGAGGGAGTCCGAGTCACTCCAGCCGAGAGGGCCACGTAGAGAGAAATCCAGACCCCTGGATGACAATTCTAGTTGAGCTCCCAAAGTGACAGCCATCTTAGACTGGAATCCTCCAGCTCCAATCAGTCTATCCTCGTGAAAACCACAGAGAACAGAGACCAGTCATCCCCACAGAGCCCTGCCCAGATTGCAGGCTTTTGAGCAAAATTAATCATTGTTTTTGTTTTAAATCACTATGTTTTGGAGTGGGTTGTTATGTACCAATAGATGACCAGGACTGTCCTCGACCAGTCAATAACAACTGTTCAGTGAATTTGGAACAAAAAAGCCAGGTTCTTATCCTAGCTGAGCTGCTATGTAGCTCTACGACTTTGAGAAAACAGTTATTCTGAGGCACCCTGGAATAATGGAAAGAGCTATGCTTCAGGGTCAAAGAATTCTAAGTTCAAATCTTCTTCTGGCTCTTACTCATATTACTTAAGACAATCCATTTAGCCTTTCCACTCTTTGTTTTCTTGCCTGTTAAGTGGGATAGTAATTCTCAGTTGCACTGTTATTTTAACAACTGGCACAGGGTAATGCCTAGAGTTTGGTAGCCCCTGTGTTCTCATCTGTAAAGTGAAGATATTGGGGTTGGGGGATGGGCAGCAGCACGAGTACTTGAACTCTGGAACTGTCTAATCTGGTTTCCAGCTGAGGCTGCTGTCAGTCCATAGGGCACCTTTGTCTGAAGAAGAGTAAGGGGGTGCAGCCTGTTGAGGGATGGCATGGCAAGCAGACTGTATGTACCTTCCCCAGTTGAATGTAGCCCCGTGCCAGGGGCTCATCTCTGTGAGCAGAGCACGGGCTGAATTTCAGCTCCTCAGCTGACTACCTTTGGCCACTGGACAGCCTAGTCTTGACCAGACCAGGCTTTCTTTGTAACTTAGTAACTAACTTTAAATTAGTACTTTCAATATCAGTGGAATGGGTAAAGCAATACTTATCTGTCCTATGGAGCTGCTGTGAATGAATTAAATGTGCAAACATGTAAAATGCTTAGCAGGGTGCCTGGCACAAAGTAGATACACAATATTAGTTTGTTTCCCTTTCCCTCACAAAATAATATTGGAGACTTTTTTTCCTTTAAACTTCCTGCCTACCCCAGGAGTGGGTGAAGGAAGAGATGAGTTGGCAGCAACACCTACTGCTGCAGAAGGGCTGGGGAAGGCAGTAGAGAGAAGGAGTAGCAATTTACTGGAATGATCTGCTCAGTGGGCTTTGGGAAACTCCATATTTTACTATTCTACAGTTCTAAGACCAGGTGATCTTGAACCTCAACAGCACCGATTATTGTCCATTATTGGTATCACTTTGACAGTCAGGGCTGGGCCCTGGCTCTCTGAGCAAGATCAAGATTTGCGTACAAGTAAAGTCAGGTGGTCAAAGGTCGGTGCCTTCCTCAGGGCTCTCTCATTCTTTGTGCATTTCTTTGTTGTCACTCTTACCTAGTTTTATGCAAGTGTCTGCTGCATTACCAGACCGTTGACATCTCTGGGAGTAGTGCCTATGTCTTTTCATCTTCGGGTTCCCATCTACTAGGATGCCTGGCACATCGTGTGGCTCAGCAAATGTTTCTTTCATGAATGAAGGAACATAGGAACAAAGGAACTAGCAATTATTAGACAACATAAGTATGCAAAGAATGGTATCTAAGTTATCCACTGACTCTTGACCACATCTCTGTGTGTGGGAAAATAGAAAAGAGAATAACATTTGCCAGACCTGATCTATGTGCCTGGTATTCTGCTAGGGACTTTCTGTATGTAATTTAATCTTTTAAACTTTGTGAATACTATTATACCCATTTTCGAGACAGAGATGAGGAAGCTGAGACAAAAAATGAAACAACTTACCCAGATCTACATAACTTACGGGTAGTATAGTTGAGATTTTAGATTCGTCTGACTGTGAAGTTCTTGAACTTTCTACTATACCACACACCTTATTTAGGAGTGAGTCAGAGACTGAGTGTTCCGAGGTGGGGACACAAGAACTTGTGTTCAAAGATTGGAAGCAACTAAGAGTTTAGGGAAGAGACAGGTAAGACATTCAGTCAGTAAATATTTATTGAGAACTACTTGTGCCAGATAATATTCTAATATATTAGTCACATGGGACATGTCGATAAATACAGTGGACAAAAATCTGCCCTTCTTGAGTTCATAGTCTACAGAGTGGTGTCATCCAAGAGCAAAGCTGAATTTCAGGTCCCGGGTGGCTATTTAAACTCCTGGCCAACAATCTGCAGGGGTTTGCAGGGCAGAATTGGAGGTGGTAGGCTACAAACATGCAGGGGAGTGCTGCTGGGACACCTCTGAATTATCAGATAGGAAACATGGCTTCTGGAACTACTCCTCAATGGATAAGACAGCACCCCGTGACTTGACATCTAGAGCGTAAATAGCTGATACTGAGAGAAACGTAGGTGTGCTATTCTCCCTTATTTACAGTTAAGATTGCTCTTTTGAGGTTGGAGCAGAATGGAGCCTGCTGATAGTCTTCAGCAGATTTAAGGAACCAGGCAAATTATTGTATGTCAGAAGCTTCCAGAACATGAGACTACTCCACAGCTTAAGGGTAGCCATTAGCAGCCACAGTCATCACACCCAGGCATTTGGATCATCTGCCCACTTATCATCCCTAACTCGAGTGACCGTAAGCTCCTTGGGATGTGAACAGTAGATTCTTTCTCTCTGGGATCAGGTTGACGGTCTTTGCTTTAGAATCTAGAACAAGCAAACTGCCCAGAAGTATAACCCTAGATTACCTGCATGAATCTAGGTTATCTTCCCAGTCTCTCCTGGGCATAGGTAATGTAAAATAATGGAAAATCTAAAAATCATTTACATTTGGCCTTGGGTTGCATTATATAATTTTTCCCCTGTAGATTTACTTTTATAATGATATTTGACTTAGGACGATATTAAAACTTGTTAGCTTTTCCCAAGCATACATCAGGTGGGGAGTAGGCAGGAGGAAATAGAAATCAGAGGCCCAGAGATGCTGGGAGGGAGTGGCAACTGACCCTGGATTTGTGGCAGATGATCCCTGTTACTGACTGTGCCCAATTCAGAGGTGTGGGCATTTCTCTAGAGAGCTTGCTGAGGTCAATATTTGATCCCTCAGATTCAGATGCAACAAGATTTATTGATGTGTCAGACATTGTGATAAGCACTTTAATATCTCTATTTCATTTAATCTGCCCAATGGCTTCATAATGTACATATTATTAGACCCAATTACAAAAGAGGAAATTGGATTTGTGCTTCCAAGTTACATAGCTAACATATCATGGAGCCAAGGTTTGATCCCAGGTTTTCTTGTTTAAAAGCCGACTGCTCTTTCCACATCTGGCTCATATGTGCAACACCATCTATTCAACCAGGGTTTAGTGAATGCTTCATGTGTCACCAGAGATATAGAGATGAATAAGGCTTTGCTTCAGGATGTTGGGTGAGGCACCAAAGCTTTTCCCTCTTCTAAAATTCAGATGAAAGTAAGATGAATGCCACGAATTAATCACAGAGAATTTTAAACAAGTCCCTCAGTGGCTTATATTCAGAGGTTATATCTGCTTTGGGGAAAGGAAGTGGAAAGTGGTGTAGGTGGCTGACAAATTCAGGTATGTCCTTGTGTCTTGTCATCATTGTTCAGGCAAGTGCAGATCCTGTTGCCTCCCTACCCCAAATAATTCAAACTGGCCCTGTGTCCATTTTTTATTTATAGATCCCGGAATAGGCTATTTCTCTACCTCCATCAAGGTAGCGGAGAAGACAGATAGAAGAGGTTGGACGATGCTCTCTGGCCTTCCTTGTAATGGCCAAACTGCTTTTCATTTTGCTCTGGAATCTATCCCACCAGCCCTGTTGACTTCATTATCGTCCTTACAGCACAGAGAGTGGAGGGAGGGAGCCGACACTCGGCAGCCCAAGAATGGCTAATATCTCTCTCTAGGGCACCTTCTACTTTCTGAAGAGAAACAAGTGGCAGTTTGGGTCTCTCTGTTGAAGCCACTCTGTCTTGGACAAAATTTCCTGGGGCTGTGAAAGTCAACAGCGACAGTAGCATTTACAGTAACTGCCAAGCTTAATAGCATCTTGTGATGAAGTTTTACTGTAAACAGCAGAGAGGGCGGAGGGCAGTGTGCAGGGACTCGCTCATCCTGGCAGTATTGAGTGCTTTGTCCCCACTCAGAAATAACACTTCTCATGTGTGCTTCTTTACCAGCTCTTTAAATTGTTCCATGTGCGAGAGTCCTGGGATTAATACCAAAGCCACCTGATGAGTTTATTGTGCTTCTCACTATTTTTCTTTTCTTTCCTTATTTCTTTTTTTTTCCTTCTTTTTTTTTTTTTTTTTTTTTTTTTGAGTGGAGTTGGGGAAGAGAAGGAGGGACTTGTGAAGGCCTTTTATGGTGAGCTGACCTTGGCCACAGAGAATGTATTCCAGAATGCTCTCATTTTCCTTCTGAGCATGCCCCTGTTTTCCTCTGCTCTGGGCCTCCTGGAGTTTCTGGTAGAGGGAATGTCAATGGCTGCTGGAGACAAAGCCAATCCAGATCTAAATCTTAAGGTTTCAGGGGCACCCGAGACACCCAAAGGCCTCACCTTCTGGACAGTTCCATCAGTCAATGAGTCATCCGGAAATGTCTGAGAAGCCCTGTCAGCTGGACTTGGGCCTTGCATGGTGCCTCAGCTGCTGGAATGGGCATATGAATTTTCAGGAAAGGAGGAAAGAGCTGGGCAGCAAACAGCTGACCACCCAGGATCATTCTCAGGGCTGCCAGCTGCTGGGCATTGTCTTTTTCCAGAGCTCTGCTGAAGCGGGAGGGTGGAGAGGGCAGGCCTGTCACTTAATTCTCGACAATGCAGCTTGCATTTGGATAGTGACTGTGTTCTGTGGGTTCTCTGTGTGCTCTCCATCATCCCCTGCCCCCACCTCATTTGTCTTATATTATCGGAAGGAGAGAGGCAAGGGCATTCCCTCCCTGTTGGCACTGCACCAGGACCCAGCAGGCAGAGATGGTGGTGAGAAGGTGCAACAATGACTCATTCAGCATTCTCGCCTGTCCTCCCCACCCGCTACTGTTTGTGCTACTGGAGGCTGGGTGGTGCAGGAAAGCTGGGGAAGTGGGTTTCTGTGTGTGCAAGTGGCTGCGGAAGCAAGTAGCAGGTCACCACATCTCCACCTGACCATACCTATGAGTCAGCCACAAGAGTAAGAGCCAGAGTACAGGGTGGAACCTCAGGGCATGACTGCCAGTCATCACTCATATAGAGAAGAAGCATAAGAGCCAGATGATGATGATGATGATGACGATGATGATAATGATAAAAGCAATCTTAGATCTCTGAGGCATTTTTCTTTCTTACCTCTTCCTTATCTTTGCTTCTTTTCAAACTCTTGCTGTACTTGGAACATGAGAAGTACCTATCTTCATTATTTACACTTGGAAAAATCAGACCCAAGGTCATACTGTACATTAGTGGTAGGGCCAATAAGATAAAAAGAAACATGAATGCCTACTCTGTGCTGTTATTTAATTTTATTTTTACTATGACTATGATAATGGTACAATTATCATCCCAGTTGACAGATGAGCATCCTTGGGCATGGTGAGGAAAATTAACCTTCTCATAGGCCCAGCTCATCAATTCAAAACTCGTGTCCTTAACTACTAGTCACACTGCCCTCAAATCAAGTGTGCAATATTTCTTCCCTTCACGTTAATTTGGAACAAGTCACCTTCCTCTCCAGTAAGACACCAAGGTGCCCAGGGGCAGAAAGGGTAAGGCAGGTTTATTAGTTTGCTTGGACTGCTATTAAGAATACCACAGACTTGATGACTTAAACAACAGAAATTTCCCCCCTCCCCCCACAGTTCTGAAAACTGGAAGTCCAAGCACAAGGTGTTGACAGGGCTGCTCTCTCACTGGTTGACAGAGGGCTACCTTATCACTGTGTACTCTCATCGCCTTTCCCTGTGCACCGGCCCCGCCCCCCTCCCCAATGTCTCTTCTTCTTCTTATAAGAATATCAGTTATATTGGATTAGGGCCCATCTTCACAATCTAATTTAACCTTCATTACCTCCCTAAAGGCCCTATCTATATTTGGCCATATTGGTAGTTAGGGCTTCAACATATGGATGGGGGAGGGTACAATTCATTCTATAACAGTAGGGAGTGAAGAATTTGACTCCCAAAAGTAGTTGAAAATATACAGGGGAAATAAGGGAGAACCCACAAAACAAAGGTAGAACCGAGCCTCCTTCCCTGAAGGGAACCATCACTGTACCAGAGCAGGGCCTTCTTCACTGAACCTGACTCTTCCAGGGGACTGAAGCCAGGGTGACTTTGGGGCAGGCCTATCTAAAGAGGACAGCGTGAGCCCTATGTTGCATGCTATTCTCTTGCTCTGTTTGGTACCTGAGATTTACCCCAGGGCTTGCCTGGAGCCCGTGACTGGTGAGCCCTGCAGGATGGTCACCCGGCAGAGAGCTAGTAAAGAGTGGCGTGTGTCCCTTGGCACCAGCTAAAGCCTCACTTAGATGCTTATAACCTTTCACTAGTGACTAGCACTTTCCTTTTGAGAAGGGAGGGAAGTAGACCTGGAAGGCAGAGTAAGACAATGCTATAAGTAGTCTCTCTTGAGATACCTGCTGACGCTTTTGGTCAAGGGTGCCAAAACGAGAGGGCGCTGTGCTTTCACCAGGTGCTTTGTCTTGGGGAAGTTCTCCTGGGAGAGATGGGGGTGGTGTGTCTTATTTAAGGAGAAGCCTCCAGCAATTCTCCCTTGGCCTATTTGCTAGCGGGGTCCCTGGGTACCTTTGTGAAAGGGCATAGAGATGATCATGCTCCAGTCACTGGCTGTGGGCCCAAGAGGGGACAGAAGCATCCCCAGCTCAGGTGGTACGTGTCCCCTCTGGAGCTGCCCTGCGTGTGCCCCAGCTCCAGAGCCAGCTTTCTGCAGAACATCCAGACCCTACATTCTACTCCCTTCTTTCTTCAGCTTCCCACCTTGTTCTGATTCTTCCCAGGAGCAGAAGACATGAAGCCCAAATAAAATTGTATCTTTTTTTTTTTTTTTTGGCGGGGAGATGACTTCCTGGGCCAGGAAAGAGGTCAGAGCTGTTGGCTAAAGTGAGGTTTGGGATTATCTGTGAATTTCAAACACCTATGTTCTTGCCTGAGGCTAAGTGAGGCAGATTTGGTCATGCTTTTGCATTTTCCATGTGACAATCCTTCCCCAGGACAATTACTTACCCCCGTCTGCATGGCTGGAGGAAAAGTTGTCTGAAGAGAAAGCTGTGCCTGCCAGACTCGGAACATTCCCTGTTGGTTGGTTTTAATCTATAGTAGAAAACCTCCACATTATTCTGCCATCCTGGGATGTGACAGGTATTAATAACCCTATTAGCTGCAATCCCATCCGGCGCTATTTACACAGGCCGCGTCTATGTCGCAGCAGCCACTCTGTTGCAAGGGACTGTGCACGTTCAAAGCTAACGAGACTCTGGCTTCTGGTTTTCTCCTCTGAGCCCAGGGTGTTGACAAATTAGATTTTCGGAAGGAGATTCCCCATCCCCGTGTGCCGATGCTGCATTTGGACCCACGCCAAATGTCTCTCAGCAGTTCTGAGGTGATTTCATAACTTTGAGGAAGGCGTTGTGCCTGTTTTCCCGCTGCTTCCTCTGCCTGGAGGGCTTCACTCACCCCACCCTCCCTTTCTCTGCATCTGTAAAGCCTTTCCATCCTTCAAGATATGCTTCAAAGTCACCTCTTCCTTGAAACCTCCCCTGAGACCCTCAGCTAAAAGTAAACTTCTCCCCTGAACACTGACAGCCCTTAATCTGTAGCTCACTGATGATGCTAACCACCCTCTGCTCCATGTTCCGCGTAGTTGTCTTACCTCTCTCTCCTCCCCGGCATCTTCAACCTGTTTTGCCCGTAGAATGTGGCTGACCCCTGCCTGCTGGGTGAAGGAAGCTGGCCAGCGCCGTGGGGAGTCAACCCCGGAGAGGTACAGAGCCTGCTCAGCACTGTGACAGCCTGCTGAAATTAGGAACTGTGACCGTGGGGATTATCAGTAGGACCCTTTATCCATCTGTGCAAGGGAAGGAAGAAAAGGCAAAAGGTGAGGCTGACCAGGTAAGAAGATCAACATAGAAAGAGCTTTAGAAGGGCAAGGCTATGAGAGTCTAAAGTGTTCACAAGAATAAGGCTAAATAGCAGAGTCTGAATTTCAGACTATGAGGAGGCCAAGGAAAGGTAGGAGGAGGCTTTTAGACTAGGAAGACTGGGAGAATGGGGAAGAGAGAGGGAGGAATGCACAGCATTGAATTTTAAAGGGATTGTCACTACCCCACGTGATACCTCTGTGTGAGTTAGAAAATCGAGTCTTTTACTCAGGGTGACACAGCTCCAGGCCAGGCTGCACAGCAGAGTGTAGGCTTGATTTTAGCCCCCACTCACCTTCCTCTCTATATTAGTTAGCTACTGCCACAAAATACTGTGTCATAGACCACATCAAAACTTAATGGTATAAAATAGCAATCTTATATTCTTATGAATCTGATGGTTGATTGAAGGTTGGCTGAGCTCAGTTGGGCAGTTCTTCTGGTCTCTGGAGGCTTATTCACATAGCTTGGGGGGCCAAGGGTAGGTTGACTAGGAAGGGCACAGCTAGGACAGTTCATCTCTGTTCCATATGTCCCTCATCCCCCTCCCAGGACTAACAGGTTAATCTATGTCTTGTCTTCTCGTCACAATCACTGAGTGTAGAAGGCAGGCCCAAGTGTTTTTGAAGCCCTTGTCCATTATGTTGGCTAACCAGCCAGAGCAGGTCCCATGGCCAAATCCAAAGTCACAGAGCAAGGAAGTTAAATTTGCCTCTTCCGTGAGAGAAACAGTAGAAAGACAAGGTGAAGGGTGAAGACATGGGGCCATTAATGCATGAAGGCACTGCGTGTAGAACACAATATGCCTGACCATATGTTGTAGCCCTGCTGGCACAGAAGTTCCTTCTGAGCCCTGAATCTCCTGGCCCAACTTGAATCTGAATCCCATTCTGTGTCTGCCTCAAACGTGCGACCTTCACTTCAGATGTGATGCATACCCGGTCTTGCTGTCTGTGTTTTTGTCTCTTTAGACTGGCATCTTACCCTTCTCCTAAGACAAATCGTATTTTGACCGCTTTAGGTTGTACCCCAACCTCTTTTAACCCTGACAAGCATTCTTCTCGCGTGGCAAGGTGTCACCAGGAGATGAGGTGGTCCAAGAGTGTGTTCAGGAAGAGTTAGGAACTACAGTAAGGGAAAATGATAAGGAATTGAGAGAAAGCAGTATTTTCCAGAAGTCACAGATTTGAAGATCTAGTTCATTCCTTCAGTCTGATGCCCATAGATATTTGAACTGACTTACAAAGGTCACTTTGGATCCATCTCCAAAATACCTTTTGGCTGTATGTCTCATGAGTCCAGACATGTGATGTCTAGAAGTTCTCTCCAATGTCTACTGTCTTTGAAATCTATTCTGATTTTGCTCAGTATTATTACTGTTTTTGTTGATCAGATCCTTTTTATGTTTAAACTAGCCAATTTTCCTTTTATCCTGAGGAAGACACGCACTCACACTGTGTGTGCGTGCGTGTGCGTGTGCGTGTGCGTGTGTGTGTGTGTGTGTGTGTGTATGTGTGTGTGAGAGAGAGAGAGAGAGAGAGAGAGAGAGAGAGAGAGAGAGAGAGAGAGAGACATCCCCATTAAGGAAAGAAACAGAGACCCATTCTCTCTACAAATGCTTCTATTGTGAAGCAAAAAATCCAAACATTTAATCCTTGATGCCTGGACCCACTTTATGGCAGACCCGTATTTTGTGCACTTACCTTCTCTCAACACACACAATTCCTTCTTGATGGAAACACTTGCATGTTTTCTCAGTGGACACTTTGAGGAATGAAGCCCTTCACGCTGCTTTTTGGGTTATTACACTGTCACATTTTACCACTTTGCAGAAAGAACGTATTAAGCAAAATAGAGTTCTCAGGAGCAGGGACTGCTATTGTTAGAGAAACAATACTCGGGAAATAATTCCCCCCAATTTCGTCTTCATCTTTTCTCTGCTGTGCAAAGAGAGGAACAATTTATTAACAGGAGGCAGAAAATGTTACTGCTTCTTATGGGCAATGGAAGTTTATGGGGTCCACAATATATGTAGTTTTAGTGGCTGAGAAGGCAGGAGACTTTGGGAGCTGGAAAAAAAAAATGAGTTCCCAATAGGGGAAGGTTGCTAAGGAAGAAAACACACCCTCATTTGAATTTCACAAAGGTTTTGAAAATTGTGGCAGTGGTGCCTTCTTGTTTGTATTGCAGACCCTTATTGTTTCAAGGGCTGTCAGATGGTGGAAGAAGAAGATTTGGGTAAGAGAAGAGGATAGGCTTGTGATTCTGTGCCCAAGCCGGATCCCACTTTGTGTGCATAAGCCAGGCTGACCCACCACATCTCAAGTGATATTTATAGTAAATAGCTTAGAATCCACTGCCTTCACTGTTGCCCTTACTTTCTTGGATAGTCTTCTGGCTTTGGTTTTGCCTTATTTCCAAGTTCAAACTTGTCTTTAGACTTAGTGATTGATTTTGATTTCTTAATTTGGCAGTTACCACTGTGCCCTGAACATGGATTGTGCTCACACCCCTGGCTCATTATGCTTTCAGCTTCTTTGGATCACACTCAGCTTAACAAACTCTGAGTTTAGGGTCCTCTTCTGGGTTGTGACTCAAGTGGGCAGCTATTGGCATGATTTGCCCCAGCACCATGCTAGAGGAAGACAACTGCTTGGCCAACATATGTAGGTGAAGTGACTTCCAATGAGCCCAGTAAGTAAAGTGACTTTCATCTTAGACTGTAGAAAACTCTCAGGTTGAAAGCGAACTAGGTCATGCATGTGAGTTTTAAGAGATCACACAGATTCCTAAAGCTGTGTAGGGTTTTCTGAGTTATATTCTTCCTTGAATCAACACTGGAATCATCTCATTAAAGCTAAACCAGCCCCATGGGAGGCGCCTTGATGCTAATTTCAGTCATACTGGAGATTCTGGGCTAAAAGAGATCTAGAAAAGGTGCACCTGGAGTCTGCCTATAGCTGAGGCTCAAAAATTCAGGCTGGCATAAATGCAATCCAGTCAGGAAGGCATGTAGGCAGGAGCTTTACCAGCTCCATAGGAGGGGCCCGTGTGACTCTATTAATGAAGCAAAAGATATTGGAATCCAATTGTTGATGGATCATCACACACCGGGAAAACTCTCAGCTGCATTGACTGGGCGAGTAGGGGGTATCATTTTGAACTTCTGGAGTTAATGAACTATGGCCTGAAATTTACAACCTGGTCCTGAGTGTTATGGATTTAACTCCAGAACACAACTCCAGGAAGCTGGCACACTCCTCTGGCCTCCATGAGGACCAGAGGCCCTCCAGGATTTGGCTTCTGCAATCCTGTTTCTCTGCAACCCATTACGGGTAGCCCCAGAGGTCTGCTTCTTCACATGGGCCTCCTTGGTGCTTGTTGGGGGGACAGTTGCTTTTTAACCCTGTTGCAACAGTTGTTGCACAGGACAGATAATGAAAAAAATAAACTGAAGCTATAGTCCTACTTGTTTTGGTTGACTTGAAAGCATTTAGAAAATCAATTAGTTCCTCTGTAGGGTAGGTGGGGAATGGTATTCTCTCAAGCTCCTAATTTAGAACATATCATTTTTTTTTTTTTATCTGAGCATTTTCATTTATTCGTGAATTCAGTCCACAAAGAAATTTTGAGTTCTGTGAGGGTAAAAGAAATTAGAGTTTATGAAGGTTACCAGTTACATGCACATATACCCAAATTGTACCTATTCTAAAAAAAAAAAAACAAAAAACCTCATAATCTCATAATATGCAACTATGAGAGGGAGAGGTTTTCTGTACATAAAAACAGTACATATATAGTGACCAATAAATGTATTGTATATAAAAATAATTAGCAAGATATAACAATCCTTCACTTGGAAAACAATATTTCATGTAAAAAAGTCATAGACTTTGGTTTCTATGTGTAAAATGAAAAGCTATAGTTTGACATTTTTTCTTTTCCATTTGCTTTCACTATTTAACATCCAGAGTAGTCAATAATTGCTGCTTCCTCTTCCTAATTTTCTATTCCTCCTTAGCTTATTTTGGCCTTGACTGCCTTCCTACCTTGTTACTACATTTGCCCTTTTAAAAGGAATCGGTACTCTTTTGCATGCCAAATCCTGTTTCCTCTCTTGATAGTGTTCAACACTATTGCTCACACCTACTTTTTAAAGGTTTCTTTTCCTTGGTTTTTATAATAATACACTATCTTGAGTCTTGTCCAAACTTGCTGGCCATTTCTTGGCCTCATTTATTGATTCTTTTATTTATCCCATAACTGTTGATGCCCCCCCAAAAATCTAATATTCAGACCTCAATTTCTCTTTGCATTCTAGCTTTTTTCTCTCTATTCTGTTTTCTCACTTTTAAAGTTTCAATGCCATTTGTGAATGAATTACTGCTAATTTTATATATGACCTTCCTCCAAGAGTCTAGATTTATTCATTTGGTGAACATTTATTGAGCACCTAATAAATGTCAGGCACTTCTCTAGGTACCATAAGAAAGCAGTGAATAAAACACACAACACTTCTTATGGGGAAACTTTTATTCTAGTTGGGGAGACAGATATTAACAAAATTAATAGTAGCTAACACTCACGGAGTGATTGCTTTATACCAGGCATTGTTTTAGATGCTTTATATATGTTAACTCATTTAATTGTCACAATGACTCCATTTTAAAGATAAGGAAACGGAGGCACAGAAAGGCTAAGCAACTTGCACAAGATCACACAGGTAGTGATGGTGGAGCTGAGACTCAGCCCAGGTAATTTGGATCTAGAGGCTGTGCTCTTGATCAGTAAGCTATATGGCATCTCCATATGGTATGTTACATGGTGCTAAGTGCTATTTAGAGAAAAAGTAGGGGAGAAGGATGGGATGTGTGTGTGTGTGTGTGTGTGTGTGTGTGTGTATACACGTATGCATGTAGGTCACAATTTTAGATTGGGTGGTCAGGGAAGGACCTATACATTTGAGGTTTAAAAGAGGTGAGGGACAGCCTTGAAGAATCTGGAGAAGACAGAAGTGAAAAAGGGCTGGAAGTGAGCACATGCCTACCTGTCTCAAGAAAGGGCAGTGAGGTGAGTGGCAGAGAAGGAGTGGGGGTCAAAGAGGACCTGTGGGGTAGTTCATTTGGGAGCTGTATAAAGAGTGTCTGGAAATGGTGCCTTCATCATTTTGGAGGATAGCTGATGAGGTCCACCTGGTGTGGGGTAAAAATTTTGGCTTCTACTATGAGTGAAATGAGAAGCTGACTTAGTTTTGCCAGGATCACTCATTGAAAACAGACTATTGGGTCTCTGGGGACAGGGAAGATAAAGTCAGTTAGGAAGCTATTGTAGTATTCCAGGTGCCTTAGAGTTGGGTGACAGTAATAAAAGGGTGGGGAGTGACAGCAGTGAAGGTGTGAGAAATGATTGACTTCTGGGTCTATACTGAAGGTAGAGCCAAAAGATTTCCTGACGGGTTAACTATGGGGTGTAAGAGGAGTTAAAAATAATTTTAATTTTTTTTTTGGCCTGAGTAACTGGAATAGAGAAGTTGCCATTACCTGAAATGAGGAAGATTATAGGAATATTTGGGATGGTAATTTAGGGGTTAAGTTTTGGACATGTTTGAGGTGTCTATTAGCTATAGAAGTGGTGGTTACATGTATATGTTTGGATATGTAAGCCTGGAGTTCAGGAAAGAGTCATCGCCCAGAGATATAAATTATTATCAACAGATGTGCACATAAATGTTCTATGGACACCTGGAAGAATATCCCAATCTCCTTCCTTTCTCTCCTCATCTTCCCTACCATCTGAATGTTTATTAATTACTAGGCCTCTCTCTCAAGTGTTTTTCATGCTTCAACTCATTTGATCCTCACAGCAACCTTATGAGGTAGGGACCATTATATATCCCCATTTTACAGATGAGGAAACTGAAGCACACCTACTGTTGACTACTATCTGACATCCAAAAAGAAAGTTAGATAGCTTACAATAAAATACATGGGTAGAAAAATATATAAAGCTATTAATACAAGGGTAACATATTTAAGGTCAGATAATCAAGGGGGGTATAATTGAACCAGAATATTTAGACTAAGTATAACAAGTCTTCTAAAGAAAAAACATAGCCTTGAGCTTCTTATAAGCAGAAATAAAAAGGGAAACAGCATGAACATCAGTTTATCAGGAGGGATGAATTTCTCTTAAGTACTTGGTTATTTAGTTTTTAAAATAATTTCTCCTTGGGGAAGTAAAATATACTCTTGGAGAGATTCTTAAGAGGCAAAGAAGTTATAGAAAAGACCTAAATCGATTGTATTACTTTCCTTTTTTGTTCTTCACCATGTTAATCAGTAATCATTTATTAAGTGATTATATATACAAGACTGTGAGAAATACAAAGATGTATCAATCACAGTCTTGGCCTCCAAGTACCTTATGATCTAATTTAAGGATGAAGCATAAGCACCAAAAATGACCCAAAATGAAGCAACAGCAACACATAATAGACAAAGAGATGTTGTCATTGAAATAATTTTATTCTGCTACTTAAGAGACCTGAATTGTAAAGCCAGACTTTTAGGCTTCAAATCTAGGCACGCCAACTTGTCAGTGCCAGTTTCTTCATCTAAAATGTAGGGATGATAGCAATAGAATCTGCTTCAAAGTTTTGTTGTGGGAATCACGTGGGTTTACAACATCAGTAAAGTGCATAGTATGATGCCTAGCACATGGTAAGCATGACAGAAGTATTTGCTGTGGTTGTTAAAGTGTAGGGCAAAACACATCATTAGGAGAGTACTTACATCATTCAGAGGAGAGATCTGGTCACTATGAGTCATTCAGGAATGCATCCAGGTGGCCGTGAGATTTGAATTAGATTCTGAGGCCCTCTATGCGTAGATACGGGCACGCTCTAAAATTTTATTATTGGTTGATATTACCAGGGTCTCCACCTTCATCACCAAGGTGGCCATCACCCAACTTTACCAGCTATGTCTTCTGATAGCAGCTATTGGAATGTGGTGGGGTATAGAAGTGACTTTGTTAAATGTAGCTCGGTTAAAGGAGGTACCATATTAGACTGAATTATTTTGCAGGAACCTGGGGTATCTAGAGTTCACCAAATGACAATAGGGAGAAGAGTTAGTTACTCCTTCCAAACCAGCTCTAATCCAATTCTTTTTATGCCTAGACTACAGGCAACAGAGAGATTCTCTGTGCAAGTAATTGTGTGTAGATGGCAGTTGCTCAGAGCACCAAAGTTCCAGTCCCACTATTTCCAGGTCCTGGCTTCTCAGGCCTTCACTGTAAGAGGGTCCCTGCCATTCATCATGGAGGACTTCGGACTTTGGCCTCAGTAGGACCAACAGCCATCCATTCATCATCTGAAAAGCAGAGCCATGGTCACACTGAACCAATTAGTTTGTTTAGACTCAGAGTGGGCCTTCAGGAGGCAAAGGTGAGAAGGGAGTGCTGTAGTGTGAGGTGGACTAAAGCAGAATAGAGCAGTAAGACTGAGGTAAAGAGGGAGAGAGTAAGTGGTTCGTGGAGGCAAGGGGGCCCTAGATAACATTTTCTGGAATCCCTGAACATTACTGAGAAAGTAATTTTTGTTCTTTCTCATAAAATGAACTTGAAAACTTGAATGATGATTGGCTGGTAATGCTGTCTTTGTCATTTTAGAGATTAGCTGATGAAGTTCACCTGGTGTGGGGCAGTGGTCCTGCCAAGTGGCCAACGTGTCTTTTCCCATGCCTTAAATGCTCACAGTACATGGGCTGTCATGGTGGTGGGCCTTGCACTCAGGGATGCCCTGCTCAGTTTGGATTCTCTGGAGCAGAAATCTTTTCTGTGGCTCATTGGAGACAGCTGCTCAGGCGGGTCTGGGAAATGGGAAACATACGGACAGCAGCAACAGACGGAGGTGCTTTCCTGCACAGGGGACCTTCTGGAGCCTATGGCTGCAGCTGCAAACACAGTTAGGAGCTAACATGGCCTTGCAAATAAGTGCTGAGGACACATCAGACTTGCAAAGAGCCAGGTCATCCTAACACTGTAGGAATCACAAAAGGAAGTCAAAAAAGGTAAGTGGGGTTTATCAACTCTTTTTTCTGGAATAATTTTACCTTCTAGGGGACTCTTCTCCCTTCCCCATCATCCCACGTGTGCATTATACACTTGGGGCCCAGGCAGGGAAATGAAGACTGTGATGAGGTTTAACTTGATGGGCTTTGGAGGGAACAATTTTGGGAACATGGTCCTACTCTACTTCCCACTTGTATAAAGCCTCAGCTTAAGTAGGCTGGATTGGAAGCTGGAGATTGGAGCTCAGTGGGAGAACCAGGCCAGGGTATTTTGTGAATTAGAGTAGAATGGACTGGCAGGATGGGGAGGGGAAAAAAATATAAACCCAAGGCCTCAAGAAGAGAGTGAGAATGAATACCAACATGGAGTTCAGAGGTCAGGGTGAGAATCATAGCACAGAATGGAGCCAAGAGTCAAGAGCCAGACAGAGGTAGCACCTGGACAGGGTTCATCAGGGAAGAACAAAGCGGGTGCCTGTGGCTGACTCCATTCCTGGAATTTGGAACATGGGTGTGGGTTGGCTTAAAGGCATAGTTGCGGGGCAGTTGTTGACACCAGCCAGATTAAAATGTACATGCGATGCCTTGATGGGTCACATCTGGCCACTAAGAATCAAGGCTATCGGAGCCTGACCAGCTCTTGGCAGCCCCCTCCCACCCTCCATCTGTGCTGAGAGTCAATACCAGTTTTAATTTTATTCATGGGGCTTGTACTTGTTCCATGCTGCATCTCCTCAATGAATACTAATGGAACTCCAGATTGTTTTAAGTGAAGATCTGAGCAAGATACCTCCTTTCATCTTGTCAAGAGCTGTCATTTCCGACAGAGGTTTCTGGAGTTTCCTTACTAACAGATTCAATGCAAACTCCTCGCTACACAGAGCTGCGTATGTATTGCTGGCACTGGGCAATTGCAAAGCAGTCCACATGGAAAAGAAATCATCCTTGGCCTCCTGCCCCATCGTGGTCACTGTCAACAGAGAATTCTCCTGTAGGAGGACAGAAGGAATGAAGAAGAAAGCAGGCAGGCAAGCAGTTCAGAGGGCATTTCTTAGAAAGTGGTAGAAGCCGGGTTCTCTTTCTTTTTCAAGGCTGTTTTGATCATCTTAAATGTCATTTCCATTATTTCCATAGCCATGAGGCTTTTAAGGTTTATAAGAATGGCTTCATGACCGTTTGAACTGCTTCTTTAATTCTCATTTTTTCTTGTTCCACTCCATTTTGCATACAAATGCTATACACACATATTTGCTATGCAATTTTTTTTAATCACAATTCTGCCCTACTCAAAAGCCTTCAGTGGCTCCAATGGCATCTCAGGTAATGTTCTCTGACTGACCCTCTAATACCCCTCTCTTGCTCCCCCAGCATTTCAATCCCATCCATCACTTCCGCTTGCCCTTTCCTTGCTCAGCTGTTGAAGGCCAGCTTCTTGCATGCTCAGTCTGACATGCTTCCTAAACCACTGAGAAACAGGGCTGCAGGTAATGAATTTGCTGTTGCACCAATGAACACGGTCTGGATTTGTCCTTTGCCCTGAGTGCACAAGGCCTGGGCTATCATCACCCTAGTGGCTTTCTCCCCCAACCTAACCATGTGTACTTAACTTCATTGTCCTCAAACCTCAGGTGGCTTAGAAAAACTGGAACTTAAAGTAAATATAAATTTTTATTGACATAGAGTATCTCTCAAAACCTGCATCTAATTTTATGGGAGGTAATAGAATGTAATACTTAAGAACTAGAGATGAATAGTTTAATATTAGCACTCGGACTTCTTCATCATCTTGGGCTAGTTATTTAATCCAATTCTCATTTCCTCATCTATAAAATTAGAATAATTATAATATCTACTTCATAAGTTTGTGATGTTTAACTGAGATAACAGGTATGAAATATTATCACGGAGCGAGGCACACTGTTAAGTATTGAACAAATGTTAGCTATTATTACACTATTTCTCAATTAATGTTGGTTGAGGCAATAAATAAAATTGTCAAGGCTTAATGTATGCATAGATAGGTAATTTATTGTGATTTGACAGTTCCTTTCCTTCTTCAGATGCTCCACTCCAAGCAAACATCAAGCAACCCCCAAAAAACGGCACGTTTTCTTTTCTGGCAGGCCGTTATGCCAGAAGTGTTGTTTTAGGTAAAGGCACTACTAATTTGTCCAGTAGGAGACACACTTCCCTTGCTCACTGGTGATGGTGGGGCAGGAGGTATAACATCTGCTGAGGCCCAGCTCTCCTGGGGCGAGCCAGCTGCCCCTGCAGCAGAGGCAATGTTCTGCTGTAATGGTCTACAACATTATGGCTCCCGGAGGTCTCTGGCAGGGGAGTAGGCCAGGGTTGAATGAGCTGAGAACACTCAAGGGCAGGGCTGGTGTCTGCTGACCCAAGTGGCCCATCTGTGAGGCTGGCCAGAGGGCAGGAGACAGGTTTCATGCAGCCTATCCTAAGGAAGGCGCTTCCTTTGCTTAAAAAAAAAATGAACAGAACAAAACAAAAGAAAACACCTCACAGAATGATAAAAACCTAAACTCTAGGTATAGGATGGATGGGGGAGGAGGCATATTTTTACTGGTGGCTTTGCAGCTGCATTTGCCTGTGAGGAGATGGTTCTGGGTTCTGAGGACCAGTCTCTCTGCAGAAGCCCTGTGCCACTCTAAGACCCAGAATGTTTTGTTCAGGGTTGAAAGTTCTCTTCTGGACTCTGGAAAACTTCGGTCCTCAACTTACTATCATCACTGAGCTCTCTGGTTTTTCCCCACTTCTCTGTCTCCTATTCCAATTCAGTTAGATAAGAGGCTGCTCCAGATTAACTGTTAACTTGATACTTCTTCAAAACGGCATTTCCCCATCCACACACACACATTGTATCTTTTTGTCTAATTTCTCAAATAATACATGAGTGCATTTTCATTAAGATGAAAACAATATAGAAGTAAATGGAGCAAAACATGAGAGTACTTGCCCTCCTCCCCTCATCTCAGTCCCTTCAGAGGTACCTTGGTTGCCACAAGTAATGACTGTCTGCGCTTTGGCATACAAACCTCCTCTCCCTCCACTTACATCTATATGTCTATAAATGCATATATTGTGGGCTTAGTTTGTGTTTAATTTAGTATTTAGTTTTATCAAAGTTTTATATGCATATAGTTTAAAGAATCAGCTATTCCTCCAGGTTTATTATGAGAAACTGAAGTCCTCCCCTCTCCCCACCCCTGTATTGCCTTCTTTCCAGAAACAACTCATCTCTAGTCTCTTAGCTGATTCTTTGAGTATTTATCCTTATATTGCTAAATACAATTTTTATATAACTATTCTTTTTTAAAAAAATAAATTTATTTATTTAAATTAGTTTCAAGTATATAGTACATTGGTTAGACATCTATATTGTTCATAAATCACTCCCCCCAATTACTCCCTCCCTCCCATAGCCCTCCACTTAGCCAACATATTAGTGCTAACTACATTCCCTGTGCCGTGCTCCCCATCCTCATGCCTAACTATCAACTACTAATTTGTACTTCTTTAATCCTCACCCCATTTATAACTATTCTTAAGTGTTTCATTTCAGTCATAATCTCTTGACTCTCCATATGGGAAATGAAGATTTGGTTGTCTTTTTCCCTGGTCCCCCACTGCACGCTCACATCAATGTTTTGGTTTTCATTATTATGACTATTCTAAGTCCTGTGATACACTATGCCTACTCTTCCTCTTCCAACATGTTATTCCTGGAATTAATAATTATCTTGCTTATTTATTTTTCCTTGTTATTGTCAATAATTCAACCTCAAGTACTTCCTCAGTTGCATAGATTTCCTTTCAATACGTTCAACTTTGTTAGTTATTTAGTCAGGTTCATCTTCTTAAAATCTCTCTGAAGCCTTCTGGCCTAACCCGGTGTGTACTTGTCAATCTCCAGGCCTGTTCCACAGCTACCATCTTGGGCTTTTCTTTCCCATCACCTTGAAAACGCCCTGTGATTCTCTCTTATATATGATTACATGTTTTTTGAACCCCATGTATTTCTATTATTTGATTTATTCCTTGTTTTGGGGGTGTGCATTCATTCATAGATACATAGAATTAACACATCATTCATTCATTCATTCATTCATTCAATTTTATTGAACACTTGTTAAGAACTCTAAGAAAAAATATTTTTTAAGTGTGGGGCATTGTTCTAGGTGTTTGAGGCTCAATGGTTAACAAAATTCAAGATCCCTGCATTTGAGGACCTTACATTCTAGCAGGGAAAGTCTGATTTTAAAAAAATAAACATAATGAATAAGTAAATTAAATAGTATTTTGGAAAGTGGCAAGTGCCACCAAGAAAGAAAAAGTAGAGAAGAATGAGGAATCAGACAGTCCAGCCCCTAACATCTATAGAACCTGAAGCAAGAGTTTAGTTGAGAACCCATTTAATTGAAATCACACTTGACTTATGTCTAGACCTACATATGTACAAATTTAAGAACAATATGGATGTTTTCATATTGTAAAATATTTTTCAGCTGCCATGTGCAACTGCTGTAGATAGTTCTTGAATTTGTGAGTACCTTGGAACCATAAGTTCGAATTCAAAGAAAAGTAAGAAAATGGATGTATGGCATCACTGGAAAATGTTACTTTCTTATGTCAGAATCTATTGCATTCATACTATCTGGGAGAAGAGATTTCATAAATTGATTAATTTGCTCTTCCTTAAGTGTTTCTGCTGCTCAAATCCTCCCTACACTCTAAAGCAGTGTCCTCTTTGATGTTGGCAGTGGCCCAATCCACAAACCTTCATACATTCAGACACAATTTTCTTTTATTTCAAGGACACAGGGAAAGAGATGGAGAGATGCATTTTGGGGAGGCCTGAATGGTGTTAGTCACAATAGTGGATATTTACAGTGATAGATAGTGCTGGATCAGCTTGGAGGGTCAGATTCCAACTGATGAAGATATTCATATATTTTTAATGATGTGTGTGCTCATCAGAGGCTCTCTTGCTTAGATCTCAGAGGTGCATTGGGATCAGGAATGCCAGTTGAAGTAAGCCAGGGTAGCCTTGTTGAGAAGCTGACATGTGAGAACAGTCTTAAGGAGGTGTAGCAGTTAGCCATAATGTTGTTTTTGGAAAGAATATTTCATACAGAGGGAATAATTAGTACAAAGCCCTTAAGGCACATTTAAGTGTTTTAGTGTAAATTCACATTTAATTGATAGTTTGGATAGAAGTCTAGGAGAAATATTTTTTATTTATTTAATTTTTTTATTTATGTTTATTTATATATTTATTATTCATTTATTATTTTTTAAGTTTATTGGAGTAACATTGGTTAAGCAATTATATAATTTTTGGGTGTACATTATAATTTGACATCTATATATTCTATTGTGTGATTACCACACAGAGTCCAGTTTTCTTCAGCTACCATATATTTGATCCCCTTTACCCACTTCACCTTCTCCCAACACCCTTATATTTGACCCCTTTTACCCTGTCTCCCTCTTCCCTTCTCCCCCACCCCCACCTTCTGGTAACCACTAGTCCATTGTCCATGTCCCTGAGTCTCTGTTTGTCCTGTTCATTTGTTGCTTTTAGGTTTATATCCCACATATAAGAGATGATATCATGTGATTTGCTACTTTTTCAGTCTGGCTTATTTTGCTTAGCATGATTATCTCAAGATACATCCAGGTTGTTGCAAATGGCAGTATTTCATCTTTTTATGGCTGAATAATATTCCATTGTATATATGTACCACAACTTCTTTAGCCAATCATCTATTGTAGGACACTTTGGTTGCTTCCATGTTCTGGCCACTGTGAATAGGGCTACTATGAACATTGGTGTGCAAATATCTTTTCGGATATGGGTTTTTAAGTCTTTGGGGTAAATACTCAGTAAAAGGATTACTGGATCATATGGTAGATCAATTCTTACTTTTTCGAGAAAACTCCATACTGTTTTCCATAGTGGCTATAACAATTTGTAATCCCACCAGCAGTGTATGAGGGTTCCTTTTTCTCCACATCCTCTCTAACATTTGTTATTACTTGTTCTGTTGATTATAGCTATTCTAACAGGTGTGAGATGGTATCTTATTGTGGTTTTGATTTGCATTCCCCTAATAGCTAGTGATATTGAGCATCTTTTCATATGTTTGTAGGCCATTTGTATGTCCCCTAGGGAGAAGTGTCTGTTCAGATCCTCTGTCCATTTTTTGATTGGATCGTTTGTTTTTTGTTGTTGTTGTTATTGAGTTGTATGAGTTCTTTGTATATTTTGGATATTAGGCCCTTATCAGAGGCATTGCTTGCAAATATATTTTCCCATTCTGATGGTTTTCTCTTTACCTTGTTGACGATTTCTTTTGCTGAGCAGACGCTTTTTAGTTTGATGTAGTCCCATTCATTTATTTTTGCTTTTACTTCCCTTCCCTTTAAGATCAAATTCATAAAATCTTTAAGTCCAAGATCCTTGAGTTTAGTTCCTATGTTTTCTTCAATGCATTTTATTGATTCCGGTCTTATATTCAGGTCCTTAATCCATTTTGAGTTAATTTTGGTGTGTGGTAATAGACAACAGTTTAATTTCATTCTTTTGCAGGTGGCCTTCCAATTTTCCCAGCACCATTTATTGAAGAGGCTTTCCTTTCTCCACTGTATGTTTTTGGCTTTTTTGTCAAAAATTATTTGCCCATATAAATAGGGGTTTACTTCTGGACTTTCGATTCTGTTCCACTGGTCCGTGTGTCTGTTTTGCTGCCAATACCATGCCGTTTTGATTACTGTTGCTTTGTAGTATAATTTGAAGTCAGACAGAGTGACGCCTCTAGCCTCATTCTTTTTTCTCAGGATGGCTTTGGCAATTTGCGATCTTTTGTGCTTCCATACAAATCTGATGATTTTTTGTTCTATTTCTTTAAAAAATGCCAAAGGGATTTTGATAGGGATTGCATTAAATCTTTATAATGCTTTACAAGTAATCTTATTTTAACTATATTGATTCTTCCAATCCAAGAACACGGATTATCTTTCCATTTCTTTGTATCTTCTTTGATTTCTTTTAATAGGGTCTTATAGTTTTCATTATATAAGTCCTTGACATGTTTTGTTAAATTTATTCCTAAGTATTTTATTATTTTTATTACAATTGCAAAAGGAATTATTTTTTCTACTTCTTTTTCTGATGCTTTATTACTAGAGTACAAGAATGCTATGGATTTTTGAACATTGATTTTGTATCCAGAGACTTTACTGTATTTGCTTATTGTTTCTAGTAGTGTTCTTGTGGAGTCTTTAGGGTTTTCTACATAGAGAATCATGTCATCCACAAATAGTGACAGTTTGACTTCTTCGTTTCCTATTTGGATGCCTTTTATATCTTTCTCTTGCCTGATTGCACTCGTTAGGGCCTCTAGTGTTATAATGAATAACGGTGGTGATAGTGGACAGCCTTGCATTGTTCCTGATCTTAGAGGGAAGGTGTTTAGTTTTTCACCATTAAGTATAATGTTTGCTGAGGATTTGTCATATATGGCCTTTATTATGTTAAGGTACTTTCCTTCTATACTGATTTTGTTAAGTGTTTTGATCATGAATGGATGCTGTATCTTGTTGAAGGCTTTTTCTGCATCTATTGATATAATCATATGATTCTTATTTTTTGATTTATGTGGTTTATCACATTAATCAATTTGCATATGTTGAACCATCCCTGAGCCCCTAGAATGAAGCCCACTTGATCGTGGTGTATAATCTTTTAAATATGTTACTGTATTTGGTTCACTAGTACTTATTTAGGATTTTTGCATTTGTATCCATGAGAGATATTGGTCTGTAGTATTCTTTTTTTGTGTTATCTTTACCAGGTTTTGGTATCAGAGTAATATTTTCTTCATAAAATGAGTTGGGAAGTATCGCCTCCTCTTCAATTTTTTTGGAAGAGTTGGAGGAGAATAGGTATTAAATCTTCTTTGAATGTTTGGTAGAATTCACTTGTGGAGCCATCTGGTCCTGGACTTTTCCTTTTTGGTAGGTTTTTGATGAATGGCTCAATTTCCATACTGCTGATTGGTCTATTTAGATTTTTTAGATCTTGATTCAGTCTAGGAATATTCTGTTTTTCTAAGTACTGGTCAATTTCTTCTTGGTTATTAAATTTGTCATTATATACTTTTTCATAGTATTCTTGCATGATCCTTTGTATTTCTGTGATGTCAGTCGTAATTTCCCCTCTTTCATCCCTGATTTTGTTTATTTGTGTCCTTTCTCTTTTTTCTTTAGTGAGTCTAGCCAGGGGTTTGTCAATTTTATTAACCTTCTCAAAGAACCAGCTCCTTGTTGTATTTATTTTTTCTATTGTTTTTTGTTTGTTTGTTTGTTTTCAATTTCATTTATTTCTGCTCTAATTTTGATGATTTCTTTCCTTCTGCTGACTTTAGGCTTCATTTGTTCTTCCTGTTCTAGTTTTTTAAGATGAAGCATTAGGTTGTTTATTTTGGTTCATTTTTGTTTTTGGAGATAGGCCTGTAATGATATGAACTTTTCTTATGACTGCTTTTGCCATGTCCCAAAAGTTTTGATATGTTGTACTATTATTATCATTTGTTGCTATGTATCTTTTGATCTCTCTTTTTATTTCTTCCCTGACCCAATTATTCTTCAGTAGCATGTTGTTTAATCTCCATGTATTTGTGGTTCTTCCTGATTTCTTTTTGCAGTTGATCTCTAAGCATTATGATCAGTGAATATGTTTGGTATGATTTCAACCCTCTTATATTTGTTGAGGCTATTTCTGTGTCCCAGTATGTGGTTGATTCTTGAGAATGTTCTATGTGCACTAGAGAAAAATGTATAAGCAGCTGTTTGGGGATGGGAGGCTCTATAAATGTCAATTAGGTTCAGTTGGTCTAATGTGCCATTTAAGGATGTTATTTCCTTATTGATTTTCTGTTTGGGTGATCTGTCCATATCTGACAGTGAGGTACTTAGGTCCCCTATACAATGGTGTTTTGGTCTGTTTCTCTCTTTAGTTCTGTTAGTAATTGCTTTACATATTTCGGAGCTCCCTTATTGGGAGCATAGATATTAATAAGTGTTATGTCTTCTTGTTTCATGAATTCCTTTATCATTATGAAATGTCCCTCCATATCTTTCTTTACCTTTTTTATTTTGAAGTCTATGAGTGTGATATTAGTACCACTACTCCCACTTTTCTCTGAATGCCATTTGATTGAAATATCATTTTCCACAATTTCACTTTGTGTCTATATTTATCTTTGGAGCTGAGATGTGTCTCCTGGAAGTAGCATATGGTTTGGTTTTGTTTTCTGATTCATTCTGCAACTCTGTGCCTTTTTATTGGTGAATTCATTCCATTTACATTTAGGGTGATTATTGAAATATGAGGTCTTCTTATAGCCATTTTGTCTTTTGCTTTCTGTTAGCTCGATGTTTCCATTGCTTCCTTGTCCTTGTCTTTCTGTTTTCTTTATTTTGATTGGATTTTGTGATTTTAACCTCTGGTTCTTCTTGTTTTATGTTATATACTTCATTTTTGAATCTTTGGTATGTGGTTACCATTAAGAATATGAAAAGGATATATATATATATATATATATATATATATATATATATATATATATTCCATTCCCCTTTGCCAATCTGGATCTTTGAATCCTCCCCTTTTCAGTCATTGATATCTCAATTTGTACCTATGTATACTGAACATTCATTACTGTATTGCTATAGTAATTCTCTTTTTATTATTTAATCATATAGCCCTATTCTTATTAAGGGTTGCACTCTTTTGCTTCTATTTGCCTGATAGTCACTTTACTCCTAATTATGTATTTTTTGTTTGTTTGTTTTGTTATTTTGTTTTAGATGAGCTGAACCCTTTTAGTATTTTCTGTAGCACAGGCCTTATAGTGGAGAATTCCCTCAATTCTGTATGTCTGGAAAGGCCTTAATTTCTCCTTCATATCTAAAGGAGAACTTAGCTGGATATGTTTTTCTAGGCTGGTAGTTTCTTACACTTAATAGTTTAAAGAATTGATTCCATTCTTTTCTGGCTTAAAAGGTTTGCACTGAGAAGTCCAATGATAATCTAATGGATTTTCCTTTATAGATTACCATCTTCTTTTCCTTCGCTCACCTGAGAATTCTCTTTGTCATTGATTTTTGATAACTTTAATACAATGTGTCTTTGTGAAGGCCTTTTTTGGGCTGAAATAATTGGGTGTTCTGTTGACTTCTTTAATTCCAAGCTCCAGCTCATTCCTTAGATTTGGGAAATTCTCATCCACTATTTGTCTGAAAATGCTTTCCAGTCCCTGCTCCTTTTCCTCACTTTTGGTAAAGTTCATTATTCTTATGTTTCTCTCCTGATGGTAGCAGCTAGTTCTTGTACTTCTCTTTCATTATTTTTCATTCTTCGGTTTTTCTCTTCTTTCTTCTGATTTATTTCTAGATTTCTGTCTTCGATATCACTGATCCTTTCCTTCATTTGGTCGACTCTATTTCCTAAGCTTACTATTTCATTTTTCAATTCTTGCAGTGTGTTCTTCATCTCCAGAAGTTCTATTTGATTTCTTTTGAGGGTCTCAATTTCCTTGCTCTGCTCATCTGGTTGTTTTTCCAATTCCTGAAATTGTTGATTTGAGTTATTTTGGATCTCATTAAATTTTTTCAGAAGTACCTTCCTGAATTCTCTGTCATTTAAGTAGCATACTTCTATGTCTGTAAGCTTATTTTATGGAGATTTTTCTCTTTCTTTCTGAGTTGCCTTGTCACCTTGGTTGTTCATGATGTTTAATGGATTATTTCTGCGCCTGGGCATTAATGGAAATGTATTCTGTTCTTTTTCCAGAAAGAAGATTTATTATATAAATGTCTCTTTTTAGCCTGCTGCAAAGAAGGTGCTTTTCTTTTGGTTTCCAGTAGGTGGTGTCTAAGCCTCTTGGATCCCTGCTTTATATAAAACCTTAAAAATGCCTTTTTATTTTCTTGTCGCTATTTAATTACACTTGTTACTCTCAGTTTCCATCCCTGTCAGTCTCAGCAACAGTTTTGAGTGTTTGCTCAAATTCCCCTGGGGTGATAGGTCTCGGAGGTACGGGGAAGGAGTCCTCTGGCTTGGGAGTTGGGGGCTGCGGCTCAGCCTCGGTTTTGTAATGAGCTGGTAATTGTTTGTCTGCTGTCCCATCCTGCTTCTCTGCTTTCTGCCCTGATGACTGAGCCCTGCTGCTGGCTGCTAGAAGTTCTGGCATTTCCAGGCAGGCTGATCAGGGAAGCTGCCACACCCTCACCCTCCCCCTCCTCCTGCAAGGAGCTCTAGTGGCTGAGAGAGGCAGCTTCTTTATTTTCTGAGTCCACCACCCAACATCCAGGGTTCTGACCTGTGGTAGCTCTTTTGTGCAGATCCCATGCTCAGATGTGCTGGTATGCAGTTTGGGTGTTTTTTGTTGAGTTTTAGATGTTTAGCTTATTGTTGTTTCAGGGGGAGAGATCTGAGGATATGTCTCACTCTGCCATGTTTCCTTGTCCAAGATTTTTTTTAAAAGAATTTTACAGAAATTAGTCCACTGAATCTACCTTTTATTACAGTTGTTGAAAAATTGACCACTCTGATTCCTGAGTTTTTTAAATGATTGATTTTATCTCTACGAAGTTTGTAAGGTCTTTTTTTTTCTTTCCCCCCTACCAAGTGCCATCCACTGTGTTATATTCTGGCAATGCAACAGAGAACAAAACAGAGAAAACTCCCAGCTTATATTATGGTCAAAAGAAAGGCCATAAATGAAAAAAGTAAAATAGCTGACGTGTTAAATGGTAATAAATACTACGGAGAAAAATAAAATGAAGAAGAGGGACAGAGAATTTTGTTAGGTGAGGAGTTGGAATGGATACAATTTTAAATAAGGTGATCAAAGAGTGCCACACCAAGGTGACATTTGAGTTAAATCATGAAAGAGCTAAGTGATGCTGATACCTGGAAGAAGGGCATTTCAGGCACAGATGTAAAGGCCATCAGGACATATCATGCCTAAGATATCCAAGGGACAACAGGAGACCAGTGTTATTGTGAGCAAAGGGTTCAGTAGAGAAGATGAGGTATGAAAGATAAGGGGAGTCAGATCACGTAGTGTCTCATAGGCCATTGAGCATACTTTAGTTTTTCACCCAAAGTGACATAGAGAACATTTGGCTAAACTCTGGTTCTCTTTGACGTTGGTACCAACAGAATTCTTCAGGTGGTATGGATGTCGGCATATGTGAGAGAAAAGAGATAGAATTAATTACATTTTTGTTTTTTTGGGTTTTTTTTGACCAGCAGGAAAGAGGTGGATGAGATTTGAGGAGTTGACTATCTGGAGGGGTTAGTAGAGGATAAAAAATTGGCCATTGGATTGAGCAACTTGAAAGTCATGGGTGTCTTAAGAAGAAGAGTTTCAGTGGAGTTGTGCGACAAAAGTCCTGATTGGGTGCATTCAAGAGAAAATGGGCAAGGAGAAATTAGAGTCGGTTGCACCAACTCTTAAAGAGTTTAACTAAAGGGTGGTTCCATAGAGTAGTGATTAGCACGTCTGCTTTACACGCAGAAAGTCCTGGGTTTGAGCTCCAGTGGAGCCATGGTCCATACCCCGGGTGCACCAGGCCCCGGGTGTGTGCTGCGAGCACATGGCAAGAAATGCCCCACCTTCAGAGATCCAGTTCTTAAGGGGAGATGGCAACCAGGGGTGGAAGTGTTGGGGTAAATTTAAAAAATTAAAAAATAAAGAGTTTAACTATAAATAAAAAGAGATAAATAAGATGATAACTGCAGGGGAGGCGGAGCTAAGCTTATTTATTTCTTCATGTTGAGAGAAATAATAGGAAGTTGGTATGCTAATTAGGACCTCATGGCCTTTGGTTCAGGAAATTTCTCTTAAGTTATTATTATCTTATTGATTTCCTCCCTTCATTGCCTTTGCTTTCTCTTTGAAACTCTATTATTATCTGAATGTTGGATTAGTTCTCAAATTTTTTAATATTTTTATCTTCTATAGTCTATCTATTTGCCTTTTTGTTCTAATTTCTGGATTTCCCTCCCCTCCCTCAATTTCATCTTCTACTCCTATTGAATTTTAAAATTTTCTGTATGCTCCTTCCTTAGAGCACTCTGTTCTTGTTTCATGGATACAATATGATCACTCATTTCTCTGAGAACTTTTTTTCATAATAATTTTTTATTTTTAGTTATAGTTGGCATACAATACTGTATTAGTTTCGTGTGTACAACATAGTGATTAGACATCTATATAACTTGCAAAGTGATCACCCCGATAAATCTAGTGCCCCTCTAATACCATACAGTTATTACAATATTAGCGGTTATATTCCTTATGCTATACTTTCTATCTCCATTACTATTAGTAACTACTAATTTGTACTTCTTAATCCTTTCGTACTTTTTCACCAACCCCTTCAGACTCTCTCTCATCTGCTAACCCTCAAAATGTTCTATTTATGAGTTTGTCTCTGTTTGTTTGTTCGTTTATTTTGTTCTTTAGATTCTACATATACATGCAATCAATCATATGGCATTTGTCTTCTTCTATATGACTTACTCCACTCAGCACACTACCCTCTAGCTCCATCATGCAATATATTTTCCCATCCCCTTACTTTTTGTCTGTGTGTCTTTTAATCTGAAGTGAGTCTCTTGTAGGCAGCATATGTAGGGGTTTTGTTTTCTTTTCCAGTCAGCCAAACTCTCTATTGATTGGACATTTAATTCTTTTTCATTTGAAGTACCTGTTAATAGATACATAGTTACTGCCATTCTTTCTTCATATTTTTGCTATATATTTCTTCTTCTTCTTAAAGAAGACCCTCCAACATTTCCCAGAATTCTGGCTTGGTAATGATGAATTCCTTTAACTTTTTCCTTTCTGGGAAGCTCTTTATTTGTTCTTTGATACTAAATGATAGCTTTGCTAGACAGAGTAATCTTGGTTATAAATCCTGGGTTTTCAGTACTTTAAATATTTTGTGGCAAGCTCTTCTGTTCTGCAAAATTTCTTTTGAGAAATCAGCTGCAGTCTTATGGGAGCTCCCTTGTAAGTAACTAACTGCTTTTTTTCTTGCTGCTTTTAAGATCTTCTCTTTGTATTTAACCTTTGGCATTTTAATTATGATGTGTCTTGGTGTGAGCTGCTTTGGGTTCACCTTTTTTAGGATTCTCTGAGCTTCCTGGAATTGTATGCCTATTTCTTTCACCAGGTTGGGGAAGTTTTCCATCATTATTTTTTTATGTAGGTTTTCAACTTCTGGCTCTTCTTCTCCTTCTGATGCGAATGTTGTTATATTTGCTGTTATCCCATAGGGTCCTTATATTATCATGATTTGGGATTTTTTTTCTTGTTACCATTCTGATTGGGTGTCCTCTGCTATCTCATCATCTATATCAGTGATTTGATCTTCTGCTTCCTCCACTCTGATGATTTTGTCTAATATGCTCTTCATCTCAGATATTATATTCTTCATTTCTGACTTTTATAATTTCCACCTCCATTTTTATGGTTTTTTTAAATCTATTTATTGAAGTTCTCACTGAGTTCATCTACTCTTCCCCTAAGTTCCTTGAGCATTCTTATAACCAGTGTTTTGAACTCTGCATCTGATAGATTGCTTGTCTCCATTTTGGTGAAATTTTTCCTGAAGCATTGTTTTGTTTTTTTCATATGGGAGATGCTTCTTTGTTTTCCCATTTTGGCTGCCTCCCTGTGTCTGTTTTTATGTATTAGGCAAGGCTCCTAAGTCTCCTGATCTTAGTAGAGTGGCTTTATATAGTAGGTGTGCTGTGGGGCCCCTTGGCACAGACCTGGGAAGTGTCTAGCTGTAGGCCAAGTTCAACCGCAATCTGTGCACCTCTAGAGCCACCTGGTAATAATTACCAAGCAATCCACATATGGTTACCACCCATGCTGGGCTTGTAGGTGCCTTGAGGGATCAAGTCCAAAACGGAGGCTGGCTGCAACTAGTGCAGGGTTTGGGGCTGCTCAGCAAGAGGTACAAGGCACACCAAGGCCAGATGCTGCTTCTTTCAGTTTTATGAACCTTTGAGAAATTTTATGAGAGTGCGTATCAGTTGCCAAGACAGCCAGTTTGTATGAAATAAAATTATTGCCAGCGGCTTGAGTGCACCCACAAGTTGGGAGAGGCAGAGTCCTGGGCAGAGCAAATTTCTTATTCAGGTTGGTAGTGCCTGCATCTGCAGGCTGGAAGGGCGTCGGGCTCAACAAAGGAACAATGGCTTCTGCCTACACCTTTGTCTGGGAGCAAATCTCCCCTCTAGCCATTGCCCTGAAGCCCCATAGCTCAACAGCTCCCATATACCCCTGGCACCCCTCAATCCACTGCCCCAGCACTGGCGCTCAGAGTGAGCAAGTGTGTCAGCGAGTAATGCTGGGTGTGGGCCCTTTACAAGGAAGGTCTTCACTTGCCGCAGCCCTCCATCTCACTCAGACACAAACCTCCACTGGTTTTCACAGCTAGAGGTTATGGGGACTTCTCTTCCCAGCACTGGAACCCTAGGCTGGGAAGCCCAGTGTGTAGCCGGGACACTCTTCTCCTCAGGGTGGGAGGTGGCTCTGTAGCCAAGGTAGGTCGACCGATTCTCAATTGCCACTTGTGATTGTGGGACCAGACCATTTTGTGTCTCCACCCTGCCTACTGTTTTGAGGTGACCTGTTATTTGAGGTGACCTAGTTGTAGGGCTTCTGTTCAGCCAGACCTCTGGCAGCTCCGCATACTGGCTGCTCTATAGTTTTGTTATAATTTTGGTGTGGTTGCTAGAGGAGGTGTGTACAGCCTTTACCTTCTACACCATCTTGAATCTCTCTGAGAATTTTAATGAGAATTTTTTATTTGTTTTTTTTTTGTTTTTTATTTGTCTTAAATCATTTCCATTTTCTCCGTTACTTTTCTTTCTTTGTTCTTTTGAGCTTTGCCTTTTACATTAAATGTTTTTGCAGGTGCTCATGATCCTTTGTTACATTAAGTCTGGGGCACTTAAAAGCTTACGTGGTGGAAGTTGTCAACTGTGGCTCTCCTGTTGTGCGATCTGTCTGAGCCGTCACATTGGGAAACCCCCATCTTTAAGACTGTTCTTTGGGCTGGTCAATTCAGTGTAGACTCTTCTAATTCCCTGTGTTGTGGTTAAGTGCCCGGCTGCTAGTTTAATGGAAGTCAAGTGGGGAAAGAGGGTTGGAGGTCTGTCCTCAACAGTTTGATGTAAACATTTACTTAAGCTCTCTGTATTTAGTATGGTACTCTTCCCCTCAACATTTCTGTTTCATGCTTTCTGGAGAATAAACCTCCAGTTTATGGGGAAGGGACAGACTCATGGTTACTAAGAGTATAAAAGAGATTCTTTCTTAACAAACTTCCAGCCAGTCCTCTTTTTAAGCTACTTTGGCCCTTACTTGTAAAATACCTTGTGTTGCCAATTTCTGAGCCTTTTGGGGGCTCTGCAGTGTAAATTGAGTTGCTTTTGACTTTCTTCATTACAGGTTCAGGATTCAGCATTCTCCCAATTGCTGAGTCAGGTATGACCTGCCCATCTATTTTTTAGCTTTCAAAATTTTGTCGTTGTAGTTTCCTCTCCAGTACTCTTTGTTCTTGTGGGTTCATTCCAAAAACTAAAATAAAATAAATCTGGAATCTGGAAGAGAGCAGAGCTAAATGCATATATCAAATCCCCTGTCTTGAACTAGAAGTTCCAAATAATAGTCTTTAAATTTGTTCAATGTTTATGTAGTAGAGATGTGAGTAAATTAATTTTTTATTAAAATTGTATATAATTTACTTAATACTCAAAATAACATAAAATTTAATCTTCTTTTTACTTTTACAGCTTTATCATCATTCCTGCCACTCAGCTACTCAGTTATTTACAGTAGAAGTAATTTACATCGTTATAGTTACAAATCATGTTAAAATAGATTTAAATTTCCCATTTTCACTCATTTACAAGTCTGCTATTTCTAATTTCTGTGTATTTTCTTCGTGTTTATTTTGAAAAATGTCGAGCCTATAGAAAGATTGAATAATAAAGTGAACATCAATATATCCACACTTGAATTTATCAGTTGTTAATATTTTGCCACATTTGTGCTTTTTTTCTTTGTCTCACTCTTGCTTTAGCTCCATGTCTTTTACTCTAAGAACACATAATTTTATTTCTCAATCATTTGAAAGTAAGTCACAGACATTCTGACATTTCATCTCTAAACTGTCAGCATGATTCTTCAAAGACTATTTTCCTACATAACACCATATTACACCCAAAAGATTTAATGTAAATACAATAATGCTATTTAATGTATAGTCCATTTTCAATGTTTCCCGATTGATTCAAATATTTTCTTTAATGTCCATTCTGAAATCCAATCAAAGATTAGGTACTGCATTTGGTTATCATTTATCTTTAGTTTAGCAAGAATACTACATAGTCAATGTGGTGTATTTCTCATACATCACATAAGGAGATATATAACATCAGGTAGTTAGTTCCATTATTATTGTTGCTAAATTTGGTCACTTGAATAATGTGGTATATTACAGATCTCTCTATAAAGGTAGCTCATTATCACATCCCTAAAGTTCTACAAGTGGTGAAGGACTTCATTGTACATTGTACATTGTACATTGTTCTTTTTTTAAATAGTTATTCCAAATACCATGAGACGCATTGTTACAGGACATCCCTTGCTTGCCCAAAAGCCACCCAGCTTCTCACTAAGAATGACTGTTCTCACCAGAGTCCACACAGGAGAGGGGAATAATGCTGCTTTTGTATAAATTATGTAATCCAATTTTTTAAAAAAATCTTCTTCTTAGTACTTGTTCTGCTGTTTTGTTTTATTTTGAAAGGTCAGTTATCATGCCCTCCCTTTGTGTCCCTCAACTTGAGAAGTGTGAAGGCTTTTGACTCCCTGGGAGTGTGTTGAGATGTGGAGGCAGCCAGGGCTTAGGTGTACACTAACTTGAGAATATACTGTTCTTATCTTTAAGTTTATGTCTTAAAGAAAAAAAAGATAAATAAAGATAGCTCATTATTTTTATAGTTTATAGTTAAGAAGTAAACTGAGTTGTGGGGAGGGAAGGTGAGAGATGGGTGATATTTTGAAGTCTTGTAAATATACTATTCCTCAATAATCTTTAACCCAATGGTTTTAGCCTCTGTTGATGATCATTGCCTGAAGCAATTATTTTACTGATGACTCCAAAATGATGATTTTTCTAATTCTCATTCTTTCTGCCTTTATTAGATGGCAATCTCCCATAAAGAATCTTTTTCTTCCACCTTTCTCCCCCTTTCTGTCTCTCTTTGAGTATCACTATGAATTCATGGATTTTTAAATTCTATGTAGTATAGCTTATTACCTTCATCAGTAATTTTGATGCTCAAATTGTCTGACATTTTTCTAATCAGAGCCCTTTCAAGCCAGTTCCTATGTCCTTTGGATATTATCCCGTTTGATCTTTGAGTCTCCCTTGTTTTCTAGTATAGAAAATGTTCTAAGCTCACTTTGTAATTTCTCTACCTCAGATATGGAATCAGTCATTTCTTTAAGGAGACTTAGTTTCTTTTAGTGAGGACTGGTATTTAGAAATCAAGTACCGGACACTAAGTTTAATTATATGCTGTCTTTTGTGTAAGAAAGGAGAATGAAGAATGTTTCATGTGTGCATGTGTGTTTGCTTGTTTTGCAAAAAAAAAAAAAAAAAAAAAAGAAACTCAATAAGGATAAATCAAAAAAAAATGAGAATGATTACCTATAGGCAGTGGGTGGGAATGAAGTGGAGGAATAGTAATGCAAAGGAAGTTTCTCAGAAGATATCATTTAATACACTGGGTATCATTTCCTATAGGGCATCTCAGTGAACTGAGCTAGAAAACATATTACAAAACTGTGAATTTATATTGATACCTCTAATTGAAATTAAACATCACCCATCTTCATCATATTTGATTCTCCCTTTTTCTCAGTGAGAAATCTATTTCCCAAAACATTGCTGAATTTATTATTTACACATTTACTATATACAGTAGTTTCAGAATTATTAAACCAATACTACCTTTAACTACAAACTTATGAAATAAAGTTTAAAATTTTTTTGCCTTTTAAAAAAAATCTTAGAATATATGCCACAATATGTATTCAACCAGAATGCTGTGTTCAAGAGCAACTCCAAACATTCTTTTTCTTTGTATGGTCATGTTACTGCTTTATACTACTATGTAGTAATATACTGTGAGAGGATAAGTCATAGTTTATTCAGTCTTTTATGGCTAGACATTTAGGTATCTTTCAATATTTTGTTAGGTTCATTTATTTCTGTTTGCATTCACTTTTATGCTTTGCTTTTTTTCATCCTTTTTTGATGTAATTTTACCTTTGAATATGCAAAAGGATTACATGGCTTAATAGTCCAAACAGTATAAAAGTTATATTTAGAGAAGTCTTACTCCCTCTCCTTTTCCACTCACCCATTATAGATTATGATTTTTTTTTTCTATTTTGCCTTTCTCAAGTTTCCTTTTGCAAAACTAAGCCCTTCTTTCACACACACACACACACACACACACACACACACACACAAAAGAGTATTCTAATTTATCTATAAACAGTATATAATATATTAAAATATATAAATAATATATATATAACTCTTCTGTACTTTTTTAAGTCTAAATTTTTTAATAAAAAATTTAACAATGTATTTTAGAAATCAGTATATATCTGTTAATAGATATCTTCCCCATTTTTTGTTGCTGATATATAGTACTACACTGTGAGAAGATAAAGCATTGTTTATTTATCCAGCTTTTTATGGATCAGCATTTATGTTGCTTCTAAAATTTGCTACTACAAATAGTGCTCATGAATGACAGTGTGCATATGTTGTTTTACGTTTGTGGAGGTGTACCTTCAGCTCCTTTCTCTCTTTCTTTTCTTCCTGGTATTCTCATCTTACATATGCTGTACCTTTTGTAATTGTCCCACAGTTCTTTGATATACTGTTCTTTTCCTGAAATTCTTTTTCATTGTTTTTCAGTTTGGGAAGTTTCTAGTGAGATATCCTCAAATTCACCAATTCTTTCCTCAGGTGTAACCCATTTACTGATGAGCCCATCAAAGGCATTCTTCATCTCTATCACTGTGTTTTTGATTTCTAGCATTTCCTTTTGATTTTTTCTGAATGTTGTCATCTCTTTGCTTACACTACCTATCTTTTCTTGCATGTGGTCCAATTTTTCCTTTAGAGTACTTAGCATATTAATCAGTTATTTTAAATTTCTGGTTTGATAATTCCAAAACCTCTGCCTTATCTGAATCTGGTTAATGTTTGCTCTGTCTCTTCAGACCGTGTGTTTTGCCTTTTTTGTATAAAATTGGATGTGATGTATCAAGTAAAAGGAACTGAGATAAATAGGCTGTGAGTGTGAGGTTTTATGTTTATCAGGCTAAAAGTTAAGCTGTGTTTACTGTGTGTTGTCGCTATAGGTGTCAGAGGCTAAACTTTCCTCTGGTGTCATTTTTGTCTCCTAGTGGTCTTTGGGTTTTCCTAGAGACTTCTTCTTAAATAAGGTCTGAGACTTGCAGTTCTTTCCATTATATTTCTTTGATATTATATAGGAGCCTTTTTGATGTGAGGTGGTGGCAACAGGGTAGGGGGAATGTTCTATAATTCTATGATTAGGTCTCAGTCTTTTAGTGAGCTTGTGCCTAAGGCTGTGACCTTCACAAGTTCTTCTCAGCGTATTTCCCCCCTTTCAGGTGAGAAAGAAAGACTAGAGGAGTCTGTACTTGGGTATTTCTCTTCCCTCATATCAATTAGGCTCTGGCAAAATATTTTTTCTTGAGGGCAGGCCGTTGTTAAGAGAAAGAGAAAACTCTGGGTTTATTTTGAAATGAATAATTTTCCCCTCCCTTTCTGGAAATACAAGGGATATATTTGTTTTCAGATCTTTATTCAGAAACTATGAGCCTCTTGGAGGTAAAACTCACATAGGTGTGAGGCCCGTTATGGATGGCCTCAAGGATTTTTGTGTTAAGCTAGTACATATTCGGTGCCCAGCAATTAGCCAATTATCTTTATTTCCCCCACCAATTTCCTCCAATTGCCAGCTCCAGTGGTCCTTTTTCTCCCAGTAGGCTGTGGTTCTCTGTATTTGCCTGTCCAGTTTTCAGAGCAGTTTCCCCTTTGTCTTCAACTATCTGATGAACCTAAGAAGAATTGTTTGTTTTCAGTTTCTTCAGCTTTTTTTTTCTTGTTGTGAGGGTGAAAGCGATGACTTCTAAGCTTTTTACATGTCAGACCAGAAGCCAGAAGTTCATAGAAATTTTGAAAGTATATCTCCCACCACCTCATTTTATTGAGAAATAATTGACATATAATTGCTACATATTGACATATATGTCATATACGATATATAGTTGACATTATATTAGTTTAAGGTGTACAACATAATGATTTGGCATATGTATATGTTGAGAAATGATTATCACAATCAATTTAGCTAACATTCATCACCTTACATAGTATATCTCAAGAATAAAATCCTAAAAGTGATATTAAAGAGTCAAAGGGTTAAGATACATGCAATTTTGTTTGATATTGCCAGATTCCCCTACATTGGGTTATACTGTTTTGCACTTCCATCAGCAATGTGTGAGATTGTTGGTTTCTCAACAGCCTTGCTAACAGAATGTTGTCAAGCTTTTGAATTCTTGGCAATCTAACAGTGAGAATGGTGTCTCAATATAGTTTTATTTTGCATGTCTCTGATTATGAGTGAAGTTGAATATTTTTCTTTGTTTAAAGGACATTCGTATATCTTTACCTATGGACTGTCTGTTCATGCATTTTCCCCTATCTCCCACTTTTTATGAAAATATTGTTTTGGTATTTCCCTCACAATTAAATATTTTACGTATGAGGGAGCTTAGCTCTTTATCCATATTTTGCAATTGTTTTTGCTGGTTTATAATTTGTTTATTTTCATCTTTAGTTTTGGTCATGTAAATTTTATTCATATGTATGTGATTGAGTTTACTTTTATTTTTTCTGGATTATGAATTATAGTTTAGAAAGAATTTCTCCACATGTAGGTTATAAAAGAATTCACCCATATTTTCTTTCAGTACTTAGTTTAAATTTAGATCTTTGATCCATTTAGAGTTTATTTTGGTATCTGATCTGAGGAATGTATCCAACATTATTATTTTTTTCCAATGAATACTAAGTTGTCTGATTATCATTTATTAAAAATTCATTTTTTTGCCCCAGTCATTTAAGATGCAATCTTTTTCTCATACTACATTTATAGATATACTTGGGTTTGTTTCTTGATTTTTGATTCATTTCCACTGGTCTATCTACTTGTGCACCATTTCCAAAATGTTTGAATTACAGCGGCTTTGTAATATATTTCAATTTCTGGTATGGCTAGCCTCCCCTCACTTCTCTTTTTCTTTCAGGGTTTTTTCACCCTAGCTTTTCTTACATTTACATATATTATATAGCATATGTAATATATAAATATGTAATATATATTATATATTTGATATGAGCAAGTTGGAAGCAATTTATCTAGTTCTAGAAAATAAAATTAAGTGATATTTTTATGAGGATCATATTAATGTGAGAAAACTGGCATTTTTAAGCTGTTGAGTCATTAAATTTGTATTTTTTTCCTATTACTGCTGCACCAAATTACCAAAAATTCAGTGGCTTTAAACAATATACATTTGACTTCCTATGATGGCATAGTAGGTAGATGCTGTGGTCACCTCCTCTGGCAATCATATCAAAATTACAACTAAACTACAGAATGGCCACCATTGAGAGTTGCTTAAAGTCTGACTGAACAGAAGTTCTACAACTAGGGACAGACAGAAGAGGCCACTGTGAGACCAGAAGAAAGGGCAAATACGTGAAACGGGCTAGTCCCATACCCGTGTGAATTGAGAAAAGTAGATGAACTCAGTGAGAACTTTAACAAAGAAATAGAAAACATAAAAATGGATGTAGAAACATAAAAAAGAACCAGTCACAAATGAAGAATACAAACACTGAAATGAAGAATACATTAGAGGAAATCAACAGTAGATTACATGAAGCAGAGGAATGAAGCAGCAATTTAGAAGATAAAGTAGTAGAAAATACCCAATGAGAACAGCAACAAGAACAAAGAATCCAAAAACATGTGGATGGTTTAAGGGGCCTCTAAAAGAATATCAAACATGCCAACAATCTCATTATAGGGGTACCAGGAGGAGAAGAGAGGGAACAAGAAATTGAAAACCTATTTGAGAAAATAATGACAGAAAACTTCTCTAACCTGGCAAAGGAAATAGACATACAGGCCCAGGAAGCTCAGAGAGTCCCAAACAAGATAAAGCCAAAGAGGCCTACACCAAGACACATCATAATTAAAATGCCAAAGATTAAAGATAAAGAGAGAATCTTAAAAGCAACATGAGAAAAGCAGTTAGTAACCTACAAGGGAACCCTCATAAGACTGTCAGCTGATTTCTCAACAGAAACTTTGCAGGCCAGAAGGGATTGGCAGGAAATTCAAACTGATGAAAAGCAAGGATCTTCAACCAAGATTACTCTACCTAGCAAAGTATTTAGAATTGAAGAATGAATAAAGAGCTTCTCAGTTAAGAAAAAGCTAAAGGAGTTTATCACCACCAAACCAATATCACAAGAAATGTTACAGATACTTATTTAAGAAGAAGAAGAAAAATAAATATCAAAAATACGAATTATAACATGGCAATAACTATATATCTATTAACAATTACTTCAAATGAAAAAAGATTAAATGCTCCAATCAAAAGATAGGTGGCTGCATGGATACAAAAATAAGACCCTTACATATGCTGCCTACCAGAGACTCACTTCAAATTGAGAGACACACACAGACTGAAAGTGAAGGTGTGGGAAAAGATATTTCATGAAAATGAAAAAACAATCTGGGGTAGCAATACTTATACCAGAAAAAATAATTGGCCTTAAAACAAAGGCAAATCCCACTTTTGGGTATTTATATCCAAAGAAATTCAAAATACTACTTTGAAGGGACAAGTTTTTTGATATGTTTTTTGCAGTATTATATACAATAACCAAGACATGGAGGAAACCTTAGTGCTTATCAATGGACAAATGAATAAAGATGAGGTGGTACCTATATATAATAAAATATCACTCAGCCATAAAAATTTTTTTTTAAAAAAGAACGAAATCTTGCCATCTGCAACAACGTAGATAGACCTGTGATAGAGAGTACTGTGCCGAGTGTAGTAAATCTGATAGAGAAAGACAAATGACATGATTTCCCTTATATATGTAATCTAAGGAACAAAATAAACAAACAAAACAGGAACAAACTTATAGATACAGATAACATTTTGATGGTTGACAAGTGAGAGGGGTATTGGGGGTCTGGGTGAAAGAGAAGAGATTAAGAAGTACAAATTGGTAGTTACAAAATAGTCATGGGAATATAAAGTAAAGCATAAGGAATAGAGTCAATAATATTGTAATAACTATGTGTGGTATTAAATGGGTACTAGATTTATTGGGTTGATCATTCTATAAATTACAGAAATGTCTAATCATTATGTTGTACAAATGAAAATAATATAATCATGTATACCAACACTAATTAAAAAAAACCAAAAAATTATTTTAAAAAATAAAGTAAAAAACAAACAAAAAACATATATTTATAATCTTACAATTCTGTAAGTCAGAAGTCTAAAATAAATCTCACTAGGCTAAAATGAGGTGTCAAAACATCTATGTTGACTTCTGGGTAATAAGAGGAGAATTCATTTCTTTGTCTTTTCCATATTCCTTGGCTCGTGGCTTCTTCCTTCCCCAAACTCAGTATAGCATCTTCAAATATCTCTCTCTCTTATTCTCTCCACCACCCACACCACCCCGCTTTTGTGGTCATATTGCCTTCTCTGACTCTGACCCTCCTGCTTCCTCCAATAAGGACTCTTGTGATTAAATTGGACTCAAACAGATAATCCAGGATAATATCCCCATCTCTATATCCTTAATGCAATCATAGCTGCAAAGCCCCTTTTGCTATATAAGGTAACATATTCACAGGCTATGATAATAAGGACATGGACATCTTTGAGGGACCATTATTCTGTCTACCATACTATCCAAGAAAAAGCAATGTCTTTTCATTTTCCAAGTTTATTTTTGTGATTTCAGAACCAAAGAAATTTTCTTTATATAGGGTTTATACATTTTGTGTTAAGCCTAATTCCTAATTTTCTTCATTTTTTAAATTTGAGAATTCTTCATTATTATATATTTGAATTGATTATTGGTTGTATATATAAAAGCTACTGGTTTACATGGTAATTTAACATTCTGTTATCTTACTTAGATATTTTATTGTTTGTATTGATTGTCTTTTGACATATACTTTCAGGTATATTATCACTTCAATAGAGATACACTTCTTTTCTAATTCACGGCTTTCTAAAGGTTTTTTCTCGTCTGATCCTATTGGCTAATGCCTTCAATACATAGTGGACAACCTTGCCTTGATCCTGAGTTTAAAGAGAATGCCTCTAATATTTCTACACTAAGTAAGAGTCTAATCTCAGGACTGACAAATGTATTTTTTAAATCTTGTTAAGGAAGTATCTATCAAGTCTTACCAGGACTGTGAAATTTTATCTAAGCATTTGCAAGATCTTTAGAGAAAATCATATTTATTTTCTATTTGCTTCTATTAATATGATAAATTATACAACTTTCTTCATTTCAATCTATTCTTGCCTTACTGGAATAAATCCTATTTAGTCTTGATATATTTTCTTTATTTACTTTTAATATGATCTTTAATTCTGTTTGCTAACATTTTATATATGATTTTTTACATCAACATTTATAAACGACATTGCTTGTAATTTAGGTGAGTGCTCTTTTTACCAGGTTTTGGTAGAAATGTTATATTTGCTTTACAAGAAGAATTTTGGTATGTCTTAGCCCATTCAGGTTGCTATAACAAAATACCAAGATGAAGGTGCTGGCAGGTTTGATGCCTAGTGAAGGCCTGCTACCCAGTTCATAGATGACCGTCTTTTTGTTGTGTCCTCACATGGTGAAAAAGGGACAATGGAGCTCTCTGAGGTCTCTTTTATTGAGGGCTCCACTCTCATGACCTAAGCATCTCCCAAAGGCCCTACCTTCAAATATTATCTCCTTGAGGGTTAGAATTTCAACATGAATTTTGGGGGTGGAGGGTACGCAAACATTCAGTCTATAGCAGATGTTTCTTCTTTTTCAGTGCTCTACAACAATTTAAGTGCCATTCAGATATTATAATCTTTGGAGTCTTAGTAGAGTTTACCTGTGAAATCATCTAGACCTGATGTTTCTTTTCTGGCATATTTCAGTGATGACTTTATTTCTTTTATGGGAATTGATTTATTTAAGCTTTTTATGTCCACTGAGGTCAAATTTGGTAATTGCATTGTTCTATGAATTTATCTATTTCATTTAGCTTTTCAGTTTATTTGCATAGTTATACTAAGTAGTCTCTTATTTTACTTCCTCTGTCTCAATGGTTATTGTCACATTTTAATCATTAATTTTTACATTTGTGTTTTAATCCTTTTTATTGATTAGATTAGATAGTGTTTTCTTTTTCTATAACAATGATTGTTTTTTTCAGCAAGAAGTGTTTTTATTTATTTATTATTTCTACTGTTTTCTATTTTCTACCTCAATAATTTCTGGTTTTATCATTAGTATTTCCTTTCTCCTGCACTATTTTTGTTTAATTCATTATTCTTTCTTTTTCTCTTCCATAAAGGGCTTCTAGTTTATTGAAATTTGTTTTATTTGGATTACTCTGTGTTTTTCTCTGACAAATTTTTATAATCTAAAATTTTGTAAATTACCTGGCTTCTTTTAATGGTTAGGCTAAGAGTGATTCTCTTGCACAATTCTATATCCAAATGGGAAGTGGAATAAAGATATTCTATACTTTTGGTTTCTAGTTTTTATTTTAATTTGTTTTAAAATATGTGGGACCCAAAAATTCTTAGGAGACATATTAAAATATTTTAAATTTAGATAAAACATAGATTCCAGAATGTAAACACATCTATTTTTATCTAATTTTAAAATAATCTAAAACCAAATTTAAAATGATTTTAAAGGCATAAAACAATGCGTAATCCACTCCCCCCCCACACACACACATAAGAATAAAACAGAGAGTTGAAGGTGTTCATTAGCTAGAGAAAGATCTCAAGAATTCCTGGAAGACGGAAAGCTAGAGAAAAAGTGGAGGGGGAAAGATAAAGTTGAGAAAATCCATCCAAGTAACTATAGTTGGGAAGGGAGTATGCCTGCCATTTAATTCACCCAGAGTCTGCAGACTCAGACTATGGAAGAAGTGGGAATTACAACTGGAAATAGAGTTGAGGTATATACATGGAATAGTTGACATACATGATCCCATTCCTTCCTTTGCCTTCACCCTGCCCAAAGAGAACACTATATCAGGCACTTAAGTCTCATAGAATTTTTTTCCCTAAAAAACTATCTGGAAGAAGTAGGAGATTGGTATAGTATTTGCACTCTGGAGTAAAGCCCTCCATATTTAAGTTCCTAAAGATAAGGTTCAATCAGTATCCTTAAGAAGGCTGCCAGTACAATATGTCCAGCCCACGTATTTCCAGTGTACTGCCACATTTTAAACATGAATGTGAAACCAAGTAGTCTGGTAATCTATTGCTGCCCAAGGAACACTTCAAAATTCAGTAGCTTAAAATGACAATTTCTATATTAATAACATTTATTAATATTTTAAAAATAACAATATCATGTATTAGTGATCTCTCGTGGTTTTCTAGGTTGTCTGGGTTTACCTGGTGGTTCTCACTTGGAGTCTCTCACATGGTTACAGTTAGATGGCAGCTGGGTCTCTAGTCATCTGAAGCTCCAATGAGCTGGATATCCAAGATGGCTTCTTACATGTTTAGTGCTTTGTTTCTCTCTTTCTCTCCATGTGATTTTGTCTTCTCACAGCATGACCATCTTGGGGTAGTCACACTTGTTACAGGGAGGCTGGTTTCCAAGAGAAAGAGCAGAAGATGCTGAGCCAAAGAGTATACCCAGAACTAGCACCATGCATCAGCCTTATTCTTTTGGTCAAAGCAATCACAGGGTCTTCCCAGATTCAAGAGGGTGAAGACAGACTTCACTTCTTGATGGGGAAGTGGGTCTCATTATAGGAAATCATGTGAGATGTAAGATATTATTGTGGCCATTTTTGTAAAATATAATCTACAATATTAATTATTATGAGCTCTTGGGGGAAATCTGCAACTTAAGAAAAACCAAGATAAATAAATAGAGACTTAGAGATCTTGGATACAATTAAGATTATCCCTAAAAAAGAGTCTCTAAAAAAACAAAGCAAAACCAAGCTTCAAAAATTGTTAATATCGCTCAAATAAAGTCAAGATAATATCATATCATTAGAAAAAGGAATTGAGTGCTGTGAGAAATGAATGATCAGAAATCAGAAAATAAGAAAGAAATTTGGAAACACAAAAAGTGAATGCTGAAATTAAAACAAAAAAGAAAAAGGATTTCCCAGCCTGTATTGATTTGTATGCATTGAAAAATAAAAAATAAACATAACCTGTAACAGAGATATGTGGATATAAAATTTTAATAATTTCCCCTTGATGAGTTTATCTGCTCTGATTAGAGAAGGACAAATTTATATTTTAGCAAGTATGTTAGGAGTTTAGTGTGAAAACCCTAAGTTTAATGAGCCAGTATTCCCAGTTATTTCATCTTATGTTTTAATGGTCCTTCTTGAATAGAAATCTGAGCAACAGGCAGCTTTGCTGGCCTAGGCATTATTTTATGTAACTCTGATTTCTGCCATCCCCAGAACCTGTTGAACTAGGTAACTCCCTCAATGATCTCCTCGCTACCATACCTTCCTCAAATTTGTATCCATGTAAAATTAGGCTAACATAAATATGAGCAGCAAAAAGCCCTGAGGAAAAGCAGGGAAAAGTCACCGAAGGGCACTGGGCAGCCCTTAAGGACTCAATAAAAGGGTAAAGGGCAGTCTACCACCTTGAACTTGCTGGCAACAGAGAAGGTAGATTTTGGCTGACTATGAAACATATACTTTTGGGGGCATATACTGGAGGCACCACCACATTTTCCCTTTTGACATTCTAGCTGGATATTACTTAGCTGCCTGTTGAGAGTAGATTAGTTTCCTGAAGTTTCCATCTCATATCTCCACAAAATTGGTGGTTTAAAACAACAAACTATTTTTTCACAGTTATGGAGGCCAGAAGAGAGAAATCAAATGTTGACAGGGTCTCACTCCCCCTAGAGGCTCTAGGGGAGAATCCTTCCTTGTCTCTCCAGTTTCTGGTGGCTCCAGGCATTCCTTCACATGCAGCTGCCTCATTCCAATCTCTGCCTTCATCTTCACATGACCTTCTCCTCTGTGTCTCCTCTCCTTGTATCTGAGTCCTATCTCCCCCTGCCTTTCTCTAATAAGGACATTTGTTACTGGATTTAGGACCCACTTGGATAATCCTGGATGATTTCTTCATCTTAAGATCCTCAGCTTAATTACATCTGCAAAGACCTTTTTTCCAAATAAGGTAATATTCAATCTTTTAACATATAAGGTTATATTCACAGGTTCCAGTGATTAGGACATGAACACATCTTTTTGGTGTTACCACTTAACTCATTACAGAGAAGTTCCTTGAAGCGTGGGGACTGAGATGTTCACACCAATTCCTTACACCATTCCTGCTGACTATGTCCTGCTGGGTTAATTTGATTAATTGCCTGGGCATCCTGCTTGCAATCTTGTGCCTACATGTCTGAGCTCTCCTTGGAATTCAGAGTACCAGGGAGGGCAATCTAGTGAAAAACTTAAATGTTCCAGGTTGGGCCAGAGGGCAAAATTTTGAATCACAAAATGGGTAGCCCTCTCTAACTGACTGTTTCCTCCTCATTATACCAGTGCAAGATCGCTAAAGTTTGATTCCCAAGGTACTCCTTAGCAGGCTGAATCTGAGATGAGAATTACTCTACTTTGCAAAGAGGATTAATGTTTCATAACAAAAGGTAATTTATTCAATTGTATGCAAAAGAGGTGGTAGTGATGGCATGTATTAAGCACGCTTATTTTTGTCTATTGTATCATATGTTTAATTCCTATAAAAACACCAGTAGCTCTATTGAGTACCTTTTGAAGAACTTGACCACTTCCAGAATAAATTAGGTTGTGTTAATTAAATACACTTGACTTTGATGAAACTGAAACCTGATAGGCTTTCAAGGAAATGAGGCTTAGCAAGCTTTAGTGAATTTTAATAGATAGTGAATAGGATTAAATACAAGACCAGGCGGCCCTGGTTTTCAGTGACTAGAGTGGCGTGACAACACTAGTCACTTCTGCCAATCTGGTGGAGAGGTTTCCCTCTTAAGGGCTCATATGGTTAAACAGATAGTATGTCTATGGTATCCTAAAATTCTGTCTATGATCCTAGCCAAGAAATGTTGATTCTCCCATATTAGGGATTGATAAATATGTTACAGATGAAAGAATCAGATTTTTAATTATCATAACAGGATCAGTACAAAGCTAACAATGTGAGATGAAACAGAACAATGAAAGCCATAAAGTCTATAATTCAAAAAGTTAATGGCGCAATTATAGGATTGGGGATACGTAGTTTTATAGTAATTCTTGAGAAAACCAAGGATTCCGAATAATCACAATCTCAAATTTAGCCAACAATAATAGAGTTGCCTAAAATGTTGACCTTGTTTTGTGTTGTATTAATAGAAGAATTTGTACCCAGAGTGTGGTTCAGTCACTGATAGAAGCAAATAGAGTTCACCTTGCTTATTAAGTATATACACTTCAGGCTGATCACAGACAACTAAAAAACACCCCAAGTAGAGTGGCCTAGAGGGTCCTGGAAACCATGGCATATTAGGAATAGTTGAAAGAATTGGAGTATTTTTCCTGAAAAAGAGTGAAAATAGTTTAGGAAGGACATAATATTTATTTTCAATTATCTTAAAAAGTGCCATAGGGAACAAAGATTAAATGTATTTTCTCTTACTTCAGAGATCAGATATAAGAAGTTACAGAGTATCCTTAGATCTTTTTTTTTTTTTAAGCAGATAAGAGAAACTAGCTTGAATTAGTTTAGGCAAAAGGGGAAATATGCAGTGATGGCATTGGGAATGCCTGCACCAAACCCCCTAAAAGACTTTCCTATTCTATTTACCATTTCTACTTCTTTCTGTGTCATCTTCATTCTTTCTAATCACGAAAAGCATTTTCCTTGAGGACATGTCCACCAGCACTTACTAGGCTCTATTAGTTGAGATTGACCATATAGAGAAAGGAAGTTTTTCTCCTAGCTCTTGTGTGAAAAAAATTCCAAGGAAGAGCTCTGGTTGGCCTGGCTAAGACCCCATGTCCATCACCTGAGGGGTCACTGTGGTCGAGGTTGGCACAATGGCTTAGCTAGATCCAGAGTCCTCTTTCTTTGGGCTCATGTAAGAAGATAGCCACCCACATTTAAGACCCGGGTTGTAGGAGAAGGGGAATGCAGTTGACCCAAAGACAGAAGGGAAGGGTGCTAGGACCCAAAGCAATAATTCTCCACTACATAGAGAAACTGGTTTATGTGAGATATAGGGAAGACTATTTTAAGAGTTAGAAGTTTCCAGGTATTCAGCCCAGGGCAGTCTTTAAAGTAACCATTTATGATCCTATAAAAGAGCATAGCGACAGAGCACCAGGGACCCCAAGGAAAAGGTACTCTGCCACACATTGTCCATTTGTCTGCCCCTTTTGTCTATTAATATTGCTCATCCTCTTGAACCTCACATTTCATCTGTTCCCATTAGAGCCAAGAGCCTCTAGACTGTGTTTCTGCCTCAGTGTTCTGGTAACATTCACAGTTCACCTTGTTCAGTAGTTTTTCAGGTGAGACCCTGTCACTAGTCCCTGACCTCACTCTCCTTAAACTCATCAGCACACCTGCAACTCTGCCATTCTTTCCTCTCTAGTACTTTGCCCTTGAACTCTAGCTGCCTTGGCCTGCCCAGACTCTAAGCTCAGACTCCTCAACTCGAAGTCCCCTGGGTTCCCCCTCTCTGTGCTGTGGTCTTACATCTCTCTTCAGGCAGGACTTGGGCAATCCTATTTCCCATTTCTTAGGGATCACTGTCCTTCTTTGTCTGATGTCTGTTGTCTTAAATATTGTTGTTACATATAATTTGTTGTTTTTGAAATTTGTAGGGGGGTCAGTCCAATCCTTGTTACTTTGGCTTAGCCAGAAGTAAAATCTCATAACCAAAGGTTTACTACACTTAAAAATATTGTTGAAATGTGGTATTTTTTCCTCAGTCTCCTCCACTCCTAGGTTTCTTGAACTCTCTATTAAGTCAGAAGAAATTGGAATTTGTTTTGCATTTGGTAGAAGCCACAGGATTGTATTTTCTCCAAATGGAAGGAAGTTTCCTTTCCACTGACTGTTTCTTTTATCTTTTCCTTACTCTTGCTTCTCTTACTCTAGACCAGTGCTTTTAAATGAACAGTGTTTACAGGTATTCATTACCTACTTCAATCATAATAACTTTAGCTCAAAGATAAACTATAAATTGTTTTCTTAAAAAAAGCCTAGAGTTACAAGAAATGCCAGTTTTTATCAGAATAACATGTGTTATAAAGGCTCAAGCAGTTGAGAAAGTTGTTATTTACTGTGAAAATACTAATTGTGAGGACCAGTGTTCCTCTAATGGAAAAGAAAAGGTGACAGTAGCAATGGGAAGGAGCATGGAGAGAAGAACTGTGTTCTCTCTTACATTCTTTCCTTCCTCCCTTATTCCATATGTACTTGGACAAAGCTGGGCTAAAACTTTTTCTTAAATGTGACCAAAACTTCAATCTATAAGACAATTATATTAAAATTGGCAATACACTGTTAATTACTTACCTTATAATAATAGCAATTTCTTAAAGGCATCTAATAAACTAAATTTTTAAACAACTTGCAATAATTTGAACAATACTTCAAATCAGGGGTTTGCTTTCTGTGTAGATAAGAATCATTTGTAATTAGCGCATCAATTATTTGTACGTAAATGACTATTCCTAAAGCAACAATGAATGGTTCATTAACTTAAATAGTCTCATCATAAATTTGTTTGAACCTCCCTGTAACTTTTTTAAATAGCACTTATAAAAGTAAATTCCAGTTTAGACCACTGATGAGTTATCATAAATTCTAAGTGAGTAAGGTCCAAATTAATGAGGCTTTACTATAAATTCATCCAGGGGCATAGTAGACCTACTGTCCCGAGAGAGAGCAGATGTGTGGTTGACAGGAGTGCCCCTGAGAAATTGTATTTATTGAGGGCTTACATGTGCCAGGCACTTAGCTAAGTGCTTTACATGCATGATCTCATTTAATGCTTCCAACAACATAATGATTTAGGTGATGCTACCTATTTCAGACAATAGCACAAAGGCTCAAAATGGTCTGGTAATCTAACCAAGATACACTTATAAGAAGTAACCAGAGATTTAAGCTCAGATCTGCTTACTGGCAAAGTTCCTGTTCTTCACCACAGGGCATGTGGCATGTCTGGGAATACCCGGGGCTACCCTACGTGATTCTCTGCATGTGTCAACAGTGCTTTCTGCTTTCTCTGCCTTCTCCCACTTCTCAGCAGCCCTCTCTATCCATCCCTCAGCCTTCTGGGTCTTCGTCTCTTGGGGCTCATTCATGCCTATTGCCAAAATGGAGTCTAAATCAGCTGATGTTATTGGCTGTCAAAGGCCATGGAAAGTGTTATGTCTTTTGTGAAAATGGCAGTTAAAGTTCTAAATAACAGCAGTGGAGGATATTGGAGACGGTTTGAAAAGGAGTTTTGTTGGCTGATTTATAACCAACTTTTGAAATGAAATTTAATAAATCTAGGAAGATATATGAGCCTTTCAGGACTTGTTATATGAATTGTTTGTAACTGATTTTTTTCCCAGAGAGCCTCATATCAATTTCTTTTATATATTTCATGTATTCTTGGAAAATGAGCTCTAAGAATCAGAGTTCCCAACTAGTTGCCTTTGTCTCTTGTTTCTGAACAAATACGGATCATTACATGTTAGGCAGGATTCCCTCTTTCAGAATGTGATGGTGCTCAAGAGACTTGGACTCCAGCCCACCTGTCTTTCCTACCTTGATGTGTAACTCTGGGCATGTCACATGCTTCTTTGACACATAAATGTAATCTGCTGTCCTCTCCCCCATCCCACCCACCTCTGACCCTTATCAATATCTTTAGAAGTAGAGAGGATGAACCTCTGGCTTCATATAATCAATAGTCTCTCACAAAATCTGGCCTCAGTCAGTCATTTATTCATTCACTTGACAGATGTTTATTGAGTGACTGCTAAATGCCAGGCACTATCATGGATTCTGGGAATATAGTGGTTAAAAAGATAAGCAAGGGTCCTGCCTTCATAGAGCTTACACTATAGTAGGGAAATAAACATGGAAACAAATTGGTAAAATAATTTCAATTAGCAAAAGATGCCATCGAGAAAATAAGAAAAGAGTACAGAGAAGTGGGGTAAGTGGGTGGGCATGATTTTATATGGAATGGTCAGGAAAAGTCTCTTAAACTTTCTATTGGGAAAAAAAAACAACAACAACATGAGACATAAGAGGTGTTTACTGCAAAGTCCTGCGGTAGAAATCAATTGACACCAAAAGAAGGCCATCGTGGCTAGAATATAGTAAAAAATGGTCCATTTTATGGAGGCTCTTGTACACTACCATTAAGATTTTGATTGTATTCTAAATTTAGTGGGTATATTAAACACTGTTTTAAAGAGTACTCTGGCTTCATGGTGAAGAAAGGAATGTCAAAGAGGCTGTTTAAAATTTCTACAGTCAGAGCTGCTCTTCATTGATTTGAATGGGATTTTAATTCCTCTATTGCAATTCCAGTATCCTTGGAATCCTCCCCCACTCAGCCTGTTTTCTTCTTGGCGCATATCCTTATTTAATCCTCTCACCCAAGCTTGCTCTTTCCCAGCAGCTTTCTGGTCCTATTTCAAGGAGACCGTGTCCTTACATCCCAATGAAAACGGCTTGTATCCTTTGGGATGCTTTGGGTTGCAAATACTATAAAATCAGCTTATGTTGTAACAAAGCAGTTCAGGAACATTTTGAACAGAGCTGGGCTCCAGGTCTCAGTGCTTTTCTTGTTCTGCCCTCCACAGACACTCATGATTTAGGTAAGAGACAACAGTGGCTGGAATTAGGGTAAATAGGAGCCATGGTAGGAACTAGTCAGATTCAGGAAATGTTTTGGAGTTATTGCTGATAAGCCTTACTGATGTGTGAGGTGTGAGGGAGGTGAGGAAAGAGAGCAATCACTTGTGATTCTCTGTAAAAAAAAAACCTAAGTATATATCGGATGTAGAGACAAACAAAATCTTTCAAAATGATACAGAAAAGTAAAACTTAGACCAAATCTTTAAAAGCTCCAAGTAATTCTCTTCTTTTCCTTTCTAACCATACTCAGATTTTTGTATAGGCAAAAATTCCTGCCCCAAGCTGACATCATCTTCACCTCCAGGAGTGCAGTGTTTCTGTCCCCATATCAGAGTGATTATTTTGAGACCTAAACCAGTCACTGCATGTATTTCCTTGGTCACAGTGATTGGTTCAAAGGAGACCAATCAGAGTTAAGCTTAGGATTTTTTTTTCTTTCAGTTATTGTAGGTGGTGATGCTCTTTCTCTGTGTGGATTCATGGGATGAGATGTGCAGCTCTTGTTGCTTCTGGCAGCCATCTTGGAAAGCCAGCCTGATGAAGAGAGTGACATGTGAAGGGGGGCTGAACAAGAAAAGCACTGAGACCTGGAGCCCAGCTCTGTTCAAAATGTTCCTGAACTGCTTTGTTACAACATAAGCTGATTTTATAATAGTATTTACAACCCAAAGCATCCCAAAGGATACAAGCCGTTTTCATTGGGATATAAGGACACGGTCTCCTTGAAATAGGACCAGAAAGCTGCTGGGAAAGAGCAAGCTTGGGTGAGAGGATTAAATAAGGATATGCGCCAAGAAGAAAACAGGCTGAGTGGGGGAGGATTCCAAGGATACTGGAATTGCAATAGAGGAATTAAAATCCCATTCGAAGCAATGAAGAACAGGTCTGACTTTGTGGAAAATTAAAACAGTAATGCTTATAATATTTTTAGAAAACACTCCTTTATTGCAAAGAGAGCTTAAAGAGGATAGTATAAATGTGGAAGACAGAGAACAGAGCTCTGCAGCTTTCCTCTGTGTAAGATCAACATCAAGTATAACAGAAGCAATGAACAAAGCAGAATTTAAGAAAACTTTCCAGAAATGAAGAACAATCTAAATATGCAGATCACAAGGCTCACTCTGTTCAAGAAAATGAAAATGGGAAGTGTGCCATGTTGTTGCCATAAGCAGACCAGCAGGGGGGAAAAAAATGACAAAACAAGTTACTTCCAAGGGACAAAAATTCTGCTGACCTTTGACTTCTCAGCAACACTAAATACTAAAATTAATAGAGAAATTTCAGTTTGGGTTTCCTGAATGGAAAATGTTTCTGAGTCAAGAATTGTATACCCTAGCCTGTTGTTCATGTTCTCAGATGTTAAGGTCTTGTAAATTATATACAAAGTGGGGGCAATAATAAGTGACATATAGAAATTCAATATCATATAGAGTTATTTTGGCTCTTGAAAGGTATAATTCACATAAAGCATTTAGAAGAGTCTTGCATATCTATAGGTTCAGAAAATGTTAGCTATTATTATCATTGATAATGATATCTTTATGGAGAAAAAACTACTTACCTCATTTGATTAAGATGAAACAAAAGTGTGAATTCAGGAATAAGGAATTCTTTATAGAAAAGAACCTTAGAAGCATCAAAACTATTTAAACATATAATTAAAATCTGTATCTTAACTCAAATCCATGAGGAAAATTAAAATTATTAATTTTTATAATTATCTCAGTATTATATAAACTTATTTCAATTTTTCAAGAAGTCTTGAGCAATGGAATGTTTCTCTGAAGTAAAGGTTCTCAAACCAGGGGCTTTTACCAGTGGATACTTTTGACTTTCATGAAATATATAACCTTTGTGCTATATAAACTGTCTCAGAACATTGAAATAGATCGATAGCTCTACCCAATTCAGTTTATGAAGCTGCTGAGGGACAACTGTCAGAGTGTGTGTGGCAATGTCTTTAGGTTTTATGGGTAGAAACTGAATTGCTGGACGAGGTTTTTGTCATCTCAAGTTTTCTGCCAACCACTAACTTTATCTCTTTAAAGTAACAATGAATGACCATATATTTGATAATGATTTTTCTTTTTTTCTTCTTTTTATTTATAGCTAATTGCTTTAGGATACCTGTAACTTCTCAAATTCCTCCAAGAGAAAACACACATCCAGTTTTATGTGAATTTTAAATAAGGTGGGGTCTTCAAACGGCATTATCAATCTTGACACATAAGATAGGATAACGTGTGACATTTTCTGGTGAGAGAGTGCATGGTATTGAAAGGACACTAAAGAAGCTACTGAACTGTTTATGCTTCAAAATCATTGTTAAGTTTTCTTTTTTCTGAGTCCAACCTGGCCTCAGTGTTTGCCCAGCTTTCACAGTGTAGCAAATGCCTCATGATCAATAAAATTTCCTAAGACTCATTCAGATAATTCTTACTATTATTCTATTATAGTGCAATATATCAAGGGCTAATTCTGCTCGAGGAGTGGATCATGGTTGTCACAACAGCCTAACAGTGATGGAGAGAGTAAAAAAGGGAGTAACAGATGTTGACTTCTAGAGAATGACCCTGTGACCAGGGGTCTGTGTTGTATCCAGACTTACCAAGTGATATTCCTAGTTCCTTCCTTTCTTCAGCACAATAAACTGCAGTCATTGAGATAGTCTGAAATCACTTTTGAAAACTGAAAGAGCCTAACAAATGCCAAAGATTACTTCCTGCAAGTTTAATGCCCTGCCCTATAGAAAGGTCTCAACAATAACAATAGAATTAGTATTAGAAAAATATGTTCTTACAGTATCTTCAATATAAAGTATTAACATTTTAAGTATTATGCCATTTTTAATAAGCTAAACTTGGTAATTTTGTTTTGTTTTTTCTATTAAAATATTCAAAAAAAAAATTAATGTTCATAAAATAAGACTAACATCAGTGAACCCACAATCCAGAATTTTAAAATGCTAACATTTTGTATTTTTTGCTATAAATTTTTTAATAAAATAAATAGAACAATACAGATAAAACTAAAGTTTTCTTTTTTTCTAATCTCCTTTCCATTTTTACCCTCCCTTTCAGAAAAAAATGTCTATCATGAATTTTCTCTATATTCTTCCAGTTCTTGTTTTTATATTTTTTCTACTTAAAAGCATGTCTATAAAAATAAATAAAAATAGTATTGCTTTGAGTTTTTAACATCTGTTTAAATATTTCATACTCTAAGTATCTATTTTATGCTTTTTAGGTATTTTCATGTTGATCCACATAGATCTAGCTCATTCTTTTAGCTATTGTATTGTATTCCATTTTATGTGGCCATACCACAATTTATTCATTCCTCTATTGATGAAAATTTTGATATTTTTTTCCTAACTTTGTATAATTGTTATAAAAACTGTTGCGATGACATCCTCCTATGTCTGTGATAGTGTCTTTATGTATAGAAAATCAGTTGCTTGACAATAGGGTATGTACTTATCAGTTTTATTAGCAGCAGTAATGTCAATAGTTGTCCCTGTATCTGGCTTTTCTGCATCTCTGTCTCTGTTGGCTTCTGTTTACTTTAGGCTTCTATAGTAGTTCATCCTTAACTGTGGAGAATAAGTTCCAAGACCCAGTGGATACCTGAAACCATGGATAGTACTAAATCCTATATATACTATGTGTTTTCTTATATACACATACCTTTTCACTTAAAGGCAGTACTTTATGACTTCTCTTGGGCAAATATGAACTATCAGCATCAGTACTCTTGCATTTTGGGGCCATCATTAATTAGGATAGGGGTTACTTGAATACGAGCACTGTGATACTGCAATGGTCGTTCTGATCACTGAGAAGGCTACTAACTAGATGTAAAGATATGAATAAACAATTTGTAGGAAAAACCCCTAAAGATTAATAAGTATATGAGGAGATGCTAAAATTAATGATCAAAGAAATGTAAATTAAAACATCAATGACACATTACATTATACCTATTAAATTGGCAAAATGAGGATAATGTCAAGAGTTGGTGGGAAGGTGGGGCTATAAGTCTTTGTACACAGCTAGACGGCCATAGAGTGGTGCAGCCATTCTGAAAAGCAGTCTGGACTAGGCAATTGCACACAAGCAAATTCTGTGTCCAGCCATACCACTCACGGAATATATCCAAGATAGATTCCTACATATATACATATAATGAGTGAAGATATCTATTGCAATGCTATTTGTGGTGGAAAGTTGAAGACAATCTGGGTGTCCGATGATGGAAGAATGAGCAGATACATTGGGTGGGTGCATATCACAGAGTACCATGCAACATTTAAAAGCAGCAAATTAGATACATTGATGGATAGATCCCAAAAACAGTGCTGAATGAAAAAAAAAGAAAAAGGAGATAATATATAAAGCAATATACATTTTACATGATACAAAATACAAAAGATACTTAATAAACAGAATAGTTTGCTGGCTGTGAGACTGGAACTGTAATGGGAGTGAGTAATGGCATAAAGGGAGGTAAATTTTTAAAAATATATCATAGTAGAGGGGCCTTATACAGCATATAGTATGATGATACATTCAGGACTATGATTAAATCAACTCTCTACACCTAAAGTATCTTTTTAAAAAAATAGCAAGGGGAGCAGCCTGGCAGGATCATGTGATAAAAGCAAGATGACCTATGTGGAATAGAATTTTACTTCTGGCAAGACAATGTGAGGAAATCCGAGGACCTGTCACCCAAAAAAATGATGAAAATTATTTTTAAGAAATCATTTAAAGTTTCTGGAAATGGCCCTGAGGGCACATAGCAAATGAAGAAACATTTATATATAAAAAAAATCTACTGAAATTCTGTAAGGAAAGTGAGTCTCGGATTTGAACCAAGACCCACTCCCTCCTTCCAGCCCAGTGAGACAGAAACTACTCTCAACTGGTGTAGACAAAAACACAGAGCTCCCTCCCCACCAGCTCCCAGTGAGAGGGCTACCTTCTCTTGAGGGCCTGGCACCAGTATTTCTCAACCTGCCCCTGGCTATCCATTGCTGAGACTACGTTCTGTCTACATGGTTCTTACTTTAAAGAATAAAAGGAATAAGGAATGTTCTTGATGCCTGTATTATCAGGCAGTGTTCTAAGTGCTGGGGATAAGCATGAGGATAGGGGGCAATGTCCTGGTATTTGTGCAGTTAAACAAAGAAATGAATACATAAATAATATAATAACAGGCAGTGCGAAATGCTACATAGACAGTAAAACAATGTAAGGGATAGAGAATGACAGAGGGGCCATGGGGTGCTATGTTGGATAGGATGGTCAGAGAAAGACTTGGACAAAGTGCTTTGGGAGCAGACACCTACAGGAGGTGAAGGAGGGAAATGTGAGTAGCTGGGACAAGAACATTTTAGGCATCAAAAGCAGCCTATGCAAAGGCTCTAAAGCAGGAGCATGCTTGGCAGGTGAGAGGATCAGCAAGGACTCAGTGTGGCTGCAGCAGAGTGAGAGTTGGGCAGAGTAGTCACTAGTGATGTCGGAGAGGTAGCCAGGAAACAGATTAGTTATGGTGCTCTTGCAGTTGTCCCAAAAAGGGATATTGATGGCGTGGATCAGTGATGGAGAAAGTAAAGTAATTAGTTTCTGGCCTTGTTCTTAAGGTAGAGTTGATAGGATTTTCTGACAGTTTAGATGGGGAGTCAACAAGAGAGTCAAAAATGAAAAAGAGAGAAAAAGAAGTCAAAAATGACTCCAAAGATTTTTGGCCTGGGTAGCTAGGTGAATGGAGAAACCATTCATTAAGATGGTCCTGCGTCAAGGAATAGTACTCAGTGTTGATATGGACATGCCCATCCGAAGCTAGCCTGATTTTTCCTCCTTACACGAATCTAACATTTTCAAGAATTTGATTTTGGCTGTGTTAAGTTTGTAATGCTTATTAGTCATTCAGAATAGTTGAATATACTACGGCCATGGCACCCTGAATAAGCCCAATCCCACCTGACCTCGGAAGCCAAGCAGGGTTGGGCCTGGTTAGTACTTGGATGGGAGATCACCTAGGAAGATCAGGTTCTGTAAAAGTAAAACATAATAGTAATAATAATGGATTGTAAGCTGACAAGGTCCTTGCAAACTGTGAGGTCAACCAAGGGTTGCCTTGCCTAATTAAAAAAATTTTTTTAAATAAAAAGAATAGTTGGATAGATAGATTCTGAATTCAGAAAAGAGGTCAGACCTACAGATATGAAATAAAAAGTGATCAATATACAGAATATAACTGAAACCCTGGGACTGGATGAGATTAGAAGAGGTCTGTGGCCTGAGCCCAAGGGCTCATGATCACTTAGAAGTCAAGGAAATGAGGAGGAACCAGCAAAGAAACTGAGAAGGAGCAGGCTGTCAAGCAGGCAGGAATTAAGAGTGGTGTCCCCCAGACAAAGTGAAAATAATGTCTGAAGCTGGAGATGCTGAATACTTCTTAGATGTCAGGTGACATATGGACTGAGAATTGACACTTGGGTTTGGGAAAGTAGAGGTTGTGAACACCTTACTAAGAGGATTTTCATGATATTTTGGAAATGAAAGCCAGGAGGAATTATACTCAAGAAAGAATGGAAGGAGAGGAGACGTTAAGAATAGACATCTATTAAGGGTTTTATTATAAAGCAATGGAAAAAAATGGCTGGAGACTAATATGAAGTCAGTAAACTTCTGAATTTTTTTAAATATGAGAGAAAGTGAAGAACTTTTTATATCATTTGGAGTGGTCCTTTAAAATGGGAAATGATGATGCATGAGAGGGGAGGCTAACTGCAGGAACAAAATCCTTGAGTAGGTGAGAGAGGTGGGCTCCACTGCATAAGTGGATCTTTGTCATGAATAGACAGCAGAGGATGTACGCACAGATGCAAATAGTTGACAAGTTTTGTGGTGGGTGGATGTAGAATTCTGTTTTCATTGTGTCTATTTTCTCAGCAAGATAAGAAATGAGGTCATTAGTTGAGAGTAAAGAGTAGAAAGGGAGTTTTGGAGTTTTAAGGAAAGAGTGTGTATTGGTTAAGATTTTATTCTTCTATGAGTAATGGGCACACAAAATAACAGTGGCCTAAATATGTTAGAAATTTAGAAGTAGGCTATCCAGCGCTGATGGGGAAGCTCTGCTCCATGAAGTTCTTGGGGTCCAAGTTTCTTTCCAAGTTTCCACCCTACCATTCCCGGGCCATGGCCCTCATCCTCATGGTCTGTAACATCCATGTTCCAAGCAGCAGATGAAGAAGAGAGAAGTGATAAACTGGTTGGGTGTCTTCAGACTTTTAAAGAAAGTTTTCCAGAGTTGTCACATGAAAATCCAACTGGGAGCAAAATTTGGCCATAGGCCCATACCTAGCTGCAAGGAAACTGGGAAATGTAGTCTTACTTCTAGGCAGCCATTTGTCCAACTAGAAATTTTATTACTAAGGAGGGAGTACAGATGTGATGGGATGAATACTTGCCATGATGTGAAATAATAAACTGGGAGAATGGGTGAAAAATTAAGGCAATGTAGTAAAATATTTGAGTAGCCATATCTTAGGGCTTTGGTGCAAGTGAATAGAGAATAGAGTTTTGCTGGGTGAATTTAACAGAGAAACAGAGCATGGGGATCGAGGATATATTTAAAGGAGAGACTATAGTGATGCAATTTGGAATCTAATCTGGATAACAAGAGTGGAGGACAAGAGAAAAGAGGAAGAAGTATCAGACAAAGAAAAAAAGAGAGAAGCCAATGCATAAAAGTTATTGCTGGTATTCAAGTAATTCTGGAGTAGAGGTGCTAGAGTAAGTGAATGGGAGAAGTGAAGTTGGTGGTCTGAGAGTGGGAAGGTGGTCCGGTGATTGGGAATAACAAAGTCAGGGGCATGAGCTAAACAGAAGGAAAACTCCTCACTTAATTGGAAGTGAAATTCAAGGATGTTAGAAGGTGGGTGTTGTACAAGTCATCTGTGTGGGTGATGAACTGATTAAGAACAATGACAGGCAGAGTGGAAGAAATCATTCCAGTGAGGTGATGGGATGGTTGAATGGTCACTACAACAGGGGGCTAACAGACAGGCCATGTGTGCTTTAAAGGAGTTGGAGGTTAAGAGGAAAGATGGAGGAGAGACAGCCTGGGGGCAGCAATGAAGAACAAGAACATTTGTCACATTCCTGACTTTGTAGATGGGTTGTGGAGGCACCAGAGGCCACTGTTCATAGGGGTTCCTGGGAAGCAGTGTCTTGGGGAGAGCCTGAATTGAGCAGACAAGAAGGTGATGAGAGCTTCCAGAGAAGAGCTTGATCATCCTCTAAGGGGATTTTGCCAATGATACACACAAGTTCCAGAGAGTATGCGAAAGGGTCTTGTGTGTCTGCAGAGGTCGAGGCTGAGTAGCACGTGCACTAACATGTTTTCACATGGGGATATGAGCAGAGTAGAAGTATTGTAGGATCTGAAGATTAGTCTTTAGGGGAAGATGTATCATAAGTTCTACATGTGGCCTCCTCTGGGGATTGGCCTCTCTGACAATGTCATCACCACAGGGTGGGGGTGTCTTACCAAGGACAGATGGAGCTCTAGGGCCTTCCTTGAAATCTTCTGAGGTCCATGTCACAGCCATGGGAGGGCTATTCGACAGCGAGCAGGCTTAGCTTTGGTGGCTGGAGCTCTGAATGTGCTCCTGAGAGAGTTCAGGGGTGGCCTTGCAGCAGGGGGGTGGTCAAACCAGGATAATCCTCCCTGGGATTATCTCAGTAGATGCCAAATGAAAACACATGTGACAAAATGCAATACCTGCTCCTGATTTAAATTCCATAGAAAGCCAAGGCACTTCCTTCACATAAAATGAAAACTTTAAAAAAGCATTTTTGTTAAAATCAGTATTAAGGAAGCCCACTATTATCACAATTATTTATTGTTATTTTGGAAATGATGTACATGTTGAAAAAAAACACATTGAAAAGGAAGTTGCAAAATCACTATTTTTAGCTATGAGCATAAATTCTGGAAAAACTAAGAGAAGCACTTAAAAACTATTAACTAAAAAAGAGTTTAGCAAAATGGATGGTTAAAAAAGTTTAAAATGTAGAAAATCAATAGCTGTCTTTTATATTATCAATAACCAGTTAAAAATGTAATGGAAGACAAACTTCCATTTGATAACAACAAAGATGGTAAAATGTCCACGAATAAATACAGCAAGAGATGTGTAGGGCCTATATGAAGAAAAACTCAAAACTCTAATGAGACTTATTAAATAAAAGTTGAATAAGTAGGAACATGTAGTGATCTTTCATAAACCGTTAAATTTTACAAATATATCAGTCTTCCCAAATTTAAAGTATACATTCATTTTCCCAATCAAAACACAGAAATTTTAGGAGCTTGACAAAATAATGCAAAGTTCCTCTAGAAAAGAAGCCATGTGAAATAGCTAGGAAAATTGTGAAGAAATTTTGAATAGAGAGTTAAATAGTAAAATACTCTCAGAAATTAAAATATGTTATGAAGCTGAGTGTTTTGGAGTTAGAATAGGAATGGAAATATATAGAGTCTGGAAATAAACCCCAATAAATTATGGGAATTTAGAATATGCCAAAGGCAGCATTTCAATTAAGTGGTTGTAGATTATTAACAAAAAATAGGACTGAAGTCACTGGTTAGTCATCTGGGAGGAAAACCTAGCTCTAGCTGCTGTCCACCTGTGTGTCTACAGATGAGTGGCCTGATCCAGCATTCTTTAGGCAAAGGAAAAATTAACAGTAAAAGAGTTGGATTAGCTTCTGACCTTTCGACATGGGGAGATTTTATACTAACATCTGAAATTGAAATAGGGTGCTCAAGAATGTCTCTGTGAAAAGGTGATTTCTGAGCTGAGACAGGAAAAGATATAGGAAGTGCAGAGACCTTGAGATAGGCACAGATCTGATGGTTCAGAAGGAGAAGGTCCATGTGGCTGGAGCAGAGTGAGTGAGAGGTAGAAGGGTGTAAGAGCTTACAGATCTGACAGGCAGGTCAGATCACGTAGGGGTTGTAGCCATGGCAAGGAGTTTGGATTTTATTAAGTGCAATGAGGAGACATTGGTGGGCTTTAAGCTGTCATTAGTGGGATGATCTGATCTGATCTGTATTTTTGAAAAGATAACTGTAAAATAGTTAAGATGGTAAATTTTATGTTATATGTATTTTATTATAACTTTAAAATATGCTAATAAAAAAGATTATTGTTCTGTTACAGGAGCCAGCCATTTAAACTAAATATTGCACTCCTCCTTTAAGGGACTTTTTTACTTTCAAGTTCACCACCATGACCTCAACCCCACCCAGTCATTTTTATTCATATATGTAGCTTTCCTGCCCCATGTATACAGTCTACCTGTACATTTGTGTTTGCAACTTTTGTCCTACAACAAAATCAATTCCAGGAGGATATACAATTCAAATATAAAAAATACGAACAGAAGAAAACACGAGATGATATTTTAATTTGGAATTCAGAAATGTCTTTCTAAGTATGACAATGATCCAACAACAGAAAATATTACTTGGTACCACTATAAATACTGTAGAAACCCTGTAAAGAGAGAATAAGGGAAAGCCAGAGGCAGTTTAACCTAAGAGTTGGGAATTCACTTGGGGTTTTGATAAGACTAAAAATACCTAATAGGTATTATTTATTGATCATGTACCAGGCACTGTGCCAGGCACTGTGAAAAGTACTTTGTAAACATCACCTTGTTTATTCTCAGAATGGTATACTCACGGAAAAGCCTTTTTTTTCCCCTGTAGATAAGGAAACTAGAGCCCAGAGTGGTTAAGTTACTCATCCAAAGTCACACAGCTGGTAAATGAAAGAATTACAACTTAATCATTCACTTTAAGCTGGATATCTTCTGTTTGCTCACCCAGATCTTCTCCATATCCTTCTCTGCCCTGCTTTGTACCCTGGAGGATCAGATTTAGGAATTTCATTTACGAGCTCCCCTGCCCTCGGCTTCCTATTGTGTTTTGCAATGGGAGGCTCTGGCAGGTGATGGGTGGAGACTGAGGTCAGGATATTTATCTTCCTACCTCCCTACCCAGTGGGTTGCCTTGAGTTGGCTATGAGACTCTTCTGGAAGTCACAATACTGGTCATTCCCTTTTTCACATCTCTCTCTAGTTTCCCTTCTTTTGCCCTTCTGGCCTAAGAGTGATAATGGCTCCCTGCTGCCTCTGGCCCTGCTCTTCCCATCTCATATTGGTTTCCCTAAAGCTGCTCCCACGTTATAGATAGTACCTATATTGAAATCCCCACCAGTACCTTGTTTTCAGTGTGCCACATTTCTTGCAGGGACCCTGTCTGATCCAAATTTGATACAGAGGCCTAGGCTTTTTCTTAGCAGGAGTCACACTTGAGCAGAGGGGTGGAAATGAGTCAGAGGGTAGTGAGCAGTCTGATGGAGGGGGTATTGGTGGGCAAATAGCAGTAGAAAGAGCTGTAAAGATATTCTGGAATCAGACAGAAGAGTGTCAATTGCAAAATTGAGAAGTTTCAAGATTTTCCCAGCTTTCAAATGACTCAAACCAGCTCTTCATTGACAAGTATGGCAGAATCCCGAGGGCTACCTTAGGGTGGGGTGGGGGATGAATCATGCACGTATGTGTTTTGAGGTGGGGTGGAGTGGGGGATAGAGGGCACGGATGGGATTAGAGAGGATGGGAGTAGTAAATGTTTCTAACAACTCCAGTTTGACATGTACCCTTTTCTTCTTACTCATTTTCCAGACAACTCAGCAGGTCTTTCACACTCCTGCCCCAGACTTTTGCAACCTTTTCTCACTGGTTGTAGCATTCCAGAAAACCTCAGTTCAAGATCGATGTCTTCATAACCTTCCCGGCGTCCTTGTGCTACTGCTCTGTCATGAACCATCATTGACGTATCAACTCACTCCCACCAAACAGGACCTGAAGGGCACTCCTGACTGTGGACAGGCACTGGAACCACTCCCGCTTGCCAGATACTGGGGCTGTGGGCATGAGGAAGTGGGGACGAGGTGTGGCAAGTAGGCAAACTGCTTTTTGGGTGAGAGAACCTGTAGCTTTGGATTAGACAGCTATACTATAGTAAGGTCTCATTGAAATGCTCAAACCTGCCTGCCATTTCTACATATCTCCCTGGCGTTAATTTAATAGTTATTGCAGTCACAACAACAGTCACGAGAGTAATTTCAGTTTATTGAATCAGGTGCTTATGTTGAATTGGACTATAAATACATTTTCTAGTTTCATCTTCTTTGCAGAAATGGAAGGTCAATCTTCTATCCCCATATTACAGGTAAAGAAACTGAAACACAATGTGGGGTAGACCAGAAATTCAAACACGCTCTGAATCCAAAGCCTGAGCTCTTCCTACTATGCCTTTGTAGCTGTGAAAGTGAACATCAAATTTGGAGAAATCTATTTTACATCTTTTCTGCAATGCCTTCCACTGGCCCCGCAGGTTCAGAGCTCCCTACGCCCCCCCGCCCCCACCCCGCCACCCCCAGCCTGGGAAAAGACTAGATTGGGCTCTGTATTAGTTTCCTGTAACAAGCACCACAGACCATGATTTCTGTAGTTTAAACCACAGAAATTTGTGATCTTATACTTCTGGAGGCTAGAAGTCTGAGATCAAGGTGCCCCCTCTGAAGGTATCTGGGGAGGATGTGTTCTAGGCCTCTCTCCTAGCTTCTGGTAGTTTCTTGGCTTGTGGCAACATGACTTCAGTCTTCACATGGTGCCATCCTAGTGTGCATGTCTCTGTGTCCAAGTTTTATGTAAGGACCTTACAAAAAAAATAAATAAGGACCCTAGTCATACTAGATTAAGGCCCACCCTAATGACCTCATGTTAACTTGATAATCTACTAGGATCTTATCTCCACATAAAGTCATACTGACAGGTAGTAGGGGTTAGGACTTCGACACACTTTTGGCAGACACAATCCAACCCATAACAGGCTGCCTTACACATGCGGAGGCTGCCCTGCCTACTGTGCTCTGTGAGCTTCTGGCCGAGACACTCAGCCATCTGTTAGGTCACCAAAAAGAGGACAGGAACATGGGGGTATGTGCAGGGGGATAGAGGGGACCTTCTTTTGGGGGTGAGGATAGGGAATGAGGAACAGGGAGGAAAATCAGCAAATCCATCTGCCCTTTGCTGCCCTTGAGTAGTGTAAGAGGCTTTGGGGCCCTGCTAACTCCTCAGCATCTCCATTTAATGAAATGAGGGCTTGCAGCTGCCGCTTATCATAGCACACCGATTGCTATTAGCGATAGCGCCTCACAAGCACTGTACCTATTGTCCCGGCTCACCGAACACCAGACAGCCCTCCCGCGGGGGACTCTCTCAGCGAAGTGGGCCTGGCTCCACCAGCAGGATCAGTATCTCTTCCTGCCTGAGAGCCCGGAGCCACTCAATATCCCAGAAGATAAGAGATCAATTCCAGCACACCAGAGAAGAAACCGATCAGTTGAGGAAGCAAGGACCACTTGGAGATTAGCAGATCTGGGAGGGAAAATTAACAGTAGCTAATTCAGTCACACTTAAAGTCCTCCCAGTAAGAGGTTTTATCCAGATTGAATAAAGTAGGATCTGTGTATTTGCTGGTGACTCAAAAACTCCTGATGAAATTTTGCATAGTTGTTGATCATTCAGTTTTCTTATTTCCTGTGTACCTCTGATCCTGTTGGTAATTATTGCTGGAGTTCCATTTGATAACAACACTGGATAAGGTGGGAAGGATCATATTTGAATACAAATGACAGATTCAAGTATACATACCACTTACTTCCCATTCACTAGTCATTCAACAAACAGGTAATAAGCAATTATTATGTGCCATGCATTGCGGTGGGCCAGTATGGAGTCACAGTTACAAATACATTATGATTTCTTGGCCTTTGTGTTCTCTTGGTCCAGAAAACAGACAGAACTGTAAATGATGAAACCATCTCTCAGAGTGTTAAGTACTCTAGTAGATTTTTGAGAAATGGTCTTTGGAAAACACAGAAGAGGGACATTTAATTCAGGGAGGGAGTTGAGATGCTGGTTGGAAAAAGGGTCACAGAGGAAGTGATGTTTGGGCTATATTTTGAAGGATGAATAGAATTTTCCAGGAAGACACAACTTGTTTTTGATCTCCCTTTTACAGTGAAGGACCAGCAATGTCAGGTTACGTTTCCAAGGATAAAGGTTGTAAATGGCAGAGGCACACTTGAAACCTACTGCCTGATTTTAGAGGCAACTCTTTCTCTGATTCCCTTCTTTCCACTTCTAGCCTCTTTAAGTCTGAGAATTGGGGAAACTGGAGACAGAAGCACCCAGCTAAGGTTCCATCCCAAAGCAGCTGCAGTGCCGAATGCCCAGTGGTGCAAAGGAAGGCTGCCCGCTCAGGATGCCTGCAGGCCCTGGGCACCATCCGCAGCCCCTCTGGTACATGGTGGTGATGAGCAGCCTTCCTCCTGGCACAGACTCGGCTGCATTTCTTTCTGTAACAACTGAACTGATTAGAAAGAAACTTCGACTTGATTAGTGATTATTGTCTGTGTGCAGCCGTGACTCTAAGCCTGCTCATTCTGGGGAGGGAGGGATGCTTTGGAAAAAAAAAACACTAGCAGGCATCTTGTTGCCTGAGCAAAATGCAGACTTGTCTCAGCCCCTCCCCACATCTGGTCTTTCTCCAATTTGCTTCCAAACTGATGTTGGCCTTTCTCTGGGGAGGGCTGGGCAGGCAGGACAGGGAGGAATCCTTCCCTACATCACCCCTCCATGCAGAGACGCCCTGAAAGCACGGCATCTGGAAATCTGGCAAACCTTTCCCTGTGCCCCTCTCCTGAGGCCAGTCACAGAAGCCAGACCTTAAACTAAGCCTCCAGCATCAGATATCTGCTCAGGCTGTAGTCAGACTCACCTGGGTTCAATCACTTATCCATGGGAGCTTGCTTGACTTCTCTGTGCCTCAGCTTCCTCCTCTTTAAAATAAGAATAATAGTACCTACCTCATAAGGTTATTGACAGACCCAAATGAGATAGTCAATGATGCTGTATGTTTATTGGTATTATTGCTGTTATCATTGGTATCGTTGTTGTTAATTATGGAAATCCCAGCTTGGCTTCTTTGGATCTGAGGGAAAATCTCCTTGAGCAAATTTTTCATATCTCTGGATTTTAGTTCCCTCTTTGGTAAGAAAGAGGGATTTTTGTGAAGATTAAATGAGATAGTGACTGTGAAATGTTCTGCACAGGCCGGATGTAGACAGAGCAGAGCCTCCATGTGCATTAGATGGACCTGAGATTGAGTTGTGTTGGATACAGTTACTCAGCCCAAACCCAGGCCAAGGATCCCGGGACCAGTGTCCTGGAGTGACAGTGAACTGTGGAGATTTTAGGGGACTTGGAGGTGTGTTCTCTATCCTGGGGAAGGTAAATCAAAGGGACAGAAACACAAATCTTCAGACTTAAGGATCTCCAAAGCCCTGCAGATGAGCTGAAGGAAAGCAGATGCAGAGTAAAGTGTTAGCAGTGTGCGAAAGGGTTGATGAGGGGCTTAGAAGAGGAGGATTAAAAGAAAAATGGAAAGGGCAATCCTCTGGCAGATGAGGGAGGAAAAGGTGAACATTTATCGAGTGCCTACCAGTCAGATGTGTGTTAGGGGCTTCTCATCCATTATCTCATCAAATCTCTCAATAAATCTTCAAAGACACAGCACAAGCCCAATGTGACAAACAAAGAACCCAGGGCTCAGAGAGTTTCTGGAACAGCTCAAATTCACACTGTCAGGAGCACAGAGATGGGATTCGTTCTGCCCCCCAAAATGGTGTTCTTGCCACTGCACTGGGCTGCGTTTTCCATTTTAGTACCGTTCTAATTGATCACCCTTCTTTCATGCCTTTGGCCTGTACTCAACTGAAGAATCTGGCCGCATCGTGGCCTCCCATCATCCTTGCTTGTATCAGCACCTGTTCTTCTAATGCTCAGCAGTGCCTGGCACTGAGTAGGTGCTCACTAAATACATCCTTGCTACACAGGGACAATATAACCCAAACAAATATTATTTGCTCTTTGCCTGGCCCCTCTGAGAATGAAAGGGGCACTTGTGGCACTTTTCAGCAAAGACAGGTGGTGTCCCTGCTTCGTTCCATTGTACAGACTTCAGGGATGAGCTGATTCTGACACAATGCCACTGAGTCACTTCTCAGGCTGTGACAGACACCAGGTCTCCATCTCCTGCCCTTTCCCATGCACTCTTTCATCTCCCTTTCTCTCTCTCTTTTCTACTTCTTTCATTCTCTTGACCTCTGTCTCTTGCCTACATGGTTCACTTTCTCTTCTTTCAACTCTTACTGTTTCCTTTAGCTTCATCCCCTTTACTTCTTCTCTGCTTTGGGCCTGTTTCCAGCAGCCATGAGCATGGCTCAGGGTCTTAAGGAACTCACTTTTGCTTCATAACAAATCAGAGAGTCAACTGAGCCATAAGTATCTTGTCAGGCTGGTCCGCAAACCAAGGAGGGAGAAAAAGTATGGGACGGGGTGTCCCTCAGCCCAGCTGCACCCTCGCCTTATGCTGTTAGGCAAGACATTCAAACTCTGAGTCTTATTTTCATTTTTGTTCTACCTTTTCACAGAACTATGGTGAGAGTCAAATAAAACCGAAGCAGACCCTGTGATGTGAGCAACAGAGCATTAGAGTCATGACACCTTTAAGTTCTGGCTCTACCATGTGACTTCAGCCTTGTCCCAATCCTTGAGCCTCAGTTCCCCTATCTACAAAAATAAATATCTTGCAGAGTTTCAGTGAGGAGTCAGTGTGGTGACTATGAGAAAGCACCTTACAAATGCTAAAGCTCTGATCTCAGCTGCAGTTTTGTGAAAAGAGCCTCAAACTGTCCTCCATCCATGGCTTCTTCCTTTGGGAAAATGATGGCTACTTTCCCAAGGCTGCCTATGAAGGTGCCCTTCCTCTCTTGCCCTTCCCACGGGATTCTGTCCTGCCTCCTCCCACCAGCCACCTTCTCTGCCAGCTTGGGCATCTCCCCCTGGGGGAGCCCCACTGAGCAGGCCCCGTGTCCCAGAGTTGAGAGTCTGGCCATGTTGGGTTTGTCCGCCAGCCCCTGGCAGCCAGGCCGCTGATTTATCTCCCGATGCACTCTTTGCCATCTGTTTTTATATTGCTTTCAGCACAAGATAAGTGGCTCCCATACAGCGCTGAGCTTCAGAGATTGCAAAGTTCATGAGTTTGCAGAATTTATGATAAGGCAGAGAATTGTCTTAGTGCATCATTCATGTGCGCAAGGTCCAGAACGAGATGCTGCTGCTCCCAGATGTTTCTTTCTTCTCTCCCATCCCCTTCTCAGGAGGTGGGATGGCCAGCCAGCATTCCCATCACTCGTGCCTGAACCATGTGAGTGTGCAGTTCCTCACTAGCTTCAGTAGTGACACAGTAGGGAGCACTTCTCTACAGAAAGGAGGAGGAGGAGGGAAAAAGATACGAAGTGGCTGATTACCAGGTTCTGTGTCCTCCAACAGTGGTTGACTGACAACTGAAGTGTTGGATGATAGTGAAAACTATTGTCCAGTGTTTTATTTCTCTTTGAGTTTTTGTTTGGTAAAATATTTCACCATCTTGAGTGGCTATGTATCATAAATTATACATATGCATTAAAAAGACCACAAATGATTGTCTAAAGTAGAGGTCCCCTACTTTTATTCTCTATTCTTTCTGTGTCAGGCACAGAAAGTTTTTGGTTAATGGATACAATACAAAGAACACCGAGGAATATGTGAGGTGCCTTAGGCTCTGCAGAAGGGAAGGCCTGCATTTCAGGTGGAGGAAGTCTTTGAGGATATGGCTTTGGGGCCAATTGGTTGAAGTAGGAGCCAGTCAGGTAGAGAGGGTGGAAAGGAACATCCTAAGCAAGAGAAATGGCAAGTGCCAGGTCCCAGAGGCAGCAGAGCATGGAGCTGGTTCTGGAACTCTATGGTTCCATGGTGGTTGAGTGTGGCCAGAGTGAAGAGGCCTGTTACAAGTGTGCAAAGTGAGATGGATACAAAGCTCAGTAGCTTCCACAGGGCCTTGTGCACTGTGCTAAGCATTTTACATTCTTTCCAGCGTGAGCCATTGGAGCTGTTTACTTCTTTATTTAAGGTAAGCTACCATTGATTGAGTGCTTTCTGTGTGCTAGGAATTGAAATGTACTTTACATATATTATTCTCATATCTCACAACAACTCTGTTATGAGATAGATCTTATTATGCCCATTTTAGAGAGGATAAAGTTGAGATTAAACCACTTGATTAAGATTATACAACAAGTGGTAGAGCTTGGATTTTTATTTGGGTCTTTCTGACACTAAAGCCTTTCATCACTATTCTGTGATACCTCCTAACTGTGTCAATCTACCCCTTCAAGACAGTAAGCATCCTAATGTCATAACTCAGGATTAGGTGGGCATGACCTACAAATTAGAGAAAGACTAAAGAGGCCGTAGCCTGGAATTTCTAGGATGGAATAAGCATGGGGTTCAGAATAGCATGCTCATTTAGCTGGCCACAGCTTGGTAAGCAGCTAGCAGCACAGGGGACAAATCCAACATGTGGACAGAGGTGTTTGTAAGCTCTGACTAACATGCAAGAGGGTTTTGGAAGCCCTCCTCCAAGATCTTACGTGGGCCGTGAATAAAGTTATGTTCTGAAGCATAAACCTCATGTGCATACTTATCTGCCTGGCCCACCTGACCCACTGTGTATCATTCATTTGTCTCTCTTGAAATTCCAGACTTCTGCTCATGCCGAAGGCCTATAAGGTCCTCAACTGGTCTTCTTGGCTCAAAGTATACTGCCCTTTTCTCTGGGCTTTTCCTTTTGACTATGGTTTTCCCCTTAGTCTCAGGCCTTGGATAACACCCTGATATGTGCACCTGGCCCCCAAAGGTCTTCTACTTGTGTGCACCTTTTTGGGCCACCCTCACACAGCTTGCCTTTTCATTATAGGTGGAACAAGATCCAGTCAAGTGGCAGGCTGTGACAAAGCAAGTGGAACAACAAGTCCTGGGCCTGGAAGAAGAAGGCAGTAAGAGGCATATAACCAGAAGAGATGTTTGTTAATGGGGCCAGAAGTAGAGTCCACTTCTCAGATTGAGGCCCCATATCTGGGTCTGATGGAACAAGTATGCTCTACCTCACTGCCCAGTAACAGGGATCCCTGGCAAGGGTAGAGAAGGAGTGCAGAGGCTGTGACCAAACTCCAAGGGAGAATCTAAGTCATCAAGGACTGAAAATCTTCACATCAGCACTGACACTGAAACAACCGTTATCAACAGGAAAGCCTATTTTTCTTTGATTTTCATGTAATTCTGAGCTACTGAATTCTGGAGGTATTGGCCATAGTCCATAGGGAAAAGATAAGATACATGTCAGGCATGGCCCAGGTTGAATGGGATGGATATTTTGCAAATATTGGAATGTGAAATTTCCATGTGCTAGAAATATAAATACTCAACAAATCCTGTCAGAGTTAAACAAGTAGGGCCCCAATAATGGTGACTCATTTGAGCAAAAGCCTTAAGAGTGTGTCTGTGTGATAGAAGAGAAGTAGGGAGAGGGTCAGCTATGGTGACACAGAAGTCTAGGGAAAAGGAAGTGAGCCGATGCTTCTTGAGCACTTGGGCTGGCCCCTGCAAGCCTTCTCTTGCTCAATTCTAATTCAATGCCATGGGAGTGGGTGTTAGCATCCCTCTCACAGATGAGGAAAAGGTTCAAGAATGTTAGAGGAATCAGTCAAGGTAATGCAAATTGTAAGAGGCAGAGTCATGGTTTGAATTCAGGTCCTTCCAACTCTGAGATTCACACTTTTAACCACTCTTTGTGGTTTCAGAGTGTCTCAGCTAGTTTCAGTTGCAACATTGGGGCCAGCTTCAGCATTAATTGATATTTCCCAGAGGTATTTACTTTTTAAAGATGAGCTCTTGAAATGAGAAAAACCATCATAACTCAAATAGCATAAGTTTAACTTCCTTAGATATGCTGTCCAACATGGTAGCTATGAGCAACATGTGGCTCTTGAATATTTGAAATGTAGTTAGTCTGAATTGAGTTACACTCCAGTGTAAAACACAAACTAGATTTTGAAGAGTTACAATAAAGAATAATGTAAAATATCCTATTAATTTTTTATATTGATTACATGTTGAAATGATAAAATTTTGGATATATTGCATTAAATAAAATATCTTATTGAAATTAATTTTATGTGTTTGATTTTGTCTTTATTCCTGTGACTACCAGAAAAATGTTATGACATATGTGGCTTGCGTTTGAGGTTTGTATTACATTTCTATTGGATATATGATCCTAGATGACAATGTGCCAACATTTTTTATGTCTTTCATTCAAAACATATATGTTAATGGTGACTACCTTTATTGGAAATTTATCGTTCCAGGAGTCTGCATAGTTAATATACATTGTTATACACATATAAATAATATAGAAATATTATTTTCTCTTTTTATAGATGAAGAAGGTGAGAATCAGGTTAACTAAATCCAAGGTCCTTTGACTAGTAATAGACAGCCCAGCACATGGTTATAGGTGTGTGCTCTGAGCCAGCTGGTCTGGATTCAAATCTCACTTCTGCTACTTATTAGTTGGTGAAGTTGGGCACAGTACTTAACCTCTCTGTGTCTTATTTTCCTGTTCTGCACTTGGAGATAAAAAACAGAACTTACTTAGACTAGTTAGGAGAATTCAGTAACTTCCTACATGTTAAGCACTTTCAACAGTGCCTGACACACATAAAAATAAATGATGGTTAGCTATTATTGTCCTCAAGTGACAAGGGCTGGGATCTAAACCTGCTTTGCCCAATACTCTTTTCATAAGATGGCTTATGAAACATCTTTCGTGTGCTAGGTATACTGCTTTGATGCTATGGGGTATGTAATATTAATAAGAAACAGATCTTGTTCTCAGGAATTACAGTCTTGTAGAAGAGATAAGAAATGTAAATAAAAACTATAATACAGAGTAGAAAGAGGTAAATGGTGACCAAAAAATGATGACATGAGGACATAGAGATTAAGTGCTACAAGAGCTCCAATTAGGTCAAAGTCATTTTGACTTGGAGGCAACCAGAGGATACTTCTTGGAGCAGGTGAGATGAGAATTAAGACGTTATGGCTAACGATGGCAAAGATGAGAGTTAGGACATTATGGCTAAAGGAAACAGCAGTAGCAAAAGTAAACACATGAGAAAGTGAAGGCACCTTGGAGAATGGTTAGGAATTTCCTTCTGTTGGAGCGTGAATTTGTGGCAAATGGTATGAGAGACTGGACTGGACCATCAGGTTGGGGCTGCTCACAGAGGGCCATGAATACCAGGCTAAGGAGTTTGTTTATCAATGACTAGTTTTCACGGCTGCTGCATGTAGCTGGACTTTGGTACTCTGAACAAGCATGCTCAGATAGGGGGACAAGTGGAGGCTGAATCCCTCCCTCCACCTCTTCATCAAGCCACGTATCCTTCATCGGTAGTAGGAGGATCCTTTTTTCTAATTTACAAAAAGGCACCTGAGCCCTATCAGCTTTGTCGCCAATTTGTCCCTTTACCAGACTTGCTGATCACTGATACCCCACAGTGTCACCTTCCCCATCCTTAGCTACTGCAGCAGTTAGTTGAAAGGCTTCTCCCCTGACCCATCCATGTAGAGAAACTCCCCAGGAACTGATGTTCTCCCTCCCTCCTGTAACTATAAATGATGACTCTGTCCCCAGCAGCTCAGGATCATTTCCATACAGGCTGGGCTACTAAGGAGTCCCAGGATGTCTCAGGGTCATTGTGGGAGTTGCTGTAGTGTCACCTCCCAGAAGCCCTGGCTTGTATTTGTTCAGGTAAAAGTGCTCAATGCCAGTGTCTCTCATGACCCCAACACTGGCTCTGCCCCCACGGGGCCAGAAGGGAAAACGGCGCCTCTGCTGTCATCTCCCAGGGACTTGGCTCTCTCAAATTGAGTTACTCACTGCTCCTAACTTTGCCGTCATCATTTCCTTCTGCAGCCTATTAAAACTCTATCCCTGACTAATGTAGCTGAACACACTGCTCCCACTCTCTTCTTCTGCCAGCAGCATCTGTACAAAAAAATCAGCTTTGTCAGGCAGGCTTCTCTTTCCCTCTCACTCCCTCTCCTCTCCCTCCCAGGAGTTCACCCAGTAATTGTCTTCCCCAAATATTCCAGAGAGCTCCCTGTGCCCTTGAGCCATCTTTAGCCTGAATTCTGGGACTCTGCAAGTCTCTCGGCCTGGCAGGTGGTGAGGTCCTCACCCAGCTGCATCTCCACCAGCCCATATGGGCAAACAATATGCTTTCTATAGAAGCCTTTGTAGGTCCCACCCAGCACAGCATACCCGCTTTCCAGCCCTGCCTGACAGTGTTTATGTGTACGATAGAAACAAATCAGACAGTTTGTTGACACATTCAACATGTGTGGTTTGGCACTGGTTCAGACTGAATGTGTTTGGGGGTGTGTTTAGTATGTTTTCAATTTGCAGCCTTGATTTCATACCTGTACATATCAAACACACACGTGTGTTGATATTATAAGGCCATATAAATAGTAGCCACAAAATTTCAAAGCAAGCAGGCAGCAGACAGGCTTCTTTGTAGATGCTGTCTCTTCTATCTATTGCCTGTTTTCTTTGATTTTCATGGAATTCTGGGCTACTGAATTCTGGGGGTGTTGGCCATTGTCCATGCGGGAAAAGATAAGATACATGCCAGGCATGGCCCAGGTTGAATGGGATGGATATTTTGCAAATATCGGAGAGTGAAAGAATGAAAATATTGCTTCTATTTGAAGAACATTTTCTGTTTTTTTTTTTTTTTAATATGTCTCATCTAAAGACAAAGGCTCACTAATGCCTACAGGAAATAAGAACAAGCAAATTTGTCAATTAGAATACTGTCTGTGCTTCTGTTGCCCAGGTCAATCATTTTACTAATTAGTTAATTCATTCATTCATTGATTTATTCACCTATTCATTTGACATCAATTTTTAAAATAACATTTTTTTCTGATTATAATAGTAATGCATATTCATTTCAGAAATGTGAAAAATCCGCTAAAGTGCAAAGACAAAATTAAATTCATCTTTTCTCTCTCAATCCAAAGCCGATGACTAATATTTTGGTGCATTTTTCTTCATAAAGGTATCCTAAACGTGGCCGCACCCCTCAGGCATCCTCGCTTCTTGACCCTAAGCAAGAGTTAGCACTTGAATAGCTCCTCTCAGAGTAAATCTACCTCACAAAAGGGGGGAAAACAATGAAGATTTTGCCAAAATTTTCAGGGGAAGGCAAAGGAGAAGGATACAATACATACTGTACAGCTAAATTTAATAAAAAATCTCTATTAGAACTCTGAGTTCTCTGCAATGCCCCGAACTCCCATCAACTGCCAGCTGCCTCAACTCCTTGCCTGTCCTTAGTCCTGCCACAGAGAGCTTGCACTGTTCCCAGCCCCAGCCTCTCTTCTCTCCACGTCTTCACATGTATGTCTCTTCTCTGTAGACAAAGGATCCCCATCTTTGCAATAAAAGTGTGTTTTTATCCTTGTAACAGATCATTTTTTCTGACTCATTCAGATACATAGGTATGTATATGCGCACACACCTTTATATATGAATTTTATTAAAATGAGATTTTATTGCATCTGCTAGTTTTTTAACTGCTTTTTCTCCCACATTATATACTTTATAGTCCCTTACAATCAAATTTTTTTTGACAGTATGGTTTTTCATAGTTGTATAACATTTCATCATATGATGTACTATAATGTTTTTGACTAGTACCCTATTATTGGATATTTTGGTTGTTAATAATTTTTGCTATTATATATAGGATTGTGATAAACATCTTATATAGCTCCAATTATTTTCTTTGTGAACATCTCCAATGATTCGCCTAGGATAAATTTCTAAATTTGGAATTTCAGGGTCAAATTTAATGAGCATTTTGAAATTTGGTATAACTTTGCCTCCCAAAAAGTGTCAGCATGAAACATCTATTAAGCACTTTCTGGGTATCAGGCACTATGCTCACTTCCAGAGATTCAAAAATATCTAAGATATTCTTTGTTATTGAGAAGCTTGTAGTTCAGCATTTGCTTTAACTAAATGGTATGCCCCTGCTCCACCTCTAAATCATCTATTTGAACTTGCACTTAATGACATGACTGAGAAGCTAATGGATCTGATCCTAAATTTATTTTTTAAATGTCTATCACATACAAAAAGCTCTCTGATTCTTGAAGCAAACTCAAAATTTCTGTATACAATATTTGCCAGTTTATAAAACATGCAGGCATACAGAATGCTTCTAATTTTATGCCAAAATTATGTATTTTGAAGAAAAAGGTAAATATTTCTTATTTATTGATTAAAAGTTATTTAACTTTATCTTAAAGAGGTAACTGGTGTGTGTGTGTGTGTGTGTGTGTGTGTGTTACATACTGAAATCCTGTACAAAATTCTACATTTTAGCTCTGCAAGATTAGGCTAACAGAATATGAAATTTGTGTCTTTGCTGGATATTTTCTGTTGCCTCACTCCATCACTGGCATCAGCTATTGTTTCTAAGTGCATTTTCTGTTTATATCATATATATATATATAAATACTTCTAAGCAGTGAACCTGAATTAGACATGTCATGGTAGCTTTTATTTTTACCATCAAATGTTTGCAAGGATTTCACCCTCTTGCTAGTCTTGGTTATGTGATTGACTTTGGCCAATGAAATGTATTAGTGACATTAGCTACTTTCAAACATAAGCTTTAAGAGCCATCACTTGGTTCTGCCATCTCTTTCTCCTTTCTGCCTCTAGACCAACATGTTCCTGATATGATGTGCTGTTTCAGCCTGGTCAGGGGACAGAGATGACACACACCTAGTCATATAAATAAGAAATAAACCTCTGCTGTGATTTTGGCATCATTTGCTACCACAGCATAATGTAGCTTAAGAGGACTGTCATATGTGCTAATGCTTAAGATGTCATGTCATATATGTAATGAATATGACATGATCCTCATTCTTTCCTTAATTCAGTCCATTAATTTACACCTGCAGCATGTGGCTTTTCATTCAGAGTATTGGTACATTGGATTGAGTAGAATTTTTGGACTATATTTTTGGAGGGTGAGGGAGGGGAAATGCATTTTACAAATCAGCCGATTAACTATTTTGCTACAAGTACTGATACATAAAATTTCCAGCTGTGATCTCCAGCATCAGGTGATTACCTAAGTTGACTTCAAGTTAAAATGCAAGAATAAATTTCAATTTCAATTCAATCAACCACACACAAAAATTAAAATCTACCAAATCTCTATCTATGTCATGCCCTCCCCATCTGTTTGTGAGCTTTGTGTGACATCTTCTATAAATATCTCAGGCAAGGCTGGTTGTGCTTACCTCTGCATTTCCATACTATTTAACCCTGCCTCTCACAGAAGAAATAACTCTGATTTATAATTATGAGTTTATATTCTACTGAGTGACTCATCTCTTAAGAGCAAGGACTGTGTCTTGTCCAAACCTTCATAAATATAGAAGATTCATTCATTTTTCCAAGCATTCATTCATTTGACAAATATTTATTGAGCAATTACTATGTGCCAGTCTGGGAATCTAGTGGTTAACAAAACAGATATAGTACCTGCCCTCATGGAGGATACAGGCAATAAACAAGCAAAGAAAAAAGTCTAGGAAGTGCTTAAATACTGTGAAAGACAGGTAAAAGGTGAAGTAATAAAAGATAATGGTGGCTTAGTGGATACAACCTGGCTAGAAATGTCAGGAAATCTAGGAGGAAGTACAATTTATGCAGAGACCTGAAGGAACCACCTAGGGGGAAAGTATCTCAACCAGAAGAAAAAAGGGAACATAAAGACTTCGGGGCTCATAAGAGCTCAGCTTATTCATTATTGAGAATGTAAAGAAATTTAATGATTACAGGTAGACATGAAGAAGACTTGGGAGAGACAATGAGCTCTTATAGGACATAATAAGAAATTTATTGTTTTTTCTAAGAAAAATGGGAGGCCACTGTTGAGTTTTAAGTAGAAGAATAACATGATTCTGTTTATGTTTTTTAAAAATTTTTTTTTGCTCAGGATAGGAGTGAGTTTACAGGGAAGCAAAAATAGAGTAAAATGCCATTAAGCAGGCCACTGAAATTGTCCTCAGGAAATGTGATTATAGCTGAGATCATGGGGGTGGCAGTGAAAGTGGGTAGAAAAGGATGGATTTTGGTTACATTTCAGAACAAGAAATTATGAAAGTTGCTAATAGGATGAACTATGTTGGTGATGGAGAAGGAGCCATTAAGGTGATGTCCATGTTTTGGGCTGAAGTAAATGTGTAATTGGAGGTGCTATTTACTAATATGGTTTGATTGGAAAAGGAAAAGTCTTCAGATGGGGAGGGGGTAGGAATCCTATTTTGTATATAATATGTTTGAAGTGCCTATGCGATAGGTAAAGGGAGAAGTGGAGTAGGCAGTAGGATATACGAGTCGTAGCTGAGAGGAGAGCTTTGGGCTGAGATATAAATTTTGGAGTCATCAGGATATAGATGTTATTTAAAGCCATGGGACTACATGGGATGACCTGGGAGAGAGACTTGGTAAACGTTTACTGAGTGAATCAATGGCTGAATGAATTAATGGATGCCAAGATCAGGGTGGAGGCTGGTGGTTCCTTAACTGAATATGGTGATGCCAGAGGAGAAGTGAGCTTGGATGGGGAGGTGAGCATGGTTGGATTTGTGAATCGCAGGTGACTCCTCCTCAGTTAGAGATTTCTAGGAAATGCTCACAAATGTGTTTTCATGACCTTTGGGGAGAATGTCAGCTAAAGAAAAACATGTAAGCCTTATCGGCCTCTTGGGTGACTGAACTGTTTGAATGAATAAGATGACTGGGAAGACCATGTAGAGTGAGGAGAGGAAGGATACTGATGGAAAGGTAATGTCCACACGTTCAAAATGGGTAGAGGAGAAGGGACCCTTTAGGAAGGAATGCTTGGAGATGGGGCAGAGGAGTAGCGATGACATCATGGATGAGCCAAGGGTCTGAAAGAACTCTGTCAGTGGTGTCAGCACCTACAGAGAATGAAGGTAAAGTCATTGGATTTGCGAGAGAGTCTCAAGTAGTCACGGGAGCAACTCACTGACCACTGAATGAGAGGTGGGCTCCTGGAGTGGATGCCTATTCTCTCAAGGGGCTTACTACAGATGGGAAAAGATCATTTGAGGGGAAGGTGATCTGAGAAAAGACAAAGAGGTCACTAACATTTGTTGATTGAGAATATATATTGTAGGGAGAACATAATAATTGCATTACCAGCTGGCTTTATTTAAGAAAATACTTTGACAAGATATTTTGGATTTGAAGATGAGACTCCAAGCATAGTAAGAAGACACAGCAAAATAAGAAAACAACCAAACTCTTCTGTGTAAGAAATGAATAGGATTATGGGGACTGAGATGAGCAGAGTGAGAGAAGGAAGACGATAAAAGAGAAAAGGAGGGAATGGGGAGATAAGATGGCAAGAGGCTGGAATGTGCAGAGCAAGCTGGCCAGTGAGAAAATCCTGAATGGGAAGAGGGTTGAAGTTTGCATTGTTTGTAAGTGTCAGGGAAATAGCAACACGGTGTACCAGACAGAGCTTTGGGCTCTAAGTTGACAAACCTGGCTGGTAGTCCAGATTCCACTAATAAGAAAGTTATATGATCAGTTGAGTTTGTTTGGCTCACCACTCTTGGTTCCCTTACTTCTCAGTAAAGCCTGCTGCACGCACAGTTTGATAATAAGAGTATTTGAGGAGAATGAAAGAATCAGGGTGGTGTCTAATATTAGCTTGTGTGGAGTGGAAAGGGGTTAATTTCCTTTAGATAATATAATGTGTTCCAAGCTGAACAAATTCAGAGGTAACCAGAAACATAAAAGCCTCTCCCTCAAATTTTGGAAAGACTGGGTTTTCTCTGACAGGTAGGTTTGGGGGTATAGGCCAATTTCATTCAGATAAGACTGACTCTAATTCACAACAGAGTTTATGCATATTCTGGGGAAGACACAGTATGCTAAAGACTTTAATAGTTGTCATCTTATTTATTTTTCAGAAAGACACTAAAAAAGAGAGTATTAACTTCTATTTTCAGATGGGCAAAATGTGACTTAGAAAGGTTAAGTGAATTGTCCAAGATCACACAGCTTGCATTAGTGAAGAAATGATTCAAACTCAGATCTCTCTGAATCCTATGCTTTTTACATTTCACTCAACTGACTCCACTTGTGGATTGGGCTGTGGGCTGAGGGCTGAGGGGAGGGGTTAATAGATTGAACAAAAGAAGCCAAGATTGAGAGAAGGCTAGGGAGGAGGAGGGAGGGGGGAGTAAGGGAATAGGCGAGGGAGAGGAGAGAGAGAGAGAGAGAGAGAGAGAGAGAGAGAGAGAGAGAGAGAGAGAGGAGGTATTTGATGAAGTGAAGTGATTTTCCTAAGCCTTTTCTACCCCTACCTTCCTTCCATCTGCTTGGGAGATTCTGAGCCTGGCACCATGCTGCTGGGCAAAAAATGAGAGCAATTAGAGGCCTCTCCCTCCCCTGTTTAATTTTGGATGCCTAGCCCCTTTACAGAGTAGTTACTTTCTATTTGGCTGAGCAGATATGAGCAAGGTTAATTCTATAATTGGGCCTACCACCCTGGGTGCTTGATGAGCATTAGGTGCCAAACAACGTTGTTCTAACTGAAATAGCCTCTCCTTAAAGCTATCAGTGCCCATGTTTAGGCCCTTAGGCCTTTACATGCTTCAAATAAGCTTAAACTGCGCACTTAGTATTTCACAGCAGGAACCTGGGCTCCTTTAATACTTTGTTTTTTGCCAAGGATTACTCTAGGTTATGCTCTGGCTTATTTATACTAAATGATGATTCCCCTGTGCCCAGACATGAAAACAGGGTCTCAATTCATAAACCTGCGGTTTCTTGGTCTTCGCTACAGTTTTTAGGCCCTTAGCGATCATCAAGGGTAAGTTTGCATTGTTTGTGTAGGGAAAATGGCAACGCAGTGTGCCAGACAGAACTTTGGGCTCTAAGTTGAAAAACCTAGCTGGTAGTCCAGATTCCACTAAAGAGTTAGTCAAGACATTTGCTTTCTCTAGACCTCAGTTTTTTCATACACCGAGTAAGAAGTTTGGGCTAGATTAGGAAAAACAAACATTTCACCTCCCACTTCTGAGCACATGGCAGACATGAAATTGATCTCTTGCCTCCTGGTCATTCTAATGGCTGTGCTCTAGGCAGCAATTATTAGTAGATTGGATTTAACATCAGGAGTTGACATCGCTTTTCCCCGTGCAGAGAAGAAATGACCGTCCTAATGATTGGGGTTGTACAGACCTCAAGGAAGGGCTGCATCAAACCTGTCCCAGACACATAGGAATCTGTCTGGATCGTCATTTCCCTTTCTAACTCTCTGTTGGAAATTCCTTTGAGTTTAATCCCCAGAACTCTCCTGTTAAAATGTTAATTTGTTTCTCCATTTTCTTTCGTTGGTAGGATAGAAGAACACTAAATTTTATAATTTAGGATAGGAAATGACCTTGGTGACGACCAACTGATTGCTATTAACAAGAGCCAACATTTATTGAGGGCTGACTATGTGTCAGTCACTGTGTCCACTGCCTTACATACCTTAGCTCCCTTAATATACACTATGGACTCAGTCAGGGCTGAGTCATCAGTGACCTTAGTGTTGATGTATCTAATGGACCCTACTCTGCTGGCAACCTCCCACAATGGGTCTACTGTCTTTGCCTCTATAACTGAGTTGTTGAGAATCCTAAGGAGAAAATTCTATAACCAAGTGGCAAACTGATCTCTGTAGTGCAGCTGGCCAATTATTTTGTCACCGGGAATCTCTCACTCCTTTCCCCGCACCTTACCTCTCATCCCCCCCTCTTCTCAAATTTCCTCCCAATCTTCTTCCTTCACATTCTAAGCAGATGTTTTCATCCATTACTTCATTTTAGAAGATAAAAAAATTAAAGTGACTGAACACTGTCTCTTGTCCTCACCATTTGGATCTATGCACCTCTTCCCTGATCCGTTTCTACCATCAGAGTGGAAATTAAGCCCAGGGGAAAAAAAAAAAACCCAGCTCACTACACACCACACCTTGATCTCCTCCTCTTCCATCAACCTGGGACCTCATTTCCTTGTTGTTTTCTCTCCTCCATCATCAACTTTTTTCTACTTGCTCCTTCTCTTCATCCTTTAAAGAGATTCAGATTTCTCAAATCCTGAACAACTCTTCCTTGATCCTGGGTCTTGTGTATTTTTCTTTTTCTATCTAAATAAGTTACTTAGAAGATTAATCTACTCTGCCTGTTTTAAAAACTCTCATTTACTCAATTCATTAAGTCCTGGCTTGCTTCCCTGCCTTCTCCTACCCCATGACCTCACTGAACTGTTCTGTCAAAGATCACTGGGGGACCATATATTATTAAACCAGGGAACATTTTTCAGTCCTTATTTTTCTGGACTTCTCTGTATAATTAGATAAAATCCTCTCTCTTTGAAACTCTTCTGTTCCCTTACTTTTTAATGGTTCCATTTTTTTTTTCTGGACTCTCCTATCTCTTAGATATTTTTTTCACAGATGACTTTCTAGCTTCTCTCTTCTGCCTGCCCTTTAAATGTAGGTGTTCTGTAGGCCTCCTTCTCCTCCCACACAGTCTGCCCTCCCTGGGTAATCTCATCACCTCCCATGGTTTTAACTACCAACTTTATGTGGATGATGCTTCAGCTCTAATCTCTTAGCTCAGCTTCTGATTCATTCATCCAAATAACTTCTGCTCATCTCCATTTGGAAGTCTCACGACATTTCAGAATCAGCAAGTCTAAAGCTTCAAGGAATCTCTCACATCTCCCTTGACTTTTGGAGCCTCAGGCTTACCTGCCTCCAGTATTTTCTAGATGGTTAATGGCACGTCCACCCACTCTGTCCATACATCTAGAAATCCTAGTTCCTTCTTCTAATACTGTTTAAGTTTTTAACTAAAACATCTCTCACATCTGACCTTTCCTTCTTATTCCTAACTCCATTTAGACACGCACATTCTTTCACCTGGAACTTATAACCTTCCTAATTAGTCACCTTACCTCTAGGTTATCGCCCTCAAATCTTTTTCTAAATCCAAGGCATCTAGTCTGGACATTAAAACACAAATCTAACTGTCTCTTTCCTGCTTGTATGTATATACCATGGTACATTACTCAGCCATAAAAAAGATGAAATACTGCCATTTGTGACAACATGGATGGATCTTGAGATTATCATGCTAAGTAAAATAAATCAGACAGAAAAAAATGAGAGCCATATGATTTTACTCATATGTGGGATATAAAACTGAAAGCAACAAACAGACATGACAAAGACTCATGGACATGGATAGTGAATTACTAGTTATCAGAGAGAAGGGGGGGAAGTGGGAGATAGATAGGGGTATTAGGGGTCAAATATTTGGTGATAGAAGGAAATTTAACTTTGGGTTCTGAACACAATGTGATATACATATGTCGTATTATTGAATTGTACACTTGAAACCTATTTGATTTTATTAACCAATGTCACATCAATAATTTTAATTTAAAAATCCTTCCATGAATATAATTGCTTATAAGATAAAGAACAATTGCCTTTACTGTGGCTGGCAGGAGAACACAGAGGTTAAGCGTGTAGACACTGGAGCCCCACTCTTTTTTCTGGGATTAAATTCCATCTTCATCACCTGTGGCTTAGTTGTATTTTGTATAAAATAGGGAAAATTTAGATTTATTGTTAAGATTAAATGCAATAATCCATACAAAATGCTTTATACTATGCCACATATTCATGATAGTAGTGCCATTACTACTACTTCTATTACTGTTTTTATGTCTTCGTTCATGCAGATTTCTCTAGAATACCATCATCCACCCCATTCCCCTTACCCATTCCCTACTCCCAATATTTTTTCTCTCTCTCTTTCTCTATCTTTCTCTCACACACACAATCAACTAACTTAGAGCTTAGCCCCCAGCACCCCCCGACCATCACCAAGCCTGCTTCAAACCTGAAAACTGGCCAAGAAGCCCTTCTGTGCATTATCATCATACCCTGTGCTTAACTGTAGCACAGCATTATCATTCAGTAATCAATTCATTAGTTTATTTATGTCCTCCATTGGACTGTGAGTAACCAGAGGTAAGAAACTAGCACAGTTCCTGGTATAGAGATGCTGCCCAAAAAGTATCATTAAATAAATGAATAAATAAATGTGTCTATACTTCCTCGATATTGAGAAAGCCCATTCTTTTCTCTGCATTCGCTCCTGATGTAGGACCCTGTTTCTTTTGCTGTCCCCCAGGCCTCAACTCTAGTAAACTAATTGACAATCTCATCTCTTTTGACACAACTGGAGGATAAAGAGTGGCAGCCAAGGATATTCTTCTTTCTCTATAACCCTTACGTCCTCTATAGCCTTTTCAGAGAAAACCCAAATGTTTTCCCATGAATAAGGGGTTCTGTTAACTCTAAGTACAAGTTAGATATTGATGGGTTAACTAATATTCCAAAGAAGAACAGGTTCAGGGCTAGACAAAAAAATATAAATGGCCCTTTGAAATGTTTTCTTTGTTACTAATCATTCAAAAACATTAACCTATCCCTGTCACTCTAGTCAATCCTCTTCTCTCTTCATTAAATGTACAAGGCCAGCATCCAAATAAGAACCGGTCTTTGATTTTACAAGAAAAGGGCACATTCAGAGGCTGAGAGGAGCTAATCATTTTTGATTAGTTAGTTTCAGACTTCACTGAGTTTTGTTGGGTCTAGATTATCTGACTCTTTATTAAGGAAGCTGGAATTGGCAGCAACTACAGGGGCAGTAACATTTGTGTGAGAACACATTTAAACAGCGGTAGCCCCATGTGCATGTAGGTTTGTTCATGGTTGCCCGTGCATGTGTGTTGCCTGTTGTGCCTCTGGGTGGGGGAAGCAGCATGGGCATGTGACATCTCTCAGAGAGATAAAATTTGTCAAGGTGTGGGTTCTCACAGAAGACCAGGAGCTGCGTCTCAGTCTCTACTCTTCAATTCTATCCCATCCCCTGAAAGGCTTGCCTGCCTAGAGGTAATTTTATTTAATCTTGGCAATCTTCTGGGATACACTTTAGTAAACAAGGATCAAGCCACTCACAACCTTAATTAGGCTACACATAAATAATGGATTGCTGGATTAGCTGAGAACATACAAGAGGGATGTGAGAGCAATAAAACCAACTTTCCTTAAGTGGTCCCTTCCTTCAAGGAGCTCCAGTTTCTCCAGGCAGATGCCTGTGTCAGGGGCCATGGAGACATTTCAGCAGTCCATTTCTCATTCGTTTATTCATTCCTTTGTTTATTCATTTACTTATAATTCATTTATTCATTGCACAAATTCTTACTAACCCCTTCTGAATATAAGACATGATGCTAGATACTAGGGGAAGTAAGGGGAGACAAAGGGGAAACCAACCAGAATTTTTTCTCAATTGCTCCATTACAAGACGGGCTGATAACTATAAGTGAAAACCGACGAAAGGGTTTCCTGGTAGAGTGCAGAGGCAGATTGTCTTTTTCAAAGATGATCACCACAAAATCCTTGACATTTCTCCCATCCACTGGTGAAATCTATGAATCTGACAGTCTATTGAACTTGGGTAGAACTTTGCAGCTGCCTTCATCAACAGAGTGCAATAGAAGTGATACTATGTTATATACAAGGCTAGGTAAAAAATGCACCTTGCTCTGCTGGCATGTTTGCTCTTGAAACCCAATCACCATGTTGTGAGGAAACCCAAACCAAGCCAGGCTACGTGACTCCAGTCTACAGTTCAGCTGAGGTCCAGATTGACAGCCAGCATTAAACACTAGACATAGGAGTTAAGGTACCTTCTTCAGGTGATCCCTGCCTCAACCATTGAGTCACTCTAGTCTTTGAGTCTTCCCAACTGAGACCCAAGATATTGTGAAGCAGACAAGCCATCCCTGCTCTGCTTTTCTACATTAATAACTCACAGAACCTGTGAAATTAATAAAATTGTTGTTTGAAGTTGCCAAGTTGGGGGATCATTTGATACACAACAACAGTGACTGCAACAAGCACTTTAGGAGAAAACTTGGAGTCTAGGTCTTTGGTTTCTCCTACTTAATGATCAATAGTTCACAAGTCCAATCAAGTCTATATATACAAAAAACTCCTTTGTATTTGTTCTTTTCTCTTCATTTCTGCCAATGTTGTTCTTAGCCTATGCTACCTCTTTCTGGCTCTTCCTGCCTCCAGCCTCATTTTTCCCACTGCATCCTTTCTAATGCTCACATCTGAGCATTGCACTGTTTGGCCTTCATGTCATGCCTCTCAACTTGGAGAAGTACACCATGAGGAACTTGGCAGTGTATTGGGGGTAAGAGATACCACAGGATAAACATAGCAAGTCCTTATTTCACTCACTGAGAAGTAATTGCAAATATTTTATATTATATAAAGAAATATAGAAAAATTATAAAAATATAGCATAAACCTGAAATTGATAAGAATTTTAAAGATAAAACCAAGACTTAAAGAACATTTCTCTTGAAGCAAGAACATCCTAAAATCACTAGTGGTATGGTTTTACTCATTCCCCTCTGCTGTATGAAATATGCCTGTGGGAAAAGTTGGAGGAGCTGCCTTTAACATTATAATAGCAATGGATTGAGATGAAGCTCACATTCTCTAGCAGAGTGTTCAAGGCCTGCCACATTCCTAACCCACAATTTCGGTCTGGCTCCTTACTGGTAAGCCTCCTACACAAAACCATCTGGTCAATGTCCATGGCACATAAACAGGTATCTTCTTGGAAGAAGGAGAGAAACCTGCAAGAGGGGCCCACTTAAGGAAAATATAGCTCTAGTTCAGCAAATTATTATTTTTTTGTAGTTCCAAGCCTGCCATACTGTTTATGCTTTTATGTTTTTGTGCTTACTGCTTTCTACCTCTGGAGACACTTTGTTTATGTCCTTTTCTTCATTCATTCATCAGTATGCAGTTCAAATGCCTCTTTGAAACTTTCCTGACACCCTTGTGGAATTAGCTGCTCCCCTTTCTGGGCTCCCATAGCACTTTGTTCATATAATATTTAACATGTGGTATTATGATGTGCTATAAAAATGGTCGTCTTAGCTATGAGACTTTGAGTCCCTCAAAGACAGTAATAAAATCTTAATAATTTTTTCAAAACTGCCCACTCCACTCCTTGCTGCCGACCTGACATACTGCCTCTTAAACAGTTGGATCTCAATTATTATTTGTTGAAGCAAGTTACTCTATGTACTTTTACTTTTATTTACATGAAGAAATACTGCCAAAGAGGTTGGCCTTCAGGCCAGGCATGCCCCATCCCTACCTTGCCCCCTCACTTTAATGGACTTATGAATTCTTAAACGAGGTAGTCCTTCACAGACTCTAGACTTCACTTTTCTCTTAGTTAGGACATTCTTCCAGTATAACCCAGATCCTTTTCATTGTAATGTAAGAGAACTGTGGAATGGTGCACAGCCAGCTGCTTTCTTTATCGAGTGAGAAACAGCCTCTGTCTCTCCAAAGGCCCTCAGGTGGGCCACGTGGGCAGGGCTGTGTGAGGAGTGGATTGAGAACATACTGTCTTGCACATCTGCCTCAGCCACAAAAGAGCTCTCACTTTGCTGGTCCTAAGTTCTGATATTCTACCATTAGAGATTCATTTCCTGACACTGAAGGTTTTAAACTTGAAGAGTTCTCTGTTAAAATTCAGATACTACTGGGACAGTGGAGAACCTGAGTCATTTTTAAACTACCACTTTGGCAAAAAGTCAGTGATAGCTAGGCTGAGAGCAGCAGCCCTTAAAGAACTGGGACAAAAGGTAGAAGTGATTCTGTTGAAAGGAAAGAAATATGTTATGTTCACCAAATTGTGTCAGTGCATCAAGAGTCCCGTGCTTCATTGTATACATTCCAGGCTGGCTGCTATGCAACATCATGGGGGTTAATTCAGGGCTTAGAGCACTGCCTGGAGATTGGAAGCTTCTACTCAGAGGAAAACAGGGGATGATGATGGGTTTGATTCTCTTGTATAATGTCCTCGTTTTCCTGGAAAATGGAGGCTTCCCTCTCTCAGGATTCCAGATCTGAGAAAACATGACAAGGAGGTTAAAAAGATGCCTTTCGTCTTTGTGGGTAATAAGATATTTTTGTAAAATTGCAAAAATTGGCAAATACCATATTTCAGCTTCAGGGAGCAGAGAAAAACAACTGGGGAAGGGAGCAGAAGGTTGCATTAATATAAAGATGATTTTCCACTCTAGCTGCTCATCTTATTAGTTTTTAAAATTGCTTTAATATCTATATGTTCTGTTAAGAGAAGCCCCACACATGCTTGGAACTCTTACAACCAGATGGCACCTTGGAGATCAACTGATTTAACCCTCACTCAGAGAGATGAAGTGAGGTATCCCATATCACCTAGGAAGTTTCTGCCCAGACTAGCACAGCACCCACCTGCATCTCCCAGCTCCCTCTCCTGGGTTCCACTGAGGAGGTGCTGGGCTTACTCTGATCTTCCCTCTGTTGGAGCTGAGACACAAGAGGCTTCCTCTTCTCGTGGTGGAAGGCTGACCCTTCAACCAGGAATCATGATGTGCTGAAGCATGGGGACACTGAGAGGCTGAAGTTTCGTAGCCATTTTTGGCTGCTTTTACATAACAGACTCAGTTAGATCCTGCCTACCCCGGACTTCTGTTTCTGGGGATTGGTAAAGAGTTATCAATAGTCACTCTCTAGGGCAAACAGAACATGGTCTGAATGCACCAAGCCTTGGAAGGCAGCTCCCAGCTTATGGGCACCCCGGACTCTGTGACAGAGTATGGGGGCAGTCCTTGTCCCTGGCTTCCCAGTGCCTAGGATCAAGTCTGCTGCTCCACAAAGGAGCCTGTGAGAAGATTCTCCCTTCCCCTGCCTAGTCTCAATGTGATTCAGGGGCTGGGCTGAGTCACATATAATTCTTTTGGTGGTGGCAGTTCACTCTGGTTCAGCAGCCCATGTGGTTGGGATCGATCAGTGGGTGTCCCTCTCCTAATGATGTGAGCTGTGAGAAGTTGAGCTGTTTACACAAGGTCACTTTATTAACAGGGAAATCGCTCTTATGATAAATGAGCATTCTGATACTGCTGTCCTCTCTCTCTCTCTCTCTCTCTCTCTCTCGCTCCTTCAAGAGCTTTTCAGAGCCACAGCTTCTGTGTCCTCAGCTGCCATCACTTTGGTGCCAAAGACTCAGCCCTCTCTTTGAGCCCAATCAATTAAGGCCAATGTCCCAGAAAAGGGGAGGGTGATTATGAGCCTCTTCATAAAGCTTCCTCCAATTTGAGCTTGGCAATGCCTCCCAGAGAACTATATCCTTTTTATGAACAAGATATCAGATCAGTGATGGTAATTTCTTGAATTTGCACAGCACTTTACAGTTTATAAAGATTTTTCCCATTCTTTACAGTAAACTATTTTGTTGGTTCTTTCTGAGTGATGAGCTCACAAAAATTACCACTGTTTTTATTCCCATTTTAGGGATGAGAAAACTAGAACTCAGGTACAGGGTTAAAATTAAAGACTTATTGAATCTTTTGAATAAAAATCTAGGAGCATGAGATTTGGAGCCAGAAAAGTCTAGGTTTAAATCTTGGCTGCTCATGTACTGAGCAAGTGACCTTGAAGAGTTATTTTTGTTTTATTTTGTTTTTAATAATAGACTTTATTTTTAGAGCAGTTTTAGGTTTACAGAAAAATTGAGCAGAAACTGGAGAGTTTCCACATACCCCTCACCCCACCACATATGCACAGCTTTCCCTATTAATAACATCTAATATTAGTGTGGTATACTTATTATAATTGATGAATAAATATTGATGCATTATTACTAACTTCATAGTTTATATTAGATCCACTCCTTGTGTTATACATCTTGTGGGTTTTAACAAATGCATAATGTCATATATCCAACATTACAGTATCATACAGAATAGTTTAACTGCCCCAAAAATCTTATGTTCCACTCATTCCTCCGTCTTTCCCTCCCTCCTTCAGCAACCTATAGCAATCATAGATAATTTTATCATCTCTATAGTCTTACCTTTTTCAGAATATCATATAATTGGAAGGATGAAGTATGTAGTCTTTTCATATCGGCTTCTTTCACTTAGCGATATGCATTTAAATTTCCTCCATGTCTTTTTGTGGCTTGATAGCTCATTTCTTTTCATCACTGAACAATATTCCACTGTCTGGATGTACCACAGGAGAATTATTTTTTTAAGCCTTCATTTTTTCAACTGTAAAAGAGGAATAATAGGGTTGTTTCATCTCCCCACCACAGGGTTGTTGTAGGAAATAAATGAACTAAGACAGAGTATCACACATAGTGCCTGACAAGTGACACATATTGTTATTCCTGCTACTGTCACACTACTGAACACTGGCTCCCAGGACTGCTGGGTGCTACTGTGGAGCCTTGTTTAGGGCTGAGATGGGGAGGGTTCACACAGAATGGAGAGAGTGAGACCAGGGTCTGGGCTCAGGCTCTGGGGCCAACACCAGCTTAGGTAAGCCCAGGTCACTTTAACTTTAGATCTCCTCCTAATGATCTGGAAAAGGAAGTGTAAACCTATGTGATGTATGAGTGCCTCTTGAAAGACTTTTGGCAAGACAGCATGTCTGCTTAGTGCTTCTACTATGGCTGGAACCCCATAGCCTTGAACGTTCTTGGGGTCCTTTTCTGATTTCTCTAGGAAAAGAAAGAGTAGCTTTGTCGCTTGAGAGGGAATCAACAGGTAGGTCAGGGTCAGTCTCAACAGTGTACTTTCCAGGAAATGGAATAACCAGAGGTTTGCTGAGAAGAAGGGTGATTGGCAAAAATGTAAATGTTTACTTTACCTGCTTGGCCTGAAAGAGCCCAGAGACCCCACCGACCCACTGAATGTCTGAACTGAAGGGCTACTGAGTTAAGAGAGGAAAGCCATAGGCTTAGGCAACCTAGTAGTGTGAGCAGGGGGACATGTTTCCTCATACTGATTCTCCTATCTTGCTTTCCTCCTACCCCTATCATAAGGATCAAATGAGATGTTTAGAAAAATGCTTCATAAACAAAAACCAAGTAAAAGTATTTCCTAAATGCCTCTTAGGCATACCTAACAATCTTAGACAAGTTAACTTCTCAAGCTTCAGTTTCCTCATCTGTGAAATGAGATGCAATAACACCAAGTTCACAGGTTGCTATGAGAGTTGATGAGATAATCCACTGTGGCAGTCCAGCGCTGGATGTGTGTGTTTACATATGGGTGTGTAGTTCTGTATATATATGCGATTACATGTATGTGTGTATATATGTGTAGTTATATGTATGTGTATACACACACATATGTAATTGTATATGTGTGTATACATATGTATGTGTAAGTACATGTGTGTAGATGTGTATATAAATATATATGCAGAAATATATGTGCATGCATTTATGTGTATAGTTTTGTGTGTATGTGTGTACACATATACTTGTATATAGTTCTCTGTGTGTTTATAAGTGTATGTGTGTATGCATGTGTGTATATATGTATATGACACACACATATATAGTAAGCACACAATCAATGCCCACCATGATTTGATTATTACTTTCACCTCAGTTAAAACTCTCTAAAATCTGTTTGCCTTGCTATTATGATCATTTCCATTTTATGGATGAGAAGACTAACACTTGAAGAGGATACCCAGCTAGTAAGAGAAAGAGTTGAAATTTGAACACATGCTTTTTAGTACCCCATCCCAATGCTGATGCTTTTCTCACCAAACCTCTAACTGTGAAGTGCTATGCACATGTAAGGGCGTATTTCTTTTGGAAAAATACCATATAGTATGTGCCCAACTAAGGTTTATTCAGTCCTTCCATCCTTACAAGTAAAGAATAGTGAAGCTGTGGTAATAATAGTGAGAGAAATGGCTCTAGTCAAGCCGATTCCAGTTGGAGCTCTGCTCTTATGCGTGGGAGAACGTATGTGTATATGCAGCCAAGGGTCCACATCAGTATCAAGGGAGGAAAGTCACATTGGTTGGGAAAGAGAATGACTTAAGAGGAGCTGCCGAGACACTGGAACTCAACCTAGTGTTGATGTATGATAACCAGGGCATGGTACTGAAAGGTATAAAATAATACAAAAAGTTATTTTTCAGCCAATATGCTGACACAGTACCATTTGGGGTCCCTAAATGAAAATGATATATGAATTATCTCAACCTAAAGTTGGAAGTATAAATTATAGAATATATCTTTCACTGTTTTATTTGGGCTGTAAAGTGACACTTTATTATTTCTCCCTCCTGGGCTTCATTTAATGAATCGGGATTTGAAAGTGAAATATTTATTATATTGCAGAAGAGAGATTACATTGGGCTTTAGAAAGGAAGGAGGAAGGGTTATGGAAATCAGGCGGCATCTTGAAAATTAATCTCTTTCTTGTTTAGGAGAAATGGCTGATGTGGGAGTTTCTCCTGAGTTGTGAGAGGTTTACTGAAGAGGAGCCTCCAGCATGGTGAACACAAAGGCGTGGGCTGTTGCATCAGGGACCCAGAACTCCAGCTGGCTCTCACCTGTAAACCCCCCTCATCTGATTGGGAACATCCAATGAAGGAGAGATGACACTTGATTATGATGCTTTCCTGGGTTGCATGGGAAGATGGAGTATCATGAGCCATTTTATTAAATCAGGCTGGGGTAGAGGGAAGAGAGGGAGGGAGAAAGAAACAGAGGGAGGAAATGCCTTCATCTCCTTTGGTTATCAGATGTTGCGTAATGGCAATCGATTATTTGAACCATCGGGCAGTTACTGAGACTCAGCTCTGGCTTAATGGATATATTTCTTCTACTAGCTTCCAAATCAGTCCTGATGGATGATTATGGGAGTTTACTATGTCATATAACTGCTCAGAGCCAGGGAACCAACTTGTCTCGCTGTTTATAGTGAGATCAATTGTTCCTAGGATGCTAGAGGATTCCTGGTGTTCCCACTACACATTATGGGAGAAGAAATCAGTTAAAGTTTGGACTCACATTGTAAGACAGGGCTACCAAGCAGCTACATTACTTTTCACGTGACTGTGACCATAGCTCAGAGATAAGAATCTACAAAAAAATTCAGACTGTTTACTCCTCATTAATTTATTCACCTATTCTTTAGTCCATGTATAGTTATGAGAACTTCTATGCACCATGCACTGTGTTAAGTACCATGGAAGGGAAAGAAATAATATATAGCCACTGTGCTCAGTGACCTACGGACTGGTGGGAAAGACAAACTATTAAATAGAAATCAAAAGCATGTGTCAAGTTATACCATATGGGTATGTGAGGATAGAGTATTGGCACGAAAAGGAGATGATTGACTTTGCTTGAATGGAGAGGGTGTGGGGAAGGCTTCAAGTCCTCCACAAGTTGATTTATAGAAAAAAATGTATTGCATGGATTCCTTCATCATTAATTAGGGGATCATATTTAAAAGCAAGAGAAGGGCACCCTGGAGCATGTGCACAGAGCTATAAACAAGATGGCTGGAACATATAGGAGACAGGATGGCAAACCCTCAGAGTGGGGACTTTGTTATGGATTTCCATTTTGTGGGAGCACATTCTCTCTTTCCACGATGAATTCTCTTTTCCTACCACACTAGCCATCTGATTGTGATTATTCTGAACCATGTTTATCTCCCATTACTGTAAATAGAAATTTACTCCTTGGTCTCCTGCCTTATACAAGCTGTACACATTCAAAAGGCTGGCAGACATGGATGGAAATGGACAGTTTTCTCTCCAGCTCAAGAAATATGGTAGGAAAGATAGTGCCCACTGCCCCCATCCCCATACTTCTCTTGCCTCCAGCACTCTGTCTCCGGCCATTCACCACCCATTTTCTGGTGTGGTGGCATTCACTAATAGGTTTCCATATAAGCTGCTTGTGGGGGTAGGGGATGGGCACTTCTCTCCAGAAGCCAAGAGCCCTAAGTATTTTAGCCCAAGTAGCCTGAGGCTGCTTTGCAAGCAAGAGATGTTTGAGACGGATTTGACTGGTGCTCTGAGCCTGGGAGGCTGGAGGGGCTGTACTCCATTTTTTAGGGCAGTGTTTTTGCCATTAGCATTGGGAAGGACCATGTGTTTTGGGAGGCTGGTGCACCAGCAAAATGGCAGCAGCCCCTGATGGGGTCAGTAGTAAGGGGACCTTCAGTAGGGACCCTGCAGCTATCCAATATTAGCAATTCAGAGGGGACTGACTGGTAATAACTTTGAGCTCTCCCTTGACAGCTAGCTCCTGGGAGCTACAAGTCAAGCAAAGGCACCGCCAATTGCAAAATTCCCTACGTTTTCTGAACAACAATAATGGCGACAGCAGCCTAGATGAGGAGGCCATGGCATTTCTTCCTGACAGGGATGGCATAACCCAATGATTGCAGTTCATCTCAGCTCCTTGTCATGGCAGAGCATATATATCATTCATAGAGACAGAGCTGAATGGGGACTTAGACATAACTCAGTCCAACATCTTCATTCTATGCATGCAGATACTGTGAGTTGATGAAGGTTACGGAGTGGCCAAGTTCAAGCTTGAACCCTGGTTTCCTGACCTCCCTTCTGTCCTTTCCCTGCATCTTTGAATGTTCATAGGGGGAAGGTAATGCGAAGGAAATTAATTGAAATGGACAAAGAAAATAGCAACAGGTTGACAGTGCATCTAATAATATCTAGTGCTCAATTTATAAATTGTTTCCAAACTTGCTAAGTTTTAAAAAGAAGATTCCTAGTCATTTATTGTATTTATCACTATGTTTTACTTATAGTAAAGTAAATTTTTCTCCCTTAGCACATACAAATTTATGTTGCAGTTGGTAAGATTAAAGAAAATAATATCTAGGTGCTGGAACTTAACTACCAATGGAAGCAGAGGCTGGATCCACCTTGACTGGGACTGAGTTTGGCAGAGACTGTCTGGAAGCAAGGAGAAAGTAAGTTGATGACCACTATGTGTCTCTTTCAGTCCTGGGATAAGATCATGTCAAGCACCTGTCGACATCCACCCAGGGTTTATTTAGGTGGGCATGTTTAGAAGCAGTGGGTTTCCAGAATCGATGGATCTTGCAGAAAGCCAAGGTATGAAGAAAGACCCCAATATTAATAAGAAAACACCACAAATGGAAAAGAAAGAATGTCTTCAGATTTGGGTAGGTGGGGTGTGTGTGTGGTTGCGGGCAAGGATGCAAAATGGCTTAGCAGAGTGGTAAAGAAGGTAATCTTCTCCTCCCTAACCACACCAACCTCCCTCCAATTTCATTTCCTCTAGAAAGTAATCAAGGAGTTCCTCTCCTGTCACGAACTTATACTTATGGCTCTGTGCTAATAAAATTTAGTTTTTAAAAACAAACACTCCAGAAACTTTACACACAAAAGGATGTGTCTCTGCTTCCCTTCATTATCTTGAGAGACTCTGTCTACCCTCTTTCCAATACGAAGGCTGCCATTGCTCCTGCCATCTTTGGAACATTTCTGGGGATCTTCAATGTGGCCACGTGAGTCTTTTCATTGGGTGTAAATCTTCATTTTTAACCTTAGGATTCAGTCAAGGTCATGCAGAGCCACATCTGAGATCAAGGAGGGAGACTTGCCAGGGGTTGGGGTGGTTTTGATCACAAGCCAAGTGTGGCGTATGTAATGAGACTGTCTCTTTTCTAGTCTTTGTTTGTCAACTTGTCTTTGTTTTCTGTAATGGAAATATGCTTAACCATACCTGCCCCACAGATGTAATTGGCAGCCATCGTTTGACTCTAAACAGCAACAGTTGCTGTGAGAACACAATCCTTGTAATATTAGCTCTTGGTGTAAGAGGACTGGCATTCCCTCTTCTTCATCATCTTTAACCTGTTAAGAGGGAAAGAGCACTAAGGAATTTTTAAAAGCCAGTTCTGTTATTTCCTAGCTGTGGGAACTTGAGCATGTCATGTAACCAATGTGAATTTCGGTTTTATAAACTAGAAAAAGTAAATAAAAGTTTTTACCTTGAAAGCTTACTGTGAGGATTAAATGAACAGATGCGAGAAAGTGTTTACTACATAGTAGATGTTTACCAAATGTTTGTATTTTATTTTAAATAATTAGCAGCTGGGGGTGTTTTCTCTTTCTAATCTCTCTTTTTCTCTATTCTATTTCTCTTTCTAGTCCTGCCCTTTTACTTACCTTGATAGTCATTGACACACTGTGTGATATCTCCTGCCATCTCCCTCTTTCACAAAGAAGCTGTTGGGAGGTGGAAGAGGTGGAGTGTAGGGTAATGAAAGGGAATTAGTAAATAGGGAGAGTTGCTCATAGCTCCATACCCAGCTTAGGAATGGCTCTAGACCTCAGATCATAAATCCCACTGTGCTGAAAATACCCTCACAAGCCACTAGATCCTATGAGGCTGGGTCATAGCTGACAAGAGGGTTAAGGTCCTCTCTTCCACTGTCCATGCTAAGTGCTGGAAATGCAATGGTGAGCAAGCCATAGTCCTGCCCTGAGAGGACTTAATGTTCCTTAGTCTCTGAAAATTATTGTTGAAGAAGGAGAAGGTATCATGAAAGCCATTAAGCTAGCCCCAGATAATCCCTGCCTCCAGGAATTCATATGCTGTGTAAGCTCCTCCCTTGACTTCAGATTTGGCCTAGGGACTTCTTTATAGTAACCAAAATACAGCAAAAGTGGTGGGATGTCACTTCTGGGATTAGGGTACCAGAAAACTATGACTCTGAGAGAAGCTCTCTGGCAGGTTTTGTGTTATTCCTTGGAGAGGCTCATGTGGTATGGAGTCTAGAAAGACCCCTGGCCAACAGCCAGTTAGGAGCTGAGGCCCTCTGTCAGCCTGCAGGGAAGTGAACCTTGCCAGTAACCTTATGAATGAATTTGGAAGCAGATCCTCTTCCAGTTGGGCCTTGAGATGAGACAGCAGACCCAGCCAATGCCATAACCACAGCCTTTTGGAAGATCTGAGGCAGAGGCACCCAGCCAAGGTGTGCCTGGATGCCTGACCCTGGAAACTGGGAGTTAATAAATATTTGCTGTTTTAAGCATTAAGTTTTGGGATAATTTGTTATACAACAGTAGATAACTAAAAAGTGTGACTCTTCTGACTTACATATTTTTTAAATATTTTTCTAGCTATATTGAGATATAATTGTGTAAATTAAGGTGTGCAATATTTGATATATGTATATTGTGAAAGGAGAATGACCTGATCCCAATCATTGGTTGGGTCACCATTGTACTGCCAGGACCAGGTACACAGGAGACACTCAGTAAGTATTTGATTAATCAGTAATACCCAGAACATGAGGGCATTCTCTGAGGCTTTACACCAGCACTGTGTAACATTGTGTACTGCCAAATAAAACACGGGACACCAGGTCAAAGTTGAATTTCGGATTGAAGAGTAATAATCTGTAGGATAAGTATAACCCACTAGTGCATGGGAGATACACTAAAAATTTATTTGCTTCCTACTGTTGTGAATTTGGTGACCCTATGCCAGGCTGGGAGCAGGGGCAGTGCAGACCCAGAAGAGACAGACAGCAGGTGTGCACAGTAAAGTTCGTTAACACATTTATCACCTCACATAGTTACATTCTGTGTGTATGTGTATGGGATGAAACCTTTTAAGAGCTACATTCTTAGCAACTTTCAAATGTAAAATACAGTATTATTAACTATAGTCACCATGTTGTATCTTACCTCCCTAGAAAATTCATGCATATATTTAAGGAGAATGTCTAGCCCCCTAAAAAGGAAGAAGGTGGGAAATCTTCCAGTGGAGCTGCCTCCACAGCTGTTGTTTTTAACTTTGAGGCCTATGCACTCCGGCAGTGGAGCCGCTGGCTTGCTGCTTCGCTGATTCTTATAAGTTCTCCTGGCCAAATTCTTCAGGAGAGGCACCTTCCTCCTCTCATCAGCCTTATCCTCAAGTCCCCCCTCTACATATCCCACTTCCTACTTCTGAGCTTCTCTTGCCCCGTCTCAGTCTCCCCAGTTTCTACAGCCTCAGCTTGCAGCTGAGGAAGAGGCAATTTTATCAAGGTCCCCAGGGACTAGGGGGACCTCAACAATCGGACTCTTTGAATCTGAAATGCCCTGGTCCTGGTTAGGTCCTCAACATCGCCAAATACAATATTACGTCTCAAGCAGCAGAGACCCCACTGAGCCTGATTTATTACTTTGTGCTTGTTGCCTGACAATGAAATGTAAGCCTGCCAGACCACAGGGTAGGAGACTGGGAGAGCTCTCTCATTGTTCCTGCCATTCCTCACCTGAGGACAGGAATCCAGAGTTCCAGAGTCATCTGCCTGTGCATATAAACCAGAGGCTGATTTATCCCTATTCAAGAATATCTTTCTTTAGTCACTGCTGCCCTCATAGCTGGTCAAGAAGGCTTCCTACCCATCCCTTACAGGCTCCCCTCACAAACCTCCAAAAGCATAATTACTCTCATCATCCTAGCTTGCCCCATCACCATATTTCCATCTCATGCTGGTTTATGCATGTCCCATGAAAATACACACACACATGTACATGTACACACATGCACACATATCCACATGCATACACACACACACACACACACACACACACACACACACACACACACACACTCCCACTCCCAGCCCCCTTCTTTGCAATATCAAGATTCTGTCTTCTTCAAAAATGAAATCTATTATCCACTCAAATAATCATCCCACCACCACCCCTCCCCCCAAGATGATTAGAATCTGTGAGCATTATTTAAAGTGCTGCCTGGTTTCCATTTTGAAAAGCTGTTTTCCCCTCTCCTTTTCATACCCAATCCCCAATGTAGGCTCAATGCAGGAGCAGCTCAGCGGGGCCAAGAGAGGTCAGCTCTCATTAATACAGATCCCATTTATTTAAAAATAGCAATATTATGCCACTTTCAAATAGCCCGAGTGAGCTAACCCATTAAAGGATTGTGCGTTGCTGACTTTGGACCTATTGTGAAGGTTTAATATTTCTCAGCACAGTGACATACGGCACATAACCCACGGAGCAGCGCTATTGGTTTGGCTGTTCTGAAGCGAGGAGTAGGAAAATAATTGAAGAGAACATTTTATAGCCCAACACAGAGGAAGGAAGAGAGCTGGCACTTGGAAAATGTTGTGAAGGCCTCCTAAAGCTAAGGGTGGGGATTGAGGCACAGATGGAGTGTTTACATCAATAATGCTTCTGCAGTTATCCAGGGACTAGGTGGGTAGATGGATAGATATTTCGTCTCCCAGGTCTCCAATCACAGTGCTGTCATTTTCTAGAATCAATGTTCCTAATGTGGCTAGTGGACTGGACTTTCACATTTCCACTGAGAGCCCAGAAAATAGCCAAATTATGTGATGCTTGGAATAAAATCATATTTGGGGATTTGGGGATGAATTTGGGGGTGATGGGACAATTGCTAAGGAAGCACAAACATTAGCTTTGGAATTATGACATGTTTCAGTTCCGATCTTGATTCCACCTCTCACTATGTGACCCAGAGTAAATTCTTAGCTTCTAGAAACTCAGTTCCCTAAATCATTACAAAGGGTAATGACAAAAGCTACATCCTGAGGTCATTACAAGGGTTGAATGTATGATGATACTCAGTTAACCTTGGTTTCTTCTTTCTTGTATCTCTATTCACCTTTCTGTCCCTCCTCCTAACACACAGTACTCTCTCCTCCATCTCTACACTCCCCACTAAACTTTAGGCCCAGTCTGGGGTATGGTCTGTCACATGTGCACCTTGCTCCATGGAAATGATGCCACACTCCTCCCAGTCCTAGCCATCATCCTCAGCCTCATTCTCTTTCTGCAGTCTTGGCCCTTCTGAGATTGCTTTATTTACTTGTGCTCTTCCCAAAGAAGCCAGGCAGGTGATTCTCAGAAAAGATTTGTGATTCAAAGACCCAGTGTTTTGAGATGTAGATGTGGAGGCTCTGAACGAACCTGGCTAGAGCAAGCTCTAATGTCAGCAAATCTATTATGGCCTTTTCCCAAGGCTCTGAGTCCTATTGTGTGTGGCTCATATCTGGGCATCTTCCTTTAGGCAGGCTGGTTAGATTCTCCCAGATGAGGGAGTGAACGTGGCATGTGTGCACCTGGGCCGCTGGGAGCCCTTGACTGAATGTGGTCCTATCTCCTCCATCTTACACAGTTCAGGTTTGTAAGTGATCAGCCTCTATGTTCCAGCTTGCCACTCAAGGAATCTGCCTTCTCTAACCTGAGAGATGGGACATTTTAACAAGCATTAATGAGAAAATGGGGACAAATTCCTCCACTCGACGATCTCCATCCTCTCCCACGTCCTGTGCCCTACTTGCCTTTTTGTTTTCAGATTTTTCTTCCTCCATGACCTGGTCCTTCTCCTGTGGGCAACCATCTTCCTCTTCCTTCATTCTCTAGTTGTTTCTTAAAACAAAATAAAAAAAAAATGTTTGTCCAAATCAAAGGTAGCACAAGCTGCACCTTCTGTTTTGTTGGTCTTTTGAAAAAGATGTTCTTTGATTTTGTCTTCCTTCAACCAATGGGAGCCTCTTGCCCTTTGCCACAGGTTCTGAGAACAAAGGGCTCAACTCAGCTCCACAGACATTTAATTAGACTGTGTGTGGGGGGTGATGGGGGACCGGTGAGGAGTGGGAGAGTTAGTTTGTTCCTCCTGCAGCTACAGAGCAAAAGCTGCTTCTTGAGCTGAGAACACACAATGCGGAGCTCCCATGAGATGGCAGAGAAGGGCCAGGTTTCCTGCCTGTAGGGAGTGGGGCACAGAGTGAAGGTGGGGAGGGGGCCCAACTATGCTACTCTCCCCTTCCCCAAATCCTGCTGAATGGAATATTATTTACATCAGGAAGGTCTTTTTAAATATGATGGGATCTTCTAGAAATGAATCATACTTCACAGAATTACAATGACCTTGAGAGGTCATCCAATGCAGCCTTTACATGGCAGGATAGTGGGTCTTGGGGCCGGTCTTGACATCAATGCTTGAGGATGAAAAGCAGCAGAACTCTAGTTCTTGGAGCAGATTTAATTTAGGTACATTCTTTATTAGTGGTTATACATGATTCAGAAGATTTCTTTAACCTTTTTTCTTCCTTTCTTTTCTTCCATTTTTCTTTCTTCTACTTAAATCCCATTCAAAAACCTAAAATAGCAAAAGATGGAGGATGCAAAGTAGGGGATTATATTCAAACGTATTGTCAGGTCATCATTTTTATTCTTTTTTTCTCCTGCCTTAAGCCCTGTGTCAGAGAATAAGCAGACCTATAAACAAGATGTAGCTCATTCATGAATTGTTTGTGTATTACTTGAGAACACATTTTCCCATCAAAAATGATTGATGATTCAGTTCCCATGCTGGTCCACAGATGTCCATTTAACCTAATGGTGACCTTGAAATATGAGTCTCCTCAAATTTCCTGAGCAGCCCATGAGCAGAGTCCTGAGCAACCTAAACATAGATCCTCAAGCTGAATTTTTGAGACCCTATGAGCCCTGAGTGCCTGGCTCAGCCTAACGCCCTCTGAGGTGTTGCTGAGGGTGATGGGGCAATTGCTGAGGAACCATTCACATTAACTTTGGAATTAAGACAGACTTCAGTTCTGATCGTGATTCCAGAAACTCTGGGGGAGACAGGGCTAGGGAAAAGGGGGACAGCCCCCCACATTACGCAAAGGCAGGGTTCCCCAGTGGAAAGTGCACAAGGCTGGGTGTTGGAAAACATGGTTCTAAGCTCCGGCTTAACCACATTTTGCTTTTACATTATTGAGTGAGTCATTTAGCATCTCTGGGCCTCATTTTCCTTAATGAGAATACAGAAAAACATGAAAAAGCACACATAAAGAGACATACGAGCTTTTCTGGAAATAAACATAAGTCTATAAATATATTCAGATGAAAGCAGGAGTATTGGTAGAATGTGATTAGAACTGAGTGGTGGTGGCCTGGAAAGACTATAAAGAGGGAAGGGGAAATAATATTTATTGTATACTTACTATGAATCATGTACCATCTTGGGTGGTTTTCACAGATAGAGCAAGTCGGAAAAAAATATTATTTTAATATATCACATCAGTATCCCTCTGAAGAAAAAAAAATTGTCTTTCTTTATAAAAATACCTTTGATAAGCCATTTTGTGTATGGAGGGTGAGGTATTGAGGGCATTTTTGAGAAAGAGGCACGGACACAAAGAGAAAGCCAAATGGCTCTGCATAAGAAATGAATAGCATTTCTGGTTCAAAATGGCAGACTGAGGCACATAAATTAACCTCCAGTCTCTCCAGAGACCCCATTAAAACGATGCTAAAGGAATACAAAAGTGAATAAACCCATTATAATAAAGAGAATAGGGAGTGAGGTCAGAATTACCAGCAGATGAGAGATTTCAACAAACCCCTGGAAAATGAAAACTAGATGAAAATGGGCTAATAAATGAAATGGAGTGAGGAGCCCAGAATATAGTCAAGTGGTGGCTGCAGAGCAGCTGAAGCCTGTCTTCCTGGAAAAACTAAGAGTCTCTTAGGCTCGAGTCAAGGGTTGTGGGAAGGGAGTAGGGTTGATACAGAAGAAATCTTTTTATAGCCCTCTCCTCTCAACACAGGGGTCCCATCTTACAAAAAATAGGCAATCTGGGGCTTCTAGAGTATGCACTGGAGCTCCACAAGCCTCTTCATTCTGGCCCAACCTTTTAGATGACTTTTTGACCTGCATCCTAAAGCAAAGCCTGCTGCTGAAAAGCTCTGTCCTAGTCTCCTTCACTCAAGGAAGCCCACCAGGGAAAGAGATTTACATACACAATAGCTACTTGAATAGTCAACTGGGTCCTTATTTTTAAATCCTAATGTATGACCACAGATTACCAGATATACCGGAAAAATCATCAGAGTGAAATATAAAGTCCTAGGTAAAAAACAAAACAAAACAAAACAAAACAAAAACAAAACAAAACAAACAAACAAAAAAAAACAGAACAACTGACTGGGAGAAAATACAATTAACTCAAAGAGCAGGAGATAACTTTCTAAATGCAAACTAATAACTGCAGAGAACTTCAAGACAATATTTATCCATCATCACCATCATCATCACCATTCCCATCATCATCATCTTCTCCATTATCATCATCATTATCATCATTATCACCACTGCCATCACCCTAACTGATACTTCCTTAGCACTTCTCTGGGACAAAAGTTTCAAGCACTTTACATGCATGAACTCATTTAATGTCATAGGAGGTACCTGTTACAATCATCCCCATGTTAGAGATGAGGAAACCGGGCATAGGGATATTAAGTGATTTGCCCAAGTCACACAATCAGTAAGCAGCAGAGCTGACAACTGAACTCAACCATTTTGATTTGAGTTTGTGCTTTTAACCACTACAATAAACTTTCTCTCACTAAAAATAAAATAACAAAATAAAATGAATTGAAATTAAAACAAACAAACAAACAAACAATAGAACGAAAAAGTCCTTGTGGAAATATATGACTGCCAAAATAAAAAATATTTGTAGAAGAGCTAGAAGATAAGGCCAAAGATACCTCCCAGAGTATGGCGGGGGGGAGCGAAAAGAGGGAGGGAAGGGGAGAGAGAGAGAGAGAGAGAGAGAGAGAGAAGATCAAAGAAATTATCCAAGAATATTTCCCAGGACCAAAGAAAAACATGAGTCCTTAGGCTAAAAGAGCAAGTAAATGTCTAAAACAAAGAGTAAAATGTTCCACACCTAGACACACACTGATGACACTTGAAAACAACAATGGTAAAGAGAGAAAAATCATGCAACCACACTGACTGGCCTCCCTCTAAAATGACCACCACCAGCTTCCAGTAGCACCCTGAGATGACCCTACACCCTGCTACATTTTCCTAGTTCATTCACTCTCGCATTCATCTTGGCCATTATTTTTCATCATTTCCTCTCTTCTCAATTATCCACAAACTACCCCCATACCCTCTCTCAAATAGCAAAATGAAAGTAACAAAAGAGAACTTGCCCTTGTGCCCACATCTACCTACCTACCTGCATCTGTGTCTGAATACTCTGCCTCCTAACCCATAATTACTGTACACAGTTGTCTGTGTTTACACCTAAAACTAACACATCATTATTGTCTAGATTCCTCTTCTCCAATATTTCTTACCTTTCTCCATTACTAATTCTTCCCTCTTTTGCTGGTCATTCCTATCTGAATAAGAACACTTTTACCCTCATACCCCTCCAGCTGTGACCTCTATTTTCCTCTTTATAAAAAATAAAAAATCTCCTTGAAAGAGTTGCTATACTCTTTCCCTACAATTTATGTCCTCCTATTTTTTTCTCGAACTCTCTTAAGTAAGGCCCCCACTCCTCAAAACTAATATTCTCAAAGTCACTATTCATTCATATGTTAAAAAATGATTTGGTGTTCAATTCTTCATCCTCAACCCATTTGACACATAGCAGCATTTCGATATGGTTGATAACTAAAACACTTTATTCTTTTGGTTTCCATTCATAACAGTTTTCTGTTTTTCACCTTTTTCACTGGCCACTTCTTAGTCTCCTTTTCTTGGTACTCTTTGTCTCCCTGATCTCTAAATTCTGGCCTTTTTGGAGTAATCTAGGCCCAAGTTTTGAATGCCTTCTATCCTCTTCTTACACTGACTCCTCTGGTGATCCCCAGCCTATCAGTCCCATTGCTATTAATGCCATTTATTCATAAACACTCTCAAATTCAACTTCTTAGCCTGCACCATTCCCCTAAATTCCAGACTTGTATAGTCAACTTCTTATTCATCAACATAACTCTTTGTCTAGTAGGGATTTCAAATTTAATAATGTACAACACAACAAACGAAATTATGATCTTTCCTCCACCACACAAAACCTGCGCCTTCCACATTCTTCCCCACATCAGTAAATGTCAATGCCAAGCTTTCAATTCACATGCCATCCCCCAAGTAAAAATAGAACAAAACAAATTTTGGTATCATCTTTCATTTCTCTCATGCCCATAACCAATCCATCTGCAAATTTTGATGTATATATCTACAAAGTATCCAGAATCTCACCATTTCCTTCCAGTTCTACTACTGCCATTCTGGTCCAAGCTTACATCATCTCTAACCTGAATTACTGTAATAATCTTTATTTCCTGCTTTGTCTCTGTCCTACTACTGTCTAATCTCTACAGAGATGCCAGAGTGGTCTTCTTAAAGTATTATGTATTTCAGACTATGTTATTCCTCTCTTCCAAATCTTCCCATCTCACTGGGGAAAAAGCCAAAATCTTTATATTGGTTTAGAAGTCCTTTTACAATCAGATTTCCCAGTCTGCTTTCCAGTTACTGAACCTCTACTTTAAAATTATTTTGCTACCCAGTGCCTTTCCCATCTCTGTACTTCCTCTCTGTAATGATCTTGCCCCCAGATAATTCAATAACTTACTCCTTTATCTCCTATAGGCCTTTGTTCAAATATAACTTTCTCAGTGATGATGTTATAATTTTCACATAAAAAAATTTTTAAAGAAGGAAAAAAAGAGGGAAAAAAACTCAATTTTATTTACATAGGTACATACCATTTCTGTTACTCTTCATTATTCCCAATGTTCCAGATTTTCTGGTATTATTTCCCTTCTGTCTAAAGTCTTTTTTTAGCAACTTTTTAAAGCATGTCTGTTAGCAATGAATTTTCTTGATTTTCCTTTTCTATTAAACAATTTCACTTTCATTCTCGAACGATATTTTCACTGGACATAGAATTGTAGATTGGAAGTTTTTTTCTCTCAGTACTTAAAAATGTTATTCCACTTCCTTCAGGCCTTCATGTTTCTGATGAAAAATCTGTGGTTATTGGAGTTATCACACTTGGGATTGTTCTGTAAATTGTGTGTTTTAATTTCTGGCTGCTTTACTTTTTTTGCTTGTTTTTGTCTTTAGTTTTTATCAGTTTGATTGTGATGTCTGTGGAAGTAGATTTTCTTGGGACTATTTTTTTGGGGGGTTGCTGACCTTCTTTAATCTATAGGTTTATGTTTTTTGCCCAGTTAGAGAAGTTTTCAACAATTATTTCTCTAAATAATTTTTCAGCACTGTATAATTTTTCTCTTTTTTTCTTCTGGGATTCTGATGGCATAAATATTTAAACTTTTGTTATTGTCCCACAAGTAACTTAGGCTCTGTTTATTTTTCTCCCCAATATCATTTCTCTCTGTTGTTCAATATGAATAATTTCTAAAGATCTATTTGCAAATTCACCGACTCTTTCCTCTGCCATTTTCATTCCACTATTGAGTTTACCCAGTGACTTTAAAATGGGCTAATCTTATATTTTATATTTCTTTGCCAATACATCTATCTTTCAAGAGAGTTATTCTTTATTTCTAGAAATATTTTATTAATATTCTTCAAAGCCTTTGTAAGATAATTCCAATATCGGTGTTATCTTGGCTTTGATGCCTGTCAATTAATTATCTTTTTCCATAGTTGAGATTTTCCTCATTCGTCATAAGCTAAGTAATTTGGGTTGTATCCTGGGCATTTTGAATACTATATTCTGAGCTTCTAGGTCCTGTTTAAATCCTAAAAGGAATGTTAATATTTTTGTTTTATCTGGCATTTAACCCGGTGGAGGCTCTGCACCATCTAGAATATTTTGTTCCAGCTTCAGCAGCAGGGAAGAGAGATCAGTAAATCTCACTGAGTTTTCACTATCTCAATCTGAAAATGACTCACAAGATTTCTCACATTTCACTGGTTAGAACCAGTCATAGTTCTCTCCCCACTCATGGTAAGGAACATAGAAAATGTAGGACAGCAAATGAAATATTTGGTGGGCATTACTGCTCATCATCACTGTTCACTGACATTCAAAGTTTAAAATAACTTATATGAGAGTTTATAAACTGGTTACCCAGAGCAAACACAAACTGCAGATGAGCCTGGTTTAAGTACACAGAAGTTTTTAAAAACTAAAATGTCTTTAAGTTGAACACATTATTTCTAGTTCACTACAATCCTCAGTGGTCCCCCTGCTATGACTCTGGGCCCAGCTGCTTCATATACATGTCCAATCCAGTCCCTGAAGGCACTTGTGAGCCTTACATCATAATGCAAGGCAAACCTGAGAAGGCACAGTACAATGTAAATGTTATCAGTGTGAATAATAAGAATGTAGAAGTGTAGCTGACAGAGGTGGAGTGTGGAAAGGTAGAAGTAGATGGAACAATAGGTGTGCTCATATAATTTTTTAATAGACCAGGAAGGCAAGAAATACTACCTGATATAGATAAAGCAAGACATATATACTTATAAGTATTATTGTAGATGATAAATTTAATTAATAGAACTAAAATATAAGTATAAAAGTTGAAAGAAAAAAAGAAAGGACATTGAATGCGGTAAGAAAATAAATCTTTATATTTTATCGTGGGTAATCAATAGATGATATCTGCAGTCAATAAATTCAGAAACAGGCATAAATAAACCATTTAGTGTCAGGAGGAAACCACTAGGAGCCCTTGAAACAGAAATGGTTTAAAGTGGTTTCCTTTGGAGACTGGGGTTCTGGGTGGGGAGGGGTAGGAGAGGAGACTATTGACTTCATTATAAGAATGTCTGTGCTACTTGATTTTATTTAAAAAATATTCATTTATTGCTCTGATTAAAATATGTCAAAATTATTTTTAAAAAGAAATGAAAAAGAATTTGGGTATGAGGGAGAGCAGGAAAGATTTGAGAGGAGGAGGGGAGAAAAGGTACAAATGACATGGTAGGAAGTTGGAATCCATGGAAAAATAAAAGGTGAGATGTGCTCCATTGAGTGGCTTAAGGCCTTTAAGGATACAGAACCTAATATTCAATGTTGGTAGGTTGTTTGTATTTTTGGAATATGAACCCTTGTCATTACCCCAAACCATCTAAACATCTGCTACACACACAACTGACCTGCGTATTTAAGTAGGAGGGAAACTAGAGAAAGAAACTGAGTACGAAGTACAGGGCACTAACAAGTTGAGAGAATGGCAGTGAGATGGGAATGGCATAGAGCCAAAGAAAGAATTCAGAGACTGAAGGCGTCATGAAGATTTAAGCTCTCTGACATTCACGGGAATCTTGGGAGAACATTAGTTTCCCGTAGAATGTGAGATAGGAAGCTTGTCAATTTTATTTAAAGTCAAAGGACAGAGTGACCTTAGGTAACATCTGGAGTATTTAAGTTATCTTATTTAATCCTCAAAGCAACTTTATGAGTTATTTATTCATTAATTCAACAAACATTTATTAAATATTTACATATAATACTGTTCGGTAAGTCTTTATCACTATTCTCAAGACATTTATAGTCTAATGAGAGAGATATTACAGTATAAGGTGATAAATGCATGTGCTAGCCCCATGGAAAACATGGAGAAGGAGCAACTAAACTACTCTGGGGACGGGAGAGGTTAGAAATCTATACGAGAAGGTGACTCAACATAAATTTTTAAAAATAAAAAAGAGTTTGCTTAGCAAATAAAAAGGGATGGGGTCAGTCAGGGCATTCCAGAAAGGGGGAAAGGTGTATGGGAAAGCATTGAAGCAAGAAACCCTGTGACTCATTAGGTACTCCTAGAGGCTATGTGTCAAGGATGTCAGGAGATAGATGGGTAGACTAGTGTATGAGACCCCAGTCAAAACTCAATTTCCTACCATCCACAAAAGAAATATTGCCCTACTCAGTGGGAAAGCTTCATGAACCAGGTCACCCTTGTGGAATCAGCAGTGGGCCTTGGCAAGACAAACCCTAGGACAAACCTTAGTAGGAGTCCTCTTTGGGGCATCTAGTTTACCTTATGCATGAGGCAGAATGTCAGGGAGCACACTGAAAGGACAAAACAGGAACCAGGACCTACATGTGTCTTTGTTGAAACCCTGGTTTGAACACAGGTACCCCATTGCTGGCCCTGGCTGGGAGGGGACTTAGTCAATTTGAACAAAGCACTCCAAAGTGTTGGAGACCCTCAGGCATGGAATTTAGGGATAAGGCCCCAATGGGTGGTACTAATGTTAAGCTAAGTTTATCTTGAAAACTGTTGAGAGCAGTTGAAGAATTTTAAGCAGGGCCATGATACGATCTGGTTTGAAGAAACATCTCAGTATATCTTTTCTATCCTGGGGCTTTACTGTCCTGGGGCTTCTTCAATGCCACAGGGATGGAGACTGCATGGGCTGAACTGCATGAGCTTCTTCTCACTAAGGCTGATACAGCTGTTGCTACCACTATCAGGAGCAGAAACAGTGGCTGAGATCTCAGTGAGGTGCCATATACTAAGGAGATAAATTGACCACTTGTGGCAAGTTGATTACATCAGACCCCTTCTGCCCTGAAAGAAGTGATTTGTTCTTTTTGGAATTGATGCCTACTCAGGATATGGGTTTGTCTTTTATTACCTGCAGCACCTTTGCCAACACCACTTTCTGAGGGCTAGGGAAGTACAGATTTGCTGACACAAGACCTCATATAATGTCCTCTCAGACCAAGGGAGCCATTTTATGGCAAAGAAGGTGTGAGAATGGGCTTGTGACTATGGGACCCGCTGATATTACCATATACCACAACACCTTGAAGCAGCAAGCAGAGAATGATGTCAGTGAGTCGTCCACTGCAGTTGGGGTTGAAATCACATGTGAGGTGAGGGGATATGACACAGAAGCAACTGATCCAGTGGGCTTCTTTAAGATAAAAAAAAAAATCTTAAAACTAAAAAATAACTTACTTTTGAAAAAAATTTTTAATATTCATGTGAACACATTGCTAGATGCTAGAAAGGTCTTTTGAAGTGAGAGGTGCTGATGAAGATGCTGGGCTGGGCACAGGATGTAGTTAGTGGCAGGCTTATGATTCTGGTTTGGATAGTTATTAAGCATCAAAGATCGCAGCTGGAAAAGCCTTCGGAAGAAGCTGTGGGAACATGGCAAGATGCTAGTCTTGCTTGCTCCTCTGGGGTTGCTCCTGCTTTCTTGGTTTAACATCAGAGACTGTCAGAGGTAGATGAGACTGTAGGGACATCCAGTCTGATCCCCATTCTACAGATGAGGAATTTAGGCCTGCAATTCAAAAGGGTAGCCTAAGGCCACCCAAGCATTTACTGGCAGAGGTGGACAAGAACACCTTGGTTTAAGGTTGATGTTGGGAATCTTAAGCAAAGTTTTTTGGTAGATCCTCTTACATTGTTCAATTAGAATATAAACAACTGCTCAGTAAAAGCCTGGCCTGCCTTCCTTCCTCACCAGTCTATCCTAGTGCTCAAAGGGAATCTTCTGACTAGGTTGTACATTTGCTGTGCATCTACTGCTTGCACTTCTCTTATAAAAATTGCTTAACATGATTTTTATTTTTGTTCTTTGCATGCTGTGAAGTTATAAAATTATCTTTTCTCCTACCTTCTGCCTTCTTTTTAAAAATCCTAGAAGTTAACCTACTTATCTTTATCAGATAGATTAATCTATCTATGCACCCACTCATCCATTTATCTATCATCTATCTATCTATCATCTATCTATCTATCTATCTATCTATCTATCTATCTATCTATCTATCATCTATCATCTATCTATCTATCATCTCTAATCTATATGTTAAATATTTGTCAAAGAAAGAGTATGGCTTAGGCAGAGGGACCCCTCAATGACCTGGAATAGGTAAATGTTCTCTAAGGAGAATGGCCTGCTCAGAGATGTGTTCTGTTCTTCGGTTGTTGAAACAAAGCAAGGTGTAAGAAATGAGAGTTCTTCTATCATCACTTATCTTTCTAGACAGAGCCACTCCCCATATGCTGTGGGTAGACTCCTTTCTCTCAGCTCCTTTATCATGTGATGACTAGAACCTAGTTCAATACATTTTCATTCTAATTTTGTCTAGTCTAAACTGATAGAGCAGGAGCCAAGGGACTATAGAGATAAAAGACATGGGGATACAAAAAGTAGGAATCATTTGGGGGGTTTTTTTGACAAGAAGCAAAAAATCATGAGAGATACAGTAAAAATAGCTAGTAAATCAATGGACAACTCTGCTTCTGCAGACACATCTGACCTGATATCAAGTTTGGGTATGTTGTATAGGATCCCACTGCATCCTGAGCTCCTCCTTTGTAATTATTATAATCCTGATAATTTATGTGTTCAAGCTCAGTCTCACACAGAGCTCAAAATATATCATGTTGACTGTCTGCCTGATTGATTGATTGATTGATCAATTGAATGAATGAATGAATGAATGAACTCCATAATTTAAGGGCCAAATTTTAGCCTAAGACTCTTCCTTCCTCCCCATCCTCACTCTCAGAAATAGTGAAGATCTCATCTTTGGGTGGAAAGTTTCAGGAAGATATCATTCAGCCAGCACTGGCAGCCTGTCATCATCCCTGTTCCCCTCCTCTCTGGTTCCTCCCAACTTTCCCTCCTGCTTTCTTCTTTCCTCTCTCCTCCCTCCAGAGGCCCCAGACTCAAACTGCTGGGAAGTCTCTTCAAACAGGATTGAAATTGCTTTAAATATTAGAGGATTAAGGGAAGACAAACAGACCTGGGGAAGGTTTGTGTTTGGGGATTAGGATTAGATCTCCTCTGCTGTCCAAGCATTAGCAGAAGCCATGCTGCCTGCCTTTAGCTCCGTCCTCTGGAGCCCAAGCAGCTCAGGGTTAGGCTTCCAGGGCAACCCACATCCTTGGGCAGATCTCCCTGCAATGCTGCATATTGAGAACTTTCACATTAAGCTTCAGCTATACAGCCTCTGCTGTTTCTCATCCTTTGTCCTAATCTTCAGACAACTACCACCAACTGAGTTAGCCTGAAATAAACCTTATTTTCCACCGTGGTCTATAATCTACGCTGGAGAAACCAACTGACCATATATGAGCTGGGTACTCTGTTCTGAATTAGGTATAGGTAATGGAGAGAAGAAAAGCCCCATGGCCAGGAAATAAACGGTAAAACACAATATGAGACAAGAGTGTGGGGTATATGCATTCATGTCTATTTACTTAAATAAACAGTTAAGTGCATTATGACTTACATCCTGGCTAAAGCCCTCTACTGGTCATATTTGAATGTTTATCAAAGTATATTTTATTACTAATTAGAGTCTTTGAATCCTAGAGTTTGAACAGACCATAGAGGCAGACCTCTGCTATAGCATCTCTGGTGGGTGTCGGGAAGCAAGATGGTCCATTTTATGGCTGTCCAGTCTGAAATGTTAGAAGACTTTCATACTGAAAGTGTGCCTCTTCAGCAGCAGATACCTTGGTCTTGATTCTACTCCTACAACTCTCTCTCTCAATCTCTCTCTCTCTCTCTCTCTCTCTCTCTCTCTCTCTCTCTCTCTCTCTCTATATATATATATATATATATATATATATATATATATATATATATCAACTTAGAATTTGAAGTGCATAGGGAAGAATTTTGTAAATAGGACACAAAAAGAATTAATCATAAAGGACTGATATATTGACTACACTAAAATGATGAATACGCACATCCAAAGATCCCATTAAGATGTAGAATGTAAGCCACATACTAGAGTGTTGATGCACTTACATCTATAAAAGGACTCCAAGTCCCAACATATCAGGAATTCCTTTAAACAATGAGAAAAAAAAAAAAACCTGGTGAAAAAATAGACAAAAGACTGGACTGGTCCTACGAATGACCAATAATGATGCAAAAAGTTCACAACCTCATTAATAACCAGGTAAAAGCAAATTAAAACCATATAGGAATATTGCTACATACTCACTACATTAGCAAGAAATATATACAAATATATGACAATATTAAGTATGCAAGAAGATGAGGTGCAGAGTTAAATTCATTGATAGTGGGACAGTAAATTGGAATGAGTTTGAAACAGTGTTTAGTGACTTTCACCTGACCTAAAGGTATCCAAACTCTATGACCCAAATATTCCCCTTTTAGTCATATACCCATGGGTGCACATGCATACCAGGACACACAAATGAGGCTGTTCACAGCGGCATTGTCAGTTTAATGATCGCAGACTGAAAACAGCTCAGATATTCACTAACATTAGGTTAAATTAATAAATTATGGCATACTACACAAGGGGAATAACACACTAACTAAAATGAACAAAACGTGATTATAAGCAACAACATGGATAAGTCTTAAACCACAATGTTGAGCAAAAACAAAGTGACTACACAATACATCTTCATTGATATAGTTGAAAAACAGGCAAAAATATTATTTGGGCCACATATTTAGGTGATAAACTATAAAAAAGGTTAAATCAACTGATTGCCATAGGAGATAGAACTGTGAGGATTGTGATGATCATAGAGGGCAAGAAGCAAGGAGTGGCTGGGAAGAGACAAGGAGAGGAGAAAGATGGCTGGCACTATTACATATCTTTATCTGGATGGTAGTCACACGATTTATTTTTTATGATGGGTTAACTTATACATTTATTTTTCATGTTTTTCTGCATATATATTTTTAAAATTCTTTTAAAAACAGAATTTTTAAAAAAGGTTTAAAAAGATCGTTCTAATCTTAACAGCTATCATGTCCCACTTAAACTTTCTTTTCCATGCCAAATATTATCTTCAACAAATGATTTTTAAAGCTTTTGCCCCTCTCGAGGCTTATTATTTATATCTAGCTAGCTAACTGCTCATCTATCTACCTATCTACCTATCTCTTTATCTATCTATCATCTATCTGTCTATCTATCTATCATCTATCTATCTATCATCTATCATCTATCTATCTATCATCATCTGTCTATTTAAGCAATGACTGCTACCTTCATTTGGGCCAATGGGAAACCAAAAATAGCAAGGTGGGGACAACCCAAACAAGAGTAAGTACAAGTCTAAGTTGGATTTTGTAAGGTTCAAATGTGGACAGATGCCATAAAAAATAAAATAAAATAAAATAACCATTAAATAATAAACAAGCCAATGAATATATAAACCATTAGTATGAGAACAGAAGTGTCTATGCACTCGTAATTTCTCAGTTTTTTATCCTTGATGTTAATTAGTCCACTGACAAACATTAGTTGGTGTAAGCTGCAAACAGGTGCCAACATAGGCAAAATCAACTGCAGAGATTCAGGCTGCCGAAAGAGCCTGCCGGGGACTGGAGGAAGACTGCCATCTCATCATCATACCAGATGTGGCCATTGTCCTCCTCAGAGGCTCCACTTTGCAGCCTGGGGGAGTGAGATCTAGCTCAACTACCTCCCCTCGCTGAAGAGCCTGACTGGGCCGTGGGGCAGACCTCCAGTCTCAACACAACAGGTACCTCCAGAGACTTCCTAGCCAGGCCTGATTTAGGGGTGACCAATCATTCAGATTCCTCAGGGAAGGGATAAAGCTTATGGGGAAGTGAGATCCTGCTCGGTCACTTACAAATGCTAGTTAGCAAGCCCTGTCTGGCTGCCTCAAGCCTTCCGATTGGATTGCTTGAGTAGTGAAAAGAATGCAAAATGCAAAGATGGGGCTCAATAGCTGACAGCCCCTGAGAGTGGAAGCTGAAATGCAATTCTCCCATCACCCACCATCATTCAGGCACTGGAGACAGAGACAACTGTGTTTAGTTAATCAAAACATCTGTCTACCTGAAACTTTGTTCCACGTCTTTCTTTACCATTACTACTATACCAAACTATTCAGTTTTCATCTTGCATGTAGCCCTCCTGGGGCCAGGGCTTACCAGTGAGAGTGATTTGTCCTGCTTTTTGAGTAGGGTGGGGTGTGGGAGGTTAGGGAGTGACTAAGCCCCTTGACATTGGCTGCGGGCCCCACTGAGGCGCTGCCTTCTGAATCACAATGAATGAATTGTAAATGGCTCAAGACAGATCAGGAAATTTAATTCTGCTTTTCAATGAAACATATAGAGCTTGTTGGTACATATTTGCAGTTGAGAAGGTGCATCTCAAGTGGGAAAAATAAAGTATCTTCTGGGATTACAGCACCTTCTTAAATTTTTTTCTAAGACAGTGCAATAAGTACCAGCATGGAGATTCAAATCAAGGCCCCCCAAACACTGAGCAACCTTGTTCCTCCAGGCTGTGTACTCCACTTTCTTCTCCTCCCTCTGCTCTCTTCCCGCCCCCTAAAAAAAGGCGTTTTTGTAGATGAGCATATGTGTCATATACCAACATAGGAGTTTTTGGGAAATACCTGTTTCATTCTGAAAGTAAAGTGGGGTGGGGTAGGTGTCTACCTGTACCATTGGGGCTGGGAGTCTGTGCTGCATGACAGGGCACCCAATAAGCCAGGAGCTCAGAAATCACCATTAGAGGCTGTATTCACTTATTCAACCAGTGTAGACTACTGTGGGCCAAGAGCTGTGTCTGAATTCTTCAGACTTTATTAGTTTTGCTACCTCCTGATAATTTTCAGGTTTTCTTCTCATATATGTGGAATTTTTAGAGTGGAAAAGGGCCTAATAAACTCACCTATGCCTTTCATCCCTTTTACTAAGAGTTAGCAGGGAAATGTACTTTGCCTTACATTACTAAACTAGTACTTTGCCAGTTAGGGCTTGGATCCAGATCTCTTGACTCCAGATTTTGTATTCTTTCTATCACACATAATTGAGAGGGCATCTTTGTGCATCCTTGGAAATGCATAATTAAAAAATTCAAGCATTTGGCAGAAAGGGACACCCAAACAAATGAAATGATTTGCCCAAGGTCACTCAGCAAAGTAGGGCAGAAGATTAGAGCTTTAATCGATGGACTTCCAGTCCAAACCTATTTCCATTCAGCCTGTGGTTTTCTTGGACTGAACATTTTCTTTTGTTCCCTTTTTCAATGTCTCCTTTTTGGATTTTGCCATAACCTTCTCTTCTCACATGGAAAGTTCCAAATCACAAGATGGAAATAACCACCCATCCAGCAGAAGGACACTCTCATCTCCCCATTCACCCACCTGGGGGCTCCTGGCATCATGGCCAGGACAAACGTCTGCTTTGGAGATGGGATCTGGAGATGAGGAATAATAATAAATTGAGAGTTGAACAGGATTGAGCATTGCACACACCTCCCCATCTGCTCTTGTACAGGCTGCTGGATTTGCTTGAGATTAGGTCTCTGTTTCTGATCTGACAACAGATGCCCGAGCCATAAATAACTATGTGTTTTTCCCTTGAACTTTCGCTGCCATCTCCTGATGTCTTGTGTCACATTGCATTCTGGGGAGAGGTGCAGTGGAGCATGTTGCCACCTCCTACTCTTCACGCTGTCCCTCTTCTCTGAGTGCTGCCACCCCAGTGACATCTTATGGTGCACACTGCAGGCATGGGTGGGAGTTCCTGTGGAAGCCAGTGATTAGGGACCCCGGAGTCCCGGCCCCCCTCTCTATTCACTCAGCTCAACACTGGCTTCTTTCAGCAAGACTGAAATTGTTGTTTTGTTTGCATGGGTAGGGGTCACCTGTGTGAGGTCATGGTAAAGCCAGATTTCTGACTTGGAGTTTGGCAGGAACAAACAAGGAGAAAGGAGACTTTGCAGCTAGCCAGGCTAGCCCTGGAACCCCCGGGCAACAGATGCCCTAGTGTGGCATTGAGCCTCCTGTCCCCCAGGAGTGACACTAATATGTAAGGAAGTATCTTCTCCAGCCCTGCAGGGCAATACTAAATGATTTAATTTTCCATACTTGGTGGTGTGGCATACATCTTCCCTGCTCCCACCTCTCTTGCCTTTCTTTCTCTAACTATATTTGATTCACTTAGTACAGATCAGAATGAAACATTCTATAATCAACAAAACCTGAAGCCTAGCTCTTTCAGCTTGTCTTAGTGACGGATGAAAAACTGATAGCCGAATAACAAGTTCAGATGTTGGCAGAGATCCAAATTAGGACCTATTCCATTTTCTGCTGCTTTAACTCCGTTCTGTACATCTTCTTTCCCTCTTTCCCTTTCTCCTTCCTCTCCCTTGACCTCCTTTTCTCTCACTATCCTCTCAATCTCATGACATATCTCTCAATTTCTCTACCAATCTCCCAATTGTTCTTGTCTTTTTTCTTCCTAATCAGCTTCTCTGCCATCTCTCTGTATTCCTCTCTTTTCTGACTTGGCTTGTCATTCTCTCTCTCTCTCTCTCTCTCTCTCTCTCTCTCTCTCTCTCTCTCTGTCTCTCTCTGTCTCTCTCTGTCTCTCTCTCTCTCTCTCTCTCCCCCATTTCCTTTTTACTGTGTTCTCATTTCCTGAGTCTCCTGAGGTTCTTTCAGGAAATGTTCATGAGTTAGCCATGCCCATGCCATGCCATGTCATCACCTAATTTAGGTGACAAGAAAGTCCAAGTAAAAGGACTCTTGGTCCATTACTCTCCCAGCTGCTGGGCTTCAGGCAGTTCCCCGAGTGGTGGTTTCAACAGAAGATCAGCAGTTCTCCTGGGGCAGACCAGGCTGAGCCTCTTCCTCCCTCACTATTCTAGCCATGGACACTGTGCACCTTTTCAAGGGCTCACAGTCTCCATCTTTCTCCTCCTAGTTTTCTCCCTGGCCTCTAGTCTTTCTCTTCCTCTCTGGCTGTTAACCTTACTGAGGCTCCTCCTTTGTTCATCTCTATCTCCCTAGTGCTTTTTCTCTCTTTCTCTTTGTTGTCTCATGACCCAACTCTCTCCCATTATTTCTTCCCTTTTTTCTTTCTCATTATTTTTTCTCATACTGTCCAAATCTTCCCCTATCCACTCCCATAGTCCAGTTCTCTCTTGCCCTGGAAGAAACTCCAGCCCCTCTTTTTGTAGAGTAAGCAATATTTTTCCACTATTGTGGCCTTGGCTCTTTTCTTGGTTTTTCCACAGTACTGAGTCTCTACTCTGGGTGTGGTGTCTACATTCTCTTGTGCAAAGCAACTGGGACTCTCTATCCATCTCTGTAAGCCTAGGTGTTCCTGAGCAAATTGAGTAGAACATGCCACTTAATAAACAAGATGTGAAAAGCCAGAACCAACAATCTAGAGGACAACAATGAAAGAAACTGCTGTGAAAAGTTTTGGAGATTAATTAGTGTTGAGCAGAGGAGACTAAGGGGGGACAGAGTAAAGTCTGCAAGCAGATAAATGGACTATAGAGTGAGGCATACCCAGCTGTTTTTCATCTCTACTATGTACAGAAAAATAAAGAATGACAGATGAGCTGAAGCCATGGGGCTCTGGCTAGGAGATCCATGAGCAGCAAGAAAACATCATCCATGGAGGTTGAGGAGCTGCTGTAAGATAGTTTTGAAGAAGGATCAGCATATCCTGAGGGAGTGGTTTTGGTGCTGTCCATCCCTGTGGCAGATGATGGAAAAGGCCACCTCCAGTTCCCTTTGTACTTTTTGCTCAGGCTATTTGCTTCCTCCTCAGGCACAACATTTCAGACTCTGAATTTGTGACTGCAGATGCCTCATTAGCCCCTGTAAATAGCGTTGTAGCCTTGCTACGTGAGCCATTACAGGCATGATTCATCATTCCAGTGCACCGACTTGACACAACCCTCTCCTGCCTTGATGCCATTTCCTCCTGAGATGCCTCCCTCCCTCACTCCCTCCCTCCTCCAACTCCAGGGTATTAGCCACATCCTCATTCTCATAGTTTTGCCTGAGACCTGGCCAGATGATTTGGAAGTCCTCAAGCACTGGGGGTTCTCAGGCCTCTGTCGTACTTGCTCAAGTCAGAAAAGTGGCCCAACTCCACCTCCTCCTTGGACAGTTCCTACCTCCCTTCTCTGTGTTGCTTCAGCATCATCTGAGCAGTGAGCGTGATACAAAGCAAGGCAGTGCAGCTGGCCAGCCAAGACCATTCTGTGTTCCCAAGCTTTGAGACATAGTCGTCAAGGTCTAAAGACTGCCAAAGGGCATCTTATTGAGTGAAACATGCATTTTTAATAAACTATATTTGACTTCCATGATGGGCAAGTTATTAAGTCGTTTGACAGCCAATGGCATGAGGAAATGAAAGAATACCTTAAAAGTAGACATTTTTTGGCAGATAAGGGAGAAATTCAGTGAGCTGGAGGCAATAGAAAAAGAAATGCAAATAAAGATATGATGCTTTTACCTATCTGCATATAGTGGAGAAGCCATTAATATAACAGTGAATAGTCGGATTTTTATCACTACTTGACTTGAATGTCTTGAAAAACTGGCTCAGCCTTGAAGGTATCAGTCTTTGCAGCTCTGGACCAAGCCCCAGTCCTTTGTCTCTGTGTTTAGAAATGAATTTGTTTTTTGATGTGTTTTCTCTTTACCTCCCACTTTCTGCATCCTTCTGAAATGAGCTTCGAGTTGGTTTTTCATTGCCACCTGATTTGGAATTATTAAGGATAATGATAAGGAGCAAATGGTTTTTTTCACCCAGAGGCACACTATTGAATTGATAGATGCAGATCTAGACAGGCGACCTCATTGTCCACTGCTCCAGGTGATCAAGCAAATTCTCTAACCAGGGAAGGGGAAAAAGCCCACCTTGGGGCATTTAGGAAGACAGACTAGTGAGAACAGTATATAGCCCTTAATATCAGAGTTTTTAATATTAAGTCAGTGTTGGCATGACCTTGAGAAGCCCAAGATGTGTGTCCTGGAAGAATTGGGTATGTGAGATTGTTCAGAAGCTTCATTCAGGAATGTCTCCTTTGTGTTATTCTGCCAGCACTATCCCGGGGATTGTAGAGAAACCAGTGTTTGTAGACTTTAGAACTATGCTATGGAGAGATTGCTGAGGGTGAGAGATGGGGTGGACAGCTAACTCATCTTATTGCCTTAAAGCTCCTTCCTTATCCATGATCCTGTGAGGCTCACAGATTTCCTCTTGCCTTAACAGTTGCATTGATGCACATAGTCAAAAGCCTTCTACTGAGCACTTTGGAGTCTGAGCAACTCCATCACCTTCTTGCTCTAAGTGAACCCAGTACTTGCCTGAGAATTTTGTTTCCCCCTGAAATCCATTAAATGAATTTTCCTTTGTACCTACTCATCTCTTAGGGCTGGGATAGATGCTCTCCTTGGTTCTCAGTGCTATGTCCAGAGTGGTTTCTCCTTCTCCTTACAGCCACCCAACTTTTTGAAGTCATAAGATCATACCTCCTTGACTCACTCAATGTTGTTTCTTAAATGCTTAATCAGAATCTCCCAAATGAAATTTTTCTTTCACCAACTCTACCCCAAAATCTATTTCTCCCATAAGTCTTCAGATCTTAGTAAATGACACCATAATTCACTCAGTTCTTTTGACTTAAAACCATGTAGTCCTCCTTGATTTTTATTTTTCTCTTATTCTCTATATCCAATTTTAAAATAAATCTTGTTGGCTCTTTCATCAAAATTCGTTCTGTAGCCTCTTGTCACCACTTTCCATACTACCTTTCAAGTCCAAGATACCACCATCTCTTGCTCAGTTTACTACACCAGCCTCCAATCAGTTTCCTTTCTTGCCTCTCTTCCATTAATCTGAACAAAGCAACCAGCATGACACTATGAAGCCATACATTATGGCATGTTTCTCCTCTGCTCAGTTCTCTCCAAAGGCATCTCTTCCCCAACTAGCACAAAACCCAAAGTCCTTACACATCCTAAAAGACCTAAATGACCTTGTCCTGGTGATCTCATTAACAACCATCCTTTCCCTCCTCATGCTCCTCCAGCCACACTCTCTTCCTTTCTGTTCATCAGCCATACCAAGAATAGTCCAAACATCCACCTCTGTGGCCTGGAACACCTTTCTACCAGGCATTCACATTCTCTCCTTTCTTATTCAATTCTCTTCTCTGCTCTAATATTGCCTCTTTGGAGATGCACTCCTGACCTTACAACCCCTGCCTAACATTCTGAATATCTTTCTAATATGCCCTGTTTTTCTTCATAAGAATATGTGACTGTCTGACAATATATTAATATCTTTATTTGTTTAATTATTTATGTCTATCTCTCCCACCAGGCTGTAAAGTATATAAGGGCAAGAGTTTGTTTTGTTTTCACATTATTGTATTTCTAGCTCTCAGACCAGGCATGTGGTTCGTGTTTAAGAAATATTTGTTGAATGAACAAAAGAATGATGGGAAGCACTAGCTGTAGGCCACAAGGGAGGTAGGAGAAAACTTGTGTACAGTTCCAAATATTAATGTCAGAGAGAGAAAGGGAGAGAAAAGCATCCATTCTGGGGGCTCCCAGAGAGGGATCAATTCAAACAAAAACTCTTTTCCAAGCACAGAAAAGAGATAAGGTAATATGGGACTCTGTGAAAAATAAGAGTGAGAACTGAGATGGCAACAAGAAGACACCTCTGCCACTGAAGGGCCACACCTACTCTGCAAAAGTGAGTGGGAGTGGCTCTTCTCCCTCCAGTATTTCACTGTCCCAGTCATTTGCTTTACAGATAATGGCAGGAGAGGCTTAACTCTTCAAAAGAAGAGAAAACACTGTATTTTTATTCCTACTATAATTTCTCTGACAGAAGGACAGTGAGCACATGCATGTGGCAAAGGGAGGGGGTCTATAGTGAGCATAGAGATCCTTCTCCATTTTATGAACTGCTATTAATTACAAATTCCTCAAGAACATCTTTAAATACTATTTCCTTTTCCTAATTGTCTCTGGCAGAATTACTCTTTTGTGCACACCTTTGAAATAGTACTTTCCCATTGGGTGATCAGTTGCTGTTTACATATCCACTTCCTCTGCTTGCTTGTGTAGGTGACAGCCACATCTTATTCATCTTCGCATATTGCACTGATGGTATTCAGTCAACACTGGCTGCATTAGGGCCAGCTCTATTTAATCAGCCCATGGAGTTAAAATAAGGGGCTCTTCTCTCTCTCTCTTCCCATCCTTTTTACTCTGGTGTCTCTGTAGGTGGGACTTAAAAGGCAGGTTATAATGCAGAATTGCTTCTTTGTTAGTCACCTAAAGCTTGTGTTTGTTGCTGCTTGTCTATGTAAAGCCCATTTACACCTGTTACCCTGTGTTTGAATGCAACAAAGCTTTTGCTGAAAAGAGTAACCCCTGTCTTTTTGACATCCACCTTCACCTCCTCCTTCAGAATGTCAGCCTGTAACTTGCCTCTCAGTTTGTTGAACACTGTCTGTCCAAGCTACTCAGCAAGGATCCAGGACCTTCTGTGATCCTTGCAGATAGCCTGCTGAGAGAGCTAAAGAAAAAAAAAGGGATTGAGACAATAGTTTATTCCAATATTCCCTTACCCATGGAAGTAAGTGCTCAATACTAAGCTCTCCAAATAAAGTTATTTAATAAAGAAAACATCAAAGGAGGACATTGGAGCACAGGTTCCTGTTTGCTCTAATTCCCTAGAGCTTAAGTCTTAAGGCAAGATACTATATCTGGGTGTCCTTTCTTGGCATGGACATGACTGCAACAGATATGACTGTCAAGGGAGCAGTGGAGAGTGCTGGTGGCTATAGGGCATCATGTGAACAAGAACAGAATGTGTTGAAGCAGCTCCATGCTGTGATAAGGTTCGGTCTTCTAATGTTTTCCATCTCTTCCTATAACAACTTGAGTTGACCTTCTCTAAGATTCTTAGCTCATAATTGGAGCTTACTTCTCATTGACTTATTCACACACACATTAGAAACAGAGGCCAATTTGTTTAGTGAAAATTATTTAAGTAACACAAGAAATTAAGTAATTTTTGGACTGAAGACTAGTTACTGAAATGCTAATGCTAATTAAAATTTGGTCACTGTCTTCCTTTTCTCATGTCCCAATAACTACAAACAGAACTTTGAAAACTCTACTACCAACCCCACCTCCTGCTCTACCTGCCACCATTCTTCCATCTACAAAGGACTGTGTAAAAAACAAAACAAGACAAACAAAACAAAAAAATGTTCTTTTTCAAAAACATATCTTTACATGTGCAGTTAACCCAATCCAGATGTCCCTCCCTCTTCCTCTACCCTTATACAACCTCCTGAACTGGATTGCTCTGTAAATTCAGAGACAATGTTACCCTTTTCTCCACTTCCAGGAACTTGTGTTATGTATTTGGAGCTAACCATTATGGTTCATAGTGGATTCCTGCTTACCTCCTAGGTATATCCAGTAAGAACAAGAGGGTATCTTCTCTACTAACATCAAGTTCTATACATATTGCTTCTTTCTCCCACCATATTCTCAAGGTAAATACCAAGGAGTGTGGGTATAGTTTTATTCTCTTTAGATCTCCACAGCACATCTCGTCTATTGCTCTAGTGCAGCAGTCCCCAACCTTTTTGGCACCGGAGACTGGTACTCTTATGAGAATCTAATGCCTAATGATCTAAGGTGGAGCTGATGTGGTGATGCTTGTTCTGGGGAAAGGCTTCAAACACAGATGAAGCTTCAGTCGCCCACCTGCCCCTTACCTCTTGCTGTGCAGCCCGAATCCTAACAGGCCATGAACCAGTACCAGTTCACAACCCGGAGTTTAGAGACCTCAGTGTAATGACTCCCCCATTATATTCATTACAATTAGTAACAAGAATACTGAGTTTAATATGTATAGGCATTGTACCATGGGCTTTACATGTCTCATCTCACTTATCCTTGCAACAACCCTAAAAGGAGGGCCTACCTCTCATGAGACCATAAGATTTCCAGGGCAAAGACCAGAATACAACTTCACATCTTCCCTGAGACATAGAAACAGTCAATAAATTATGACAAGGAGATTTTAAAAAGAATCATCAAACTAACCAGTGCTTGGCCATAATAGGAAAAAGAAGCAGAGCTGAAAGATAGTCAAGCTTTAAGTCCAGGCTTCCAAGTCCTAGGGAAAGAGGAGGAATAGAGATGATAGACAGGGTATGTGTATGTGTATGTGTGTGTGTTTGCATGTGTGTGTACATGTGCACATTAGACTCACATGTAAGGAGCTGGGGAAGGAACTGCAGGAAATCTGATCAAGTCCAAGATCTTACTTCTGAATTTATACGTGAAGCAAGGATCAGTTCTATGAAGTTGTAAAGACTTGTTTATCAAGGAAGGCGATGATAATCTAGGCCTGAGTAACAACCAGCAGTTACAGGATCTTGGTAAGTGGCAGAGCTTAGTCTTCCATTTCACAGACAAGGATGTAGAGGCTCAGAAAGACTTCAGACTGGTTACGGTGCTGGGGAGTGGGAGACCAAGGCCAGCATACCTATTTTTTGGAATATGGTCCCTATACGCTTTCCTTTTACAGTGATCACTTCCTTGGCTGATGAAGTAACCAGAAACTGGTAACTTGACTTGGGGACTGCAGGCTCCAGAGGGGGCTGAGCTCATCTCATTCTTTCTTGTTCAGTGGGGCTGCTATACTTCAACGAGGCAAGGAGAGTTCTAATCTTGAACAGTTAAAGGTCTCTGACATGGTTATTTATGACAGGTTAAATAAATTGGGATTTACTGTGTTTGTAGGAACTTTGATCCTGTGTCCTCTGTATGAGTGTTGACATCTATTTGTGAGTTTTTTTTTTTTTTAAAGGCATTCTCTCCAAGTAGTATGGGGTATTTTAATACTCCAAGTATACGTTTGTGTGTAAATTGAAATAATTGAAAAGTCTGTTCCTTAGCTTTTTGGTATGTAAAATGGGGATAATAATACCTGCAGTGATTATTTCTTAGAACAGTAATGAGCATCTAATGTAGTAATAAATGGAAAATGCTGTGTAAGCATAAAATGCTGTACTAAACATAGATGGTATGAATTAATTGGATATAGAGTAGTGATTTTGCAGCTTGAGCTCAAAATTACCTTTCTATGGCAAAAATAAAAATTAAAGTAAAATAATGTCTGCAAAATTTCATAGATCTTGTCACCTGATTTTTCAAGGTGGTGGGGTACAAGTAACTATGATGCTTAGCCAGGGCTTGAGGTGCTGGATCAACTCTTCACTAGTTGTCGACAAGAACATGTGTAGGGAGAATAGATGCTGTGTAGATCTTTGCAGTCACACTGTGTCTTGAGTGGATGAGCAAAATAAAGAGGGATGTAAGTTGATGTTATTTGTCAATAGCCTTATAGATAAATTCACAACTTCAATATAACATTGCCTCCCCTTTCATAACAACCCCTGCCTAGTCACTACTAGTAATAAAGTAGGTTAAATAATGATTTTTCTCTCTCTTATAGCATACTTCGTTTCTCACTTTTGATGAACAGCAGGCAATTCTTTTAGAGACTGATCTAAGATTAATATGAGATCCTTAGCCTACCATCGCCCTACACAGACTGTGAGCCTCTTGGTTTGAGCAAACCTGAGCTCTCTGTGGAATCTGTCCTCTTCCCTATATGTTCCCATGCCATTAGTCCATTGTACTTATTGTCCTGAGTGTTTGGGGAAGCATGTAGAGTCTCTCTTTACTATCTTCCCCTTCTCCAGAGAAGGCTTGCTCTCTCCCCTCCTTCCAGCCAGAAATGCTGCATTTATCTCAATGTCATTTCTTCGAGATGTGAGCTGGAACAAATCTGGAGCAGCTGCTTCGTTTCTAAGTGTCCTTTAGGGACCCCCTCAGCAGACACTTTGCAGAGTATAATGATGACATTCTAACGAGCATTAATGTACATGTTGTCATTTTTCTATATTTATTCTTCCCACAGGAGGCATAGCTCTGAGATGGGAACACAAAATCCAGGGAGACAGGGAGAAAGTTTTTTGGGCAAATCTCACTGCTATCCCACTGGATGAGGAGAGAAAAAGCTTAGAGGGTGGGGATTGGGGTGATGGAACATTCTAGAAGTCAAGAAGATGAGAAGGGGAAGCAAGAGTAGAGAGAAGCCTGGGAGAAATAGGAAGCAGAAATTTGGGAGGAGACAAAGATTTCAAAATTGATTTAGGACTCAAGACTATCTTTCCAGGTCAATAATATTACAAACATTTTCTTCAGTTTATGACCCTGACCACAGTGTACTGCATTCACTCATTCATTCATCCACTTGACAGGTACTGACTGAAATCTTCCTACATGGCAGATGTTGTGCAAGGCACTAAAGAGTACAAGGGTATATAAGAAGAACAAGGACCTCTCTTAAAATTTAATTCTCCAGTGGTGGATAGGTGAGGCTTGGATAGGATTACATTACATTAAACCATTGACTACCCACAACAACCTCATGAGGTAAGTGCTACTTAACTTATTTCACAGATGAGGGGGGCAAATCAAAAAGTTAAGTAAATTCTCACAGATTTTAGTGGATGCATAGCCACATGAAGATTTCAACCTAGTTCTGGCAAGTGTTCAAATATCTCTCACCTTCATAATTTTGCAGGATACGTGGGACTAAATTGTTCGGTGGGTCCTGAAGCCCTGGGGGCTCCATTAGGAACTGTCAGCCAAAATGCAATGAGTAGCAGAGGGCAGGGGTCTCTTTTTGCTTGGGACTGGTCTGGGTTACCTATCACCTGAGGTTGGAGACAGGTATATAGGAAGCCCCACTGGCTATTCCCAGCCTGACTTTTCTTCCGGTTTTCCCTCTGAGTGGGTTCTGCAAATATCTCATAGTGTGTTTTCACTGATTAATGAATTGACTCATGATTAATTATACATTATATATTTCTTAGCTGTTTGCAAAGCTTCCATATTCATTATCATTGTAATGACTCTATGAGGTCATCAGGGGAAGAGCTATTACCCCAGTGGAAAGATCAGAAAATATGTTCTCAGAGATGTCAACTTATCCAAGATCAGCTAGCCAGAAAGCAGCAAATCCAGAACTCCAGCTTCAGATATCCCGACCCAAGTCCTCTGTTCTTCTCAAAGCCTCACAGCTTCCATAGACCATGAAAACTGAACAGAGTTATAGAGATCCCCATCCTCATTTTATAGATGGGGACCCTGGAGAGGTTTAATTACTAGCCCAAGGTCACCAGGTGGCTCATACCAATATTTTTTCTCAACTGAGAACCACTTCAAATTGAGCTTAGATAAGCCTGTGCACTCTGGTCTCTGTCCCTAAGAAACAAATCAGAATAAGCATGAAACCCTTGAAAATCATTTCAAGGTCAGACACAAGCAAATGTGTGAGTGGGTGGTGTAGATCCTAGGGGAAGAAAGAAAAGTTAAAGCAGAATCTCTGTGGAGTGATAGTCCCAGAGCTGTAAGGGAAGCTGGACCTTCACAAGGGCATGGAGAGAGGGGGGTTCCTTGAACAAGCAAAAGGGAAGATCCCTTGCTTTTCCTAAGATGAAGGATAAGGTCAAACTTTGTCCTCTCCTGCCCATAGATTTTATCTGGATGGATTGTATCAAATAAATAATGTATCAGAATATTCCTCCCCTGTTACATTAGCCCCATCAGAGCGAGAGCACAGCTTGGGTGTGTGATAAGTGGTAATAAATGGCGGTGCTTGTCGGTGGAAATTTTTCTGGCAAATTTCCGAACCAGATTAAAAAGTAAATTAGATTTCTTCTGAAGAGTTATTTTCAAGGGTTTTTATCCACTGACGTGTGTATGCAAGATTGCAGCTTTGCCAAGGGGGAGAGAACAAAGCTGAAAAAATAATAAAATAAAATAAAATAAAAATCAGCATGCAATTATCTGTCTGAACAAGGCTATCGTTGGGAAGGCACCTAATCAGAGATGTCTCAAATTTGCTTAAAATACAATGTGCAATATAAAATGTATTTATAATGTGCCTCCTATGCTCCAATAAAATTGTTACTAGGACCAGACAATTGCAAGAGACAAGGGTTGTAAAATAGAATGAATAAAATCAAATCAGTTATTAATAATAGTTGAATAAAATACAGCATTGAGGGAGTAGTGTAGTTTTGTTGGTTTTTTTGTTAACTTGACCTAGTCTCTTAAGTTACGTGTGCGTCAAATGCTGATGACGCTTTCCACTGCAGAGCAGGCCTTCCTCTTTTCTCTTCTTGCCCTATTTCAATTGCCTATTGACTGGTTTTCCTGCCTTCTTTGTTGCCAACCCCTTGTGGCCACCTTCTATACTCATAGGTCAGAATGATCTCCTATTAAGGAAAACTGACTGTGCTATCCTCCTTCTTCAAAATCTCCTGAAACCCCTCATTGTCTATAAAATAGAGTCTAAACTCTGACAGCCATGTAAGAGCTTTTGTTATCTGAGTCCAACTGGCTTTTCAGCCTCATTTTATGCCCTTGCATTCTATGCTTTCAGAAAAACAGGGAACACTACAAACTTTTCTAGTTCTCCTATTGCTCCCAAACACTCTGTAAATAATTAGTTAATAACTGGGTAGAGGGGTGTAGTCTCTAGGGGGTGACTCAAGAAAGAGGTAGAAGTTAGGGCAGATTTAAGGATAATCTTGGCATCTTGAAACTAAGGAATTACAATGGCCATCTTCCATCACTGGACAAGCCAATATTTTCATTTAAAAGGGTATTCTTTTTCTTAAAAGCTATCGGTAAAGGGCCAATCAGAGAGTTCTGGTCAAAGTGGCAAAGGAGACAAATGTGGTGCTTGCCTCCTCTCATAGCCACATCAAATTACGATTAAAATACGGAACAACAATCATTGAAAATTGCCTGAGGTCTAGCTGAACAGCAGTCCTACAACTGAAAACATACAGATGAGGCCACCCCAAGACTGGTAGGAGGGGTGGAGATGTGGAACAAGCTGGTCCCACACCTGCAAGTAGCAGTTGAAAACTGGGATGAATATCTAAGTTATGGAGTTCTCCTCAGAGGAGCAAGGGGTCCCAACCCAGGGTTCCAATGCCAGGACGAGAAATACCCTCAAAATATGGATGTGAAAATCAGTGAAGATTGTGGCTGAGTGAGACATAGGGTTCCCAGCACTCCTCTTACAGGGTCTGTGCACAGACTTACCTGCTGACGAACTCACGCTCTCTGAGCTCCTATGCAAAGGCAGAAACTCAAAAGGTGCCAGAGACATACAAGGAAGAGCTGAATTGTCTAGCTTTAGGGTAGCTTTTTCCCAGACAGAAGTGCTGGCAGAAGCCATTATTTCTTTGTTGAGCCTTCCCCTGCCCAGCATACAGATGTAGGTGGCTGATATACCTGAGTCTCTATCACCTGGCTAACACACTGGTCATCCAGCTTTGGAGATTCCCTGAGACCCCTGCCCCACCCAACTTGCAGGCCCACCCAAACTGCTTCTAGTGGCTTTTTCATACAATCAACCTGTCTGGGACCATGATGCAGATTTTCCTAAAGTCTCTCAAAGGTTCACAAAACCTGAACAAGCAGCATCTGGCTTCAGTGTGTCGTACCTCTTGCTGAACAGCCCCAGGCCCATCACTAGTGGCAGCCAGCCTCAGATCATGGCTTGGCCTCTCACCTCCAGGCCCAGCACGGCTGATGGCCATTTCTGGATTGCTTGGTGGCCCTTAAGCCCCCAGAGCCAGCACACCTGGTGGCTGGATTTGGACTGAGCCAGAGCACCGACCAGGGTTGCATCTGAAGAGGACACACCCAAAGGCAGACTAGATAGGCACCAGAGCACTGCTAAAGCAAATCCTGCTCTGTAGGGTCAGCCCCTCACCAGCTGGTCATCACAACCAATCAGTTCAGGGTCAGTCCCTCCCACTGATATAAACCAGCAACCAAGACTTAACTACAACAGGAGGGCACACACAACCCATATGAGGGAAACTCTTGGAGGGAGCACTTGGCTCAAGGGATCACAGAGACTGTGCCACTGGGCCCCACAGAACACCTACAATATAAGGCCATTCTACTAAGACCAGGGGACATAGCAGCTCTATCTAATAAATAGAAACAAATGCAAGGAGGCAGCCAAAATGGGGAGACAAAGAAACATGCCCCACATGAAAGAATAGAGTAAAGCTCCAGAAAAAAACACCTCAACAAAATGAACACAAGCAATCTAACAGATGCAGAGTTTAAATCACTGGTGATAAGGATGCTCGATGAACTGAGGGGAAGAGTAGATGAACTCAGTGAGAACTTTAACAAAGAAAAAACATAAAAATTGAGATAGAAAACATAAAAAAGAACCAGTCAGAAATGAGGAACACAATAACTGAAATGAAGAATACCCTAGAAGGAATCAACAGTAGATTAGATGATGCAGAGGATCAAATCAGCGACTTAGAAGATAAGGTAGCAGAACACACCCAACCAGAACAGCAACAAGATAAAAGAATTTAAAAAAATGAAAATAGTTTAAGGAGCCTCTGGGACATGAAGCATACTAACATTCATATCATAGGGGTACCAGAAGGAGAAGAGAGAGAGAGCACTGAAAACCTATTTCAAGAAATAATGACAGAAAACTTTTCTTATCTGGGGAAGGAAGTAGACATACAACCCCAGGAAGCTCAGAGTCCCAAACAAGGTAAACCCAAAGAGACTCACACCAAGACATATCAGAATTAAAATGCCAAAGGTTAAAGATAAAGAGAGAATCTTAAAAGCAACAATAGAAAAGCAATTACTTACAAGGGAACTCTCATAAGACTATCAGCTGAATTCTCAACAGAAACTTTGCTGTCCAGAAGGGATTAGCAGGAAATATTTAAAGTGATGAAAAGCAAGGACCCACAAAGTTACTCTACCCAACAAAGCTATCATTTAGAAGTGAAGGACAAATAAAGAGCTTCCTAGACAAGAAAAAGCTAAAGGAGTTCATCACCACCAAACCAGTATTACAATAAATGTTAGAAGGATTTCTTAAGGAAAGAGGAGGAGGAGGAGGAGGAGGAGGAGGAGGAGGAGGAGGAGAAGGAGAAGAAGAAGAAATAAAAAATATGAATAAGATGGTAATAACTACATATCTCAAAAGTTACTTTAGATGTAAATAGATTAAATGCTCCAATCAAAATATAGGGTATGGATAAGAAAAGAAGGCTCTCACATGTGCAGTCTACAAGAGACTCACTTCAGATCAAAAGATACACACTGACTGAAAGTAGAGATGAAAAAAGAGAGTTCATGAAAACGTAAACAAAAATACATAAATAAAGCTGGTGTAGCCATATTTATACCAGACAAAATAGCTTCTGGGTGTTTATCTGAAGAAACCTAAAACTCTGCTTCAAGGGGTCATATGTGTCCACGTGTTCATTGCATAAGTATTTACAATAGTTAAGATATAGAGACTACTTGGGTGTCCATCAATGAATGAATGGATAAAGAAGAAATGGTACATATATACAAAGGAATATTACTCAGCCATAAAAAGATAAACTCTTACCATCTGCAGCAACAGAGATAGACCTAGAGGATATGGTACTCAGTAGAGTAAGTCAGACAAAGAAAGGCAAATGTCATATGATTTCACATACATGTGGAATCTAAAGAAGAAAATAAATAAACAAACAGAAACAAACTCATAAATACAGAAAACATTTTGATCGTTGTCAGATGGGAGGAGGGTTAGGGAAATGGATGTAAAAAGGGGAAGGGATTAAGAAGTACAAATTGGTAGTTATAAAATAGTTATGGAGATGTAAAGTACAGCATAAGGAATATAGTCAATAACATTTAATAACTGTATGGTGTCAGATGGGTACTAGATTTATTAGGGTGATCGCTTCATCAGTTATATATATGTCTAATCACTATGTTGTACACTTAAACTAATACAATATTGTATACTAACTATAATAAAAAGTTAAAAATTTGTTTTAAAAAGCATGAAAATAAAATAGAGAGATTTATCCAAATAAAAAAAAAGGAGGGGGAGACCTATCAACTAGGGTCTACATACCTACCAAATAAAACAGTATATTGGTTAATTTCCAGTTTTCATTAGGAGTTATTATTCTCTCTGCATTTGAGATTATCAAGATTTATTTTTCTTTCTTTTTTTTTCTTGTTACCACTCATTTATTGGTCATTTCAGTGTTTAGAAGCACAAGCAAAAGAGTTGAAATTCATTATATTTCCAATGAAGAAAAGGTTTGGGGTAGATGGTGAAGGTTTTGGCTCTAAGTTAAAATGAGCCCTGTGAGTTTAAACTCTCCAGTCTCCTCACTGACAGATACTACTCCCTCTGCTAGAAGAAGAAAAAAAGTTGCCTCTATTTGTCTAAACTCTGTAGAACATTTCTAATTTTTCCCTGTCCTCTCTGTACACAAGTCGCTCACCTCTCCCTCCCACTACAACCTTACAGATAGATTGTAGTTAAGGAAAATCCTTTAAGAAAATACCTCATCCGCTGACCAAATAAGTGAATGCTTTTCCTTCATCTTAAAAGATTTTTTAAAAAAGAGACACCGGGGTGTTGTGGTATTATGTGTGAAAATGAAGACTGGCAAAAGAGAGGGCATCAGGGAGAAAATGGAAAGTACTAGGGGTAAATCATGCAAATTGAGTAGGTCTTAGAATTAACTTAGGAGCTACTTGTTTTAGTCCAGCCCCCAGCAGCCTCCCTTGGGAAGCTGGAGAGATGAAGGTGCAAAGAGGCCTCTAGACACTTCTTTCTCTAATGATATTTACTTTGACCTCAAGTAGTGTAGATCCCTGTTATACCCACACTCAGAAAGCCAATCTGATTGCTCTGCATGGGGTGAGTACTGCATGGAGAAGATGGTCCAGCCCTCATCACAGAACAGTGAGAGCCAAGCAAGTCCTGCCCCCAGAGCACTTGCTGGATAACTTCCATTGAAATGGACCCATGACCCAGGGGAGAGAGAAAGACCAACTGGGTCCTGTTAAATCCAGGTAGGTCTTCAGTCTGCCCCACACAGATTCCAGCCAATAGTTTTCCAGTGGGGACTATCCAAACAAATCTAGTTGGAGTAGTGTGGACCCAACCCCAATGCCTTGTGAGGATTCAGGCATGGAAAGCAGCAGATCCCAGCGGCCAGGCAGTGGGTGCTGAGAAATTCCAAGAGATTTCTCTGGAATCCATTTCCTCCATCCCCTTTCAACCACCACCCTGCTTTCTTTACCTACTCTTTCTTCCCTTTTATTCACCTTGGTTTACAATACTTCTCTGGGTTTTTTCTTTCCTTTCTTCCTTTCCCTTCCCCTTCTCTTCCCTAATGGCATTCTCTTCTCCCCTCACCCCTTTTCTATTCTTTCCCTCTTCCTCTTTCTTCCTTGGCCTCTTTTTTCCTCTTATCTTCACCATTTCCCTCACTCTCTTCCCCCTACCCTTTCCCCTCCTATCATTCCATAAACACCACGTGTTAAACACTACACGTTCCAAGCCCACAGCTCAAGTGCCAGTGTACAAAGATGAAAAAGAGACGGACCCCACTTCTGAGGAGTTCCACCTAGTGTGGGGGCAGAGAAGGAAGCGAATAGTCCTAGAATAGTGACATCAAAGCAGGCATTTGCAGGACCCCAGTGTCACCCAGAGGAAGAAAGCACTAATTCTGCCTCAAGGTCTCAGGAAATGCTTCCCAGAGGAGGTGGTAATTGAACGATGCCTGGTAGTTTTCTAAGGCAATAAAGAGCTAAGAGGCCTTCAACTCAGAAGTCACCCTAAGGGCAAAGACAGGAAGAAGCAATACTTGGTGTCTTTGTGGCAGGTCGGTATGTCTGTAACATACCTATGTGGAGACAGAGCAAGAACTGATCCCACCCCATTGTATGGAGCTTGTGCTTTGGCTGCGGAACTTGGATTTTCTTGTGTAGTCCATGGGACTCTTGGAAAGTTTTTAAGAAGAGACAGGATAAGAGGACTTCCCCCTTCTTTACTTAAAATCTTCCATGTTCTCCTTTCTTTTCTTTCTCTCTTCCACCTCTTCTCTCACTGTCCTCCCCTCACCTCCACCACTGCTCACCCAGCTGTGCTCTGCCTCAGCCAATTTTACCCTGGACTTGGGGTCATTCAAGTGTACAAATCCATTTTTGGAGGCAACAGCTTCCTTGGCACAGGCAGAAAATACCTACCTCTCTGCCCCCAGTCTCTTTTGTCCTTCTTGGTGACTTGTTCTTGCCTCCTTTCCTTGTTCTCCCCTTTCCCTGTCAGTCTCGTTTTGCTTTGGACTGAACAGAGGCCCAGTCTCCTGCACAGCCTGGGACACAGAGCAGAGCCAGGGTGGGCCTCCCTGGCACCTATCAGACTGTTTGACCAGCTAATTACCTAGAACTGATCTTTCTGTCTGGTGACCTTAGTCTTTAAAGTTTGAAAGGCATCTTAGAAATAACACTCCTATTTCTATTAATAATAATACCAGTACTAACACAAATACAATATTTAGACTAACACGAAATACTGAGTAAACTTTGTTACTGTCTTTCAGTTTAAAAATATCCTGTTCACTCTCAATACCCTTTCAAAATTCACAACAGAATTGATAAATGTCCACGGAACACCTATACTGTACTAGATATTGTTTTAAGTGCTTCACATATATGCTGTCTCATTTAATGCTCACTAGGATCTCCTGAGAAATACATTTATTTTATTTACTTTACACATGAGCAAACTGAGGCTCAGAGAAGTCAAGTAACCTAACCAAAGTTACACAGAGAGTAAAGGAAGAGCTTGGCTTTAACTCAAGCTCCTGACCTCAAGTCTAGGACTATATCCAACACACATACAATAATGGGTATTTTCACTATCCACATTACACCGATGACAGATACTGCATTTTTAGAAGTGAAAGTTAAACTCCAATTCTCCCACGATACAGATAAATAAAGTGGGCCCAAGGGGCTTTTTGATGGGAGTATACAGCTAACACTCAAATACAATGTCTCACAAGAACAGTGTGGGGGCTTTCTCCTTCTTTACTGGTTGCATGGCCTTCTGCTCCTCCTCTGACCACCCTGTCATCCCAAATCAGTGTCAAGGGACAGACAGACCTGAGGGTGAGAGTCTAGGTCACTGGGGCAGTGTAGGGGGGAAGGGGCCTTTGGGCCCATCTGTCACTGTGACAACCCCATACGTCTCCTGATCAGAAAGCTCTCAGCTACCCCAGAGCAGCTCATTATTCCTCCCGATGTTGTTGCCTGAGGAGCCACAGCCCGGCCTCTCTCATGCTGGTGACTGACGACATGGTAGAACGGCAGCGTCCAAGTGCAGCCCCCAGCTTCCCAAAGCGCTTCAGCACTGGGGGAGGCAGGCTGTGGGCTGACTGGTCATTGTTCTGAGGGTGGCATTGATCCATCCTGTGCAGATTCAGCTGGAGGGCCAGGCTGCCTGCCTGGCCAGCTTGTTAGTCGAACTCGCTCAGAAAATTCAGCTTGTGAGTGTTTCCACACGCATGAGTAAAGATAGTATCACACATAGGAAGAACCAGCACAGATTAGGCACAGTTCTGGACTTGGATCAGCTCTGCTAGGCACTGGAGGGGATACAGAGTGGACTAAGACACATCCTGCCATCCAGGAGCTTACAGTTGATGTGGGAGATGGGGAAGGAGATGTGTGTTTGGGGGCGGGTAGACTAACTGTAGTCATGATTCAAAGCTTTGTATACATGAGAATTAGGAAAAATAAGGGAGTGTTTATTAAAGGTCCAATGTTTTTGTGACACAGTGGTATAGGTGGAGAATATGGGAGACAGTGTGTCATAGTCAAAAATGCAGGTTCTGATGTTAGACCTGGCTATGTGGCCTTGGGCAAGCTATGTGACCTTTCTGAACTTCATTTTCCTCATCTGTTCAGTAGAGATGATAGCAGCACCTATCTCAAAGGGTTGTTGGGAAGGTAAAACAAGGTAAGGCAAATCAAGGACTTAATCCCATGCCTGGCACATTTTAAGGCTTAGAGAATGATCCCTAGCTACTATGGATATTGGAATAAAGTTGCTGCTTCACATTATAGCTCCGCTCTTATCCATATGTCACCTTGGACAAGTGGCATATTTTTGCAGTGTCTTATCTGTAAGATGGGATAATTGTGTTTACCTAAAGAGGTTATCATAAATACCATATGAGATAAACTGTAAATTGCCTGGCACATAGTAGGAGCTCAATAAATAGTTGTTACCGTTAAATGTCAGCAGAAGTAAGAGTTGGATTAACCTCAGTCCTGACAGGAAATAAAACCCTGTTGGATCTGAATGTCCTTCTGGAAATTTTCTTTTTACTTACTCATGGTGATTTTTAAATCAAAACAAAATGTCTTATTTAAAGGCAAATGATTAGTTCTGCTAATAGAAAGGTAAAAAAGACTCTTAATCGATGACCTTTCTATTGTTCTTCCATCCTAAGATACCAGCGGGAGTTACACATTGCCGGAAAGCTGAAAGTGCTCCCTGCAAAGCTTCCCTTCTCCTCTTTCTGAACAGATCTGCTCATGCAGCTCCGAGTTGGGGGTGGGGATGTGGGGTGAGGAATTTCTGTCTGGCATCATGCCCTTAAAGCTTAAGTAGCTGACAACCCTTTAATCTTGCCAGAGGTATTTGCAAATTTGAACTAGGACATTATTATTCCCACTTTCTCTTTCCTCTCCCTTAATCCATTCTTCATACTAGAGTCAGAGATCTTTTAGAAACACAAGCCTCATCATTTCTCTTTCCTGCTTAAAACACTTTAACGACTTCCCATTGCTCTTAAGATAATACCCAAATTCCTTATCAAGGTTTACAAGGCTCTCAATTATGATGCCTGCCTAGCCCTGCAGCACCTTCTCCTCCACTCCACCCCCAGCCCAACTCCTCTCCCACTGCACTCATTGTTTCTTTTCCTGGAATATCCCAGGATCTTTCCAACTTCCAGAGTTTGCACATATAGTTTCCTCTGACCAGAATGTTTTCCACTTATCTAACCTCTAATTAACTTTCAAATGGCAATGTTAAATGTTCTTTAGGAGGACCTTCCCCAATTCCCTAGACTGGCTTTTTGCTCCTATACCAACAGTAAGGGCCAGCTATTCTCCCAGCTCTGAGACTATGGAAATGTGTAAATAGCATCTCTCTTGAGAAGCTTAACAGTCAAAGTGGTAGATTGGAAGTAAAATGACATCAGTACACATCCCTTTCTGTATCCATGCCCTTGCAATGTGTCTTTGCAGCTATTCCCATCAAAAGGTAGAGTCTGAGGTGGCCCTGTGACTTGCTTTGGCTAACAGAGTACAGCAGAAGGGACAATGTGCCACTTCCAAGCCCAGGCCTCAGGAACCTTTATACATTTCTACTAGCTCTCTAGGAACTCTGCCAAGTTGCATAAGAAAGTCTAGACCAACCTGCAGAAAGTTAGAGACCATGTTGCCCAGTCACCTCTCATGCTCTAGTCAATGTCCATTTAACCCCCAGAAGTAGGGCTGCCTATCAGACCAGCATCTGCTGGTAGATACATGAATGGACTCAGCCAAGACTGTAAGAATCACCTAGCTCAGCTCAAGCCACAGAATCATTAATTAAATAAATGGTTGCTATTTCAAGCCAAAGAGTTTTGCATCAGTCTGTTAAACAGCATAAATTAACTAATAAGGGCCTTTTGTAGGATGAAATAAATATATGCATGAGCAGGAAAGCAACAATACAGGTAGTGTGTGCTGTGTCTGTCATGTGTGGATAGATAGACGTGAGAGTACAGAGGAATGAAAGGTCACTAAGGACTAGAGTTATTCAGAGGAGACGATTAATTCAGATACATTATTATTATTTCCTCAAGCAGACTGTAAGCTTTCTGAGAATATGGAATATGTCTTTAAATTATGTTGTACTTTCTGCAATGCCTAGCACATTTAAGCTACAGCATTCAATTCAAAAGTCCCTGATGGGTGATTTAAAACAAGGCTAAAAACTATATCTATCTTGCTCACTTTTATGTTCTCAGCATCTGCACAGTGCCTGGAATATAGGATGCACTCAGTAAATACTTATGATGAATAAATAAGTGACCGACTTCATAAATAAAAAAAGTATTTGTGAGTGTCTTTCCAGGTGACCCCAGGCAGTGTTTATAGATATGAAATGTTAGGAGCAAAGGGCAGAAACCTGGATGGAGGTAGGACAAACTGCCTTACCCAAATCCATTCTATCGTTTGTAATTTCTTCAAAGCACAATAGACGGCACGTTTGTCCATTGTTTTCTTTTTTTCTCTTTTGGCTTCTCACCATCTTTGTCCCTTCTATTTTTTCTTCTCTTTCGATTCTCTGTTTTCTTGTCCTTCTGATCCTTTCTAAGTTAGCATTTTTAGTGTATAGTGATGATCAAGTTCAAGGTCACAGCTCTGTGTTAGAAGAGACTCAGGGTATGGGGGTGGCAGATGCAGTGTGAACAGGCTCTTCAAGCTCAATTCCCTTTCCCCCTCCTCTCCCTATAAAACCAAATAAGGGAGAGCGTGGGGATAAAATGAAAAGGAAAGAGTATACATACGCAGTCTATGCGTAACTTTGTCTGGGTTGTTCTTCCAGATCTGAAATTGCCACCTGAGAGCAGTCTTCTTGCTATGCTGTGTGCACCTGCACCCTTCTAACATCTTGATAACTACATCCCTTCTCTGATGGCAGGGAGCAAACCTCTGGGTCAGAATGCAGTCACTTTTGAAGGTAACTGTATGAGTCTACACTCTAGGCATCCACCCTTTACATACATGTACAGTTTGAAAATGTCCTCTTCACTTTAGCTCTGTTACAGCTTTTCTTGTCAAGACTGCTCCCTCTTATTCAGATCAGCCTATGCCTGTTTCTTGAAACTTTCCTTTGTTTGTCTCCCCTAAACTAAGGGGCTCAGTGTGTGTTACTCATTGATATTTCCCATACAATAAATAATCTCATGACATTTCTTGTTTCAAGCATCACCATAACTAAGGTCCTAGAAGGAAAGGAATAGTCTTTCTTTGCATTGCTCCCAGAACTAAGAACAACCCTAGACATATTGTAGGAGCTCAAAAATTATTTGCTGAGTAAGCGTATGAGTGCATGTCCCTCTAGGAATAGCTAGTTTATTTTGAAAGCCCTGTATCTTTAAAAATGCTACTTTTTAATAAGTACTTACTATGTTCCAGACACCGAGCTAAGCGCTTTTCATGATCTATGTAATTTAATCCTGATGACAGCACTGTGAGGTGGGCACTATTATTATCTCCACAGCTAGTAAGAAAGGGCACAGACATTGAATTCCAGCTTACAATCCCACAATTAAAGATTATTTTGTTAGAGAAATGGCATGCAAGTTGTAGCAACAATTGGGCTGCCCCAATTGGAGAAACAGCAAAAGATGCAGTGTGTCTTCTTCATAAAGATAAATGGAGTATATTTCAAGGGAAAATATTTTCCTTCACAATGACTCTGGGCATATCAGGTCATTTGGTTACTAGCTATCTGCAATTATTATGTGCATTCATTTTGTTTAACCCAAAAGACTATAATAATTATTATATAATAATAGCTACCACTTATTATCATGTGTCAGACACTATAGTAAGCACTCTATATTCAGCATTTCACTTAATTTGCTCAAAAGCCCTGAACATTGATATTATTATCCCTCTCTTATAGATGGGAAACAGAATGGGGGGTTTAAGCAACTTCCCAGAGTCACACAGTCAATGGGTGGAAAGCTTCTATTGGAACCCCAGTCTCTTCTACCCAAAATGTGTCCTCTTATGTACTAAACCATTGGATTTCAAATTTCAGTGTAACAGGTATCTTCTGGGGAGCATTTAACTTAAATGCAGATTTCCAAAACCTATTTTCAGAGATTCTCTAAAAGCTATGCAATGGTATCTAGAATCTACCATTTTAACAACTATTTATGTGAATCTGTTGCAGCTTGGACATGGTGCACTCCACTCTAACACCTTCTCTGCTCCCTGTAAGTAGCTGAAAGCAAGGTCTTCTATAGGTTGTTCCTAAATATTTGGGTTCATCACGCTGGCCATGAGAGATGCTGGCAAAGCTCCAGAGGGAGCGTTCATGAGCTTGCCCTGTAGCCTGACATCATGATCAGGATTTGAAAAACCCATGACTTTTTCTTAGTAATGAATTCTGCCCTTAATGCTTTGCTCCTCTGTTTTGGGTGGCCTGGCTGGAAGCCTTAAAAACCCTTGTATCCTTCTCTCTTAAATATCTGGCTCCATGCCTCCTTCTCCCTGGATCTCATGCTACCCCTCTCTCTACCTCTCTGAAGCTGCTACCCAAGCAAACAGCTTTCCTAACCTTAAGAGCCATAAAGCAAGCATGTAGCTCTTCCCAACATCTTACCTTCTTCCCTGAAAGAACTGCTTTCTGGTTCTGAGTTTTAGTGGGGTATTTACACAGTGGCCCTATAATTTCCTTTCATTCTTCCCCAGAAACTGAAAGGTTATTTGCAAGAGTTCTATATGTAACTATCCTTTGGTTAATTTGGTCAATTCAAGCAAGAGTATTGTTGCCTTTCTTGCCCCAAGGGACACCGTCCTGCCTGTGCCATTATCCGGCCACTTTTCCCATCCTTGCCTGTATATTCTCTGGGGACCTATGAGATGGGTGGTTCCTTCCCTCAAGGGGCTTTATGAATGTCTCTTTCAATACTGATGTGACACCTGCAGATGTGATGTTGAGCAACACAGATTTCTTATGCAGCGCAGAGTGTGGCACGGCTTCCTGTGAATAACAGGTTCAGGTGCGATGTTCAGTGTGAAGTCAAGCTGGCACCAAAGAAGGAGCACGTGTTTACTGGAATGTGTGAGACCCCTGCCCCTCTGGAGAGAGCAATCTTAATAACAAACAATTCTACTCCAACAGTGAGCCTTGCAATGGTCTTGAACACTTGTATAGAGATAGCGAGACATGTTTATACTTAAGTGATGAGTACAAAACAGTTTTTTGGTGACTGGTTTCGTGTTATTTTGAGTCGCTTAATTTCTTAAAATGTACCTGTGCCCTCCCTAAATCCCTACATTAGAACACGAAAGAATGAAGTACTGCTCTTCTGGTCCCAGGCACTTCAGGAGCCGTCTGCTTCAGTGCAGACCTGGCTAGGTCCAAGAACCACACCACATACAACCAGTCCCAAAAATTGCACAGGAGTACCATCAAGATACCCCATTCATGAAGATACGAATATTTTAAGGATGAGAACCCGAAGTTCCTGAGGAATATGTGCTTTGCCAAGAAGCACAACAAGAAGGGCCTGAAGAAGATGCAGGCCAACAATGTCAAGGTCATGAGTGCATGTGCTGAGGCTATGGAATCCCTTGTAAAGTCCAAAGAGGTCAAACCCAAAGTCCCAAAGAGCAGCAGCTGCAAGCTCAGTCAACTTGCCTAGGTTGCTCACCCCAAGCTTGGGAAATGCACTGGTGCCCGCGTCGCTGAGGGTCTCAGGCTCTGCCGGCCAAAGTCCAAGGCCAAGGCTCAAACCAAGGCCCTAGCTGCAGCTGCAGCTCTACCTCCAGTTCAGGCTCAGGTTCAGGCTCCAGCTTCCAAGGGTGCCCAGGCCCCCATGAAGGCTTCAGAGTAGAGGTCTCTGTCTGTTCAAGTGAGGGTGGAAGGACAGGTGTGACCCCTGGGCTACCATCTGCATGGAGCTGGTATCCTCCTGTGCTACTTATACAAATAAACCTGAGGCAGGATCTGCAAAAAAAAAAAAAAAAAAAAAAATGGAGTACTATCAGACTAGATACATAATTCATTCATAGGCATGTAGTCATTTATTTATTCATTCATTCAGAAATATCTAATTGACCTATGTGATGTGACAGGCACTGTGCTAGAAACTAAGGCAAAGTATTTGAGTAAAATAGAGTTTCTCCCCTTAATGAACTTGAAATCTGGTAGAAAAGACAGAGAGGTTATAATGCAATGTGTTAAGTGCTATTTAAAATGTGCACAGTATACTATGACAGTCCAGAGGAGAGGTGCTCAATCCAAATGCAAGGTGGGGTGGAGGAGGAAAGAGGTCAGGGCAAGTTTTCTAGAAGGGATACTGGAAATGAGTATTCAGAGACTAAGGGTATTTGACAAGAAGGAGGGAAGATAAAATAGGAGCCAGAAAGAGAAAGAATTAATGGCTTCATCTTCTTCAGTTGTCAGTCAAGCCTTGCCAGTTGTCCAGGTTTTACCACCTGTCAACTAAAACTTAATTGGGAGAAATCTCTCATCAAGAGGTTAATTGTGAAACAGATTCCCATATCCAGGGGAAAAAAAATCCATTACCTGTGCAGCCTGTTTCTTTTTTGGCATCTGGAATAGTCCTGTCTGTTAGCAAAAGGTAGATATTTGCAATAGAGTTATTTCCAGTCCCTAGGTTCTTCCTGAGCTTCTTATCTTTCCTGAATATTCACATTCTATATTTATAACCTCTTGGCATTCCTTTGCAAATGGACTGAGATTGTCTCCTTGGATTTATATTTCCCTGGAACCCAAACCTTAAATTGGAGATGTTCTCAAGAACACCTTCTTTCTTGTGAGCAGGATAGAATTCTCAACCCAGGAAACTGGAAATTCACCGGGCAAAATTTATGACCTCACACACTCTACAGTTGCAGCTTCCTATTTTTTCTGTATTTCTCCAAAGCCTTTCTCTCATTCCCAACACTTTGACCACTGTTCTAACCTCTACTTTGGGATTTCCTAAATCTGTAGCTTTACCCAGTATCCCCTTCCTCTTCTCTCTCCTATCTAGCCTCTGTCCTCTTCCCCTCCCTAACTAACCCTGTTCCTTTGTGCTCTACCTTGATTCTCGGATGATGTGTGGCCATGTGCTCATCGACTTTTGAGATGCCATGGGGAAGGGATCAGGCTGTCTGGTGTCTGAAGATAGCGTGAGTAGAGATAGTTTCTAGATGACTCCAAACTTAACATGAGTCTTAATTCTATATATTCTCTTAAAGAGTGAAAGTGTAAATAAATTAACAAAGTGCTCAGCAGAAAGTAGATAGATTGAAGTACCAAAGAATTATGTGGGAATATATGCAAAACAGACCCAAGCCGGGGATCTTCTATATCAGGGGTCTCCAATCCCAGGACCGCAGATGGGTTCTGGTCAGTAGCCTGTTAGGAACAAGGCCACACAGCGGGAGGTGAGCGGTGGGCGAGCAAGTGAAGCTTCATCTATATTTGCAGCTGCTCTCCAGTGCTAGCATCACCACCTCAGCTCCACCTCAGATCATCAGGCATCAGATTCTCATAGGACCACTGGTCATTGGTACCAAAAAGATTGAGAACCACTGTGATAGAGCCACACAGGTAAGACCTTTTATTTGATGTCTGGGGATAATGGCAGGGGATTTTTGTCCTAGGTGTTTATTGTAGGCAGCTCTTGTCTTTGTTGGTCATTATTACATAAAAGCCGCTAGAGTTCATAAGGAACTGAGGTCCAGAATCTAAGAGAAGGCCCATGTGAAATCTTGCAGAGCAGCCAGAGGCAGCTTAAGCAGTGATGATCTGGCTCATGTGAGAGAGGGGTTTTTCAAACAGAGCAAGAAACATGTACAGAGGCAGATGTCACTAAAAAATGAAGTCAAATCCAGTCTAGGTTGTATGTGACCTATGGCATCCCTGAAAATTAGAAAGAGAGTGAGTATTTTCAGAGGTCACAAATATTGTTGACAATCTCAAACTGTAAGCGCTTATAAGCAGGACATGCTGGGTTATCAAAGTTAGCATGTTGTCTATGGAGGAGCATGGACAATGGAGTCAGAGACAAGTGCTCCAATCTACCTTCTGTACTTACCAGCTGTGAAAACTCAGACTAATTACTTAAGTCCTCTGAACCACAGTGTCTTCAAAAAAAAATTAGATCATAAAGCTTACCCTACAGGGCTGTGATATTGCATGTGAGGCCCTAAGAACAACACCGGGCAGGCCTGGGTATCCACTAGCACCTATTCTGGCCTTACAGGACAGAGCCAGGTGAAATATCAGAACAAGGCAAACACACGAAAAACTGGGAATTGACTAGAATTTTACTTTGATTTCAACACATTTGTTAAGTAACCACTATGCATTGGACCTGTGTTAGTGCCAGGAACAGAAAAACCAGAATGGCATGGGTGCTTTCCCAAAAAGCTCTCAGTGGGGAAGAATGGCACAGGAATAGAAGGGCAATGCTATGTGGTAAGCGCTGTAAAAGAGGTGTGTATAACATGCTTGGGAGCATGAGAACTAGAGAGGAGGGGCCAGAGAAGGCATCTCAAAGAAGGTAAAAACTGAGCTCAGCCGGAATCCCTAGGGAACAGCTGTGAGTGAGCTGTCACCTCAGTCAACGGTCTTAGGTATGCAGAATAGAAAGTGGACTGAGCCAAGCGTATCAGGGTGGAGATGACCCAGTCTTAAAGCTTCAGAAAGAATGTCATATCCCTCAAGGCAGCTCACACAATTAAGACCCCAATCATTTGCATCTACTTCACACTCACCTTGTCTGTCATTGACAGACCATTGGCAGCCCTTTCCATTGAGATAAATACAGTATGAGAGGGTAATTAGATTGACTAATTTCTCAGCCAAGGGAGCTCTCCCAGCTCCAATTTCCCTATGGTCTTTGCATTCAAATTGCTTTAGAAGTGAGAGTTAGAGGGAACTTGGAATTAAGGAAAGGGAGTGGAATGAAGGATGGACCCAAGTCAGGGAGGGAGCTGGAGTAGCATATACTGAACATGGCCCAGTCTCAGCAATTACCTTTCCTCCCCACTCCCCCCTTTACCAGTCCATCTATGTATTAATTTATTAAACAGTTTTAATATATTTTCTCGCTTAAATGTTAACAAACACAGATAAGTCATCATGTTGATTCCCTGGAAAACCTAAGGAGCGACCTTGGTTAGTTTATTTCTCCATTTCTGTGTCTCAGTTTCTTCATCTTTAGGATAAGGAATTTGGGTAACAACAATCTCTCTGGATTTGTCCAGCTCTTATGTTTAGGGTTGTATGAATTTGGGTTTTAGAGAGCTACAGTTCTCAGGGGAACACAGATCCCAAAGAGGAGAACGGAAAGGGGAGAAAAAAAAGAACTTTTAGTGCTGAGTAATTTGGCCACTATGGGAGCCACTGAGCAACATTGCATTGCACCAAGGTGCCCTATGGTTTTGGTGGCAGCCCTGGGGAGAGGGAGCTATTTCCCAGGATTACATACAGAGTGCTTCAACTGGACTCATCCTTGGTGTAAGCTCTACTAACACTTCTTACATTTGTGTCTCCAGCATCTGGCACCATGTTTGGCACATGGTTTTTAGTTAATTAATGCTTATTCAGCTATCTGAACTGAATCCCCAAAACTCCAGGGGGCCAGGGAAAAAGAGACATTGAATGGGAACAGAAGATAACCCAGTGCTGCCCCTAGATTTCTCTACAGATAACTAATCTTGTCCATTATGGCTGATTCTTAGTAGTTTTCCTCTCAGAGGTTAAATATATTTCCAGTTCTGCAGACACCTCCTTTCCCCCTATATACTGAGAATCTTTCCTCTTGGCTTGGAGTGGAGGTCTTTCCTCCTCCTGTACTACCCTCTGTCTTCTTTATGACAGTGGCAGAGTAAAGGAGGGAATTCACAGCATGAGTCAACTTGTTAGCATTTACCTTCAGCTATTTTCATGCTTCCTAAGTTCAGGCAGGCCAGGCTCCAGAGCTTTGGGAATTGTTGGGTGGTTGACAAGTCTATTTAGAAGGCAAGATACAAAAGTTAGCATGAGTCATTCTCTCCGAGGAGGCTGGTCTTGACCATCTGCTCATGGGAAGGAGAAATGCTAGAGTAAAAATCTCCTGCCCCACCTCCAAAAGAGAAAATATTTAGCCAAAGCTCTTCATTGAAGTACTTGAATTCAGAAGGCCTTAACTACACCCAAGATGACAACCCTGTCCTGACAGCAGTGATGACCAGGGAACCCTCTCATCTGGAAAGTCCATAACCTCTATTACAATGAGATAGTTTTTGGTAAATTTTACATAAAATATATATCAGACTATATTCTTGAAAGAGAATCATGTATAGTAAGAAGAGCATGAAATTTGTAGACATAAATTTATTTTCTGGCTCTATTACTTCTTAACTCTGAGTCTCTTTTCTTATCTGTTGAATGGAAATAACTGCATCTCCTTTAAAGTTTTAGTGAGTATTAAGGGGAATAATTATTTATTAATTCAACTAATATTTATTAATTATCACATTTATTAATCAGGATAAATAACTCCTATGCCTCAAGAAGTAAGCCCCTAAAGCTCAGTGATGCAATGTAACAAAAGTCTAAAGAGTTTGCTGTAGGCTGGTGGGGGTCATCCTCCATCCAGTGATTTAGGGATCCGGGCTTTCTCCATCTAATGCTTCTCTCACCATATACTGGCCAATATTGCTGTGACATGGGAAGAAAAAGATGGTGAGGTAAATTGTCTCTTCCATACCTTGAACCAGAGGTGACACATCACTTGTACTCACGTTCCTATTTGCCAAAACTTAAGTTATATGCTTCCAATTTAGCTCTAAGGAAGGGTGAGAAATGTTTCTCCATTTTAGTTCAGGAATAAGAAGCTGTGTGGAAGGCAAATAGTGTTGTCTCTGCCATAGCATCTAGTGTATATTGAGAACTATACTGGATGATGGGGTCACAGAGAAGACCAAAGCCCCTGTCCTCAAAGGTAACATAGGCCAGAAAAGAACTTGAATATGTCAGCACTATTAGCTCTTAGGATGATCCAGTACCACTTTAATTCTGTATTTACATTAATTCAACCCAATCCTGCATTCAATTAATTCTGTAACTTTGCCACTATTTTCTGTTACTGATCATTATTTACATCCTAAATGTTCTGTATTTTTTTTATTTTATTTTATACCTATCAGTTTCCTGTGAGTCTATCCCATCTCCTTCCATAGATGGTAAATCCCTAAGGCTGGATTTATGTCTTAGTCACCTGTCAGTCCCCATGTAACCTAATGCAGTACCTCAGTAGGTAAGCCCCTAAAGCTCAGTGACCCAATGCAACAAAAGTGAAGAGTTTGCTGTAGGCTGGTTGGGGCATCCAGCAGAAACCCATTTCCCTAGGTATTTTGGAATTTAAGTTTACGTTTGTATCTTTTTGTTTCTTCCTTTCAATGATATTTCTCTTCTCCCTCTGCTCATGGCTTCGCCAAGGCTCCATCTTCCGCACACAGACTGCCACAAGGTTAAAGAGGAGACACCCAGTTTCTCAACCCTGCTCCTCCTCTGACATCTTAGGCTGTAGTGTAACCAAGGTAGAACAGAGATGAAAAAAATCCATCCTTTCTCTCTCTCTCTGCCTGACAGACTGACTCTTTATCTGGGGATTAAGCAGGAGGTCACCACTGGGAGAGCTGCCTGGACTCTCAGAAGAGGTACTGGCCACAGAGTTGACCAGCAGGGGCAGGAGAAGCTTTAAGTAAACAAGTCAAAGGGTGCTGGTGAGAGATGCAAATGCAGACTGTGATCACTTCAGGGAATTACCTCAGGTACCTCCCTTGCTCTGAAGTCGCCTCAAACACCCCTCCTGCAGCCTCTACCTTTCAGGGTGGGGGTGGGCAGCTCCCCAGCCTTAGTCACACTCTGTTCCTACCTGACAGAGCCTGGTCCCAGCAAGGCTCAATGCTCTTATCATCCAGGCAGCCAGGTCCTGCCATGTTGGTGAACAATAAGGGATTGAGCCTCCCGTGTTCATCATTACCCTGCACCTTTAATCAGGAGTGTTATCCACAGCTCCTGCCCAGGCCTCATTTAGATTTCTTGTTTGTAGCAATAATACCCTTTTAATATGCTAAATGAGCGAGCAAATGAGCCTTCCTCCACTGGCGAGGTTTTTAAAAACATCTCTTCTTTAGTGGTTGAAGGTCATTCTTTTGGCAGATTAATACTTAACTAGGAGGCCCTGTTTATTGTCTGGGGTCACTTCAGCGGCTGTCACAGCATATTAAAGAGCATAGGATTGCCCGTGCCGGAACAATGCAGCTAGGTGGGAGACGAGGGAGGGGCGGACCCTCACCCTGTTCTCTTCCCTGGCTCTCATTTAAACTCCGCAGCCGTTATTAATACTTTAATTTGTAGTGCATTAATGAATTCTAATCCCCATTATGTGTTGAGCAAATGGACATTCACTAGGCTCTGTGCAACGGAAGCAAGTCCTGGCTGTGGGTTAGGCAGATGCACTAATGACATTAGCCAGGGGCAGGGAGCCTAGTCCCTCTTGTGAAGAGGCAAAAAGCAGCTCAGCAGCAGAGGGGAAAATGGACAGAGGAAGAGACAATCCTGATGGTACTGTTCAAACTGCAGCTCCACCATACCAGCTCCACCTTTGGCCTTCCCAGCAATGGGAACCAATTTTTCCCATTCCTGCTTCAAAATTTTCCTCCTATGTACAATGGTGATAATAATAGCATCTACCTCACAGGACAGACATGCATATAAAATGGGATAATATATGTAGATGGATTGGGACACAGAGAAAACACTTAATAATGTTAGTTATTCTTATCTCTAAACAAACCTCCTTCTGCTCACATTCCCACTGGGACAAGCTGGCTAGAGTGGCTTCTTCCCTTTTGGTCACACCTTTCCTACTTGCCTCTATAAGCACTTCTATACCACCGAAGGTGCTTGTCTATGAGTCTGACTTCTCTATAAGAGGAGATCTATTGAGGGCAGGTACTATGGTATCCTTATTTTTATAACCCCCAGTGTTTAATAGTAGTGCCTGTCAAAAAGTAGGTCCTTCAATAAAGGCTTATTGTATAGACAATTGAATAAGCGAGGAGTATAGGTCTGGGCTTTCATCTTCCTCCTTTAGGACCGCTTTCTTCCTGCCCTGGGAAAAGAGTTTGCCGAGGCCACAACGCTCTCTTCTTGGTGTGTCTATGTCTTACTCATCCCGAGCACCTGGCTCAGTCCTCCTGTCCTAGAAAGACTTCCTGGGTTATTCCAGCCCACCCTGCTCCCTCGTCTGAATTCTGATAATGTTTCCTGAGTCACTTAATGGTCTCAGTTTGATCATGTCTTTCTTTTGGGCTGCACCGTAAGCCCGAAGCAAGCTTTGGGTCTCATATTTCACTCATGACGCCTTGTGTATGAATAAGTATAACTGGGTTTTTGTTGTGTTTGTATTTATACATTGGGGTTATATGAGTTTGAGGACATCTATGGATTGTGAGTTTGTGAATATGTCTAATGTAACAATGTGTGTTATATATATCAAGGTCTATATGAACAACTTGTGCATAAAGGTGGACAGATGCTAATATTGTAGGTATGCATACGAGTGAAGATGTTAGTGAAGTATATGTTCATGAGTGGGAGTTAGGGACTCATGTGAATAAATAGATGATTGGAGGATATGTATGTAGAAATAACCTGATGTTCTGGTATATATATGAATATGAAGGCACATGCAATGGTATTCTAGAGCAGGCTTGTACTGGCCCATGAGAGCTAATGTTAAATTTAGGAATTTTGTGAGCTGGTTGTTAAAATTATCTATTATTAAATATTAAATTGTATATACTTAAAATTAAATTGTATATACTTACAATTACATAAATTATACAAAAATGAAAGTAATAATTTGTTAACATTTTATTCTTACCTACATCTTGAGGTTATTGATATATACCTACTCCATCTGTATAGTGGAATGGCATGTTACTGGTCATCTCTTCCTAACTTCATATTCAGTGACATCTACTGGTAACTTGAAGTTGGCCTTGGTGGCAGTATTCACACCATGGAATTTGACAAATGTTGCAAGCCACGGCCCTTTTTTCTTTGACCAGGAGAGCTGCTTGTTAAACATTTCTCATCACACAACTGTATATGAAAGTATTGGTTGGGTATTAATGAGGGGGGATTTAGAAATGCACATGTACGACTTGGTAGATAAGTGTTTGTAAGTATAATGAATGAATGTGTACACTGCTATATAAGTACATATGCTAGATAAGTTGGGTAATTGTTAGCCTGTGATCTCTGGATCCTTGAGGCTTCCACAGAGAGAGTTTGGAGGGTCCATGAACTTAAATGGGGGGAAAAATTAAATTTTTATTTTTATTAACTTCTAACTAAAATGTGTCATTTTCCTTCAATATGAATGAAGGCAACAATTTGCACTAGTATGAAAAGTGTCTATGATTTTATTACCAATAGAATCATAGATATTTTCATATTATTTTATAGTTCTTACAGATAGATCAAAATATAATCTATAATCACTATAACATTAGCTGCAAGATCTATCATTAGATATTATTTAAAGATTTAATACAGAAGCCCATATATTACCAAACTACAGATATGTTTTTAAAATATTTTGAAAACTAAACTTCAATGTAATTATTTTCTTTTGTAATTTTATGTATTTTATTTTATGCATTTAAAAACAGTTTTCTGAGTGAGTTCATAGATTTCATCAGATTGCCAAAGAGGTTGTATGATTTTCCACAAACACCCTTTATGTAGATGCTATGTGTAAATGTGGTCAGCAGATCAATGAGTGGGGTGCTGTGGGTGTATCTGTATGTATGTGATTATGCCTTGGGATGTGGGAGTTTAAGTGACATGTAAGCTTTGGGAATGTGTGTGAATGAGAATGGAGATATGTTTATGATACAATCTCTAGAACCAGATTTCTCTTTTGTTCCCCAAGGAGACCCAGGAAGCCTGGGGAGGTGGGGTGAAGGGGAGGTAAAGGGACAGAGAGTGTTTTGTCGAGAGTGAATATAGGCCAAACTCTAAACCGTTCCTTCTAAAATGGACTTACTCCAAAGTCCTTGTATGCAATTATTGTTAGCAGAAAATAGAGTTATTTTCCGAGTACTGGCTGCCTTATTGAGTATAGGTGACAATTCTCATCTGATCGTAGAAATTCTTGCCTTGTCCCCGCAGACTCAGATCTCTGTGGAAACAGCACTTTGGTCTCACCACAAATCTGTTATTTTACTTGTTTATCTCTAGATACACTAAAACCCACCCTGACCTACTATACTTGTACCTCTTTGGCTTAGCTAAATATACTTGACCCTTTAACAACACAGGGGTTAAGGGCACTGACCCTCCACACAGTGGAAAATATATATATATAACGTTTGACTCTCCAAAAACTTAACTATTAATAGCCTACTGTTGACCAGAAGCCCTACTCATAACATAAACAGATGATTAACAAATATTTTGTGTATTATATGTAAATGTGTATTAGAAACTATATTCTTACAATAAAGTAAGCTATACTATTACAAAAATCATAAAGAAAAGACATTTATAGTACTGTACATTGAAAAGAAATCTGCATATAAATGGACCCACACAATTCAAACCTATGGTTATTTGAAGGTCAACTGTATAGTCCACTCTTCACCCCCTGGCCCTGAACACATCCCTGGCCCTTCCTTCACATGACATCACCTCTATTTGATTACCTCCACAGCTCTACTTCCTGGCTGGTATATCTGCCAACTAGCAACAGCTGGGACAGGTTTAGGGTTCTCCCAGGGAATAACTTTGCCATCAAAGGGGAGGAGGAGGAGAAGGTGAAAAGGAGAGGAAGGTAGTGAATTGACTGGAACTGCATTCTAGGGCTTCCTGCTTAAAGGTCCAGGTCCAGAATGAAGGGTCTCTGAGTCAGAATCCCTGGAAGGCTTCCCATTCCCTGACATTAACAAAGTTAATTTCTGACACTGATTGAGCTTTCATTCTGGTATTTATTTGTCATTGGCCTCTCTGGCATAGGGAGGGACAGAAAACTCCTCTCCTTCTCTGGACTTCCAATTCACTGCCGTCTTTCAGCGAGATGCTCTCAGATTCTCCCAAAGGATAGCAAGTAGACATGCCCATAAGCCTCTGGAGAAGATAAAGCTCTTCACTCTTTTAAAATCAGGTCTCACGAAGCTTCCTCAACAGCTCTTCTAACCTAAAATCTCTTCTGCTTCAGTGTAAGCCTCTTGATCAGCCCTTGGAGGAGACAGAGCAAAGCTGTGTGATCTTTGAGTTTGGGGAGTTAGCAGCAAGCCTCTTTTGAAACAAGCCAGGAAGCCAGACCACCTGAGAACAGCACTGGGGCATGACCTTGAAAGATCTCTGGAGCCTAAAATGGTCTGTGCCCTCCTGTGTGTGTGGCAGGGGAGAGAAGTGATTTGAATAGAAACACAATTTGGCTGCCTGCCTCTGTGTTTGTGCCCTTTGGGGAAATGGATATCTGATGACCCCCAGTACTGTTAGCCAGCTTGGGTGAGGATCCCATAAGTGGCCAGGCACACAGCAATGCTTCAGGCCTCTGGACATAATCTTATATGGGAGCAATAACCAGAAAGAAAACTAGAAGAGAGCTCATACACTGACAATGCTAAGCAAGTAGTCACTTTGTTCTTTACTGCATACAAAATTGCTCTTAGATTGAGATTGTTTCTGGAATCATAGAAGAGACCTTCATTGGGGACAATTATTAAAATCTGCCTTGTCCTTTAAGTCTGCTCAGGTAGATTGCAACCTACCTGGATGCACGGGTCTGATTCATACGCCCTTTAGTCTATGCCACACACACTGATGCTATGAGTTAGTCATTGGAAGCCAAGCCTATGACTTGAATTTGTCTGACTCAGGGATGAGCTGGAGAAGGCCTGACTTCTTCTAATAATGCTTTCATCTTCATCAGTTTATTCTGGTTAGAAAGTATTCTCTATGTCAGTGGTCCCCAATCTTTTTGGCAACAGGGACTGTTGCTCCTATGAGAATCTAATGCCTGATAATCTGAGGTAGAGCTGAGGTGGTGATGCTAGTGCTGGGGAGTGGCTGCAAGTACAGATGAAGCTTTGTTCACTGCCCACCGCTTACCTCCTTCTGTGTGGCCTCATTCCTAATAGGCCACAGACTGGTACTGGTCCGTGGTCCAGGGGTTGAGTCCTTGGCTCTATGCTTCTTTTTTTTTTTTTTAAATGCCTACAGCACCCTGTATTCCAAGGTGATCTCCCCTCCAAATACTAACCAGGCCTGACCCTGCTTAGCTTCCGAGATCAGACGAGATTGGGCATATTCAGGTTGGCATGGCCCTCTATGCTCTTGTTCTGAAAAATCCCTTCTAGAAATCCTGGTAAAGTCTCTGAGAATTCAATCTCAGGGTTATAAGGACTAGTCTTGCTGAGTGGTCCTCACTTCGAGTCTGACATTCAATGAGACAGGAGGTGAGGTTCCCTGGTTTCTGATAGTTCTATTTCGGGTGAATGAAAACAGTGATAAAGTTATCTGAGAAGCCAGAGTGCCAAAAGAGGAAAGCTCAGCTGCCAAAGGGTATGGTAGGGCACCTGATGGCTTTTGGTTCTTTACTGTCAGAGCATGTTTGTATTTGTGTTCTCACTTACTGAGACAAAAACATTAGCTCGTATTTTGAACATGAGATTCCCCAAGTGTCCACTCATCTCCATCTTTCTCAGGACAGGTAGCCCCCTAAACCTCTTAAACACTAGCTTCAGCTCCAGCTACATGCTACTTGCTGCTCCTCATTTCAAAGTTAGGCAGAGGTTATGGGTGGAGAGTGAAACTCTCCCCATCTTGAATTTCTCCAAGTCCTCATTGTCATGGCTGGGTGAAATCAAGTCCTCTCCTACATGAAGGCAAGAAGCATTCACCTACCCACCACCCCTGGGCTACCTTTTTCTTGCTTACAAAGTAGCCACATCACTTGTTAAGAACATAGGCTTATGGGCTTTGAGTACCAGGATCATTACATTATTAGTATCACTTTGGAAATTACCAGACCTCTCCAAGTTTTGGCTTTATCTTTTTTACAATAGGGATAACAATAGTACTTCTGTCATGTGGTTGTTACCAAAGTTGAGGCAGGCCACATAAAACAATTAGCCAGAGCCTACGTATTAGTAGTCTATCAACATCATTAGTGGTGGTGTTATGGCTGTTGACTTCCATTCTCTTGGATGTCTCTCAACTTTTTTGTGGATTTCTATTCAACTTCTCCGTTCTCCAAATGCACATTCTTTGGAGAAAAATTTGTAGAGATAGGAGTGGGCTTGGGTAGCTTTCCAATAGTAGTCTGTGGAAGTGGATTATCGTATGACTTGAGGTATTTATCCCATCAGCACTAGCAGTGGTCAGGGAATCCTGAGAAGTTGCCTTTCATTTTGAGCAGCTTTTTGTGGGCTCTTCAGAATGCTGCCAAAGCAATGGCGCCTAACATGAAAAAGGTTGGGAAGCACCTGAATTAGAGAATATTGGCCAGAAGACCACAAAATATTCACCTGAGCAGAGCTCAGTGTCTCAGGAGAGGTACCTTGTGGGGCTTCTGGAATGGTACACTCATGGGTATACTTATGATGGTGGGAGGAGGGAGATGAGAAGGTCACAGCTGCTGGGGAGAATGCTTCCCACCTGAACTTGGATATTGCCATTTTCCACTGGCCAGAGTACGCCAGTGTCAGATATTTCTTTGCCCAAATTCCTGTACAGTATCCCTTCAAATTATTTTTCATTCTTGTTCTACCAATGCTTCTTTGTGGGTAAGCCATCCTTTCTTGGTTGTTAAAAATCCTGATTCTAAGCAGCTTATTTCCTCTAAGATTACTTTCCAGCCCTTGTAGGTGGCCCTGTGTTCCTGAGAAACACCTCTCACTACAAGTCTCTTTGGGATCTTGTGAGAACATCTTTAATGCCTGCAATAACCCCTGCTGAGTGTTCTTGACCGCAGCTGAAAAGAGATGTCAAACAAATCTTCTTCTAGTCACACATAACTTGATGGGGGTGAAGCAACCACAAAGTAATCCCCTCTCGTTTTCCTAGTGGACATCTCTCTCAGTGCAGCAAAGCTGGCTTTGGTGGCTATGGTGAGAGAGGCCCCTGTGTCTTGTATCTCACTCCTCTTTACACAGAGTGTCTCCAAAAAATGTGTTTTGGGCTGAAGCTTCATTAACAGTAAATTAGGACCCCCAAATCTCCATCCCAAAGTTCAAACCTAAAACAAACAGAGAAGCAACCCAAAATGTGAGAACTAATCACCAAACTGGAGTGAGAAAGAGGCTTGAAGCATAGAAGAAATAATTTTATGTTCAAGAAAGAAGCAGAACTTCACACAGCTGGTGAGAAAACTTCTGGAACTCTTTTTTTCCCCCATGGGCTGGCTTGAAATGAAAATCTAAAGATATTGCAGAAGAGAAGTCAGTGAATTTTACAAAGTCATCAAGCAGACCTGTTTTTCAGTCAATATTTATTTAACATCTATTGTGTCCAGCACTTTAGTAGGCACTTACTATTCTTTGTTTGATTCCATTTCCAAAACAATTCTGTAAGTTAAGGACTATAGATAAGACTAGTATAGGTTAAGAAACACATCTAATGGAGATACAACCTGGGGATCAAATTTATATATCAAACTCCAAAGCCTGTGATACTTCAACTATTCTACATTATTTCCTAAGGCAGATAAAAATCTCTGGAGCAAACATTTACCTTTGTAGGTTGGTATCAGAATAAAAGCCATTTATTTATTCATGCTTTCATGCATTCTTGTGTTCATTTTCTAACAAGTATTTAGGGAGTGTCTATTCTGTTCCAGGCATTGTATGCTTGGTCACAGTGTGCCACCTGGGTCTATGGTTTAAAATAATCCACTATGTTAATACCCACTATAAGGAAATAGTTTGCTTCCATAACTCATATCAAAAGTAGCAGAAAGATATAGATGAAAAGAACTAAAAGTCCTTGTGTCCTATCTACTGCCTTATTTCTATCTACAGAATTATTCCAAATTGTATATGTTCCATCAGTGTGTTTTCCAATCAGAGATGCCACCTCTTTTTTCCCATGGGATTCTGGTATGATTGTACCATGGCTTTTTAATGGCCAAAGACTATTTATAGTTATCTGTCTCAAGAGCTAATATCCTATTTTTCCAAGCCTTCTTGTGGGGAAAATAAATCATTTTCATATAAATGCATAAACTCAGCCCTTTCTAGAGCAAGGAGCATGAACTTCATCCATGACCTAAAGCAAGGCCAATAGCTCCATCCATGCACTAGAGAGAACCCATCTCCTGATTCCTCCTCAAGAGCATTTCTTTAGTAACCATCTTTTCTTCTCTTGAAGCATTATATTTCTCCACTCTTCTGGAAAACTTCTATCAGCATTCATACATGTTGTGATTTCTCCCATATTAGAAAGAAAGAAAGAAAGAAAGAAAGAAAGAAAGAAAGAAAGAAAGAAAGAGAGAGAGAGAGAGAGAGAGAGAGAGAGAAAGAGAGAAAGAAAGAAAACCTTTGCTTCACTATTCTTGCAGTCTCCTCCATTTCTCTTTCCCTTCACAGCAAAACTCCTTTGAAAAGTTGTCTTGGTTCACTTCCTCTAATTTCTATCCTCCCGCCTCTGTTTAACACACCCTAATCAGGACTTTTTTCTCCTGCCATTTCACCAAAACCTCTTATCAAGATCATCTTATAGACATAATGGCCATTTCTCACCCCTCAGACTATCTGACATATCAACAGCAACATTTGGCCCACTTTATCACTCCTCCTTGAAACACTTTCTTCACTTGTCTTCTAGAATACCATGAATCACTAATTTTCCTTTAAAAATTTCTGGCTGCTTTGTCTAAAGTCACTTTTCTTGATTCTTCTTCATTTGCCCTACCTCTAAATGTTGAATATCTTCTCTTTTCTACCCCCATACACATTGCCTTGGGTAACCCATTCAGTCTGTGGCTTTAAATATCATCCCCAGTGCATTCTTTCTCCTCTGCTCCAGATTCATATATTCATGCCTACCTGACTTACTGAAACTAGAATAGGCATCACAAACCCAACATATCCAACCATTAGCTCTTGATATTTTAACCTCCACCATCCTCTTCTTCATCTCCTGCTTCTCTGTTTATGGCAGCTCCATTCTTCCCATTGTTCTGGCTCAAAGTCTTGGTGATATCTTTGATTCCCTCTGCCCTTTCTCTCACACAGCAATCTGATCTGCCAAAACATCTTCTCACTCCTACTTTCAAAATATGCCCAGAATTCAACCACTTCTCACCACACCAACTGCCATACCTTGGTCCAAGCCACCAACATCTCTTGCCTGAATTACTGCATTAGCTTCCCAATTATTTTCCTGGATTCTGATCTTGCTTTATCATGCTCTATTTTTAACACAGCACTCAGAACAATTCTGTTCAAAGTCCTCTGATGCTTCCCATGTCCCAAGGTAAGAGCCCAGAGAGCCCAGCATGACCCACACTGATCTCCTTGCTGTTTCTTAGATATACTAAGCATATTTATCCTTCAGGGTCTTTGCATTTGCTTTTCTCTCTACCAAGTTGGTTCTTCCCCAGGTATCTACATGGCAGTTTCCCTCACTTCCTTTTAGATATTTACTCAAATATCACTTTTTTAGTAAGGTTAAGTAGACCAACATTTCAAATTTTATTACTGTAGTTCAGCACATAGAAGAGTATCTGGTATGTAGTATATTCTCAAAAGTATTGGGCGAATAAATTGAAGATTGAGACAAGGAATAAGGCCTAGACTTGAAAAACTGCCTGGCTTGCAAAAGAAACCTGAAAAACACCAAAATATATAAAATGCCACTTCTAAAACCCTAACGCTGGGAAGTTACTAGATACTAGGTCTTATACCACTGAATCTTGTCCATAAAGTGCTTAATAAAGTAAAATATTTGCTATTCCCTTCTGGGTACAGGAAGGGGAGAAATTGCAAATATTGCAAAAGTATAAGGTGAAGGCCAATGATAAATTAACTGGAATATTGCTTATCATGCTTTAATATCAGCAATAATAAAGCACAATACTAGCTTTGAGTCAAATGACATTGTGGGCTTTCATCCACCCAAGTGTTTTCTAGAGGCAGTTTTGTTCTGTTTCCTCTTTCATGAAAATGTGATAGATACTCCTTAGCAACTTACACAGAAAGCCGTTTGTGGGATTGCATGTCAAAGGGTGATGAAGCATGAGGTTGCACCCAGAAGAGAATTGATTTCTCTTCTTAAGGGTAAGTTTCACATGAAACATCAGGCTCATGACCAGCAGATCTGAGAAATGGGTGCTAATTATAAAGGGTTTTCAGCAGCAAGGGGAAACATGTGGGGAGGTGGGAATGTGGATGGTGAGAAAATGAAAGTTAAAAAGGTATGTAAGTTATTTCAAGGGTACAGAAGGGCTTGACACTCAGGCCTTTCACTTTGAGTCACCCCCACTCAACCCCACACCTTGCGGCTGACAGTCATCAAAGGCAAGATATGTATTGCAGGTCCCTTACCAGTCTTATCTATGCCTCCCAAGTCTTCTGGCCACACTGGGTCTGGTCAGCTCCTGATTCTTAGCTCCAACTCCTACTGTTGGCCCTGGTCCTACACTTAATACTTGCTGATAGTCCTTGATTTCCCCGGTTTTCACCCAAATGTCGTATAAGGACTTTAGGTCAGTCTCCCCAGCTGGATCTTTCCTCTCTTGCTCTCGGAACATAAGACGTCCAACTCTCTTCCTAGCCCTACAGCTTAAATTCCCACAAGTGAAAAGAAAAAGAAGTCCAGGCCAGGTGATTTCCTAACAAGGCTTTGTGTGTGCACCTTTGGCAGGGAGAGTATGTTACTCAGTAAGCCAGGGTCATCTCATCTTACCAGCATCTCCTTGTTCTGTGTCTAATTCAACAAACTCCATGGCAACACAGGGTCTGCTCAGCTTACCTAACCTTCCCGGACCTCACTGTTAACAACTCTCTCACTTAGCAGAGTGGTGTGAGCCTCCCTCTCCCAGTCACCTCCTTTGATTCCTGCATCACTGCAGTGAGTGGGAGGTAGCATCTCCTGGACAAAAGAATCAGGGAGGGACCCAGGGAAGGGAAATTCAAGCCTGTGGGTGGAGGAGTGGGAAGCGAGTCTGTTCCTGCAGGAGCACTGTTCTAGAAGGCTACATTTCAAGCGGAAAAAAGTGACTGGTTGTTGACTCTTGCATTCAATGAGAATCTGACATATAGCATGTTTTAATTTTTTTTTTTTTTTTAGTTTTGAGGCAACTAGCACAGTGTGTGGATGTTTGTGTCACTCAGGATACCTCCTGACAGCTAAGTGTGAGAACACATCCTCTGTCCTTCCTGACCTGTAACTCAGATGGTCATTTACATGTGGTTTTAGACTCCACCTCCCAAACTGAGGCTTTCCTGTCAATGACAAATACCCATCATGTGCTAATTAAAAGATAGTAATCAGTCATTTCATAGGCCCATTGATTTATGCTGTTTTTGTCATTATGCTTTTTTATAATAAATATTATTTTATTGTTTGACTATCTTTTTATTCTTATTTTACATTTGTAGAGCATTAGGTAACTTTCGAAGCCTTTTCTCATACACCATCCCATTTGGCTCTCATGGAGGTCCTATAAGGAAGGAAGTACAAGTATTGGTGATGGCATGTCCTCCTAAAGGCAGTCACACCAAAGTGCTGAGAGGCTAAAGGACCTGGCTGGTGTCAGGACGTGAACCCATGTCCTCTGGCACCAGGTCCAAGGCTTTCCCACTGGCCAGCCTGACTCCTTCTGATCATATGCCTTATTGTGTTTCAGGAAGCAGTTTGACCTATAGAACATGTAAATGTGTACAATAATGAGATGAGTGATAACAGAGCTCTGCACTACCATGCATGCTGTTTAGTTGATGTCAAGGGGTATATCCCCATCCCTACTCCTTTCTCTTGAACAACGTCCCTATACAGAATCAATCTCTCCCGCCTCTGCTCTCCTATACTATGTAATTCAAAAGTGCTAAGAAAACACTTATAAGATTGCAGTACAGATTGGTGTAAAAGGGCGGCTTGGCTGAGACTAGAATATGACAACTTTGAGGTTAAGCACTGCTCCCCTGGAGGCCTTCTCTGTGCTCTAGGCAGAGAAAATCACTCTAACTGTCATGAAACGTTCAGGGACTTGGTTACAGGTGTCAAGCAACACCCTGTGATTTCCCTGGGGCCTGGGCGCTCCATGGGAAATAATCTGAACCTTTACTTTATTTGGAATTCAGAGCTTCAAAGATATATCTGATGGACTGGATGGGGAAGAGCCCCCACGGAAAGGAGAGAGGACGGGAACTTATAGAAAGAAATCTCCATAAGTGAACAATGAGTCTGGCAGGGTGAGCAAGGCTAAGCCACAGGGTCTGAGGCTTAGAGGAGACAGGAGACCCTGGTGCGGAGCGAGGCTGCCCTGGATGCCACTCCACCTCTCTTAGTGAGTCTACGGCTTCTTTGGAAGAAGGGAGCTGGCAGGAGCCCTGTGTGATTAAGTGTCCTGTCCCACTGCTGTGGGTCCTCCCTCAAGGGTCCAAGCCCTAAACGAGTGTCCATTTCCCCAGCAGCTTCAGAGAGAGGTGGTCAGTGGAGTTCAGCAGGAGGAGATGTTAAGGAACTCCTAACTGCAATTCTGAAGGACATGCAGCTGCCGGGGAATGTCCAAAGTCACATATGAGCCTGTGACTCACTCTGTGAGCATCCCAGTCAAACACTGTTAGAGGCGTTCAAGCTCCAGAGATCTATGGAGAAGTAAGGGTGAGACCTCACAGACCAACAGAATCAGCAGCATGGCTTATTTGTGAAATGCCCCAGCTCTTTTGGGGGTACTCCTATAGAGACTCCAGAAATAAGAAAGACTGAGGCTTGGAATTGACAAGGCTAACTCTTACCATGGTGGAATGGAGGGCCTCCAAAAATAATGAACAATGGTGGAATCCAAGAACTCCAACAAAGGAGTGACATAGGTTTACGTGATTTCACCCTTATTAACTATGAGCTTCCAAGGCAGGAATCATATTTGATTTAACTTTAGAGATGGGAGGTGCTTAATGATGATTACAGATACTTGTATCCAGAGGTTAGAACCTCCGTATTCTTTTAAATTACTTTATTTTGTAATTGCAGTAAAATATTTAAAGTTAAAACTTACGTTTTAACTATTTTTAGTGTACAGTTCAGCAACATTAAAAGCATTTACATTGTTGTGCAGCTATCACAACCATTGATCCACATAACTCTTTATTTTGTAAAACTGAAATTCTGTGCCCATCCTTCCCTATCCTTCCTCCCCATAGCTCCTGGCAACCATTATTCTACTTTTCATCTGTATGAATTTTACAGCTCTAAGTACCTCATAAGAGTGGAATCATGCTGTGTTTGTCTTTTTTGTGACTAGCTTATTTCACTTAGCGTAATGTCCTCAAGGTTCATTCACGTTGAACAATGTCAGGATTTCCTTCCTTTTTAAGGCTGAATAATATTCCATTGTATGTATACACCATATTTGTTTATCCATTCATATGTCAATGGACACTTGGGTTGCTTCCATATCTTGGCTATTGTGAATAATGTATGTACAAATGAACATGGATGTACAAATATCTCCTACTGTGTTGTTTTGCACATTATTTGTTATGCCCCCATCCCAGCACCCTCTCAGCTCTCTCCACCTAACTAAATCTTATCCATCCTTCTGATCTCACCTTTGATGTCAGTTCCTCCAGGGAGCTGTCCTTGACCTTACAGACCAATTTGGTTGCCTCTGCCTGGCTCCCATAGCTCCCCAAAGCACAGTTTACTATTATTGCCTTTTTGTCTTTCCCACTAGCTCGTAAATTTTTGATAAAAGGGTCTCTATCCAGCTCATCATTGTATCCCTAAGACCTAGTGCAGTGCGTGGACTGTAGAAGCCGTAAGAAAATTCTTGAATGTAAGAACACATTTAGCAAGCCAGGCGGGGAAAAAGTGTGCAGTGCATATACAGGCAGCCTTGGACCATTGGACGATGGTCCCTTCTCTTGGTATTTGAAAAGTATTCATTATGTGCTAAGCCTTTTGTTAAACCCCAAGAATAGGCAGAAGCTATGTAACTTGGGTCCCCTGAATTCCTAGGGCATTCAAGCTAGTTGAGGAGACAAGAACTAGATCTGGTGAACAAGGTGAGTTGGAATGTGGTGAAATAGTCAAATGAGTGTCAGGAGCACATTCAAAACAAGGAGAATGAACTGGTTTTCTATGGTTGCTAGAACAAATTACCACAAATTTTGTGGCTTAAAACAATATACATTTATTTTCTTACATTTCTAGAAGTCAGAAGTCTAAAATCGAGGTGTCGGTATGGGTATATTCCTTCCTGAGGCTTTAGGGGCACATTCGTTTCCTTGCCTCATCCAACATCTACAAGCTATCTGCATTCCTCAGCTTGTGGCTGCTTCCCCTACCTTCAAAGTGCATCACTCCAACCTCTGGTGCTGTTATCACGTCTCATGTTTCCAACTCCAACCCTCCTTTGTCCTTCTTATAAGGACATGTGTGATTACATTGGGCCAATCCTGTCAATCCAGAATCATCTCCCCATCCAAAAGTTCTTAACTCGATCATATTTGTAAGATCCTTTTAGCTATTTAAGGGAACATAGTCACAGATTTGCAGGAGTAGGACATGGACATCTTTAGGGAGCCATTATTTTGTCTGCCACTGGAAGTTTTACATGAGCCAAACCAGTGAGGGCGGACTGCTAAGGATGGGACTTGAGTGCATACCTCACAGGAGCAGGAAGACTAAGGAAGGCTAAGAAGACAAGTCAGGTGAGGGAGGGGGTACAGGAAATCAGTGTGGCTTGCAGGTAGAACACTGAAGCCATGGCTGGTTGGGAGAAAAAGATTTAGGTGAAGGAGGTATGTGAGGTAATGCTGGGAAGGTGTGGAGGATGTTTATCCAGATTTCCAAGAACCTTGGCTGCTAGGCAGAGCCATCTGGCATCACTCTGATGGTCATAAATCCCCCTTGGCAGTTTCTGTGTAGGAGTTCTGCACTCTCTCCTCTGGGTTGGCTCTGGATTACCTCCCAGTATCATTTTTTTTAACATGCTTTTTTAATGAGCACTAAGATAGAAATTGAGTAAATCTATTCAGACCCTTACATGAGCATTTTAGTTGCTGTCCCCTGTAGCCTTCTGTAATAGCAAGAAAATAAAGGTGACACCCAGGAACTGGAGGGCCTCAGTTCGGGCAGGGGAGTTCAGCTCTGAGGTGTGGTACCCAGGATGAGCCGGCTTCTACAAGAAAATTGTGCAGCCAGCTGTTTCCCGAAAGCCCAGGAGACCACAGAAGGTGTCCTGTTTCCCCAAGGAAGTCTCTCTGCATTCCTGCAGCACACTGGAAAACAAGACCTAGTTGAGGAATTGGGGGCTTAGTTTTGCTTTGATTTCCTTTTCTCCTGTCCTCAGCCTAGGAATAGGGGCAGTAAGGATGCAGCAGCTGCTGGTGCTGAGGTGAAGATCTCAGCACTTTTTGTTGCCAGAATCTCAACTTCTTCACCACCTGGTGGGGCTTTTGGGATAATGTGAGGTGGAGGCAGGGCAGGTCCTGGGCTAAGTTATCATGATGCCCTCCAGCACCCGGCCTTCCCTGTCCGTCCTATCCTCCTTTAAGGAGTGGCTATATACCTAGGGAGTGCCTATTAACTAGTCTGTCTGCTCTGATCCTTGAGCCCTGGTTACTTCTTGTCTTGCCCAAATTTCCATAGTAATGCTAGGAAATAAACATTGTCAGTTCCAGCCCTAAACTCTTTTCTAGCTGAACCTGCCTACTTCCTACAGCCTAAAAATAGACAGTCAAATGTGTCCTGCAGCTGAGCACATTCCTACCACCATAGTCCAGCACACGACCATGCAAGTCAAATCCCTCAACATCTTTTTGGTCTAACAATCACCTCCTACTTGATCCTCTCCAATTAATTCTACACTTGATTCTCTCCAATTAATTCTCATGAAGCAGTTTAAAACACAAATTATATCACATCATTCCTCTGCTCAAAACCTTCCAATGGCTTGTCCTCTCACTCAGAATAGATTCCAGCCTCCTCTCCACAATCTAGGATACCCTGCATTGTCAGGCTCCTGTGGGCTCATTAATCTCACCTCTTACCACTGTCCCATTCCCATCCAGTCTCCTTTCTGGTCCTGGGACACATCAGGGTTACTCCCACCTTAGTTTTCCTTCTCAATACTCCCTCTACAGACAATACGCTTTCTCCAAACTTCAGAATTCCTTTCTCTCACTTCACTTGGCATCTGCTTGAAGACCATCTCATAGAGGTATTTTCTGGATACCCATCTGAAATGGCGCTCCCTTTCACCGGGAATCGTTTACTTTCAGGGCATTCACTGACATTTGACATTTATTTTATGACAATGTATTTGTATTTCTATTTTCTCTACTAGAAGATAAGCTCCATGGAGGATAGTTTTTGTCTCATTCATCACTATGTCCTAATGCCTCATACAGTGTCTAGCCCAAAGCAGACATGTAATAAATATTTATTGAATGAATAGAGGACAAAATCATTTACTTCATAGACAGTGACAGACTACTACATGCCATTCACTACAATAGGTGGACAATGTTGCTTACCTGTTCCCTGGGAACTCACAGTCATTTGAGCAAAGATTAGAAATATATATATATAATTGTTGCAGAATGTAGAAAATGCTGTAAATTAGGTGTGTACAAAGTAGCACAGAAATACAAGTCAGGTGACAATTAATTTTTCCCCAAGGTCTAAGGAACTATTAGAACTTGACCTGAGCTGCCCACTCATCAAAGGTCTTTAAATCACCCTTAGAAAGGGCTGGTTGCCTCTAAGTCCTTAACATTAGTAGAGCCATCATGGATAAAGTTGTCTAGAGATCTAAGGATGCCCACACCCCAAAGGGTTGGTGGAAAGATATCAGGGTCTGATACTGGACCTCAGAGGCTTGCCCCTATGAAGCTGATGGCCTCTCAATCTCTCATCAGGAACATCAATATAGGGGATCCACTGTTTCCAGGAGCTCACCAGGGCAGGGCTCCCTAAGAGCCGTCCTCTGTGTGTTGCCAGGTATCGAAGACTGACTGTTAGGCCACTTGTAGGGCCAATGCTGCCTCAAAGGGCCTGGCCCTGTGATACAGAAAATTGCCCCAGCTTTGCCATTCTGAGTGCTGGAGGCTGTGTGCTCTATGCCAGAGAAGCCTGCCTTGGCCATGAGTGGCTGTGGGAGGCTTCCCCAGGCTACCATGTGTCTCTTTTAAGAGTCAGTAAGATAACTCTGGCATTTGTCCGATAGGTAGCCTCAGTTATTTAGAGCAGGAGAAGCCCCTATCTGTTAGCACTATGACAACAAAATGCTGCTGAGAAAGCAATAGTGCTTGGAAGGAGAATGGGTAAAGCATCAAAGCCACTTCTGCCCTGTCAGCAAGGCTGTTTCCATGTAGCTTTGCCCATCCTGGATGGGCTCTGTAAACAGCACCAGCTTTAAACATGGAAAGATGACCAATAATCACCTTTTATACTTATCAGAGACTTTTACATGTTATGTAATTTGGTACTCACAGCAGTCCTGTGAGGTGAAAGAATTATGTATTTGATCATACTTTAAATAGTATTTTTCCCCTTACAGTTTATTATAGAAATTTTGGAGTCTATGAAAAGATATGCTGAATAAAAAGATAATCACATGTAATAATACCACCATGAAATTACTTACTATTAATATGTTGGTATATTTTTCACCAGGGTTTTATCCAAAGGAATAAATGTATAAACAGACATCAATTTATGAATCATTCTGTCCTAGAAAAATCCAACTAAGATTGGCTCAAATTCCTATCCCATGGCCCATGAAGTATATCTGAAATTCTCATAGGGATTTATAGTCTCATGATGTACCCTGGCTCTAAGTTACCATCATCTTTTAATTTCTCTCTCAGTTCCACACAAGTTGTCATTGTTTCACATCATGACCATGCAAATGTGGAATTCAATCCCTTCCCCATTTTCACTGCCCCCCAACACACACACACACACACACACACACACACACACACACAACAAACAAACAAATAAAACATTCACACTCAGCATTCTTGTGTACAGAAAAATGTTTTAGGGAGAAATGTTTAGAGATACAAGAGGTGTTTTTTATAGCAGTTTAAACAACTTCAGCATGTTGTTCAACAGAATTTTCCCCTCTTCTCTTCTTTTCTCTCCTCATTTTCCAATGTTTTGCTTATTTTTGATGTAGAACAGTTTAGGAATAACTTTTGTTTATTAGTCTCCATCTTCACTTGCCATTGTACTCTTACTTTCCACTTCAATCTGCTATCAAAGAATTTTCTTTAGTAAAAAATGTTCCCCCCTACATCCCATAAGGTTTTTTAATTGCAAGTCAGATAGAACAATGCAGGCAAAAAATAAATAAATAAAATGTATCAGGAAACATGAAGTATCTCATAGAATTCAGAGAGAAAAAAACCTAAAATGATCTCAGAAAAGACAGAAACTAAAGTATCCAAGAATGATAAAGAGTTGAGAGTATACCACCACCAGTATGATAACCTGAGACTTTTTCTGTCTTTCTTTCAACTCACTCAAGATTGAAATTCCAGGGACAGTACCTGACTAGCCTAGATTGTTTCACCTGCTCACAACTTGGTCATGAAAGGGCAGTCCCACCAAAACAACATTCAACAGCACACAAGTAGTTCTCCAAGGCAAGTGGGATTACTATGTATACCCATAAGTGGGAGAACAGAAACCTGATCCTCAGCTCACTTGCCTCAGAACTCTTTTAACCATTAATTTTAGGAGGTGGTGATGATGGAGGGAAGATATTCTTGTGTATATTTCTTTCTCTCCATAGAATATACTTTTGATGCTCTATGCTGATATCGCTTAGTCAATTCCCATTTACCCTTTTTCATTCAGTTCTCAGCTTATTTTTTTGTTTTCTGGCACATCTTCTATGATCCCTAACCAAAATATGGATAAGGTCTCTCAATTTTGTCTTCCCAGAGCATCACACAGGTCTTCCTAAATAAACTGTAGGCTCCTTAAGAGCTTGAAAACTGTCGACCTACAGGACTAGTATGTCGATGGCACATCCAAAATATTATGATTGGCTTATCTGATATGACTTGCCTTGGGACTGGTATAAGGAGGCAAAGGGAACTGGAATTGATCCCAGAGGAGAAAAGACACCTGGTTGAGGAGAAGAGAGTAGATGGCTGCTAGAATGAGCATCCCACACACAAAAGAAATACATATACACCTACACACCCTGCACAAAATGAAGGAAGGACAAAACAATTAGAGAGGATTCTATAGGTAATTGCAGCTTGAAGCAATCAGCCAAACTGCATATCCTGTGGTTTACATGGAGGGCGGGCTGTGGGGAAGCCCTCAGCAGGAGCACTGCAACATTTAGCTGCAAGGCTGGAGGGAAGACTTTGCCTTCTTAGTTTTCAGTTATTTGAAGAAAGCCAGGAATCTGGGGCATTGGGAGGGGTGCACAGGTTCTACCAATGTCCAGTACTAAAAATAACAAAGTTAAATTTTATGAGGCTAGTTGATTAAACTTGATATTCTATGCCTGTAGTCTCCACAAAATAATATGTGTGAAAGGTCACCATTCAAGCTAACGTGATATATTTTTCTACTGAAAATAACAACAGCTAACATTTAGAATGCTCATCATTTGCCAGGCACTGTGCTAAAGCACTTTTCATAAACAAATCTCACTTAAATCCTACAGGGGATACTATAATCTGATTGCTCAATGTCCACTCTACCCATTTCTAGAATTGTTTCTTACATGCAGTAGCTGTAAGGCTGAAAACTACACTTCTCAGTATGCTTTGTAGCTATAGTCTGGATGTGATTTGGGTTCGTCCAATTAAATTTCTTGAAACTTGAACTCATTGATGAATTAGGGAGATAAAGAGAGGTAAGTGAGCTGTCCATTTTCCTAATGCAGACCCAATTGACCCTGGAATTAGTAGTTGTGATAATAGCTTCTAGATTGTTGCATTTCAGGTGTTCATGAGGCCAACAATTCTGGTGGCTTTCTGATCCTTGGGTTATATCTAAATTGATTTAATCCTGAATTAAACACTTGAGACAGTTACCTTCTGGTTCTCCAGCTTTTTGACTGGCTACTTTATGAATGGATCATGACTGTTAGTGGGTCAGTACAGTGGTGGTATTTTGGAACTTACTTGCAGAGGCTGATCCTAGAGCCTGCTCCTCCCATCATTCAACAATTTTGTACGCACCTGATCCCCTGTATTCAAGCCTTTTTTGCTTAAAATACCTGGAGCATTTTTATTTTATCTGATGAAGCCAAGAAGTACTGTCCCATTTCACAGACAAGAAAACTGAGGTGGAGAAAAGTTACATAGTAAGTGTGGAACTGTGTTTTGAACTTAGGAAGTTTTCTGGGGTTCAGTACCCATCAACCACCATGTTATTCATTCACATTTTCAGCCCACAATTATTTATTGGAGAACTTCTATGTGCTGCACAATATGTTAATGTTTGTGGATGTTATAGGAAAACACAAAATAAAAAAATTTTAATTCTAGTTCTATTGACTTGTAACAGAAATTAAGATAGTTATAAGTATCTTTAAATAGTAACATATTTTGCTGCAGGCCTGTGCTGAAAAGAGGTATGTAGTTTTTAAAAGGCAGTCTGTATCAAAAGCAGGTTGTAAAAGAGCTGGTTGCTAAAGGGATTTAATTTAAATTTGGTTTACAAATAATTTAGTCAAAATATTGATAAGAATGAAAGAAGAAAGCTAGGAAGGAAGAAAAGAGTGAGTTAGCAAATAGGTTGGCATCCTTTTATATCATAAATCCCTTTGATCTTCCCCCTAACTTTTCATCACTCCAGACCAGCAGCATTAATTTCAGCTCTCCTCACTTCCATTGGAATTCTTCCCTGTAGATAAAGAAGAAGCTAAATTATGAGTAGGGGACTTGAAAGGAGATAGCTTCTCCACCTGGACATTTCATTCTAGTGCTGAGACAGAAGAACTTGGTAGTTAGGTCATATGAGACGCCTGATCACTGAGGAAGAAAACTCTTGAGAAGCAAAGACTTTCCCAATAGAGGCTTAATCTGCTGTTGGCAGAAGAAAGACTCCAGGGACAGTAATATTTGGTAAACCCATAGAAATAATACTGGAGCCATAAATATGCCCCAGGGAGGAATCTTAACTGTAAATTTCAAGACTGAGAGTGATTTGAAGGAATGTACTTAAGGTTAGGGATAAAACCAGGTCAAGATAATTGATAGCAGTGAATAATTAGTTAGAGAAATGCCCAAAATTTCCTGGGGGATTAGGTTTTATTTTCTTTAAAGACTTGGCTTTTGGACCATCCACATCTTGCTTGGACATTTATTTATTTAAATAAAGAATCATCTTTCATAACAGCAGATAGCTCTATCTACTGGGTGCCCAGATGTCCAGGCCACATGTTTACTCCCAAGGTAACCTGAAGACACCAGGTCCTAATTTCTGGCCAGCACCCAGGAAAATATAAATAATTTTGTGTGCCCTGGAGTTGTGGATCTAAATATAAAAATGGCAGCAACATTATAAATTTTGCAGAAAACTAAGTAAAAAATTAAGAAGAAATTTTGAGGCAAATGTGGACTTGGAAGGTACTCAAGTTAAGCATATGTGCCAGATGGATGGTTTCATTTGTTTTGAGGGAACAGGGATCTATGATCCCATGCTGTCAATTCATCAGTTGACATTTTCAGACACTTGCTATATATCACTGAGAAGTTTCTCCTTCAATCACTCAACTCAATTCAAAATGTACAGACATGCTGAATACCTACTATCTATCAATAAAATATGTGTTCACTTCCTACTATGTGCCATGTTCTGAGGGACACAAAAGATATGTCAGTCAAATAATTGATGTTGGAACACTAAAACAAGTAAAAGACATGTAGGATAACTGTTTTTTTTCTCCCCTTTTTGAAGAATTATTATTATTATTATTATTATTATTATTAATTATTATTACTTTGCCCCATGTAAGTCAGATTCTATTTTGTGACTTTCACCAATGAAATGCACAGGAAAGTGCTGTGTGTCACTTCCAGGAAGAAGTTTTAAAAGCCAGTTCTTGTTAGACCACAGTCTCCTTTCTCTTTGCCATGATGATTGGTGATGGCAATGTTCTGATAACAATAGTTCCTTGGTTAACCTGGTTCCTGGAGTAAGCCAGGTGGAGTTGATTCTTAACTGTGCTACAAGAGACATGTAGCACAAATGAAAAATAACCTTCTGTTTTTGTAAGAAGTAATGTTTTGAAGTTACTTGTTACCACAGCACAACCTAGCCTTATCTGACTTACATAAAAAATCACTATAAAACTAACATACATTGAGTGTTTACTATATCCTGAGCATATGCTGGGGGTTTTATATGCATTATCTTATTGAATTCTCGTAAAAATATCATGAAGTATACATTAACTCTATTTTATAGATGTTGAACTGAGTTCCAGAGCTAAATTCAGACCACACTGTTGTAGCATTAAAATTGAGTTTCAGACCCTGGTTTGCTTGGATCCAGAACCATGAATTTAACTATTATGCCATACTGCCATATAGAATAGACTGAATATAATCACACGTCAAGAAGAAATTTTTTGAATAGATTGCAACTGCTGTAGGAAGTACAGAAGGGAAGAGATCAGAGTGCACAAGAACTTCTTGGGAAGAGCTTCAAGAAAGAGGTGAGAATGAAAAAATGGGTAGGTTTTTGATAAGAGTAAAGGAAGCTGCAATGTTTTCAGAACTTTTTGGAATGGGGAGAGGGAGAGAGAAGAGACCTCATCTATCTGGTTGAAATATGGTAATACAATGGATATACCAAATCTGGAAATTGGTTTAGTCTACCCTTAAGAACTTCACAGTCAGAGAGGGAAGATAAGGCATTTACCCAAATTGCTATCATAATTTAGGGAAGCTCCACTAGGAGGCATGCTGGAATTCTCTATATAAAGTGAGTTAAGACTTATCAAATCAAGACTAAGCAGAAATCTTCTCATCCATATAGGTTAGGGGTTGGGGGGTGGGGAGGGAACATATCTGCTGCAGAGAAGGCAGCCCAAGATCTCAGATACAATACCTTCAAGCACACAGCAGTCTTTGTCCCAAATCCAGAAGGGGCTGGCATAGAAATAATACAATTAAGTTGGTGGAAGATAACAAGAGAAAGAATTATTTTATTGTCCATAACAATTCCCAACCACATTAGATCAGATTTGGCTAGGCAGGACACCAAGGCTCTTTCTGTACATTCTGCTTCTGTTGTACTGGCCCAGGCATGGGAAGAGACCAAGGTTAAACGGGCACCTTAGTGAGGGTGGCAGAGAGGAAAGGTTTTCTCGAACCCTCACCAGCACCTCTGGAGACTCTGACTGGGAGGTCTGGAGTTGTATCCAAGAATCTTTATTTTTACCGAGGGCTCATGTGATTCTAGTGTTGATGGTCTTTGAACCTCATTCAGAACAACAACAACAACAAAAATTTAAAAAATAACATCAAAGTAAACATTTTTCTGGAAGTTAAAGAAGGCTTGCATTAAAACTAACTGAAATACAGGGAATAATGTGATGCATTCTTTGAAAGAGATATCCAATGCTTTAAGAATTCAGTGATTTAAAAAGTAAAATAAAATTTAAAAATAAAAGTTAATTCAGTGAGTAGCAAAACAAAATGGGTGGTCTATGAACCTCTGAAATTATATGCAAATGTTATATTGGCTCATTTACATATTTTCTGAAGAGGTCATAACTCAAAATGTTTAGGAATTGCTGAGTCAGAGTAAACACCATTTCACTTGGACTTTAAAGAGAAGCTGGAATTTTAGCGACCAGAAATAATAGTATTGGCATAAACGAAAGTACAGAGTCAGCAAAACAAGACAACTGTGATGCAGTAAGTTTGGGTGGAGTGTGAGATCTCATAGGACAGTTGTGGGGAGTAAAGCTGGGAAAGCAGACAAGGACAAGAGCATGGAAAGCCTCGAATGCCAATTAATTGTAATATAATAAAAAGCCATTAAAGATTTATTGGCAGAATAATGATGTGTTGTGTCTGTGCTTCAGAAAGGTAAAACCCTCAGGTATGTGGGATTGAGTGGAGGGTAGAGAGAATTGTGAAGATACTGAACAGAAGGTTATAGTTGGTCCTAGCAAGAAGGCTAAGCATGTGAAAAGCTGGAAATAGAAACAAGACATATTATTAAAGAAGAATTGACAACACTTGTTGATTAATTAGATGTAGGGTGGTGTCAAGGATGACCAACTGAGGCTGACTGACAAAAAGAAAGAACATGTTACTCACAGAAAAGGTAAATCAGGTGTAAAAACAACATTAAACCATGACTATGTTTCGGGCACTAAGCTTGGCAATTTGGATACACTATCTCTTTTTCCCAAGTAGGTGTTTTAATTTCCCAACTCACTTTTGAAGAAATAGAGACACAAAAATGAATTTCTTAGGGTCACACAGCTAAAGCAGCTGAGATTAGAACTCAAGCCTATAAAACTCAAAAAGTGATTCTTCCTAACCATTAGCTTATGTTGTTTTGATGGAAGTGATCATTAGTTCAGATTTAGACTTGTCTATTTTGATATGTCATTTGAACATCCATGTGGAAATGTCTACATTTGAAAAATACATTTGAAAAAGTAGAAATGGAACTTAGAACAGTGGTCAGAAATGGAGTCAGTGCTATATGGATGATGGTGAGATCATGGGGTAGACAAGAGTGGTCAGGTAGAAAGGGTGTTGACAGGAAAGCAGAGCTAAATGCAAGACCTGGAGACCAGCCACTAGGAGAGTCAAGGACGAAGAGCAGAGGAGAAGAGATTACCAATATAGGAGAATGACTTAGGGTAGGGCACTGTCAAACAAACTCAAGTGATACTTGCAAGAAGGAGAGCCCAATTATATACTGCAGAGAAGTCAAAGAAGATGGAGAAGTGAAAGGGGTCTTTGAAGTCAATTAAGAAAAGTTCAGCCACGTAGAGTGTAACTTGAGTTAATTACTTGGAATAGGAGCCAGAGAGATGTTCAAGGGTGTGCGGATGGTGACAAAAGGGAGCAGTGAGAGTAGACAATGGTTGGAATAGCTGGTCAGTAAATGGAAGGAACAAATAAAGCAATTAGTAGTTCAAGGAGGTAGCAGGCTTTTAAAAAATGTTTTGTTTATTTGTTTTCACTTCTTAGTGTATGGAAGAGAAATATGTAGAGGTGAGCAGTGTTTGATGATGTAAGGAAAAGTGGGGAGAATTGATGGAGTAAGATATCTACAGCACAAAAGAAGGAACAGCCTTTGACATGTAGCAGAATGTTATTATTCATAAACAGCTGCCATCATTATTGCCATTATTGTTAATATAACAAAAATGACAATAATAGCCACCTGGGGTATAATAATAAGGACTCTATGATTAACCTAAAAGTGTAGGTTTAAAAAAAAAAGAAAACCGAAACAAACCTCTAACTCATCTTTCTGGAAATAATGACTTAGATGTTGGGTACTGGGCCTGGTACCATTTTTTGATTGGAGTATTTGCAACTTCCCCTTTGCACAAAGAAATCTCTAAGCTGCTTAGTATCTCAGCAGTTTTGCAAGCCTTGAGTACCTTGACAGTCTGTATGATAGAGCTGCCCCTTGGGTTTCTTATTGGGTAGTTTTATTGCAAGCTTATAGTAAATGTCTTATTAAGTCCAGATGGACAGAGAAGCTAGATTTGCCTCATTGGGGCCAATTAAGTGGGGCTGGGAAGACCTCTTAAAACCTTTGCAGCAGTCAGGCTCTACTGCCAAAGAGATTAAGTGACTTGTCCAAGATCATATAGCAAGTGGCAAAGCTGATCTTAAACCCACATCTCCAGGACCAATCTTTTTTTACTACACCCTTAAGAATAGCTTTATATACAGAATGTCACCAGGAACTTTCTTCTTATAAATGAATATACCCTTCTCTTGTCTTTTCTCACCACCTACTTCAGATTTCCCTCCTCTGTGCAGAATACATGTTCAAAGCCATGCTTAGGGATCTGCTATAGCATTCAGACATGGGCACAAAACTGTCTCTTGGTGCTTTTAATCATTTAATATTTTCCTGGCACAGAGGATATTCGTTTCTTATTACTGCTGTAATAAATTACCACAAAATTAATGGCTGAAAACAACACATATTTATTTTCTTACAGTTCTCAAGGCTGAAACTCTGAAATAAGTTTGACTGGGCTAAATGTCAAGTGTCAGCAGGTCTGGTCTTTATGGAAGTTCAGGAAAGAGTTTGTTTCCTTGCCCTTTCCAGCTTCCAGAAGAGCCTATGTAGACCCTTGGCTCATGGTTCTCTTCCTCCATCTTCAAAGCCACTAGTGGAACATCTTCAAGTTGTTTTCCCTCTGTCCCTTTTTCTGTCATCTGTCTGACTCCTACTCTTCACTTTTATAAGGAACCTTGTGATTACATGGGGCCCACTCAGATAATACAGGGTAATTTCCCCATCTCAAGATTCTTAATTAAGTCACATGGCAAAGTCCTCATTATGATATAAGATAATATCTACAGGTTTCAGTGATTGGGACATGGACCTTTTAGGGGACCATTATTCAGCCTACCACACAGAATGAGGAATAAATACACATTGGTGTAGACATATGCCAACAAATCAATTATCAAATATTTAATAAACACTTACTACATGCCAAACAGCAATAAGGAAGTGTAGAAAACATACATCGATATTCTCTTCCTTCCAGAACTTCACAATATTTTGGAGAAGAGTAAATTAATACTCATAAAACAACTGTATTCTAAACTCTGAGGTACTAGCTATAAATGCCACAGGGCTACAGAAAACTCACTTGAGTTGTATGAGTTGGAGCAGTGAATGAAGTTTGCATGGGGAAAATAAGGAGGCTCAATGTAGATATGTAGAATATAGATGCAGCAAGAAGGGAGGAAGGGAAAGAGGCATTTCTAAATGAGTTGGACCTCAGGAGCCAACTCAAAGTATGGTCACAGGAATAGAATAAGGCTGAGAAACATAAAGACTCCCATAGGTCAGGGTCAACAAACTATGGGCCACAGGCCAAATTTAGTCATTCACCTATTTTTATAAATAAAGTTTTATTGGAACTCAGCCACACTCATTTGATTTACAGCTGCTTTCATGCTGCTGTGGCAGAGATGGAGACCATATTGCCCACAAAGTCTAAAATATTTACAGTCTTGTTTTTTACAGAAAAAAGAAAGAAAATTTTACCAATCCCTTCCCTAAATAGAAGAATACTCACTAAGGCTCCTGAGCAGGAAAGTACTCGAAAGAACTCAAAGCAGAGATATAGCAATGAGGAAACTAATAAAGCTGAGGCCCCTCTTTAGTTCAGCTCAACACGATGTTTTGTGTGCTCAAAACTTCCACCTGGCAGTAAAATTTTAGACCTTCTCCTGAAGTTTGTATTGGCTCCTATAGTGTAAGGATCATTGACTATTGGGGTATACTCAGGAGAGAGGCAGATGGAGGCAGGGACGAGTGCAGGGTAGTAGCGTAGGAGGCTAGTTCCCTCAGTCCCTGGGAAAATCATTCCTGGTTTCCATATCTGCTTATTCTTATTATGGTATACAGAATAGATTATCTTAGCCCTTTTCTGCTATCCTGAGCTCTTAAGATCTCATAGATGACAAGTATCTCTGATATAATCTTGAGAAGTAGAAAGCCCACGATATCTGTTTATTATTGTTTCAAGGGCATAGGTGTATTTGTGTTTATTTAGAGTGTAAAAATTTGCTTCCTTTAAGGTCAAGGTCAAGGTCAAGGATTTATTGTCATAGTTTCTATTCTTCTGAACATTGCCTCATGAAAGTTTCTTGTAGGTCAGAAGAGGGACTTGACAAGAGAAAGAGCATGGATCAATCAGCAAAAGCCTCCTCACTTCTAATAATAGAGTTTATTTGTATTTTTAACAAATATTATTTTGTGTATGCATTGTATAGGAAACAACAACAAAAAAATGGTCTCTGCCCCCCAGGAGCTCTGTGACTAATAGAAGAATGAACACAAACTCACAATGAACAGTTAAGTAAAAAGAGAAGGCAGGATGTAAAAAAATAGAAAATTGAGGGAGACAGATGGTAAGATAGGAGGATTTTACAGAAAAAGAAGATGGATGTGTGAGTTAGATGTGCATAGAGCAGTTTTGGGAAAGCCTTGGGGAAAGTGGAATTGAATGTTGTCTTGAGGAATGGATTATATTTGGATTGGTAAAAAGGAAATGGAATACCTTCATGATTGAAAGAAAAGAATGGTCAAAACTTGAAATTGTAATTCTGAGTATCAGTCTAAAAAATAAACAATAATACTGTTGAGAAGTTAGGATATTATTGTGCATCCAAAGTATACAAAATTGCAGAGAGACCAACATGCCTACAACAGAGTCTTCCTATGAATATGAGACCAATTCATTATTAAACAAATACACATGAGAAAAAAGGACAATAATAGAAGACAATGTATGGTAATTGTAAAATTGTTGTATGGATAGTAACTACTATAATCAGTTCATTCCTGGTTGAAATGGCTATAGCTCTCTCATGGAACATCAGGAAAGAAAAGTCAGGTATACTTTGACAGGACATTCCTTGATTTTTGCTGATTATTACTTCCTGCTACTATCCAAAAGTGAAAAGGAAGATGAGCATTCTCTTACTATTTACAGTCTTAGAACCACAGACTTTGCTTCCCAGTTCTCACCAGAGTTCTTCCTCAACAGAGTTGTTTTGGCCAAATTCAAGGATGGGCTATCATGATGCCTTGGACTCAGTTTAAGTTGTTTTTACATGGATTTCTCTCAGAGCAGAGAAGTGGTACAGAGGACGGAAACAAAATAATCACAAAGATGAATGTATATGGCTCTCAAGACATTGTAACTCTTGATTGTGAATACATATGGTACCCAAAGCACAGTTGGCTTAGCACTACACCAGAATGAGATGTGCTCCAAGTTGAAGGAGATTAGGGCTGTGAATTCACTGCCTTCTTCAGCCACAGCCATAGCAACACCCCCAAAAATATAAATACTAATTATTTTACTAAGAGAATCGTGTCTCTCAGACCTAATGATCAGAATCTGGAACCCAATACTCATGCTTAACCAGCATTAGAACTATCCCCGCCTTATGTTGACCTACACTTCAAGGCTTAAGAATTTTTTATTTATGTCCACTTTGAGCCAAACCATAACCTAACCTATAACCTACCAATGATATCACACTCAATCTACCTTTTAGAGTACAAGAAGCCATGCCAGGATAAAAATTCTCTAGATATAACCCACGCATGAATACAGGGTTGGGTATATTACACATACAGAATTACAGCTTTGTCCTACTTGGAATATATAAGGATTTCCTCAGTTTGGGGCTATTTCTACTTGGTAATCTCATTGGACACTGTTGACTTCTACTTTTCCAGATAGTAATAGAATATATTTTCTGAAGATGGTTGCAACAATATTCTCTCTCCTCACTTGTTTTTCTACAAGGTGACCTTGCAACTCACCCATTAAGAGGTAATCAAGAGAATAAAGTGGAAGTGATGTTTTATGATTTCCGAGGGTAGATCAGAAAAGGCCACGCGGCATCCACCTAGTTCTCTTGGAAAACTGAGTTTGGGAACATTCTTTCTGGAAACTCAGCTGCCATATTGTGAGAAACCCAAACCACATGGAAAGGCCATGAGGGTATTTGAGTTGACAGTACAAGCTGAGCCCCGCCTTCAAGCCAGCCTTTAGACTTGTGAGTGATGACTTCCAGATGCCAGTCCCACTCCCGCCCCCACCAGTTGTTTCAATCATCCCAGCATTGAGGTCTTCCCAGCTGAGGACCCAGAAATGATGGAGCAGAGATTATTGATCCTTTCAAATTGCTGACTCACAAAATCTCAAGTAATAAAATGTTGTTGTTTTACTCCACTAAGTTTGGAGTAATTTGTTACATGGCAAGAATAGCTGGAGCATTGACCCAACCAAAGATTTGAGATAAAATCACAATCCCTTTGCTGCTTTATTTTTCATATTTGTCCAAAGTCTAGTTTATTCTCAATTAATCATTTCCAACCCTTTCCTTTAGTATCTTAATTATTTCCACTCTTTTCTAGCTCCTTCTTCTCCTACATTAGGGTTTCATGTTTTTACCCATTGTTAGATTTCTTGTTCACTGAAGAAAAAACCACTAGAAAACTAGGTCTTTGAAAAACTGTTTAGTATAATCTAGTCTACTCTATTCCTACTAGAATTACTAGAAATGCTGTATATGCTTCTAGGGACATACTATAAGAATATATGTAACTTGGAATATGTTCAACAGAGAGAGACAAAAAAGTTTAGGAACTTTAAATTTTATCATGGAATGACTGAAAGAGTAAGGGTAGATTAGTTTGGAGTTAAAAAATAATAAACTATTCAGAAGATGGGGATGAAGTGGTGAATTTGAAATCACTATTATTAGATATGAGAGCATAAGAAGATCAATGAATATTATTTGTTTGGGCTCTGAGGGCAAAATCAGAACCAGTGGTTGGAACGACAGATTTTAATTCAATGTAAAGGCTTTCCTCATACTACAAATGTCTGAAGATAAATGGTCAGTTGTAAGAAGCAGTGAATTTCCCGTCACTGGAGGTTTTAAAGAAATGACTAAATGTCTAGTTGATAAGGATACTGTAGAGAAAATTCATGCATTGAAGAAGAGAAAGCAGGGGGTGGGGAATGCTGGAAGAAATGACCTTTATGATCCCTTCCAAACCTATAAAGGATTCTATACTTTATTTTATTTTCATTCAGTGGGGAAACAGCAACATATATTTATAGAACTATCTACATCAACAGCAACTTTTGCCAGAAGCATGAGCCTTTGTCAACTGATCAAGCTTTGGGGTGATTAACTGGTCAGTTCAGTGGAGAGGACCCATTGATCAGGATGATGACAAGCAGAAGGTAATTAAGTGAGACATGTATTAGTAGGAGGTTTGCCAAGCGTAACTAAGTCAGACTTTGATTTCGATTAGAAGGTGAGAAGAACATGATCCCATGGGGCAGTCTGAAATAAGAAAATATGGTAGAATGAAGAGAGATGGGATAAGAACCTGTGAGTCAACAAACCTCTGCTCAGAAAGAATACCAGGTTTTGATTGGGGTAAACGTATTAACAGAACTAAAACTTATTAAACAGAACCTGCAGGAAAAGCCAGAGCAAGGCCTCAAGCCAAGGTCCATGTGACTAAAAGACTGATAGAGATATGTAAGTGATTACCGATTGTTACATATTTTACATTGTTATCTTTCTGAAGTCATGTTTATATTGACATCATGATTGGGTGAAATATATGCATTAATCTCAAGATCCTCAGTTATCTCTGCTTGGAAAGGATCTAATTCTTTTGAATATTCATTATCCACCTACCTATGGTGACTATGATGAAGTGGAGGCACATTGCCTTGGAGGAACCAACCAAAATGTACTGCAGGAAAGTGTCTCAAGTTCTGCAGAATGAAAGTATTTTCACAGCATCCACATTTATGTGCAGTGCAGCACATGTAAGATGCCCTCATGCCCTGTCGAATGGGAAATTTTAATTGATGAGCAGGTGATTCCTCACAAGTGATTATTATTATCATCATTTTTCAATCATTATTGTTTAAGACAGTAGTTCTCAATCAGGGTGATTTTGCTTCTCGAGGGACATATGGTACCAACTGGAGACACTGGTTGTCACAACTGTGGGAAGGGTGAAAGTTCACGTAGTGGATAAGGGCCAGAGATGCTACTAAACATCCTGCCCTGCACAAGACAGTCCCCCACAGCAGAGAATGATCTGGTCCTAAATATCAATAATGTTAAGAGTGAGCAACAATGTTTAAATAATTAGTGGTTAAAGAGGGTGTCTTAGAGGTCTCATTCCTGAGTTATAGGATCTCACTGCTTCCCTCCTAGTCTCTGACACTTAAAAGAATTTTTCATGATCCCCAGACTAGTGACTATTCTCTCAGTAGTGATGATAATTGATAATGATGTTAATATTTATTGAGCTCTTTCTGTGTGCCAAGCACTGTTTTAAGTGCTGTTCTTGTATTGACTCAGCTAATCCTCACTATGACTCTTCCATTATTCTCATTGTACAAATGAAGAAATTAAGACACAGCAAGTTTGAGAAATTTGCCCTAGGCTATAAAGACAGTGTGGGGCTTAGGCAGGATGCTGCTACTCTAACCTTCAATTTCCTCTTCTTCTCTCCTTCCTCCACAGTAAATCAGGCTGATTACCTGTTTATATAGCTTATAGAACAATACAATGGATGAGAGTAGAACTCCCATTTAACAGATGGGGAATTAGAGGTATTAACAAGAGAAAGAAACTGACACACGGCCCATAGGCATTAATCAAAGCCCTTTTTCACAAAATGCTTAGCTCACATTCTTTTCCAATTCATGTGACACATGTGGATTTTTTTCCCTCCCAAGAAGACTTATCTGATAGTGAGGTGTGCCTTATAGAGTGAGTGGCCCTAGTAGGGCCAAGTGAATACTGCTGGCTGGATAAATAGATAGATGGATAGATAGTTGAATGGAGGGAAGGAGGAAGGAAGGATTGGATGGATGGATAGATGGATGGATAGATGGATGGATGGATGGATGGATGGAAGGATGGATGGGTGGGTGGGTGGAGGGACAGATGGCCAAATACAGAGCTATACTAGGAGGGTTCAAGGAATGGTATGTTAAAGCAGAGGAACTTCATTCCTAAGATTGCAACTATGATTAAGAATCCCAAGTTCTCAAAGGTGGAAGCAAAGCTGGGAACCTATAGAGCTGAAAAGAGACCAGAAAAAGAAGCAATACCCACACTTTACCTGAGCCTAAGTGCCTTAATGTATTCTACATAGCCTGGAAGTGAGTCATATTTTATGTGTTTGTATTTTGCTTCTCCTTCAAAACCAGAGTTTCTCAGCCTCAGCACTACTGACATTTAGGGTCAGATAGTTTTGTGTTTAGGAGGCTTTCCTGTGTATTGTAGAATATTTATCCCTGGTCTCTATCCACTAATTCCAGTAGCACCCACCCTACATTGTGACAATCAAAAATGTCTCCAGATATTGTCAAATATCTACTGAAGGGGCAAAATTACCCCCAGTTTAGAATAACTGCTCTAGACTGTGAGTTCCTACAGGACAGGACTTGGGTTTCTTCACCTTACTGGTGATTGCAGAACTTAACACAGTGATGAAAACTTCATAAATGTCCATGCATTGATAGATTGCTTATCTCCTTTGGCAGGAAAAAAAGTCAAATTTCAAGTGAGGGAAAGAAGGAAAGAAGAAAGGAAAGAAGGGAGAGAGGAAGGAAGGAACGAACGAATGAACAAACAAATGAAGGAACAAAGGAACGAAGGAAGGAGAAAGGAAGGGAGGGAAAGAAAAAAAGAAGAGGGAGGGTGAGAGAAGAAAGAAAGGGTGCTCATAGATGCCAGCAAAAACCCCCCTCATGGCTATTTCCTCTGCCCTGTGGCTCAGCAACAGGTGTAAAGTAAACTCTCAAACTCAACAAGGAGCCTCAGGTGATTCACCTCTTCTTGAACCAGAAAATTCACACTGTTTTTGCATTCATGTTGCTTAGAGAGGACCAGGGTTATCTTTTTGTGTGTACAGATATGTGTGTGAGTGTGTGAAAGTATAATTACCTATCACTGATTAATCTTCAGACGGAGTCAAGCATTCATTGCAAATCCTTGAAACAAACAAGTCTATTTATATTTTAATTATTTTTTTGGATTTCAGGTTGATTTGTCTTCCTTCTGCATATTTATGAAGCTGTTGATCCTATGGTAACCTTATCCTTACCTCTTGTGGAGCAGGAGGAAGAGAGAGTGAGAAAGACAGTGAAACACAGAGAAACTGGCTTTCCCCTTCACTTCCCCAGGATGCTACAGTATACTCTGTAGCTCCAGAGGACAGTGAGAATGACACAAGAACAGTGAATGACACCAGAACAGAGAAAAATTTTAAATTAAGTTATAATTAATTAACTGGGACCCCCTGCCACGCTTTCATTCTTATTTAATGTGACTTCAGCTCTCTTGCTGGAATCTGATTTTAGTCCTGGCTCCTTTTGCTTCCTTGTTACCATTATACTCAGTCCTCCTGCATCTGTACTATATCTGCATTTCTAAATGATCCAAACCTGTTCTGAAATAGTACAGGTTTTGCTATCAAATTTCATCAATGAATTTGGGTTCTTGAAGATATTGTGCAGTTTTCCTTACTTGACAGTGCATTGCATCTGTGGCATAAAAAAAAAAAAAAATGCAAATGTGAGGTAAAGGGTAAACCGTGAACTGGATTGGCAAGTGGTTTTTTTGCTTTCACCTCCAGCGATGCTCCACTAACAAAAGTCAAAATGGCAGCATACTTAAACAACTGGATCCAGTGTCTTGGGGCAAAACTAGACACTTCTAAGCTAATTTTTGGCTTTTATAGTAGATTATTTGTCAACAAATATTCACTCCCTCCAACAGACCCCCATGGAGGAGTATGGTCTCCCACCCCATTGATGTTGAACTTGGCTGTTGACTTGCCTTGGTCTCATGGTGAGAAGAATATGCTTTCCTGTTTCTTGCTGTGGCCAATGGTGTTTTGAGAGATGTGACACAACCAGAGGCTTGGGCTCATGTTCTCCTGACCATCACTATGAAAAGAATATGCCTGGGAAGATTCTACTCCAAAAAGACACATCCTCCTTAAATCAGACCTGCACATTGGAACTAAGCTTGGCCAAGCCGACTCTAGATCAACTTCAGCTAACTGACAGATGTGTAAGCAAGAACTTAATGCTTGTTGTTTCACAGCACTGGGTTTTGGAATGAGTATTTTATAGTTTGGATGTTTGATTGCCTTGACGGACCCAGCTTTACCAAAAATGCCTTTAAGACATGTGAGCTTCTATTAGAGCTGGATTCTACCACATAGACCCTGGTTAACCCAGGTCCACCACATTATTACATAATAACTATTATAACTATTATGTAATAACTGTTTGCATAAGAACTACATGATTTCCAAAGTACTTTGACACACTGCTCATCTAACACATCAAGACTAAAGTTATACTATTTTCATCTTCACTTAACAAGTGAGAAGATTGGAGCTCAAATAAGTTAAATGATTTGACTAAGATGACACTGTCAGTAAGTGGAAGAAATTGGACCTAAGCTTCTCTTTTCAAATATTACCCTTGCATCATACTGCCTTGTTTGTTGAACACATAAATTAAATGAGATGATGACAATTGGTTAGAGAAAGAGTGGGTTTTCAGTTCTCAACCTTGCCACAGCCTCTTTTAGCCCTATGGACATGGGGCATGCACATTGCATCTCATTCTCTGAACCTGTTCTCAGACTGAGAAGACAGAAGTTCAGAATCTCACCCTCCTTCATCCCTCCCTCCCTCCGCTGCCACCTCACCTGCCCTTCTAAGAGCTACTTGTCTTGGCTTAAGGGTCTCTGAACATCATGCAGGTGGGAAGTTCTATTCTGGCAAAGTCAGTGCCACTCAGCATGTTTTAAAATCAAATCAAGCAGGATGCCTGCTCTCAAGAGATGACAGTAGAGATTGGTAAACTTTTCAGTATAAGGGCCACATAGTCAATTTTTAGGCCTTGAAGGCCATAAAACCTCTGTTGCAGCTATGCAAATCTGCAGGTATAGTGTGAAAGCAGTTATGGACAATATGTAAATATATGAGCCCCAAAAACTTTATTTACAAAAACAGGGGGTGGGCAGGATTAAGCCCAGTGCCTATAGTTTGCCTTGCCTCTGGTTTACAGACTAATAGAGGCGAGACCTGAACTCAATTACAGCATTAACCTTCCGCATCTATGAAGTTATATCTTATAGTAAGAAAGTGAGTGATTTTCTTTCTTTCCTTTCTTTCTTCATCTCTCTCTTTTCTTTCTTGCTTTTACTTTTAGTCTTTCTTTCTTCTTCCCTTTGTTCTTTTCTTCCTTTGTCTCTCTTTTCTTTCTCTTTTTGTCTAGTCCTTCCTTCCTTCCTTCCTTCCTTCCTTCCTTCCTTCCTTCCTTCCTTCCTTCCTTCCTTCCTTTCTTCCTTCCTTCTTTCCTTCCTTTCTCCTTTCCTTCTTTCCTTCCATCCTATCAACCAATATCTATTCAGCATCTACTTTGTGTCAGTCACTAGGCCTACAGGTCAGGAGTTTCAGCCTCTCATCCTGAGCTCTGCTGGTTCCTCCCACATCTGCAAGCTCTAGGCATTTTATTCTCAGCGGCGCCCTAGGGAGCTAGGAGGGAGGGGACACGGAGGGGAGGACAATCCAGCAGGAAAAGGAGGATCGCTACAGTGTCACCACCCTGGGCTCGAGGCATATAGGTGCAGAGCGTCTGCTTCTGAGTCTTTGTTTCAGCACTCCTTTCATCTGGAGTAAGACTCTTTAATTTGTAAACATTAATAACCATTATTATTATTAAAAGGGAAAGAAAGTGAGTAGCCCTGTAACTAATTACTTTAAGTGTTCTCAACAAGGCACAGTTCAACTCCTTTATAAAACCTCCTGCTGTGAAGACCAGATTGTCATTATGATCAGATCCTTCCTTAGACCTATTAATTTTACCCAGAATAACAGCAGAACAGATGCAAGAAGAAGGCTAGTCTGATTAACATAATTCTTTTCAAAGACCATTTCCTCCCTAAGGGCCACGTACTGAGTCTTCTATCTTGTCTCAGATCTAATTACATTCAGGAGAATTCAGGCACTGACGGGCGATCTCAGCAGATGTCACTTCTCAGATTTGAAGCACACTTCAGGTTATGAAACCTTATCAGAAAATCAATTGAAATTAACAATTCCCTCTTTCTCTCCATCTATTTCCTCTGCCAATGCTCCCTCTCCCTGTGTTTTTTCCTCCCTCTTTCCCTTTTCTTTGGCCAGATTAAAGTTGTTTCCAAATAGTACTAACCTTTCGCAGGAGGAGACACAGCATTTTCGAGAATTCAATAAACCTGAAACTCAAGCCTATGCTTACCTTTTGAAGTGTTTCTCTGCTTCTTCCAGTCTCAATATAATGAGTGTGTGTGTGTGTGTGTGTGTGTGTGTGTGTGTGTGTGTGTGTGTGTGTTGTGAGCAGCAGTTCTTGAGGATCTCTATAGGATATAAAAATAAGGTAAAAACAGGAGAAACAGAGGGGCTTTCTGTAATACATTGAAAAGATACACACCACAAGCTACCCCTTAAATATCTGATCTCTGATTGAAACCAGAACCGATTTGGATCCCACTGTCTGATCTTTGATGGGCAAGAGCCATGGGTTTACAATGCAGTCTCTTGCTGCTTTTAATGAAGTATTTGACTTTTCACCTGCTGCTTTCAATTGAGCTCTGGGAGCTTTAGGTAGAAGCTCTCGGGTGAGCAGCAAATGAGTGGGGGCTGGGGTTTTGGTGCCTGGTGCCTACGTCAAGATATGGCAGACTTGGAGTTCCAGCGGCACCGTAATCCTCTCTCTTTACTCAGCCTCACTCTTAACTCTAGAGCCTTTTGTTTTGGAATCTCATAATATAGAAAATAAGACCTGGAAAACCAATTACCTGAAACCCAACCGTACTTTTTTCTGCTGCCATGCTTAAACTCCGTTGTGGTTTGCATTGCTCTGCCTCTCCAAAGTTGCGTGGGTATGGGAAAATAATGCCACAGACAGGAGTATTTGAGGACATGACTGTAGGCAGGAACCATAGACAAGCCATCTATTTAATATATCCTGGGAGAACAATGAAGAAGGAGGTAGGAAGTAGGAACATGCAGTTCTGTTATACATTTGTTTTCTGCGGTTTGCAGATGCTGTTTGGCGTCTTGCTGACACGGAGCACAAGCCGGCCTCCAGTCCCCAAAGTCCCATTGCAGCAGCTGTTCTTGCCTGGCTGGGCCTAGCTCTGCATCTCTGTGATGGTGTTTCCTCAGGGTGGCCAGCTTGGTGCTCTCCCCAGATAGCCCGCAGCCTTGGCACTGGCCCTCTGGGAAGCTGCCAAAGCAAGAGCATTGGAGCAAGATGGGCACAAGGCATCTCTTTGCAGGGACAATGAAAAATCTCCCCATCTTTACCCTGGTGGAGTTAGAGCTTGAGAGAAAACCACTAGAAGCAGGAGAAGAAACGGTGAGAATTATTAAAACCAAGGTGTCTTTGTCATTTTCTGGTTTGCAGTGTATGTGTTTCTTACTATCCCATAAAGAGTCTGAGAGAATTTGACTTTTAAATACCTGTCCATGCTATATAGCCTTTCCATAGTCTGGCCCTGAGAATGACACCAGCATGTACATAATTGATGAGTGAGGAGCCTATTGACTCCAGTGAGATTGCTCTCTCTCAGACTTTACACTCTGGGGATTCCTAAGAAAGTTTGGACTTACATAGTGGTTGAGACAATAAAACAACAAATAGGAAACCAACCCCTTATTCTCTTCCAGGTTTCACCAAGTATAATGTCATCATTACACAGTCTGCTCTTGTGGGAGAGAGAGGAAGCTCATTATGGTGGAAGGCAGGCCCACACTATGTCAGGGGTTCCTTAGCAGTAGGCGGTTTCTCATACCATCTGTGCTGTCACAAAGCCTGTAGGCAAACAAATGCATTAAGGTTGATGCCACTCAAGCCTGCCTAGACCTGTTAGGTGTCCCCACAGTGTTCAGCTTGCTTCTGCTTTTGAGAAAGAAAGCCCATCTAGGGATCAAATGAAAAGAATTGAAATGACTCTCGAAAGTATGGCCTCCTCCTTGCCTTCTCTTAGTCACAAAATAGGTAAGCTCTATCTGGTATAGGTGATCTCAATGGAAAAACATAATGGTTTATGATCACAACATCTTTATGGCCAGTCTAATCCAAGATTCAATAAAAAAAATCATTACTGAGTGTCTTCGTGTGTAAATGCTTTCATTTACTTGACATTTATGAAGCATGTACTATGTGCACAACAATGTGATAGCTACTAGGAGAGATGAGGAGAAATGAATCAGTCATACTCTCTGACACTAAAATAGTTTATAATACAGTGGATACACACACATAATTATAGAGGGAAGTGAAAACAGTGAAGAATGTTAATATGGAGGTAACCAGTTTCAAGGTTTCAAAAAGAATTATAGCTTTTGTGATATGAAGGGGCTGCATTTATTATAAAATGATATTTTTCCTTAAAAACAAATATAAATCTTGCTTAATAATGAATATGTTGGGGAAGAAAATTCCTCCTAATCCCACCACCCAGAAATAATCACTATTAATGATGACACTTGGATGTCTCATATAAATCTCAAGTATTACATGCTTACAACTGAACACTTAAATACACACACACATATGCACACACGCGCACATGCACACACACATGCACATACACAACCCCTGAACCAAACTTTCACTGTCTCTTCTGTCCTATCACAGCACCTCCTAGATGATACTGTTAGGTAATTTGACAGATACGAGTCAAAGGGAACAAAAGAACGAAGGCCCAGCCCAGAGACCATCCAAAGATTATTCCATTTGTAGTTAAAGAATCACTCCTGCATCCTGAGAGACAAAAGACTAGAGGGCCATAAACCTGTAGCTGGTTTAGTCTGGCCACAGATGCTTGCACAGAATGTATTACCCTAACTACCCATAACCTCAGCCTCATTATACCATTATCATAATATCATGCCTATGCTCAGAAGTTCATGAATCTAATTATAACAGACTGAGTTCTGGGCAGCTGTATGCACACTAGGCAGGGAGTTATATAACAGCCAAATGACAATAAAATGACCTCATGTGCCAATCAACTAAGAACGCCTTTGTGACCACCCATCCTGGCCCTAATACAATACAGACCTTCCCACTTCTGCCTGTTACAGCCCTCTTCGCTGACAATCTACTCCTCCTTTGGAGAGTATTCTATCTTTTATCTTTTCACCTCTCAAATTCCACAGGGCTACAGCTTTCCTTTCCATGGCTCGTCTCCTTCCAAAATATAATTTAAATAAATCTTACTTTTTCTAAATCTCGCTGTGCTGAATCACATGTTACCAGGACAGTGCTGGAGTTCAGATCACCCAAACTGTAACAGTACTATCATCCATCCACATAGTTGTTTGGGATAAAAACTGAGTGCTATCTTGTATGACCATCTCCTCCTCCCCCAATATCCAATTATCCTCAAGTCTTTTCTTTTCTAACCTATAAAACATACTTTAACCTATCTACTTCTCCCCTTCTTTACTGCCTCACCATAGCTCAAACCAACTTCTCTCCTAGATTATTCAACAGTCTTTCATCATGCCTATTGATTTTGCTCTTTCCTCCTTGACTCCATTCTTCATATTGTAAGGTTACTTTTTTCTTAATGTAAATTGGACCAAGTCTTTCTTCTCTATAATAGCTTCAGTGGTTTCCAATTGCACTTAGAATAAACTTCTATTTCTGAGAATGAGGCAGACTAGTTGCTTGGACAATCCTCATGTTGAAAATGACTAAAAATAATGAATAATTTTTAAAGATTCTTAAAAGTATCAAAATACTGACTCTATAGTATGAAATTACTACATCAAATTCAGTGTAAAATTAGGAACCCAGAGAGTCAAAAGGACATTTTTTTATCCTGATGACATTTTCTAAACTGGATAAACTGATCACAACCTCATGCGTCGATGGAGACAGATTCAAATCCCCAAGCCTTTTTAAAGTGGGGCATGTAATAGGATACCTCCTGCCACAAAGCTGGAACACTAAAGGGCTATATCATCAGGCCTAGCTACCCCAACCCAGGGATTTCAAGGAAGATTTACTTAGGCTTGAGAAGACCAGAGAAGAAAAAATAACCTCTCCCCTAGAAGTCATAAGCACAAAAGGGTCTTGTAGTAAATTTTTGAGCTAAATTCACATAAACTGAAAGGCACATAAAAAGCTATAACTGTGGTTCACTGTGGCCAAGGTCTAGGAGTAAACATAGGCAAAAACGAAACAAAACAAAATATGAATTATCTTTGTAGAAAATCATCCTATACTTTAATAAAATCTCAGAAATAATTTTTCATTGACAATAAATAGCACACCATAGAAAATACCAAGATACAAAGAAAAAAACATCATGTAGGAGGATCAGCATAAACAACTGACAGCAAAAACAGGCCCACAGTAACTTTAGATCAAATTAACAGAAACATTTTATAATTTACTACATTTATTTATTTAGAGAAAAAATGACAAACTTAAAAATATCTTCATGGAATAGAAAACTATTCAAAGCAACCTAGAATATTTGAAATGGAACTTATACAAATTAAAAATACAATAATACTCAACTACTGGGTTTAAGAGCAAATGTGCTAATAAGGAAAAAGGATTAGTGAAATTGAAAAGAGCTCAGACAGATATTACCCAGAAAGAAGCACACAGAGAACAAGAAATAAAAATACGAAAGAGATTAAGAGAATAGAATGAAATCTGATATTTGTTTAATTCAAGTTCTAGATGGAGATGTGAGATAAAATGCAACAAAGACAATGTTTGAAGAGATGATGGCTGAAACTTTTCCAAAATGGTTTAAAGACAGATCAAGAGTTTCCACAAATCCAAAAAATACAAACAAAAAGAATTCTAGTCTTAACTACATCACAGTGAATTTTAGGACATCAAAGATGGTGAGAAGATCTTAAAAGCACTCAGAGGAAAGGTGTAATTTCAAGGAAGAGGCAACTAAAATGACAACTGAACTCTCAAAAATACTGCATTTATAATAAAATCTTAATTCCTTACTATAGCTTGAAGACTGTATGATCTGTGGTGCCCTTTTTTTTCACCTTCTCTGTGCTATTCTCTCCCTCTCTCACTTGCTCTGATTCACTGGAGTTCTCTCATTTCCATGATCACATTTTCTCCAACCTTTGTACATTCTTCTCCATCTGCCTGAATTGTCCAGCCATCTCTTCCCACATGACTATCTCTTTTTCATCTCTCAGATCTCAGCCTAAATGTCATTTCTTCAATGGAGTTTTCCATGAACACCCAGTCTACAGTAATTCTTATTAATTTTTAAATAGAATTTTATTTTTTCTTCATTTTCTGTCTCCCACTAGACTGTGCTCCATGAATACCAGAACCACAACAGTTTTTTCACCCTTCTATACCTAGCATCCTGAAGAATTTCTCACTTACAATAAGAATTCAGCAATTGTGTTAGAATATTTCAGTATATATACTTCTGGTCTTTTCATAGGTATATTTGTTTATATGGTTATATGTGGTTTTCCTTATTTTTAAAAATATGGCAATGTTCTATTTTCTGGTCTACTTTTCACATTTATCGATATAATGTTACTATTTTCTAAGCTCATAAATATTCTTCTACAACTTGATTTCTAATAGCTGCATGATAGTCTATCATAGGAATATCATCATTTCTTAAACCAATACACTATTGTTGAATATTTTGATTGTTAATTTAAATTATGATGTAAATAAATCACATTCTACTACTTCTTTGGCAATATCACCTAGGATGAAATGCGAAGGGGGCAAAAAAATGTATGCTAAACACTCTCCTTCATATTTTTGTATCCCAGTCACCCAGTTTCCCTACCCAGGTACTCTTACCTATAAAAATTATAATTTTGTCAAATTTGCCTTAACCTTCCCACAAGTTGTACTTTAATAAACCAAATTTACTGCATCTCATTTTGTTTTCACTTAACAGTACATAAAGACTTGTCACATTTTTTTAATGGTTGAACAATATTCTACTGTATCTTATGCGTATACTATATCATAATGTATTTAATCAGTGTCCTATTATCGGTCACATATAGAATAAATTGCTAGCTGTGAAATTGCATATTTAATTTAATTTTATTGATCTTGTTAAAGAGCTCTTCTTATTTACTTTTCTTTTTTCTTTTTCATTTTTTAAATTAATTAATTAATTGATTTTTTTGGATAACACTGGTTAACAAAATCCAGCAAGTTTCAGTACAATTTAACAGTAAGACATATCAATATTACATTCGTGTTCCCTTCCCATTATTTCTTTCTGTCACACATATTTGACCCCTTTTACCCCATCTACCCCCCCTTCCCTGACCCTACTACCCTCTGGTAACCACTAGTCTATAATTCATGTCCATGAGTCTCTGTTTGTCCTGTTTCCTGCTTTTAGGTCTATATCCCACATGTAAGTGATATCATGTGGTATTCAACTTTTTCTGTCTGGCTTATTTTGCTTAGCATAATTATCTCAAGGTCTATCCAGCTTGTCACAAAAGGCAGTATTTCATCTCTTCTTATGGCTGAGTAATATTCCCTTGTATATATGTACCACTGCTTCTTTATCCAATCATCTATCATAGGACACATGGTTGCTTCCATGTCCTGGTCACTGTGAATAGTGCTGGTATGAACATCGGTGTGCAAATATCTTTTCAAATATGAGTTTTCAAGCCTTTGGGGTAAATGCCCAGTAGAGGGTCTGATGGATCATATGGTAGATTAATTCTTAGTTTTTGAGGAACCTCCATACTGTTTTCCATAGTAGCTGTACCAATTAGCAGTCCCACCAGCAGTGTATGAGGGTTCCTTTTTCTCCAAATCCTCTCCAGCATTTGTTATTACTTGTCCTGTTAATAAGCTATTCTAACAGGTATGAGATGGTATCTCATTGTGGTTTTGATTTACATTTCCCTAATAGCTAGCTAGTGATGATGAGCATCTCTTCATATGTTTGTTAGCCATTTGTATGTCTTCTTGAGAGAAGTGTTTGTTCAGGTCCTCTGTGCATTTTTTAATTGGATCATTTGTTTTTTGTTGTTATTGAGTCATATGAGTTTTTGTATATTTTGGATATTAGGCCCTTTTCAGAGGCATTGCTTGCAAATATATTTTCCCATTCAAATGGTTGTCTTTTTACCTTGTTGACAGTTTCTTTTGCTGTGCAGAAGCTTTTTAGTTTGATGTAGTCCTATTCATTTGTTTTTGCTTTTACACCCTTGCCTTTGAGGTTAAATTCATAAAATCCTCTTTAAGTCTAAGGTCCTTGAGTTTAGTTCCTATGTTTTCTTCTATGCATTTTATTTATTCCAGTCTTACATTCAGGTCCTTAATCCATTTTGAGTTAATATTGGTGTATGGAGATAGACAATAGTCTAGTTTCATTCTTTTGCAGGTGGCTTTCCAGTTTTCCTGCACCACTTATTTCCTCCACTGTATGTTTTTGGCTTTTTTGTCAAAAATTATTTGCCCATATAAACATGAGTTTACTTCTGGACTCTCAATTCTGTTCCACTGGTCTGTATGTCTGTTTTTCTGCCAATACCATGCTGTTTTGATTATTGTCCCTTTGTAGTGTAATTTGAAGTCAGGCAGAGGGGATGGCTTTGGCAGTTTGGGGTCTTTTGTGCTTGCATACAAATCTAATGATTTTTTTGTTCTATTTCTTTTAAAAATGCCGATGGGATTTTGATGAGGATTGCATCAAATCTGTATAATGCTTTAGGTAATAAGGTCATTTTAACTATGTTGGTTCTTCCGATCCAAGAACACGAATATCTTTCCATTTCTTTGTATCTTCTTCGATTTCTTTTAATAGGGTCTTATAGTTTTCATTATATAGGTCCTTCACATGTTTTATTAAATTTATTCCTATGCATTTTATTCTTCTTGTTGCAATTGCAAAAGAAATTATTTTTTCACTTCTTTTTCTGACAATTCATTTTTAGAGTATAGGAATGCTGTGGATTTTTGAATATTGATTTTGTATCCTGAAAATTTACTGTATGTGCTTATTGTTTCTAGTAGTGTTCTTGTGAAGTCTTTAGGGTTTTCTATATAGAGAATCATGTCATCAGCAAATAGAGACAGTTCGACTTCTTCATTTCCTATTTGGATGCCTTTTATATCTTTCTCTTGTTTGATTGCTCTTGCTAGGACCTCCAATGTTATAATGAATAACAGTGGCATTAGTGGACAGCCTTGTCTTGTTCCTGATCTTAGAAGACAGGTTTGTAGTTTTCACCATTAAGTATAATGTTGGCTGAGGGTTTGTCATATATGGCCTTTATTATATTAAGGTACTTTCCTTCTATACTGATTTTGTTAAGTGTTTTGATCATAAATGAATGCTGTATCTTGTCAAAGGCCTGTTGTGCATCTATTGATATAATCATATGATTCTTATTTTTAAAATTTGTTTATGTGCTGTATCACATTAATCAATTTACGTAGGTTGAACCATCCTTGTGCCCCTGGAATGAAGCCCACTTGGTCGTGGTGTGTAATCTTTTTAATATGCTGCTGTTTTCAGTTCACTAATATCTTATTTAGAATTTTTGCATCTGTGTTCATGAGAAATATTGTAGTGTTATTTTTTTGTGTTGTCTTTACCAGATTTTGGTATTAGAGTAATATTGGCCTCATAAAATAAGTTGGGAAGTATTGCCTCCTCTTTGATTTTTTGGAAGAGTTTAAGGAGAATAGGTATTAAATCTTCGAATGTTTGGTAGAATTCACTGGTGAAGCTATCTGGTCCTAGACTTTTGCTTTTTGGTAGGTTTTTGATTATTGTTTCAATTTCCATACCACTGATCAGTCTATTTTGATTTTTCAGTTCTTCTTGATTCAGTCTAGGTACTGATCCATTTTTCTCAGTTATTAAATTTGGTGTTATATATTTTTCATAGTATTCTTGTTTGAGCCTTTGTATTTCTGTGGTGTATGTCATAATTTCTCCCCTTTCATCCATGATTTTGTTTATTTGTGTCTTTTCTCTTTGTTCTTTAATGAATCTAGTTAGGCATTTGTCAATTTTATTAACCTTCTCAAAGAACAATCTCTTCGTTGCATTTGTTTTTTCTATTTTTTTTTTGTTTTCAATTTCATTTAATTCTGCTCTAATTTTAATTATTTCTTTCCTTCTGCTGACTTTAGGCTTCATTTGTTATTCCTATTCTAGTTTTTTAAGATGAATGTAAGGTTGTTTATTTGGGCTCATTCTTGTTTTTGGAGATAGGCCTGTAATGATATACACTTTCCTCTTATGACCACTTTTGCTGTGTCCCAAAAGTTTTGATATGTTGTTCTATCATTATCATTTGTTTCTATGTATCTCTTGATCTCTCTTTTTATTTCTTCTCTGACCCAGTCATTCTTCAGTAGGATGTTGCTTAATCTCCATGTATTTGTGGTTCTTCCTGCTTTCTTTTTATCACCAGTTGACCACCAGCTTGAAAGCATTATGATCAGAGAATATGATTGGTATGATTTCAACCTTCTTATATTTGCTGAGGCTACCTCTTTGTCCTAGTATGTGGTCAAACCTTGAAAGTGTTCCATGTGCACTAGAGAAGAATGCATAAGCAGCTGTTTTGGGGCAAAAGACTCTGTAAATGTCAATTATGTCCCGTTGGTCTAATGTATCATTTAAGGATGTTATTTCCTTATTGATATTCTGTTTGGATGATCTGTCCATATCTTACAGTGGGGTATTTAGGTCTCCCACTATAAGAGTGTTTTGGTCTGTTTCTCCCTTTAGTTCTGTTAGTAATTGCTTTATATATTTTGGGGCTCCCTGATTGGGAGTGTAGATATTCATGTGTTATGTCTTTTTGGTGCATGATTCCCTTTATCATTATGAAGTGTCCTTCAGTATTTTTCTTTACATTTTTTTATTTTGAAGTCTATTTTGTCCAATATTAGTACTGCTACTCCTGCTTTTTTCTGAATGTCATTTGCTTCAAATATAATTTTTCATCCTTTCACTTTGAATCCATATTTGTCTTTGGAACTAAGGTGTGTTTCTTGGAGGCAGCATATGGTTGGGTTTTGTTTTTTGATCCAATCTGCAACTCTGTGCCTTTTTATTGGTGAATTTTGAAATATGACTCAGGTGATTTTTTAATTTAAAGTGATTATTGAAATATAAAATTCTCCTATAACCACTGTATGTTTTGCTTTTTGGTAGCTTGGTGTTTCCATTGCTTCCTTGTCCTATGTGTCTGTTTTTTTAACTTTGGTTGGGTTTTGTGGAGTTTTCCCTCTGGTCCTTCTTGTTTTATGTTATATACTTTAGTTCTGAATGTTTGATATGTGATTACTATTACAAATATGTAGAGGACAGTTATATATATGTGTGTGTGTGTGTGTGTGTGTGTGTGTATAATAGTCCATTTTTTTTCTGCATGTGCCTTATCTCCATTCCCCTTTGTGAATTTGGATCTTTGAATCCTCCCCTTTTCAGTCATTGTTGTCTCAATTTGTTCCTATGTATGCTGAATGTTCATTACTATATTGCCATAGCAAATCTCTTCTTATTAAAGCTATAATGCCCTGTTCTTAGTAAGGGTTGCACTCCTCTGCTTGCTAGTTGCCTTATTCCTATTTATGTATATTTTTTTGTCATTTTGTTTTAAATGCAGGCCTTATTGTGGAGAATTCCCTCAAGTTTTGTATGTCTGGAAAGGTCTTTAATTCTCCTTCATATCTAAAGGAGAGTTTTGCTGGATACATTATTATAGGCTGGTAGTTCCTTTCATTTAATAGTTTGAATATTTGATTCCACTCTTTTCTGGATGGTAAGATTTGTGCTGAGAAGTGCAATGATAATCTAATGGATTTTCCTTTATAGATTACCATCTTCTTTTCCTTCGCTCACCTGAGAATTCTCTTTGTCACTGATTTTTGATAATTTTAATGCAATATGTCTTGATTGAAGGCCTTTTTGGGTTGAGATAATTGGGTGTTCTGTTGACTTCTTAAATTCCAAGTTCCAGTTCATTCCTTAGATTTGGGAAATTCTCATCAACTATTTGTCTGAAAATGCTTTCTAATCCCTGCTCCTTTTCCACCCCTTCAACAATGCCTATTATTCTTATATTTCCTCTCCTGATGGAATCAGCTAGTTCTTGTGTTTCTTTCATTATTTTTCATTCTTCAGTTTTTCTCTTCTTCTTTCTGATTTATTTCTAGATTTCTGTCTTCAATATCACTGATCCTTTCTTCCATTTAATTGACTCTATTTCTCAAGCTTGCTATTTCATTTTTCATCTCTTACAATGTATTCTTCATCTCCAGAAGTTCTATTTGATTCTTTTTGAGGATTTCAATCTCCTTGCTAAAGAACTCATTCTGCTCATCTACTTGTTTTTTTCAATTCCTGAAATTGTTGAAATGAATTGTTTTAGATCTCACTGAGTGTTTTCAGATGTACCATCCTGAATTCTCTGTCATTAAGTTACATATTTCTATATCTTTAAGCTTATTTTCTGGAGATTTTACTCTTTCTTTCTGAGTTGCCTTGTCACCTTGGTTGTTCATGGTGTTTAATGGACTATTTCTCCACCTGGGCATTAATGGAATTGTATTCTGCTTTTTCCCAGAAAGAAGATTATGTAAAGATCTCTCCTAGCCTGTTGCAAAAAAAAGTATTTTTCTTTTGGTTTCCAGTAGGTGATGCCTAAGCCTCTTGGATCCCTGCTTTATATAAAGTCTTAATAATGCTTTCTTTTCTTATAGATATTCAATCACGCTCACTACCCTTAGTCTCAGCCTGTCAGTATTAGCAACAGTTTTGGTAGCATTTGCTCAGATTCCCCCAGGGCTTCGTGGTGTTCGTTCTCAGAGGTATGGGGGGAGGGGCTCGCTGGGTTGGGGGTTGGGGGCTGCAGCTCAGCCTTGCATTTTGCACCCATGGCTGTTAATAATCAACTGATGTTTCTCTGCCACCCTGGTTTCTCTGCTGTCCCCATTTCTCTGCTTTCTGCCCTGATGCCTGGGTACTGCTGCTGGCCTGTTGAGCTCACAGCACTCCTGAGAAGGGCTATTGAGAGAACCTACCACATCTTTTCCCCTTCCCTCCTTCTGCAGGGTATCTGTTGATGTCTTATCCACAACATTTTAACATTTATTTTCATAAATTCAGTGCCAAAACTCATTTAGTTGCAAAATTTTACCTGGACTAATGTGAGGTTGTATCTATCTCAGTGTGACTGATCAATTGTTTGCTGCAGAAATAATAATGTATTTGATTATAGAATGCTGTCCCACCTCTACTGGTATTGTTTTATAATACTCAATATATTCACAATATTAGCTTCCCAAAAACATTAAAAACTTAATGGTTTCAGATGAGATACTAGGGAAAGTACTGAAAAAAAATTTTTTTTTTTGCCAGATTAATGCTTCCCCCTTCCCAACACATTCAAAGCCAGAAAATCCAGAAAAGGGGCAAGGTTAAAGCTTCTTTGCATGCAGTGTCTAATACAGATTTTGCACCATTGGATTGTAATCTGCACATATTGTACACATATTGTTATGTGGGAGGCATTTCAGAATATAAGATAATATCGAAGTAGCCCACTGAAACTTTTTTATTCACAAATTCAAAGTTGGCAGATAAGTTTGCTAACAGAAATGTTAGTCACAGTTATCATAAGTATGGGCTATATATTTCATATAATAATATTTTTCTCATCTTCTATCGCCTAGTAAATTATACATTTATTTACAAAAACAAATTTTAAGACAATTTAATAGAAAGGCCTTCCTCACTCTGAGATTATAAATGATTGCACCCATATTTTCTCATGGTACTTTTATGGATTCCTTTTTCATATTTTATGTCTGATCCACCTGGAATTTATTTTGGCATAAGAGGTGAGGTAGAGCTCTAACTTAATATTTTATCAGATGGCTACCCAGTTGTTCCAAGCAGATTCATTGATAATCCATCTTTACTCCATTAATTTGAAATGTCATCTTTATAATACACTAAATTCTTATGTGTACTTGAGTCTATTTCTGGGTTTTTCCGTCTGTTCCTTTAATAAGTCTGGTTAGTACAAAGGGATGGATACTGCTTCATATCATTATATTGCTCTCTAGAAAGATTCTATCAGTTTATACTTCTGTCAGCAACATGTGAGTATCTTAGCCCTTCACACCCTTAACAACACTCATGTCATCATATTTTAAATCCTTTTCATTTTGAAAGATAAAGAGTATAATTTAATTGGTTTTTATTTGCATATTTATTACTATCAAGGCTGAAGTGTTTTTTCCCCCCATTTATTGAACGCTTATGTTTCTTCTTTTGTAAATTAGCTGTTTGTGTCATTTGCTTATATTTCTAAGGGGGCATTCAACTTTTTCTTAATGCTAAGGGAATTCTTTAATAATCTTTGTTAGAGGTGCTGCTGATGTTAAGAACTGAGGTTAGAAGAAGAGCAGGCTGGATGGAGGAGACTATTCTAAAATATATCTTCAACAGCATGTTCAAAGGCAGAGAGTTTTTTAGATGGGGAAGGTGAAGAGAGAAATAATAACAATACCTGCTACGGACAAAATGTTTGTATCCCCTTGAAACTCCTTTGTAGGTGTTTAGGTCATGGGTGTGGAGTCTTCATGAATGAGACAAGTGCCTTAAAAAAAAAGAGACAGAGACATGAGAGAGCTTATTTTCTCTTTCTCTGATCTCTGCAGTATGAGCACACAGCAAGAAGACAGCTACGTGCAAATCAGGAAGAGGGCTATCACCAGAACCTGATCATGCTTGTACCCTGATCTGAACTTCCTGGCTCCAGAACTGTGAGAAATAAATTACTTTTGTTTAAGCCACCCATTCAATGATATTCTGTTAAAATAGCCTGAAATGACTAAGACAATACCTAACATTTGCTAACCACTTATGTACCAGTACTTTTCAATTTCTGTTCATTGTATCATCAGAATAACCTTACAAGGTAGGCATTACCATTATCTACATTTCTCATATAAGAAAACTATGGCTTAGTGATTAAATAACAAACTCAAAGTCACAGAGCTAGAACATTACAGAATGACAACTAAAATTCAGCTCTGTGACACCAAAGTGGGTTATCTTAATATCTGAATATACTAAATTCCAGTAGCTATGGACCAGTAGAAAAGTTAGTTCTATTCATATGCAAAATCATGCAATAGTCAAAGTTTTTTTCCAATAGACTGGTTTCTGTGTCTATCATACAGATGGACAGTTGTCATGCACTACACCTTCCTGTCTCATCAGCACCCACTGTTCCACTGCCTCTAGGCAATCAGAGATTTTGATCACAGCACCCATTGCGCCTGACCCCCACTGGGGGTACCCCAAGATCTGGACATGTTCCTGAACTCTTTTTTTCCTCATCAAAATGTACCTGGCCTTAGAACTGAAAGTCACAGTTTCTGCTAATTTGCTCAACCAAATTGGACATTTTTAATGAATGCTAATAAATTAATATATTATTCATGGAGAAGGCAAGTAGGAGAGAAGTAAAGAGTAAGGGAAAATAAAATACTGAGCAAAGTTTAGCAAGTGACAAATATAAATTTGGCTTTCTGTGTAGTATAGGATCTTTCCCTACAAATCCTTCTGAGGAGAAAAGAAAGCATTGGCCCAAGGCTAACCTGAAAGAGTAAAATCATCTGGAGGACCAGGTGGGCCTCAGCAGCCAAGCGCACTGTGTCTCCCTAGCCTTGCTTCATGGCAGACCTTGGTCCTACAGCCCACCTTAATGCAGCAGCTCTTCCACCCCAAGAGTCCAGCTGGGCTAATAGTGCGGTGGCTCTGAGGGCAGTGTGAGGGAATGGTGTGAGGGAGGCTGTCCCTAGAGAGCTGGGCCTTCCAAGGGGCATCGCTCCAATAGGCAACTCAGAGAATGTTCAATTCAGACTCTACTAGTCCCTTACACTTCCCCCTAATAATCTAGAGCTATAAAAAGGGTAAGAAAATACTTGAGTAACCCTGCCTTCCTCTTCACCTCTCAAACACTTTTAAATTTGAAGGCAGTTCCCATTAGCAGAAGATTTACCTTATTTGTTTCACTGAGGATTGTATCTGCAACTTTGACATGAAAGACAGAGGAGAGACTAGACACAGAACGAGGGAACACCTTTATATTTCCCACCTCAGACTGTACAAAGAGCTCTGCTTTTGCAGGAGTATAAGGAGTGGGCAAATAAAAGGCAATCTATGTTTTTCAATTAACAAAAATAATGAAATTTTTTCAGAAACGTTTGCTTGAGGCTCCAGGTTTTCTCTCTAGACTTTTTTCCTTTGATGATGAGAGATGTTTGTGAGAGATGCATAATACAAAGACCAGAATCCATCACAGAGTCATCCAATTTTAAAGTGAGGTTCTGAATGAGATGAGCTCTCAGGTCCTCTCCAGCCAGATGCTTCTGTGATTGTGTCTTGCTTTATCTGAAGTGATGAACTGCTTTCAGAATAGGGAATGAGAAAGGATTAATTATACTCTATTGAATAAAAACATTATTAAGAATAACCCTTTACATTTTTCTTATTATTGTGCTTTTTTACTCTCCGAAGGCACTAGGATATTTCAAGGCTATCATGAGTTTAAAATAACTTCACCACTAGCCCTTTAAAATAGATTAGAAGTGCATTATCCTCCCCTTTTCCTGAAAGAGGAAACTGAGGCCTAGGGAGGTCCCGGGACTTGCCCGGGATCCCAAGGGGAGCCGGGATCCCTCCCTCCTTGCGGGCTGGAGCTGTCTTCACAGAATGTGCTGCCACTCCCCGCAGGATGCGCTCTGCGCATTAGAGTGGTTTCTTTTTCCCAAGCCTCACGGCATGGGACAGACGCGTTAAAAGCCTCCCCGCTAGACAAACCCTGGGGCCACAGGTAGCTTTCCATTAATAAAGCAAAAATACGAATTAAGCTGTCCTTTCGGTGATTCAAGAACAGGACTCGCTCCCTCCTCCCCCGCCCCCCAGGAATGCACAAACACATTTTTAAATAACAAAAGAAAATTGAGTGCCTAATGCTGTTAGCAGCGGCCCTGGGGGGCTGGGAAGACCAGAAAAAGAGTCTATTATTTTGCCCCTTTCCTGCCCAAGAGCTCATTGTGCAGCAGTATTTACTTAAAAAGCAGAGGAGGAAATCATTATTTGCTCTTAGTCCTGAGATTCCCGTGGCTACACTCTTTGGAGGAAGTGTTTTATTTTATTTCTTTTTTTCCCCTTCTCCCAGGCCTGAGTTGCAAGAGGTAAAAGTGGCAGTGCCTGGCACATATGATATGGAGAATCAGCACAGAGGCCAGGGTGGGAGCTTAGCCCTTCTTCCTTTCATGTCTGGATAGCCAGGAAGAGAAATCAAATCAAAGGAAGGAATCTCTATTCCTCTCTCTCTCTCTCTCTGTCTCCCCCTCTCTCCCATTCTTTGCCCACCCCCCCCCCATTCACTTTATCTTTTATTGTCATTCTCTCCTCGTTTACAAAAGCTGCATCTATATTATATGATTACTATATTTGCATGTATACATTAAGGACATAAACATATGTGCTTTGTTTATATTTACATACTTTATACATATATGTGTATTACAATATATTATCTAAACATATTTACATTATAGATGTGTGTATTAAATGCACGCACGCACACACACACACACACACACACACACACACACAAATGCATTCCACTTCTCTCCTCCCAAATAGAAGTGCTGGTGGAAAACTGAAAAAATAAAAATTGCACAACCCGAAGCAGAAAAAAGGAAAAGCAAAGCCCCCGTTTTAAATGTTGTAAGTATCTTCCAGCTACTAATGTTTCCCCCTCTTAATGGCTGTGTTTCTCCAGCTGGAAATTGGCAGCAATCAGCTTTACAAGTGTTGGGGAAAGATTTACTTGGACAGATGAAAGGAAATCATTTCCTCCTAAATGCCGGCACCCACCACAGATAATGTGGCACTCCCCTGGTTGGCAGAGGGCAGCACATTTTGAAGGAGCTTGTTTTCTTGGAAAATATAGTCATTGGGCAGGGAAGACAAAAATATAACCGGGCTGGTAAAAATGCTATTGTTAGAGGTAATAAGGTGTTAAGGGCAGTGCTTTACAAGAGGAGAGCATTTTCTAAACATTTGAGAGCAGGGTGGGCAGAGGGATAAATGGTGTTGGAGGAGAGAGTGGCCCAGCAGGACTGACTGACCTACGTTTAGCAGTCTCTATGCCCTTTGCATTCCACAGAATGTTAGTGCAGAAAGGGGTGGGCAAGATCATCTTGTCCCGCCCCCTTATCTCATGGCCCAGAGAAGAGAGAAAGCAACTTGCCTACATCACAAAGTAGTTCCAGGTGGAAGTGGAGCAGGCAATCTGAAGACTTCCAGCTGCAGGCATTTTGCTTTCCTTTATCTGCAGGAAGCCCGGTGTTCTATACACTACATGAGCAGTTTTCAGTCTTTCTGTGTTTCAGGGGCTTTCAGAGGACGGGGGAAAGCTAGGAGCCAGCTCTTGGGTTCTGGCCCAAACCAATTTCCATCAGAGCAGCTCTCCTTTTATTGTTTTCATTATTAGTTGTCTATAAAGTGAAATTGTCAGAGGTTTAGTGACTGAAAAGAGTATGAAAACCTATGTTACCTTGATGATCCACCTCTGGACAGTCCTTTTAGGCTACCACATCTTTCCTAGAGCTTCACCTGATTTGCTGCTCTTGATCGTGGACTTGGACCATCCTCCTTGACTTAGTTTTTGCACCAGATTGCTAACATATCAGATTTTTGACCTTTCTGCTAGTTCTTGCTTTCTTGCTCTAACTCTCCACCTTCCCTTTGCCCTTCGGGCATCATACTCAGTGCTCTGTCCCCAAAGTGCCATTAATTCCTCTAAACTATTATTCTAATCTCTTCGCCACTCACTGCATCAGCTGTCAGAAGATGGCTTGTGTGACTGTCCCTGCACTAGACTCATGTGGGCACCTCTATAATCTTTCTGCTGTTGAGTCTCAAATCTGTTTCTCCAACCAAGATCACTGGCCCAAATTTCAGATTTATATGTTACAATACATCCTGGATATCTTCACTTTAGTGTTCCACATCATAACCTTTCTTCATCAGCCCATTCCCATGTCTGTGTTTACAATCTCACTCAGCAGGACTAGCACTTAAACCAGCAACTAAATTACAGAGGAGGATCACAGAGACAATCTTCTCTCAAGCCAATCAATTGTCTAATCTTGCCTTTTACCTTTCAATAATTCCATCTCCTTTCATTTCCACTGCCCCCACCCTGGTTTCACGCCTGGCCTACCATGGTGACCTCCTTAACGAGGGTTCTGGGCTCTACTCTGTCTTCCCATTTGTTCTCTGCACAGACACAAGAGTGAGCACAAGGTCCTTCCATAGCTGAGACCAAGCCAGGCCTCTCCCATGGCCTGACAGGCTAAAGCTCTCTGTGACCTAACTCCTGCCTACCTCTCCAGCCTCACCCCTCACCGCTCCCTGCCTTTTATGTTGTACTCCAGCAAACCTAACTGTGTGCAGTGTCACAGGTCTCAGTGTTTCTTTCCTCCTAGTCTTTGAATTTCCTATCCCTTATGACTGCCACACCCTCCCTACCACTTCCTCTTTTCCTAGCCAAGTCATCTCTTCTTTTCCATCTCAGTGAGGCATATCCTCTGCCTTGGGCCTTCCCCATGTCCCTGACACACAAGCTGGCTTAGATGCCCTTTCATGTGGCTCTCTTGGCCCCTCATGCCTCCCTATCTCTATTCACTCATTCTAATAGTATTTATCGACTGCCTGCTATGTACCAGACATAGCACTAGGGACAAAACAGTGACTATGACAAAGAAAAATCTTGCCTCTTGGATGTTAAATTCTACTAGATGAGAAAGAAACAAGATACTTAAGTAATATGTTTAGTATGTTAGAGAGTGGTAAGTACTAAGAAGAAAAATAAAGTTAGAGAAGGGAGAAAGCAGTATAGTGAATATAGTGAATGGGTTGCAATTTAGATAAGATAACTAAGGAAAGACTGTGGAGAAGGTAACATCTGAGAAAGAGCTGTGGCCTGCAAGGGAGTGAGCCATGCAGATATTTGGGCAAAGAACATTTCAGGCAGAGGCAATAGCAAGTGCTAGGGCACTGAAGTGGGAGTGTGCCTGGCATATTTGAAAAATAACAAGATGCCAGTAGAGATGGAAGAGAATAAACAAGTAGGAAATGATGTCAGAAAGGTAATAAGGGCAAAGAGGGCAGATCACATCTTGTTCTGTCTGGTCTTGTCAGCCGTTGTAAAAACAATGGCTTTTACTCTGAGGGATATGGGAGCCATTGACAATTTAAGCAGAGGGGTGACACCTGCTTTTCATTTTAACAGATCTTTCTGGCCGTTGTGTTGAAAATAGGCCATAGAGAAGGGAGGGCAGAAGCAGGGAGACAAATAAGGAGGCTATAGAGATAATCTAGGTGAGAGGTGACGTTGGCTTGGCTCAAGGATTTGGCAGGGTCAGCGGCGAAAAGTGATCATATTATGGGAGTATTTTGAGATAGACATGAGAGGATTTATTGAATTAATAAAATAATCAATTATTGAAATAAACATTGATTACCTAAAAGGTAAAGCCTTGTATTTGGGGAAGGGAGAGATAGAAAGTCAAATGCAACCCACATTTCTTTGTCTTTTAAAACCCTACAATTTAAGAAGGGCAATATGGCAATTCCACATTAATGTCAAATAACCATAAATAAATAATGGGGTAAAATTGGAGCAATAGGCTCCCCGTGAATCAGGATCAGCTAGTTGTTAACCCTCCACATCTCGAGGTTCCCTTGCTCAAACACATTTCTCTCGTTTGTTGCTGTCTGTGTGGGTTGGCAGGTGGGGAGAGGTTGGCGTTCTCTTCATCGTGGTCGATCAGCCCCCCTACACCAAATAGCTCTACCGTCCCCAAAGGTCCCTGACTCCTTTTCTGTATCCTCTTCTTACTTTACCATTTATTTAAAGTTTTAAAACCCTAGTTTCTAGTTCTATGACTGCTCATCAATTCAACAAAATATGAGTGGATGAGAATGTATCAGGTCTGGGCCAAAGCTGTCAAGAATGTTCTGGCTTTCTCAAACCCTTGTCCATAACAGAATCCCTCCCTCCCAAAGTGTGCAGAAGAAATGAATAAACTCCATAAGAGAATCGCAAACTGAGTTGGTGGTGGACAAGGAGGATTTTGACTGGTGGAAAAAAGGAAGATGGAAGGAAGTGGTTTCACAGGAAAAGCAAATGTGAATAATACAGGGATTTCTGAAAGCATGGGAAGTAGGTAGAGTATGTGAAGTGAATGATTTATCTAGAACACAGGGCAGTGGAAAATAAAGATGGGAAGATCTGCAGTGAGAAAACTGTAAAGGGCCTTCCAATGCCAGACGAAGGGTCTGGACTTCCTTCTGTTAGCAATGGGAGTCACTGAGGGTTTGTGAGCAGGAAGTAGTTGCCATTATCACATATAATACAATGGCCATGAATAGCTGTAGCTTGTAGTTTCACAGGCTGTCACACCATTTGTCAGAATGAATTATTTGCATTTCTACACTTGGTTTGTTTTTCATCTGAATATTTGTGGTTTAGAGACCCAATTTCAGTATCCCCAGGGCAAATCCGATTGCCCACCTCAAATCCCCTAAGCCCAAACCTTTTTCTGGGTGGGGAGAAAACCCAATTCCCAGGAGGATCTTCCCTGATGAAGTTTACTTTTTGTTCCCTGAGCGGTGACTGGGGAGCCCCAGGGAACCAGGCTGGAGGATTCCAGAGTTTTTTCAGGCTGTGGATTCGAAGCTTTTGTCCCTTTGAACACAACTGCTCTGGAAACAAGCAAGGAGTTGGCCACGGCACCCAGCTTCCAGGCTTTGATCTGAGGCTGCTGTACCCTTTGATGAGTGTGTTCCAGAGCCAGCCTTAGGGATAATTAAGGCTTTTTTTTCTTTTCATAATGAAGTCCAATTGGCTCCTTAATTATATTTTCTCCCATTTTATATTTTAAAAAAAGTGAACCACCTAAGTTGGTTGATCAAAACTCATGTAACATGTGATGGGAAGAAGGAAAGGATGGAATTTAAATATGAGCTCTCGATCTTTATTAGTAGATGAAAGCGGAAGGCTGGTAGCAAGGCTAAACTGAAAGCTGGGATCGGGGCGGCAGCATGACAGCTAATACGCAGGTCTCCCTGGGGACACACAGAGCCTTGGATCAGAAACCCAAATCCTGGAAGTAAGCACTGGAAGGGATTTGAGAGATTTGAGTCTGAAACTATTGTTCTGTTGATGGGAAATCTCAGGTTCAGAGACGAGAAGTGACTTGCCCAAGATCACACTGACTATCCTCGCAGGCACTGTGTTTCCTCAGACTCAAGCTGAAATTGTAATGTAATAATAGTTTCCCTTTGCATATTATTTTATGCTTTAACAAGCTCTTTTCTAATCATTCTCTCACTTGATCCTCATGACATCCCTGTGAGCTAAGTCAAGCAGTATTAAAGTTTGCCTTTTTTTCAGAATCTGAATTTCAGAATGGCTTAGTGTTTACCTGAAGCCACACAGTAAATGCTAGAGCTGGAAAACATACACGAGTTCATGTTCTTCCTATGTCATTGTGCAGCCCCTTTGCATTCTCATCACTGATTTATTCATTCATCAAACTCTAGTTGAGAGCTCAGGGCCAGGCCCTGTGTCAGGCAGTGTTCTTTGGCATCCACCATCCTCTTTCTTCCAAGCCCTTTCTGCCTTCATGGAGTAATTAGGGTTTTAGTCATAGGAAGAATATAATCTGGTTTGAGTTGCAAGAAAATCTTTTCCATAGAGTATGAAAGACAGCTTGATGAGAGTAGAGCCTAGAGGCAGAGAGACTACTAGCAGGCCAGCAGAGGGATGAGAAGGCCTATATGCAGAACTGGTAATGAGAACCGAGAGATGGAAGGGTGGTTTAGAGAGAGGTTTCAAAGGAGAATGTGGTTGCTCAGGAACAGAGAACAGTTGAAAGAAGCCTGAGATGTTATAGTTTAATTACTTGGTAGGTCTGAATCGAGTTAACCAGATCTGGGAGGTAAAGAGCCTGGTGGCTGAAGGTCTTTTGGGTCAAAATGTCTCACAATTCATTATGTGCTTGGCACCTCTGAGTCTGGAGTTGAGGAGAGTCATCAGTGTTGGTGACAGTGGCCCACGGGAGCGGGTGTGACTGCTCGGGAAAGTATAAAAAGCAAGAAGAGGGCTTGGGGTGAATTCTGAGCGAGGCTCGGGATCTAACAGACTCTCTTGGGCTAAGTCATTAACCTCAGTTCTTATCTGGAAAAGCTGGAGCAGATGATCCACACGCAGCCTTCCAGCATTGGCACCTATCCATCTGTGATCAGATTCACATAATGATGCAAGGACATTACAGGAATTCAGTGTTTGGCCCCATCTCTGAGCTGCCTAGATCTCCTGGCTGCTTTTAAGGAAGGCTTGCTGGTCCCCTAAAGCCACTGTCCTCTTCTTTCATTGGCTTCCCTCACACCCACACGTGGAGTGCTGTGGAGTAACGGCTGCCTCCCCAGCCTCTACTTCTCTGCATTGCTCTGTCCTCTGCCCCTGGTTTTATTACTCAATGAGTGATGTTTGCCTCCAAACACTTTCTTTATGACTTATTAATAAAAAGCGAGAAGGGAGAAATGGAAGAAACACAAGGTAAGAGAGCAGAATTGTATCTAAGTAAAACACTTTTCAAAGTGTCAAAAGGTCTTTGGGGAAATAGGAAAAATAAATGAGTCAAAGTGTGAAGTGAATGAGAGGCAGGAAACTTTGGCTTCAGGAAATCAGTCCTCAGCAATAGCAATTTGCACTAAAACAAAACAAAACAAAATAAAACCAGACAAAATGAAAGCTAACAATAATCATCACCATATTCCTCATTATGGTCACCCTCACCACAATGCCTGTGTTGACATATTATTTCGAGACTGGGTTGATCCGAAAAATGACCAAGTCATAAGGGAGTGTTGACAAAGGTGACAGGTGGATCCAGGAAGAATAGAGTGATCAAAGCTAGCCCAACCCCTTCGTGGGCCCTGCAGGTGGTAACTCTGACTCCCACGGGACTGGAGGTATGTCCAGGGTGGGACAACACTCTGGATTGGGCTATGTTTTGGAATCCAGTCTCTGGGATCTCCAAACTTCCTCTGGAGTTGTGGGTTCGTTGACAAGTAGGAGATAGCTACTGAGACGGCAAATCCATGCCCTGTGGGTAAAGTGGGGGGGTGGATGGGCAGAGGGAAGTGGCACACTATGAATCTTTGAGATTAATTGTGAGGTGTGAGAGATAAGGTGCAGAGGCCTTTCTAAACTCATTGAGCTTCGGCAATGGCTCCTAGGCTAAGACTTCAGAAAAGGTTTTCGTGAAAAGAAGATGATGCTGCTCTCCTATCTTTTATTCTCCCATTTCTGAAAGTTTCCAATTTCAAGAGGTTTCCCACTCCTTCCCACTGCCTTACTGCCCCAGTGTCCAGGACACTCGCCATCCTAAAGGATATTTCCTCCTACTTTGCTCTGTGAGCACCCAATCCCGTGGTTTGGTTCATGCCGATTCTTCTACTTGGAGCCCTTCCCCACTTTTGATCCTAATTCTCCCTCTTGAAATCCTACTCACCTTCCCTCAGCTTGGTGCCTCCAAACCAAAGTAATTTCTCTTTCTTTGCTCTACTTTTTTATTGTGTATATCACATTCATGCATATTTTATGAATATCTGTACACCTTTAGGACTTAGCTTCCCTACTAGACCACGAACACACTCAGAGGTGGGACCTTGTCTTATTTATCTGAATAATGTTCAGAGCAGGGAGCCCAGGAAACTTTCCAGCTGCAACAGGGAGCAAGTGAAAATGAAAAATGCCGGATGGTTTCCTAGCATGTAGAATCATAGCTCAGCAAACCTAACCAAGTGGCTGAAATCCAACTCACCCTTCAAGACCCATGTCAAACTCCACCTTATTCGTAAAGTCTTAACTAGATACTTCATGTGGAAGTGGACTCTTCCTGTATTTCCTATCAAGGGTATTAACACTGTTTGCAAAATATTTTTAGTTCTCCTTCTGGACACATGGTCAGATTATATTTCTCTGGCCCCTTTGAAATTCAAAGTGGTCATGCGACTTGCTTCATTCACCAAATAAGAACAGAAATTATTCGTGTCACTTATGAATGGAAAATTTCAGAGCCAGTGACAAATTTATCATGTCCTCTTTCTCCTGCCTGAGCAACTGTGGAGGCACAGAGATGCAGCTTCCTTTGGACTGGAGGACATCACCCAGTAGAATATCCCTACTGATCCATGGTAATGTTATAGGAGGAGTGGTAAATAAACCTTTTGTTTTTATAAACTACTGAGAATTGGGGTTGCTTATTACTACAGCATAGCATAACCTGTCCTGTCTCATAAACACACTATAATACATTCTAATATTATCTTATTTGTGAAATGTCATCTCCCTGGTAAGTCAAGCATTTATATATCTGTGCATTCATTTACTCAGTCTTTCACTTATCCAACAGTTGTTTACAGAGCACCACCATGTGTTAGTTGTCTGAGATAGTACAATAAGCAAAGTATCTGTTCTCAACAGGCTTTTGATTTGGGTGAGAAGATGGAGGAGTAATCAGACAGTATCGATGAAGTATGATGCATAGCATAGGGGGAAATTCAGATTGCTATAGAAGCACAGAATTTGGGCACCTAAATCCTTGGAAGTTTGGGAGGACCAGGAATGAACTGCTGGAGAAATTCTCATCTAGGATGAACCCTGAGAGACAAGTAACAGTTATTTAAGTGAAGGGGTGAAGGAAAGAGAAAAAAAGTGTAATCCAGGAAAAAGGGATGGCCTGCATGAAGGCAAGATGGACAAGAAGGAGCAGGGGAGGTTCAGAGAACTGCCCCTTGTGCACTGTGGCTGGTGCATGGAGTCTGAGATGGGTGGGAAGGAGACTACGCAAAATGAGGCTGGCCAGGTAAGCTGCGGGCATATCTGTAAGAGCCCTGGATGCCAAGTGAAGGACTTTAGCTTGGACTTCATCGTAAAGTCACAGAGAGCCATCGAAGGGTTTAAAAGTAAGTGAGTTATATAACCATATTTGTGTTTTAGATTTTAAGACCATCCTGGATGCCAGTAGGAGAAGGGTTTGGAGTGGGGCAGCATCATGAGCCCCTGAGGGTAGAGTCTGTGTCTAATTCACCTTGATGGTCCTTCCCCCTCTTCTCACACCCAGCCTCCAGTGCTGCATACACAGTCCAGAAAAGCCAATTGAATGCAGAGATGATGAGAGTCATGCAAGTCCTCAGCCCTGGGGAGCTTCGTCAGTAACACCTCCAGGCCTGAGCAGTCACTCACAATGGCAGACACTTGGAGTCTGAACATTCGTGGATTTAAGATGCCAGGATCCTGTCATGAGCAAACCTGAGCAAGCCCCAACCTCTCAGTAATAGCAAGCCTGTGCAGGGCAGTGTAGGCCTGCTCTCTTCCCTAGGAGACAGAAGCACCTGGGCACTCCCAGAGGAAAACCAGCCAAGCAACTGATTGCTGCGTGGGGTGGGGGTTTGTAAGGGACCACACAGGGCTTGGCCACATCACACCCCAATCTGGCTGCAGGCTTTGCTGGGTCTGTGTTCCTCTCAGACCTCCAAACCTTGGAGGCAAGTAAATGGAAGTTCCTAAGGGTCACAACAGAGAGGAAGGTTTTCTAACCCTTTGCAGGGCAGGGTTGGGATGGGGAGGTGCTGAAGCACCACCATTTCAGGCAGGGGAGTTGCGCTTTTCCCTATGAGCTGGGCTGTGGGCCGAGCCAGGTGCTGCCGTGCAGGAGGGCTGCTCACACTCCAAGAGCCAGGCCAGCGATTCCAGAAGGCAAAACTTCAGTGTATTCCAATTTTCCAAAATAGAAAGAATAAAACAAATCAGAGCAGATGTTCCAACATGTAATTATCAACTAATCAGTTTGGACTTTTTTTAAAAAAGGGAAATTTCAAAATAGCTCCCAGATTTCATCAACTGCAGCCCTGATGGAGGGCTGGCTGGGTTGAAAAGGAGTTACTGCAGAGGGCTGCAGGTGTCCAGGTTGGTGGGGGGAGGGGGGCAGGTGCTACCGCTACCACTGCTTCTGACTCTGAGACTGCTGCTGCTGCTGCTGCTGCTGCTGCTGCTGCTGCTGCTGCTGCTGCTGCTGGGTGCAGCAAGTGGGCAGCAGCACAAGGCTGCAGGTGCCAGGTTGAGGCAGCTGGGCCTTGAGACAAGCAGTTACCTTCTAGAATACTGCGAGCTGAAATGAGTCAGCTCCAAGCCTCGTCAAGCCCTAGATCTTGGCCCTGGCAGACTCTGAAGAACATAAGTTGACCACTTCATCCTCAAGCTTAAGGCTTTGGCCACCCTCTAATATCCACCTTTTCCTTTTAAGCCAATAAGATTCAGGAAAGAAACAGGACATGTTCTTGGATGGGCAGCAGTCCTTGATCTGTGGGAGCCCTGGGCCCCTGAGTTTAGCTCTGAAATCTGCAAAGCTGAAATTTCCCTTTACATGTTGCTGGAACCTTGAGTGATTCCCTAACAGCAAATAATATGGGGGAGGCAGCAGAGGAAAGGAGAGAAGGAAGAGAAGAAGTGCAAGGAAGAAGGGAGCATGGAGAAGGGAGGAAGAAGAGGGGGTGAGCCCTGTAGGATGAAGACCCCATGGTGAAATCTATAATTTTATTAGATGTTTACAGTAGAGTTCTAAGATGTTAGAACTGTTAGAGGTTAGACGTTAGAACATTGTTTAGAAATGGACACAGTCTTTCTGCTGATCGATGCACATACATGTGTAACTAGGGCTGTACAGATTATCTGCACCTTAAGCATGTTTGGTTTGCTGGAATGCGCACTCTGTAGTCCCTAGAAACCTTCAGGAACAAAGTGTTATTAACACACAGACACAGCATCCTGCAATAGGTGCTGAATCCCAGGTTTCCTGACCCAGCAGGCAGCCTCTGGCCCCTTTCTTCCTGCTAGAATTTTGATTCAACCTAGTTTCCAGGTGAAGACTGAACCGAACTCCCATCCTGAGTGTCTACTCCCCGGGAACCAGTTTCTAAAGACCACACAGGTAGCACAAAGGCTCACTGGGCTCTAGTTGGCTCTGTCACACTGCCTGAGCCAAGTCCCAGGCTTGCCTTTTGTTAGCTGTGTTTCTTTGCTTAGCTGCTTAACTTTTCTGGTTTCCATCTCCTCATCTGTAAAATGAAGGAGGGGATGCACGTGAAGTGTTGGCACACACTCAGTAAAAGGATGGCCCCTCTGAGCAGAGCCCGCGTGATCTATTTGTGCAGGGCCTGGAACCGAAAGGTCACCCGAGAGGGAGGAAATGGAAAATGCTCTGTGGTGCTATCCATCCCTTTCCAGAGGACGTTCTGCCCATCCTGGAAGCCCTTTGAGATTCTCTCTATTTTTTTTTTTTATTTGAGCCTTTACACTAGCATTCTTTCTACTATAAATGCCATTTTCTCCCTCTCATCTTTGCAGAGTCAAACTGAGTTGACTCCTTGAGGCCTCATGCTCACCTCCTGCATGAAGTCCTCCCAGGTGCCACATCCCAAGACCATCTCTTGCTCCTCTAAATTCCCTTAACACTGCGTTAATATATTTCTTGGTGTTATTTTTGGTTCTCTAGCTTGTGGTACAGTCATTGTGTACACATCTTGGCTCTCCTAAGAGATGCAGAGGTCCTTGAGGAAAGGGTCTTGCTGGGTACATCTTGATGAAGAGCCCCCGGCCCCCCACGGCTACCACAGTGCCTGCCACAGGGTAGGTGCTCAATCCATGTTTTTCAGCATGTTCATGAAGACAACTTGTACTCTGCATGAAGCCTGACTTGTTAACAGGACAATGAAGAAGGAAGTCACAGACCAGCCTTGCAGCTAAACATGAGTGAAGACCTATAATCTTAGGGAGCAAATGAGTGAAGAGGTGCCAGACAGACCATGAGAAGTTCTCCCGCTAACATACTTCAGCTTTGGCATGCTGGGGAGAGAATGGTCTATCCTTGGCCTCTAGATGAGAATAATTGCATGGACTTTGTTCACCTTCCTTTTAATTTATTATTGAGAGGTGGCTTAGCAGAGTGGTTACAAATAAGCACTTGAGTCAGATTGCCTGGGTTTGTACTCCAGCTCCACACTTTACCTGACGTGCAACCTCGTGCAATTAACTTGACCCCTCTGTGTTTTTCCCTCAACTCTGAAATGTGGATAATAATACGACCTGCCTTTTAGGGTTGTTGTTAAGATAAAAAGAGGTAACAGATGTAAAGTGCTTGGGTAGTACTTGGCACATGATAAGCACTAAGTGGTAGTTATTATTACATACCCAGGAGCCAACTGCAGGAACAATGTGCTGGGCTCTGAGGGCACAGATAAGAAAGTCAAGAGATCTAGCTTCGAATCCTAACCTACCAGTCCTGTAACTATAAATGAGGTGCTTACCTTGCCTGAGCACTAGTACCTCAATTTTTGCATCTGTAAAATGAGCTGAATTTTTTGATGTCTAAAAGCTTCTTTCAAACTCTATTTTAACATGTTTATGAATATGTAGGAAGACACAAGGTATGGGAAACAAACGCTGCATATACTCAAATGCTAACTCTGCGTACCTTTTCCCCACCCTCTGTCTTCATCTTATCTCCCTCCATTTCCCTACTCCTCTCCACCATTCCATCAGCTCTAATCTGTAATCCCTTCTCCTCTCTCTCTCTCTCTCTCTCTCTCTCTCTCTCTCTCTCTCTCTCTCTCTCTCACACACACACACACACACACACACACACACACAGGCACATGGCTCCCTTTTTCTTATTGCTCATTTACTCTCACTCTTTTCAGGCCCTGCCTCTGGCACATCTCTCAGCCCCTCAGGGACCCTCAGGGTTAAGGGGCCTGGGCACAGGGAGGCAGGAGGGACTGGGCCCACATCTACGTAGGTTACCTATAAAGCTGAGGAGCCGGCAGGAGGATTAGGCTTTATTGGATACATATGCCCTGGCTTTACACGGGCTGAGCTTTCTTCGACACATCAGGAATTGTGGGCTTGACAAGTAGTCAGGGCACTGGAGAAAAATGAAAAAAGGATTTTAGTTTTTTACTTTTTTAATAAACGATAAAGAAAGAAGAGAAAATTAACAAACTCCAGATCCCTCCCCTTGCTCATTTCTTGCCCTGGTACAGAAGTGAGTGCACCCACGGGGAGGGGCCACCCCACTGTCTGTGGTGGCCTCTCTGTCCCTGGTGGAGCCAGGAGCCTGGCCCACTAGCAGAGGCTCTGAGACACTGACTGGGACTGCTTGAGGAGTTTTTCTCCTGTATGAGACCTCTTTCTGTCTTTTTCTCTCTCTGCTGTGTCTCTCTATTCCTGTTGCTGACTCCTTCTCCTCTCCACCACCCCCCTTGCAGCATGCTTCCCCAGCCTTCATGGAGAGGCTCCAATTAAAGTAGAAATGGCAGTTTGGCTCCTGAGCTGACATCTCTGTTGCTGCAGAAGCTCTTGCAATTGACAGAAATCCTTGGCTTTCTTACTTCCTTATGTGCTATGTGGAAAAGAAAAAAATGACCACAACCCCACCATCCCCTTCCTGTTTTCTGCCTCTCTCCCTCTCCTTCCCCGGCACCCCCACCCCCACCCAGGATCTTCCCCCAAACCCAGGGCAGAATGGCATTTGGATAGGTGGGTGTTTATGCGGCTGTTCTGAACTCTCTGCTCAGCTCTGCCACCCAACCTGGCTCCTCCATGGGGAGGGAGTGCCCTCCATGTCTCATTTCAATGAGGCTTAAAGGAAGCCGCAAAAGCTTCAGCCTGATTTTGGAAACCTGCCTACCTGTATTCAGAAATGTCAAGTTTTATAGTTTTGTGTTTCTCAACACTGTTCACTAACAGTTACATTTTGTGAACATTACTCTGAAAGGCTGGAGCAGAGAGCCCTCAGTTCGCCTGTATCCCCTCCAGCCTAGCATCCGCCATTGCATTCTTCCCGTGAGATGGAAGCACCAGGGTCCAGGGCCACACTCAACTGCTCTCTGTGGCTTCACCAGCCCAGGGCCTCCCTCCAGAGCCTGGCTTCAGGCTGCCTGCCACACTACACACTGAAGTTCCTCATCCCCCGCCAAAGTGTGTCCAAGGGCCAGCTCGTTAGCTGCTCCCAACAGCACCTCCAAACTCACCACCACCACCATGTCAACATGCTCTTCCTCCTCAGTGACAATGCCACCATCCTCTCAGTCCCCAAGATTAGACCCAAGCCATTTTCAGACTTGCCATCCTTACTTGCCTCTCCCAGGCCAGCACTCATATAACCCTAAAGCTATAGCCTCTGAAGCACATTTATTTCCATCTCTCTCCTTCCCCATTTTCACATGTTCTGTTACTGCTACTGTGACCTCTGCCTGCTCTCCCTGACTTGAGCCACTTTAAGCCATTCTTCTCTCTACTCTGGGGTTTCTAGTCCTAAATCTAGGCTGCTTCTTGTCCATGCCATCCTTAAGAACTTGCAATGTCTCCCTGTTACTTATAGATTGCAGTCTAAGTCCCTTTTCAATCTTTTGTCTCACTATGTCACTCCACCTGCCCTAACTGTTCCCCAGACTCTACAGGCTCTTTCATAGCTCTCCATTGGCCGCCAAGCTGTTTCTCAGCCTAGGATTTCCTTTCCCCCAGCCGGCCATTGTGTCTCATTCGACAATTTATGCTAATAAGATATCTTGCCTAAAAAAGGCACATAATAAATATTTGTAGATTGATAGATTCAAATTTAAAAATGTTGAAGTTATTTCTTTATTTGAAAAATATGCACTGAGTGCCTCCTGTGGGTCTGGCTGCACTAGGCACTGGAGATGTGAAAGTAAGTAAGAAGCAGCCATGGTTTCTACCCTTGATGTGCTCACAGTCTAGAGGAAGGGCAGAAACAGAAATTAAAAAAATTATAGTGCAACATTAATTGATAAATAGATCATTATTTACTAAATGTCTATTCTATGTCAAAAATTATGATAGTTACTAAAAATAAGGACATGAACAAGGTACGATCTTTACAGTTGAAGAGTTTCAGTTATAGTGGAAGAGACTGACAAGAAAAAGGGAGATAGGGATAAGTGGGGGTTTACCCATATGTGCTCTGGAAATGTGTAGCAGAGACATTTGCTACAGCCTTGGAGATTCAGGAGACCATGTCTGAGCACAGTTAGGAAATGAGCAGGGGATGCCAGATGCAGAATGACGGGAGCATGTGAGCAAAGACCCGAGGGATTGAAGAGTGACCAGGGGGACAAGGCTAGAGGTGGGGAGCTGAGGCGTGTGGATGGAGAGGCTAATAGTGAGTGAGGAAGCTTAAGAACTGAGCAGAGGCTGGGTCAAGAAAGCCTCAGTTAAGGAATTTGGGTTTTATCCTGAGCATTGAGGCTTTTAAGCAACACAGAGTGAGGTGATCAGTTTGTGCTTTAGAACCATCACCCTACTGCTTTCTTTCATTCATCATTCATTCATTCATTGACTTAGTCAACATATATTGAGCACCTACTACATGCCATGTGTGATGCTGTGCAATGTGGGGAGGGTGAGTTTAGAGCTTGAGGTTCAGTTCAGAGGATGCAGCAGAATTTAGGAGAGAGAAGACAGCAGCCTGGAATAAAGTGCTGGAAGAGAGGATGGAGCAGTTTCAGAGGTAGAAACTTTTAGGGCTTGATGATAGATTAAATGGGCTATATAGGAGTGAGAATTGGTCAAAATAATTATAAACATTTATTGAGTTTTACTATGTGGCAGGCATGCTTCTAACTATTTTATGTGTATCCTTTAATTTTCACAACAACCTTATAAGGTAGGCACTATTATTATCCTCATTTTCTAAATAAGGAAACTGTAGCACAGAGAGATTGAATAACTTGCCTGAAATCACACAGCTAGTAGATTGCAAAGCCAGACTTAAATATGGGCAGAAGAGAAAAAGAGGCATATTCCTAAAATGTAAACAGCCTGACTAGAAGGACAGGAGAAGAGGTGGGCATGTCAGGTGGAAAGGAGCAGAAACATGCATGTATTTCATCAATTTTGATAATTTTAGAGAAATTAAAAAACAAAGCAAAGTATGTCAGAATCTTTGAGGTTTAGAATAAAGCTGTGGAGGACGCTGCCCCAAGCCAAGATTTCTACCAGTTTCAGGAGAGCAAACTTAGCTTGTGAAAATAGGGGGGCCCTGCCACCCAGAGGACCCAGAATTGCCCCAGGTTCAGGACCATCTAAAGCAGAAGGGTCGTTTCTTTGTTGGGTTGGAACAGCCATAAAACTGTTTTGCATTTTTATTTTTGAGTCCTTTCACTCCTTGCCTTTCTGTTCTTCTCAACTCCAGGAAAACTTCTTTAACGTTGTGTTCCATCAGCACTCCAGTGTGTCCTTGGGTCATGCTGACAAGACAATGGTATGTATGTTCTTGAGGTATGTTATGCATACATATATCCAAGACTAGCTACATAATTTGAGGGGCTCAGTGAAAAATTAAAATAGGGGCCCCTTGCTCAAAAGTTATTACAAATTTCATGCAAAAGTTATTAAATTTCAAGCAGAGCATCAAACCACACATAGGGCCCTTCTGAGCTCAGGGTTCTGTGTAACTAAGCAGGTTATAGACCCATGAATCACTCTCTTGAGTGTATTATAAATTTCTTTAAGTAAGGACTATGTTTTCTGTCCAAAAAGTACTTTGCAGTGCAAAATAGACCAAATTTTGGGAAAACAGTATAGGAAAAGGAATTCTCACATTACTACACCAAGCCCTACAGCCCTATAGATGAGTAAACAAAGGTGCCATGATTTGCCTGAAGTTAATTACTATTAATGATGGATGGAGTCTAAATGGGCACATATATATATATATTTTTTTGCTTCAAAGCCCACATATTTTGCAATATACCCCCAGGAGCACAATAATTTGTACAAAAGGGACCTAAGCCAGATCCCTTGAAACTTCTGTTTCCTCATCAAACCATTCAGACCAGCGAAATGCTCAGAAGGATGGGAAGCTTGGGATAGGACTGGATTCTTGCTGAAGCCCCATTGGCTCTTACCTGGGTAGCTGCCAATAGTCACTAGAATCAGAAAATTGAAGTTAGGGATGGCCCAGTGACTTGGGATGGGCTGAAGCTCAGGGAGAGGGTGACATGTGGCAAGTTAGCAAGCATTAGCTGAAGACCTACTACATACTCTGGGCTGGAAATGCAGAGCATGTCAAGGATAGAGTGAGATGCAGAAGAGGGTCAGAATCTCCTGAATATTTTTTTTTGTTAATTTTACAAGCTGCAAGTTTAATTTTTAAGTCAGATTTCTGAAACGTCCAAGGCATGAAAATAAACACATCATAATGGCTTCATGTGGACTTTTGCTTAGTAAAGCAGTGGTTCCCCATGCTTTTGCTCCTTTCGAATTCTAAGAATACTTTGAAATCTCCCACCTCAAAGTAGTTTTCTTTTGAGTTATCTGTTCATCAAGAAATTGTATTGGACGTGGTTCCATAGTGTACCGTTTAACGCGTCTGCTTTACACACAGAAGGTCCTACTCTGGAGCCCCAGTGGAGCTACAGTCCATGGTCTATAGCCATGCCACCCTGAACAAGACCGATCCTGTCTGATCTCGAAAGCTAAGTAGGGTCGAGCCTGGTTTGTACTTGGATGGGAGACCACTTAGGAAGACCAGGTGCTGTAGGCATAAATAATAATAAACAATAAAAAGAAAAAAGAAAAAGAAACTGTAATGACAAAATGCCATACTTGAAAATGTATTGTATTCATCACAACCTTGATAATATTTGAGAAACAATTGCACATCATGTATGTGTGAGATAGAATATGAGAAGAGCCCAGGGACTGAGCTAGCTACTTGCAAGGATTCACTCACCCAAAAATATCCTACCCCACACACATGCAGGTGCGTAAACACATGCACACAAATGAAAAACCCACTGAGCCACTGCACAAGACCCAGAGCCTGGAGCTTTGGCTTGAGCTGCAGTTTGCAGATGCTATCAGGTGATGGGTCTGTTCCAAGAGGTGGTGTTTGGAGATTCTCAAGCATCTGTTTGCAAACCCAGTCTGGCCTGGTCCCTCCTCAGGTCTCATGGGAAAGTGGCAGAGAGATGAGCTGTCTGCTTTGCTGGGAGGAAGCTGGGAGCAGCTACCTGGAGAGCAACCCAGACAAAAAGCTCCAAGAATAAGGGCAATGCCAGAGGGCGGGTCTCATGGCAGCTCCTGAGCAAAACCTGTGATTACACCTTTTGATTCTAACCACTGGGTGGATAGAGAGAGCAGCTTGTCTAGTGTAGTTATTCTTCCTGCAGCAGGCTTTCCCATGATGAGTGCAGCAATTAGAGTTGAGCAGGGCATAAATAGCTATCCAGATGCTTCATTGTCCTGGGAGCTGGCATTAATAGGATAAGTCGAGGGAGGGTGGCCCTGGCCCCCAGGGCCCCAGCAGGGTACCTTTCTGCTGGCCGCTCTCCCCAGGGTGCAGCCATAAGGCTGGAAGCGTGGCTATTTATAGTCAAGCTCTGATATCTCAGATGATTACCTTTCAGATCTCAAGTGTGAGGTCTACTTTATGAAACTAGCATACTACAGACTAATTGACAGTTTTGTGGTGCATCTATTTTTTCCTCATTTTATATTCTCTTGCCACCTCCCCCTTCCCAAACTCTCAGCATCACCACTACCCCATTTTTTGCAAAGATCAGAAGCAGCACAGTGCTACTGGGAAGTCAGCAGCCCCACAGAACAGCCACCATCTCCATTAAACCCTCGAAAAGGTGATTCTCTCAAAGGTAACAAAATATACCATGCTAAACTTAATTCCAAAACTTTGCTGGCAATTTGCTAGCTTTTCTGCTCAAAAGTTGGAATAATTTCTTAGCTTCTGCACCTTGGACAGCACATTGGAGGTCAACTAGCTCAAACTTCTAACCTGGGTGTCTCCTGTTAGAACGCCTGTCTGTCCATCTGTTGCTTGACCACTTTTGAAAAGATGAGCTTACCCCTTTCCCATGCCACCTGCTCCAGATTTAAAATAATTCTAGTTTTTAGAAAGTTTTTCTTTAAAACTACAATACGTCTCTTTAAATATGCTCTCGATAAAAAGAGAAAAAAAGTTTTAACCCTTTTCCACATGATACCCTATTACCTGCTCAAAGACAACTCAGTTACTGTCAAGCTCAACTTGGCTTCAGCCTCTGCCATCCTCCTTCATCCCTAGCTGAGGCCACTTGATCCTCACCTCTGGACTTAGTTCTGTTCTGGGGTGCTAGGACTAATCTTGGCCTTGGGCAAGAGGGATTTAAGGAGCTCAAGCTCGACTGTGTGGGATTAAAAATCAATTTTCTCTCAATGCTAATCTGGATAATGTGGTTTTTTGTTGTGTCTTTTTTCTGATTAAACTGGCTCTTACTTATTTTTGTGATGATAATAGCTATCACTTTTTTGAGTGTTTGTTATGTGCCAGATACTGTGCTAAGCATGTTATAGTTTATTTAATTCTACCAACAGTTCCCTACAGTAGATATTATTACCCTCAGTTTACAGATGAGGAAACTGAAGCCAAGGGAGGTATAGTGACCTTCCAAAGGTCACGGAGGTAATAAAAGAAAGAGCTGAGGATACGACCCAGGCAAGTGTCACTCTGCAGCCCTATGGTTAGCCACTCTAATGCAATGCTATCTAGCCTGGCCTTTCTTTGTAATTTCAATTTTGGTGCCTGTTGATACCCTTGTTAGCCCCAATGCCTGAACTGAAGTCTTACTTGAATCTCAGCCCAGGGATAGAGCCTGGCTATCTGCTTAAAGACTTCTCTGTCTGCTTCCCTGCCTGTATACTTGCTTAGTTTCATCTACCTTACAAGCCTGGAACTTTTCTCACCACTCTCTCTCCCATGTGATGTGATATCTGGTATTTGCATATTTTCTCCTTTCCATAATCACAGTGATAAGGCTTTTAGAGACAAGGTCTCCCCTACCCTTTATGTTTAACTCTTGGTGGTCCCAAAAAGTGACACAAGGATTCTTAATTGCCTGTGGGAGAGACGCTTGGGAATCATGAGAAAGTTCATCTCATCTCACACTTGGGACAGTTCTGATTGTATCTAATCCCACTACCACCTCAGCAGCAAGGAAAGAGACTTATTACTGGGACCCTATTCCAAAGGCAAAGGAAGTAAAAGTGTATTCTAGAGAGAAAAATATCCCTTGAGAGTTTCTCAAGGGAGATCACATTTTCCAATTCCTTTGGCATCTATGGATCTAATCAGTCAGGTCTGGAGACTAGTCTAAGGAGTGTGGAGTTTGCCAAGGTCTGCAGTTCTCTCCAGTTGAACTTTTTGTACAGGAATCCACATCCTAGGCTTGGGAGTGTTTTCTTACAAGGACACAACAATATCAAACTCTTTGTGAAGGAAGGAAAAAGAGTCAAAAAGCAACCCACCCCATAATTGCTTTGTTCACCCCAATCTGAGTTGGTTTCTGTTCTTCATCTTGATTTTACTGTGTAGACAAAAATGAAGATTCCTTTCTAAGATCAAATGTTTTAAGGCGCAAATTAAAAAGTGATAATCCAAATATGCTAAAAAGAGAAAAAACATCAAAAATCAAGCCCAAATAAAAAGACAAAAAACTGTATCTGGGCTCATCCTAAACATGATAGCATTGTGATGAACAACCAGCCCAGAATGAATGGCAAGTTAATTGTTCCTATTAATGTTCCCCTGATCAGCCTCTTAGTAGGGAAAGGTTTAATCTTGTGTTCTTTTAAGACAAGGCTCTAAACCCTAGGATCTCACTGGAGCTGATAACATGGTTTCCTGAATGAAGATTATAAAGGGGCAAAACCATAGATCTTGGCAAATCCCAAGGCAAATTTCTTAACCCTGAGACCAGACTCTCCAGACCAGATCATGTGGGTATGGAGCAGAGGCATACATGGGTATGATCAGAAATCTTCCCTGACAATTAATGAGTTTCTTTTGGTCATATATTGGGGTCACTGAGGGGTCCCTTTTAACAACCCAACTGAGGAATCTTAGAGATTGCAGACTGCAATCAGGTGCATTGCATAAATAGCCTTTTGGGTATCCCTGACATTGCCCTCTCATATAGTAGCTATAAAGAGGGACTGAAATGTGCATCTTAAATAGGCCAACTAAGTCACCATTATGGAATGTGCTCTTTACATCATCATGTTTTGGTTAGCAAACTTGGGTTGTCACTTTTTCTTAGTCCTCTGAAGTGTGTGGGCTTAGAAATACATTCTCCCATTTTCACCCCCTGCACAGTAAGTCAAAACAAAATTGGAACAAGCCCAGACTAGAGTCAGATAGGCAATTACTGAGTGTGTTGCAAGGTAGCCAATTCAGCTGGCCCCTGCCTCTGGGCTTAGCTCAGCCTATTACTGAAAGAAGAACCCTGGATAGGCAGAGTACTGCAGAAGTGGTCATCTGATCTTTCCTATGACACACTGATCTACTGGGAAGAACCTCTGGGCCAGGACGCCCAGCTTCACCATGGCCTCTCTGTGAACACATCACCCTGGAATAGGTGATTCAGTGGCTGCAGAATATCCCTGATTCTCTGGTTTTCTTTTCCTTTCTTTTTTCATGACCCACTTTACTTTCCAGTATAAATGTTGAGTACATCAATCTCAACTCTAGATAAGAGCAAATTCGTTTATTTAAACTTGATTGAAGATATAAAACAAGAAGAAAAACTAAAACCCAGGCCACCACATCATACTATATTTGGAGATATAGACAGACACATTAAGTTTAAAATTAGGAAGCAGATCCAGATTGAAAAGGCTGCCTAGCTCAGTGATTCCATCAGTAACTGCAAATATGCTGTTCTCTTCAAAGAAAAACATTCATACTGGACTCTAGAGAACACAGAACCAGGCTGGGCCAGTCAATTATGTCACTCTGCTCTCCTGGCCCATGACTGGTTCAAAGGGTGGGCTTGTGACTTACACCATGCCAATCAATGTTCTTCCTTAGGATATTTCAAACTGAAGTTGGGAGGAAGATTTTTCCTTTTCTCTTGCATTGCAAAGATGGAATTCAGAGATGCCTGTAGCTATATTCCTTTCAAATAGAAAAATTCTGTAATGAAGACCACAGAAGGAAATTGAATGAGCTATAAGATTGAAGAAGGGAGAGAGATAGAGAGAGAGAAGGAGGGAGAGAGAGAGAGAGAGGGAGGGAGAGAGAGAGAGAGAGAGAGAGAGAGAGAGAGAGAGAGAGAGAGAGAGAAATACACAGAGTGGCAAAGAAAGACAGAGTCTTGATGGCATTATGGACCTTGAGTCTTGTTGTCCCTGAGGTCAGTCCCACTCTTATTAGAATTGCCTTGTTTATCAAGCATATGAATTACTTTTTATTCCTAGGTCTTTCTCTTGTACCTGACTTCTAAATATCGGCATCTCCAAGGTTGGGTCCCAAACCATGTTTTCATCTTTACCTATACTCACTCCTTTGGTAATCTAACATAGCCCCATGGCTTTAAGTACCATTTATGCTGACATTGTCATCTATAACTCTAGCCCTGATTTCTGCACCCATATGTCTGGTTGCCTATTTAACAATGTCTCTTGGTAGTCTGGTGGTCAATTTGATTCAACATGTACAACACAGCACTCTCTCCTTCTCTGACCCCTCACCCAGTCTCCTTATCTTGTAATGGCACCACCAATCACATTTTTCAGTTGTTCAGATCAGAAACCTAAGCATTCTCCTTGACTCCTCTCTATAGTACCTCTGACATCCAATCCATCACCAAATTTGCTGATTCTATGTCTAAAATAAATTTCTTATCTGTCTACTTCTTTCCATCTCATCTTTTCCCACAACAGTCTCCTAACTGGTTTCCTTGCTTTTACTCTCGACCACTACTTTCCATTCCCACACAGCACATGGAGCACACTTTTTAGAACTTGAATGACATGATGCCACTTTTGTGCTTTTTTTCCCCCTCAGCCGCTTCTATGGTATTTCATAACATCCAAACTTTTTATCATGGTCCACAAGACTTTGTGATCTGTCCCTGTCCATATTTCCAAGTCTTCTTTGCTTTAAACTGTCAAATGTGTTCTCTGCCTCAGGGCTCCTGCATTTGCTCTTCTCTATCCAGAATATTTGCATGATTGGCTCTTTTTCACTATTAAAATGCCTCAAAAAAGCCTTCTCTCTCCCCACAAATCTAAGTTGATTTCTCAGTAATATTCTATACATTATGTTATTTAACTATCTTACCACAATCTGATTTTTTTTAATTCATTCTTTGTATTTTATCTCTCTATGCTAGAATATAAGCACCATAAAACTTGGGGATTTTTTTTCACTACTATACCCTCAGCACCTAAATAGTTCCTGGCAAAGAGAAGTGCTCAGTAAGTGTCTGCTGAATGTATAAATGTAAGATATTTAGTTGGGTTTCTTTCACTTTCAAGTGAAGGAGATTTCAAGAGATATGAAATATTTTCTCCATGATTCCAGATAAAAATCAATGATAATAAGTTTGCTAGTTATGGAACTCAAGTTATAAAGCTGTGCTGAATGTTATAACAACAGCAGCAACAGTGATGCATACTGTTTATTGAGCATTTACTATATTCTAGACTCAGGACTTTATATTAATCTAATTTAATCCTCACAGAAACCCTGTAAGGTAGGTATCTTAATCTTCTTCTCACAGTGTTGGAAACTGAGACTCAGAAAGATAACATGACCTGTCCAAGATTACATAGCAAGTAAAATTGGTGGGTCTCAAACTTGAACTTGGGAGTTCTTATTCCAGTGTCAGTATTTACCCATAGCATCACAGTACCTCTCTAAAGTAAATATAATAAAAGAATATGAAAGATAGATATTTAACAAAGTCAGCTTCTCACTTTTTATCAGGTATGAAGTTTTTAGACATTTTGCTAGATAGAAACTTAACTGTCGAAAATTATAGAATAAAATATAAGACAAAAAGCACTTTGTGGGGAAACCAAGGAAAATTAGCTTAACAAACAATTTGAATAATCAAAGAATGTCAAAAGTCTAAAGTTCATTCTGTATTGCACATTTTAATGTAATGTAGCTTTAGAAGACATAAAATAATATCTACCCAAATACATCATAGTGAAAATGAGATATTATGAAAGTTATTGTGAAAGTATTTTTTGTAAGAAAAATTATATCATGTGCATATGAGGTTTAACTATTTTTAGGTCAGCTAATGCTTATTCCAGGGACAAATGTCTGCTCATCCAAGGAGCTTGCAACTTTCTGGGTAAAGATGCTCCACAGTGAGGGACTCTTGTTTTTCTTTAGGGGAAAAAGAAGAAGAAGTAACAGAAGAAGGAAGAGGAAGAAAGAGAAGAAGGGAGAGAGGGAAGAAGGAAGGAAGAAAGGGAAGAAAAAGACAGGGGCAGGAGGGAAAAAAGGAAAGAGAGAGGAAGAATGAAGAAAAGGAGAGACAAAGGAAAGAAGGGAAAAAAGAAGGAGAAAAAAAGGAGCTCTGAACCTTGTCTGCCATGAGATGAGCCCTCTCCTCCTATCACTGAGGACCTCTCTGTCCTCTCAGTGTTCTAGATACTCCCTCCGGCACTAATGCCTACGCTCCAGCTCTGGGACTCTTAGGCTGGCCTCACATCTTCTTACATATGTTTACTTGGGTGTAGCCTCTCTGATCCTCTTTTTCTCTCAGAGGTCTGGGGAAACGATTGTAAACAGTGCACAGAAGCTACTGGCTGATTTCCTTCCCACCCAGGTAGACCCATCATTGGACTGCTGCTCCGTCGTGATTTGGAATCTCAGCAGTTTCTCCACTGCTCTCTCTCCCCTTGAGGTGTCTATTAGTTTATAATGGCCACACTACATCACCGTCTCATTTATCCATGACTTACCTCCTCAGGACCACTCTATTCTCTGATATATTTGATGAAACTCTTATTTTCCTTAACTCTTCTCCAAGCTATAACTCAGGCAGGATTTTTGCCAACCTTATCTTCTCTCAGCAGTCTTAACTGATGCAGCCAATTTTTTGCCCTATTCCCTCTCATCTTCTCCATCTCTAGGACAGATGTTTCCTTCTCTTCTTATTAATTATCACAAATACCCAAATAAAACCTAAATAGAGACGAACTTATTTTCTCTTTTTAATCAATAGGAATTAAAGTACTGCTATCCATTCCTTTCTGTGACTAAGAAAATCCCTGGGTAGAAAAATAAAAATAAAAACACTGAAATTACCCATTTATTTAATTACAAGGCATTTGCTTTCATAAGCCACATTTTCACTGCTGCGAAGATTCTGATTTGGCAACAAAAGGCAAAAGCTATTTCTAGTGAGAGCGGCAAGGAGTCAACGTTAGCAATGCGACAGTGTGAAGAAGGCATGTGGAGCGGCTTTAATGGCTTTCTACCTTTGAGGGAGGGGCAACCAGGAGGTGCGGAACACAGGCATGGGAAGGCACAGATATAGAGAGATGGATAAAGTAAAGGCAGGAAGATCAAAGTATGGAACAAAATGTTGGAAAGGGATAGAGTAACACAAAGAAACTCATATACAGAGACAGGGATGGAATGGAGAGCCAAGAAAGAGACGTAGGAAGTAAGTAATAGATAGAAAGTAATGAAGGGCAGAAAAAGTAAGAGACCTAGAGAGAGACAGAGATGAAGTTTACAAGGCAAGGTCATTAAAAGTTGGTCAGATTTCTCTGGGAGAATGGCTGCAATTCAGGTCATTGTCACCGATGGTGATGACAATTTTAAGGTTTATACGTTGCCATTTATCATTACAAGTCTCACAGATAAATGCACAAGATTCAAGTACTGCTCGATATTTTTGTACTGAAATAAGTTTTTAACTAAGATAGGAATGTGTATTAGACCAGTGTTCTCTTTTAGAGATAAATGAGTAATATAAACAGAAGCAAAACTTAAAGAAATTGAACAATCTCTGCACAATTGAGGTCTGCTAGCCAATTTAACTTCAGTTTTCCTATAGTGTCTGCACAGTCAGACCCAAGATTGACTTTTTCAGACAGTGAAGAGCAGATCTAGGACTTGGCCCAGAAGCTCTTACTTTAAGCTGTCTAGTTTCGACACTAGATCCTCAAAGGGCTGCAGGCCTCAGAACTTCTCACGAAACTTTATTGTTTTAGTATGAAAATCTTTAATCATAGTATTATGACCTAAGCATATTAGTACCAAAGTTCATGGATTCTATCTATTATAGTTGCAGGAATAAAATGTCTTCTCTGTCTTACAGATGACTTGAAAGATTCATGGGCTACATTTAGCTCTGGAATGGCAAATAGATTTTATCTCAAGAGCAAACTATGGTTAACAGGTGGTAGCCACCAAGGACGCTTTGCTAAGAAGGGATGTGTTAAGAATGAGTACACGCTCAGAGGGAAGGGACGCTGAGCCTGACCAGCTCTGTGCGCCACAAATATGGGAGGCGGGAGTGATGGCAGGATGCTTGCTGTAAACTAACGGAGGACCTGATAGCCTGGCAGGAGCTACCTTACTAAACTGTGTTTAAGTGTCCACAGTGTGAAACTGTCCTCTTCTTCCGTAGGCCCAAAAGGAAGAATATAGTAGAATGTAGAACTAGCCAAAAGGAACAAGACAAGCCACTTCCTAGTTTCAACTGAACTCTTATTTCAGCTTTCTAATTGCATGCCAATTTATCTCCAGTAGCAGTTATAGAAGGGAAAAAAAGGGACAATAAGTTTCATTCATTTCCATTCACATTAATATAGTGACTACTGTATGCCAAACACTTGGGATACATTAATTAATGTGACATTATCCAGTTCTCATGGAATTCATAGCCTAGTTGGGGTAGGCAGGGAGATCAATCAAATTGAGAATTATTTTAATACACTATGAGTCATGCAATAGTGAATGCCAGTCTCCTACATAAAACCTTTCTGTGACCCATTGCTTCCTGCCTAAGGGGCAAATTTCTTAGTAAGGCACACAGATCTTTGTAATACAAATTCTGTTTACCTCTCCAGCTTTCTCTGCCCTGAACTCTGTACTTCACCTGCACTGGACCATTTTTAATTTCTCAAGTCATATTTTAATCATCTCAGACTCTCATCATCTAGAAAATTATTATCTCCTTTCCTACCACATACTTTGTCTGCTCTGCTCACTAACTCTTAGACTGCCTTCCTCCAGCAAATCTCTGACCTCATCTGTCTGACCCTCTATGTTCACAGATCACACTATACTTTGCTCATTGGAGCACTTACCACTTTGTATCACGATTGTCTTGTGACCTGTTTCTGCCTGCAGGCTTCTTGCTCTATGAGGGCAGGGACCAGGAATACCTGTTCATCATTACATTCCTAGCAAGTAGCACAATGCCTGGCACAAATCAGGCTCTTATGGGATATTTGTCAGGTTAGTAAGTAAACAGAAGTTGTCTTCGGTTTACCATTGTTGAATATTAGACAGGGAAAGTGGTCACAAAAGATTTATTTGCATCTCAGAGGAAAGAATTAATCACTTTTTCATCTCAGTAGCTTGTAAATTTTTCTAAGAATATCACTCTAGGTAATCCCCTGATACTTATTTTCAGCTTTTAAGCTATAAGATGTTAGGTAATATATGTAAAATTTTACCCCTCCCATGGACATTTGGGTTCTGGAAGGTAAAAAGACTTTAAGAACAGAATAAATGAAGAGCAATGACAATTAATATATGCAAAGAGCTTTAGGATTTTCAAAAAGCTTCCCAAGTATTTTTATTTGCTTCCTACAGTAAATAGAGGCCCAGAAAGCTTAATGGCCTGCCACCATCACAAAAACTGAAAGAACAGAGCTAGGAGTCAAAAATGGGTGGGTCTTTTAAGTCCACATCCTATGCCCTTCTTTCCAAATGTCTCTGTGGTTGATGGAAGAATTCTAGGCACTGAATAGAGTGTGAGAGAGCTATTTGAGGATAGAGTGGGTCTGCCTGGTGCCATCCAAATCACACCATGTATGTAACTTCTTCCTCTGCCCACGGTGAAGCTGTCCCTGGGGAGAAGATGTGGCAATGACTCCTCTTGAAACCCATTATTGAACTCCCATCTGGGTCCAGTGCTAAGCTGGGGTACCATCTTATACTCTAAGATGAGTGCAAGACATGCACAGGTATATAATGGGCAGAGATAGAACAATTTACATGCCAAGAGACCATCCTAACTAGAAAAAGCATTTTCTAGTTAGGAATCGCATTGGATGCCAATTTTTGGTGGATGTGAACCCATGTCCTGGCAGTGTGGAGTCCCTTCCAGATATTAATGCTGTCATGGGAGTGCCAAAGCTAAGATGAACAACAGGGCCTGAAGAGCTAGGAAGAGATGAATACAGAATTAATCTGAAGTTAGGAACTGACTATCATTTAAATCTAAGAAGCATAGTTGAATCTAAGAGACCAGTGCCAGTGAGTTAAGGGGAACTATGAAGTATACATGCATACAAAGATCAAATCTAATTGTTTTGGCAGCATTCTGCCAGGCTAAGACTCTTTGGGAAAGTTTAAAACTTAAAACCTGAAAATGATCTGCTATGAGCAGAGCCTTAGACAGCTGACCAGGAAATAAGTTGAGGGATTGAGAAACTGAATACAGAAGTAAGATAGTCATCAACATCGATAAATGAATCTCATCTCTAAAATTCCTAGAGTCTTTTCTTGTACTCTCCTGCACAGTCTAGATTCAGCCTTTGTCCACTTTCCATTTCCATCCACTTGCAAGTCAGGAAGACTTTCCTCCCCTTCCTTCAGCTCCCGGATTGGCAACACACAGGAACTTAATATTCTCTCTGTCACTCAGCCTTCCCTTACCTCAGGGAAAAAACTGCCATTGATTACAGATCTACTAAATTAAAGCTTCAGGAGACTTAAGTGAGCAATTATTATCAACTACAAAATACTGGAAATTGTTTATTAGGCATCATCTTGTTGTTTACTCTGACAGGTTCCTATTGAGCTTTCTCTCAACTACTCTGTGAAGCTGGAGGATGGTTCCGAAGCATCTGATTGGTTTCTGAGTTTTCAGAGTTCACAGCTGAGACAGGGTTACTCCTCAGGATTCAGGAGTGTCAATTCATCCATCCCCTGCCTCGAGGCAGGTTTTAATTACATCAGTGTAAATTAAGAAAGTAGGATCTTGGAGAAGATAGAAAATAGAGATTTCTAATTTAAAATTGCCCCATGAATGGAAATTCCTAAATATCCCTGTGTCATGGTAGAAACAGTTGGAGGTCGAGTCTGTTCCCGCTGTACTGGCTATACACAGAACAGATTGCGTCTATAGCATGTCATTTTCTGTGATTCCTATAGCCAAACTTCTGGGTTATACACTGGATTCCTGTTTATTTTTCAAGCCTGGTTCTCCAGGTTGGATTCTGTGAGTCTCTGATAGGTTCCAATAAAGATAAGATAGCTTAGCTTGTTTCTATTGCTTCTTGCCCATCATGGTAGGAGCACATTCACACCTAGGGTCCTAAGTGCTCATGAAACGTCATAAGATTTTCTGGAAGTAGAGGGTCACCTAATTCAGCTCAGGTGGGCCAAGGAAGTGTCTCCAGAGACTAATCTGAATCCTGAAGGATATTATTGAAAGGTGGGGGAGGGGGAAATGGTGTTCCATGAAGAATGAGCAACACATGCAAAAGCTGAGAAAGTGAGAGGGAATATCGTATGATCAAACAATTAAAAGGTTTTGGGTACTCCTGAGCATAGGGGTCACAGGGGGAGGAGCTGGAAATGAAGCTAGAAAATTGGGCAGGAATTGTGATCTTTGTTCTGAAGGTAAGGAAGTGCCAGTGGGAGAGGATGTGCTCCCTTCGATTTGTGCTGCATCTGGCAGTTGTGTGGAGAGAGCCCTAGGAGAGTAGAGTCAGGCAGCAGACAGGCATCTCAGAGTAGTAGTCCAGGTAGGAAACGAGGCATCCAACTGTAGGGAGACGTCACTTTTCAGGTAAAGTGGGATTCAGGCAAAAGTAAAGAAAAAGAAATTGGCTCCAATTGAAATCAACAGAGACAGAGAAGCCAGCTGAGGGCAAATTGGAATGGTGATAGAAATTAGAATAAGTGCCCTGCAGAGAAATACTGAGCCTGCGAAAGTGAGATATATGAAAGGCTGGACTTAATGCAATGTCCTTAAAATAACCTCTTTCTCTCTTACTGATTCCATGTTCACATGCATATCAATCCTTTAGCTTAATATTTAGGGTTTCCTATCCCCCTCTTATCCTCATCTAAACTTTCACTCTTTATCATCCTCGTTTCCCAAATTCTCTGTGCTGAGCCATTCTCCATTTTACCTTCAACATGTGACCTGTGAGTTGGCCCTGCCTTTTACCACCTATAATCCCCTCTCTTCTGGGTTTCTGTAGCTGAAGCCCAGGTAAAGCCACAAGTCTTCCAGGAAGCCTCCCCTGTGGCTCCTGCCAACTCCCCTCCCTCTCACTGAATTTTCTGTTGTATCTATAGTTAGATCCACACAATAAACAGTTTACTAAATATATTGCCTCATTATTTCTCATCCAAGAAAACAATAAAATTTTAGCTTGCGGGCAAGGACTTTGTCTTATACATCTTTTGCTTAGCCCGTAAAATTTAGCACAAGAGAGAAAAAAATTATAGCAACCTAGAAAATTCATCATTAGTATTTTAGTATTAGAATGGTATTCTAATACTAAATATTAGTATTTAGAATATTAGAATATATTAGAATATTCTAATAGAAATATTAAAATATTTCATTAGCATTAGAATATATTATTAGTATTTACAATATAATTATTAGGGCTCTACCCAGGATACCACAACTGAAGGCAAACTGGAACAACCAGGTATAGTCAAAAACAGTTATATGAGAAAAAGTTGAATGTGAAGATGTTTGCAAATTTCAAGAGAAACATGAGGGTCATGGTATTTAGAGAGCTATCATGTGGTGGAGGGATTTAGACTTGTTCTGTCTTACTAAGGTATAAAACCAGGAAAATGGGTAAAAATTATAAGAAAAGACTTTTCAGCTAACATAAGGAGGTGATTTCTCAAGGTCAGAGCTGCCAAAGATGGAGCAAGATGTCCCAAGAGTTGCTCTCTGCTGATGATATGCAAGCAGAAGCTTCATATCAATAGTAAGGGACGTCAATGTAGGCTAGTGGTTAAGAGCGTGGGCTTTGTTTCTTGCACTATAAAATGAGAATGACAATAGTTTCCTCACAGAATTAATGTAGGGATTAAATACAATGCATATGTAAAGTGTTCAGCAAAGTTCATTAATGGTAGTTCTATTTTAAAACAATTAATCTAATAAGGAAATTTGCACATGAATGGGGGAGGCATCATATTAGGTATTGTTTAAGTATCTCCCAAACCAGATGTCTATGATCATAAGTACTTACTAGTGAACTTGAATTTATAGAGATGGTATAGCTTCAGTGGAGGGCTGGTATCACATGGCTTCCATTTCCCTAATGAATTACAACAGTCATTTTGGACCCAGAGGAGTAGTAAGGTAAAAATCACCAGAAATGCACTGAATCTAGAAAAGTTGATTTGTAACTAGGAGCAGAGAATTATTAAAATATGGATACAGGCAAGAAACCAGAAATCAAGGTCACCAAGTCAAAAAACTGATGCCAGGAATAGACAGGGGGTCAGAACGCAGACTGGCTTAATAGCATCTAGAAATTCAGAGCATCTGGAAATAAGAGTTGACATGAGGTTACATGTAAAAATCAGACAGATGAGTCTGGTGGGTCTGTATCTTTATGATAAAAACTTCATCATTGGCAAGAGCTGCTTCACTCAGGCCCAATGACACATTCTCTGGTGGAACAGGACTCTGGGCATCTCTCTTTAAATCTAATGAAGGCACACAGCCCCAGAGATGGAGCCTAGGACACTATTAAAAAGGCCATCATCACCCCTTACTGTTTCTGCATATGGAGCTTCTGGTCAAGTATCTGAGTTCCCTCATCCTTCTTTCTTCATCCCAGGCTGCTAGCACCCACTGTGGATTTCTCTTCCCATCACTGTTTCCCCAGCTCATCCTTATAGCAACTCACCTGCTGTTTTAGTCTTGGTCTCAGCTCTTTCACCCACTTCATTCATTCTTTCATTTATACTAGCACTGATGACACCCACACTCTCCCTAGGGTCTGACCTTGATTCAGCCTCTGATTTTTGTTTTTTCACTTCCACGGAAGTGCTGACTTCTTGGAAGGGCATGACACCTGCAACACTGCCTGAATTACAACTACTAGTCTGGGGGACACAGAGAGTTCTGTGCCTGCCCTGGGATGAGGTAAGAGGTAGCACCAGCTGGGAAGTCAAGAGTGAGCAGTGGTGGAACACCACTTCTGACAATTACCCTGGACTTTCATAGTTCTCCAGGTGGCCTGACTTTCTCAAGGCAGCTCTTCAGAGGGGCCCCATTTCAGCTAGAAGAGTGGCTTGGACATATGTACAACCTGGACCTTTCTCTCTAACTGCAAACAGCAAAGTATTTATAAGGGTACAGAAGCACCTGTATTAGCTCAATGCAATGGGAACCCTGTAATAGCCCAAGGTTTATCACCCCCACTCTCTCTTTTTTTTTTTTTGAAGTGAAATCATTGTGTTGTCAACCTTGGTGAGGGTTAGCCTGTTTGACTGAGGCAGTAATTTGACAAGATGTGTCTTTACTGTCATTCAAACTGTGGAGCAGAGCTCTTAGCATATGCAGGGTTTGTTCTCTCTGCCACCTCCATCTCCTCTTTGTGAAACTTTGCCTTCTCCTTGGAGATACGCCTCCTTAAAGATTAAGAAGAAAAAAATCTCACATGAATCCTAGGAGGTCAAGAGGACACAGTGAGCTCCTAAGATTTGAGATGAGCTTCAGTGCCAGTGGGAGCTCTCCAGGGACAAGGAGGGGCTGGAAATTAAGACAGAGACAGCAGCATGGGTTCTGCTGGCAGAGGCTCCTGCCTATCTCCATAAATCAACTGCAATGAGTTAATTCCTCATCGAGAATGATGAATGAAAGGCTCCAAGACCTGGCACAAGGCTGGGCTTGGTGAGGGACCAAGACTGCTAAAATACCTGTGTGACTTATCCCAAAGGTTGGGGGCAGGGGATCAAAACCAGGGAAGATTCCTGGCTCTGACTGCTGCCCTGGCCTCCAGAGACCCAGATAAGTATGTTGAATTCCAGATACCCTGGGAAATCGGAGGCAGCCAAAATCTGGATTTTTGTATTAATAAAGCTTAGTGATTGAGAGTATGAATTTTAGAGCCAGAGACACCTGGAATTCTGGCTTGTAAACTTGGTCAAGGCATATGACTCCTCCAGCTATAAAACGGGGATGATAATACTGATCCTGGAGTGCCAGTAAATGGTAGCTGTTATTATGAGTATATAATGCACCTTTCCAACTGCACGTCTGGTTCCCACAAGGGCAACTTTATGGTCTGGGATTGGGGGTTATGTGAGCACTGTGCTGACAAGCCAGGGAACCAGGAAACAAAAAAGAGATGTGTCTATTGACCTTTATTTGTAATTGCGATTCTCTTCTGGGTCTCGTCCTCCTTGTTGCTTGGCTCAGCCCTATTGGCCCTATACTCTAGAGTTGTAAGCGCACAAGGCCCCTGGTTGGGAAACTGGAGAGCCTGTACATATCTTCTTCCGAGAAATCCTTGAATTTATTGTTGGAATACACCGCATGATTTTTTCTGCATACATTCCCAGCAAACATTTGAGTAAGCAGTGTGCCAGGCATCACTCTGGGCAAAGGGATACAAACACAAATGAAATGTGAACCCTGCCTTTGCGGGACCCACCCAGAGTGTAACATGTAAATAGGCATCAATGAACAGTAAGGAAGCCATGCAAGGAGTGCTTTAAAAGTGCACATGAGGTAAACAGAGTGGATGTGCCACAAGAAAAAGGATAGGACCACCTAATGTGACAAAGGCTGCTTTGGGAGACCTGACCTTCACTCCTGCTGAAGCCCCCCTTCATTATGAAGACTTCACCAGCAAAACAAGTCTCTTTTCCCATCCTGCTGTCCAGTAGTACTACTCATTTCATTATTTAAATATTTTATTTCTTTTATGTTTATTTTCTCCTCCCGAACCAGAATTAAATGAGGCTTAAACTAAACGAGATGATGTTCATAAAGTACCCGGCACACAGTCGATGGTGACAAATGTTAGTTTTCTTTTACTACTTCCCTGCCTGGGGCTGGTGCCTACTCCATAGAGTTGGTTGAACCATACAAAATTACCATTTTTGTGGGACTAAAATGGTTGAATGTTAGTAATATCAAATGGTTCAAATTAATATTTTATTCGGTGACCCAAAGCTGCTTGATGCAAAAATTGATTTTCTTTAGAAGAAAACATCTCTTCCTGGCAATGACTGAGGGCAGATGAGCAGTCTTATTCTCTATATCCAGTATGTTTTGAACATCAACTACATGCTAGGCACCGTACAAAGACCTGGGGATGTAGAAGTAGAAGGCTCCACCACTCGAAGAGCTGACAATCCAAGAAAAAGATAAGCAAGAAGTTATAATTCAATATGATGATTAGCATAGCAAAAATCCAAACAATGTGTTATGGAATGCAAGAAGGAGAATAAGGAGCCAGTCTGAGAGGAGTCAAGAAAAATCGTGTAGCAGGGTTGACATTGGACCTAAACCCAAAAGGCTGCAGAGGCATTCTTTACAAAGCCAGGCATTCCAAGCAAAGAGAACAGAGCTATGAGAGCAGTACATGGCAATTTTAAGGAACCAGTGGACCAATGTTTCCAAAACAAATATGAACTAGTAAACGCAAGTATCCTCATATAGATCTTCAAAAGGAAACCAATGCTTCCAATTGGAGAGATATGGGTAATCTTGTTTGCCAGGAAAATGAACAGGATTTTCTCCTGGGGCCCTTCCTTCACAAAGGAGTTGGTGTTCTGGCTGCCATGTTGGGCCCTAGGCACGTGCCCTCCGCATGCAGTGTCTGTGGCCCACCATGAGCCTCATCTGACCTCGCGCCGGCCTGTCAGGGGGTGGAATTTCTCAGACTTCCACAGGGCTGGCCTTCCCCTCCACCCTCCCTTTAACTGCAAGCAATAAACTCTGCTCTGCCAGGAAAGAGGTTGTTTCTTTGTCCTTCTTCTCATGGCCACATTGCCAGCCCATGCTGAGGGCAGCAGCTCTATTGATGTTATTGATGCTTCCGTGGGCGGGGGAGGCAGGGGACTGATGTTGTTCTGTCAGACACGTGTGCTAGATAAATTGTTCCGTGCTGTACTGCTTTCCATCCTCACCGCATCTCGCCTCCCAACTCCAAGTCCTTCATTATTATGTGAGAGCCTGGCCTTCATTCTGCGTGTCCCGGGGCCAGGCCACATTCTTCAAACTGGGCTGAAGTTGCAGAACCTCTGTGGGGTGACTGGAAAGGCACTGATGGGTATGTGTGTGGGGGGAGGAGGAAGGGGACCAGAGGGTGTTGAAAGTGGGAGGGAGCCAAATCCCAGGGAAAAGAGGTCTCAGGCAACTACCAAAGATTATTCAGGCAACTACCAAAGATTATTGAGTACAGGGCAGAGTTGGAGAGAGTCTTGAAAAAGAAGGCAGGTCTCTTTATAAGTCCCTCCTGTATTGTTGACTCTTGGAATTTTTGTAAAGAATAGAATGAATACATATATGCAAAATAGCACCTGTATTTCTCAAATTAAACTTATTTTGTCAAAAGATTTTTAGGAAGAGCTTGGGCAGTCTGATGCTTCTCAGCCCCTCCCCTTCCGCCATCCTCAATTAATATTTCAGCAGGGTGTCTGTACTCTCAGTAAATATACTAGGATCAATTGTTTGTTATAGCCCCTGCTCAAATCCGCCTTAGACGGTAATATTTTAAAGTTGATTGGATCTTAAAATTGTAAGAGGTCCCCAGTGTCATGACTTTGCTAGCATTATCAGCTCAGCCATGTCTTACCAAGCACTCTCTTACTGAAACACAAGGCTCCCCCACCACCACCCCGCACCAACCACTGAGGGAGGCTCACTTAAGAATCAAGTGATGGTGAAGCATAAGGATGCCTCTCCTAGCCTACCCGGTGACCTTGGGAGTGCGGGAACGTCTCCTTGCAGAGCCAATAAAGGCTCCAAGCTGTTTTTCCCCTCTCCCTTCTTTTCCCTTTTCCCTTTTATATGCCCGTTGACAGTGTCATCTCTCAACTTGATAAACTTGTCAGAGGGAGCTCCGGGAAAGTGTGACACAGAGGTTGGAGTGATTGCTGAGTATGCAGGGAGAGGGGGCTGGGGAGTTGTGGGAGGCACTGGGATATTAGCCTGGGGGCAGGCAGCTGTTTGGCATTTTCCTGGCTCACTGGCAATGAACACCACCCCCATTGTGCAGTCTTAGCAGACCAGGCCCTGAGAGGAGGAAAAGGGAGTATCAGAGCTCGCGATGTGATGGGAACTGAGGGAGATGTGGATGGACGGTGCCAGCCAAGGAGTGTGCGAGGCTGCATGTGTGTGCATCTGTATATCACACTGTGTGAAATGTGTGCAGGGCATGCATGAGACAGGCCATGTGAGGCTGTCTGAGGGTAGCTGGGCATGATGGAGGGTGAAAAATAAAGAGCATTAGAGCGCTTTCAATAAAGCAAACTAGAAACTATGGCTTGGGTGTTTTTTCTGAACTCTTCTAACAATTTCTCCCTAAAAGATCTTTTCAGATACCCACCTGAAATCAGTAATCATCCATAATCATGGAAGTTCACACTGAAAATTATCTTTCGGGCATAGATTGTAAGTCATCTGACACAATGGTTTATGTCACTGGCATTCTATTGATATTAATTGAACAAAAGTCAAATCAATTAATGAAATTTAGCTTGACCTGATTTGCTGGGATACAGGGAAAAAATCCACATAAAATGAGTAATGGGGCTAGAGTATAGTAGAAAGATCTGAATTTGAACACAGCTCTGCCTGAATTACCTCTCCTCTCCAATCCTGTTTCTTCATCTGTACAATGGGTGATCTGAAAATCCATTATAGAGGATATTATCAAATATTCTAACTTCTAGATGAAAATTCCAGATGATTTCATGGAGATCAGTGAAACAGTGCAAATGAAAGACATTTGTATATTGCAAAGCACTGTACGAATTCTAGAAGACTGTTCGATCTCCACTGGGATAGATCCCCTTGTTATAGGCTCTTACAGCCCCTGTATTTAGCCTCTCATTGAGCCTATAAACTACCCCACCTTCATTTTTCTCTCTAGAGGAAAGGCCCTGGCAATACACCAAAGAAACAGGTGTTCTCTCTTCCCTGTAGTATTTAATAGTATAATAAACTTCTGCCCCAGTGCCTCTGAGTGATTAGGCTACATCTCAGGTGCTGCCTTGAAGAGTCAAGGCCAAGAAATTCACCTCACCCGGGAAGTGCAATAATTGTTTTAAGGTGCCCTACCTAGAGTGTGATATTTATTTTATAAGATAGAATTTAGGTCTAAAAATAAGGAAAGTTGTCAGAGTTCAAATTTATTGATACAAGTGTGAATGACAACACTGACAGCTCATGTGAAGAGCTCTAGTTGTGTCCAGGTTTCTAAACTGGGAGGGAGATGAAATTAATAAATTAGGTCTTTGACAATACCTGGAGAAGGAGGGAATCATCATCCCACCTCACTGGTTCACCTTTACTGCCTTCACATAAAGAGAACTGCATTTTGGAAGCACAAGGTAACTAACCATACCCACCAAACACACAGAAATGAAATTGCTAATGTAATTAATAATATTAAAAGGTCATTGATGAGCTCTACTTAATCAAATAATATGTTTTTTTTTTTTTAAAGTAACCCCATTATTATCCAGAGATTACCCATGTTCAAATATTTATAATGCAGTAGAGTTTGGGTTGTCAGTGTGATGTAACGAGAAAGAGCAATTGGCATGCTAAGGCCTGGGGTCTTGTTTCCAGTTTTGCATCAACTAGCCTCATGACCTCTGGGCCTCAGTTTCCTCAACTGCAAAATAAGGGAGTTGGAGCAGAAAGGTCTCATCCAGTTTTATATCGTGAGAGTCAATACTGACTACAATTCGTTGGTCTTTGTTGATACAGAGGCACTTCAGGATCCTGCGTGCTTGTGGTCGCCATTTTGAACATCAGTGGCCTTTGTCTGAGAGAGCGTCAGCTGATGGAGAGCCCTGATTAATATAATAGGAGATAACAGGGCTTACTGTTGTCACTTTCTTCTTCTCTGCAGCTCTTCTCTCCTTGGGGAGCTAAATAAGACTGGTCAGTTTTGCTTGCTTTTTTAAATTTGCAGGTTTTTATCCACACCTCCAACAGAGATTTTGGTTTTTCATTTACTTTCACTGCAGGTTTCAATCTTTCCCACCCCCCAAAACAATATCCTCTATACTGTTACATGAAAAAAGAGGAAAAAGACAAAAAAAATGCTTCAAATTGGCTCTACCTCAAGCTTTTGGCAACTTTTACTGGGTCTGCAGAACCTAAATTTGGAGCCTGCGCTATTTGGTGGTGTCTTTGCCTCAGAGGAATCTTCTAGCTTTTTTCAATTTCAAAGCCCTTGGGTCCACACAAATGCTCTCAGAGACAGCTCCCCGCCCTCCCAAAACCCCTAGCAAAAATTCAGGTTTGTCACCAGGAAAGAAGAGGTTTTTCTGTGGAAATTTTCCTCATGCTGGTTATAAAGCCACTCACATCTCAGTGTGAACTCCGCTAACTCCACCGTTGTCTTTGTGAGTGAGAAGTGAAATCCACACAAAGGTATAAAGAGCTGATCCATATAAAGATTGCTCTTGGATTTCCAATGGGCAGCAGCTTTCTGATGACTGCATCTTTGCTGTAGACAGCTGTGCAATTGAGACAACAGCAGGGCTCCAGATGTGCTGGGACTTGCTAGGCAACAGACTTAGAAGTTTGGCCAAATCAGCCCCAGATAATCACCAGAGAAGGGAAAAAAAAATGCAGGGCTGGTCTTTGTTGTAATTCAGGGGCTAGGGCATGAATTCAGAGGACAAGGAGGAAACAAGTTGGAATGGAAGGTTGACTTCTCGTATAATGTGTGAGGCCTACTTTGCCTGTAAGAAACTCGTAGGAGAGTGGAGCTGAGAGAGCCCATCTGGAGAGGTGGTACAGCACAATGGCTAGAAGTATGGGCTCCTGAGTCCAGGGGACCTTGGTTTGAATCTCAGCCCTACCTCTACTAGCTGTGTGACCTTGGGGCTGTTCCAAAGCAATTGAACATGATTGACACATTTAATCATAATTGCCCCTTCTTTTACAAGGTGGAATTTAACAGCCAGAAATTCACTGTGACTAGATGAAGATCGAACAGTTAGCAAGTAGTAAAGATTAGTCTGAAATCCAGTTCTCCTAACTTCCCGTTCAGTGTTATTTCCTCTACACCAGCGACTTCAGATTTACTGATTATAAGAATCATTTGGTTGAGTAACTCTTGAATGGCATCTGAAATCTGAAAATTAATCTCAGGTGAGTCTTAAGAGGGACAAGAAATTCAAGACCCTCACTGCACTATAGTATTTAAGATGGAAGAGAAAGGTTCTTGTTCCTTATGTATCTCTTCCATACATACAGAAGGAGTGGGCGGGAGAGAAACCATCATCTCAAGAGGTGAAAAGAACCCCAGAGGAGTAATCTAAACAGTTCTTGGTGATATAGTTGCATAAACAAAGTAATGAATTTTTTATAGAACGTCAGGAGAGAACACCCCTGTGTCTTTTGTGAGGGATCCGATTATTGAGAAGGCTCACGGTGGTTCTCTCCTGGGCACATTTTAGTGAGATCAGTCTGCTTTGGGGTGACCTGGCTTTTTCTTGGACGTTGCTAGAAATCAGGGAGCTATTTGGGGCTTGTACAAATCAGGCATTCAAAGAGCAACACAGGAAAAGTGCCCCTCAGGTGGGAACAGTAGAGGAACAGATGGTAAAAAGTGTTTTTGGTGTCTCTTGAACATTAACGCCCTGGAAACTTTGTTTTAACTTGGGTTTTTATGGTTACTTTGGGCAACCACAAAGGATAACAGAACTGTGGCAGCAGCTATGCTGGGAAAAGAGAATCACGTGTCCTAAAGCATTTTAGGTACAAAGGCAGGTGGCTTCAGATTGACTGCAGGTTACAAAATGGAAAAGCCCATTGTCGTTTTGGACTTTGCAGGGATCCAGGAGTAAATAATACTTCTCATATAGCTTTAGCCCCGTGCTATCTTAATTGCAATCTCTGGTGAGATTTGGAGTTATGCGTTTTTAACAAGCAAACCATAAAATAAGGTTTAATCTCCCCAGAGCCCTGGAGTTAATTTATCTGTCCACAGGCTAAGATCTTTTTAAAGGTTAAGAATGCTTGGGTTTTATTTCTGGGTTGGTTGGAACGCCTGCAGGTGTCTCCTAAGGCTGGCGGCTGGAATCTGGCTTTCATCAGCGCTAAAGACCCAGCCCTTAGGAAGGTCTGCAATAAAAATCAGGTGCTGGATCCTAGTATTCACAAACTTTTCCTCATGGTGCTGGAGAGGAATTGGTATTCACCAGGACTGTGTCTATGGTAGAAAAATGTTTAATTTTGCCTCAGAAGACCAGGGATTGAGTCTGCTCCACAATTAAGAGCTGTGAAGGATTTGGAGGAAATTATTTATCTCTCTGAGTTTCACTCTCATTGTCTGTGAACTGGGTATAAGAATATCTACCCTGAAGTTCTTCCAAGGGCTTCCGTGAAGTTAAATGCTATGTGGATGACTTTAGGGAAAAAATATAAAGCACAAAATAGTTGTTAAGCTAACTTTCTTTCCTAGCTATCCATCCAGGTGGAATTTGCTGCCTTTGTCAAGAAAGTACTTTCCCTTGAAGTCATGCCATGGAGGGTAGTCCCCAGGTATTTAGAGCACTTAAAACCCAATTCTGGCTTTCAGCTGGCCAGCACATGTTCACTGCCAAAATACTGTGTAGGTTATCACAAAGCTCTTAAACCTAACTGCTTTGCAGAATCAATACACACATGTAATCTCCATTACTCAGCTCAGCAGGGCCACTTTCCCTGGTCAGAACACCTTCCCTGCCCTTGCTGACCTCAAGCGGATGCAATGACTGCTCTGGATCCACCAGCTAGGGATCTCCTCTCATCCATCTGAAGGCTGTGCCCTAAGGGGACAAAATAAGGGGAGGCTGCCTACACTCTGGGTGGAGGTAGAAGAAAAAGAGCTCTGGAGAATAGGTTGCATGGCCTATTATTTAAAGACCACTCTATGGTCCTTGATCATCTGGAATTCATAGTCCCATTGACTGGCATCTCCATCTTCAACTCCTATTGCAATCTACCCCCCTCTCCCTCTTCCACACCTACAAACTTCCATACCATGCCCTCCCCCTTGCCACACCTGCTAACTCAGCTTTGATGAGTCCTCTCCCCAGACTGCCTCCCCCTTCTACTTCCTGCCAAATCATTTCACTACTACCTATACAATCTGCTTCACGAGGCCGTATCTTTCAGGAAGCCATCCCGGATTAACCATATCCCTCTTTTGCTCTCATCAGCCTTTTGCTGCAGATTCCCTACGCATCTGTGCATTTGATTGGGTTATTATTATACCCCTCTAGTGAAAGTCAGCATGGCCAGGGATGAGGATGCTTGACTCAAGGCCTTTAGGAAAAGCCATTGTGTCATCCATGCCCTGCCCTGTTGGAGCTTTACTAAAATTATTCACAGGGCATTTACATGTTCTCACACATTTATGTAGCACAATTGCCTCCTACCTGAATATGTATATGGCCACTTCCCGCTAGGCTAGGGACCTCTGGCATTCTGGGGCCCTGTCTTCCTACTACCTAGCCTGATTGATGCTTGGCATCCAGGAGTCACTGTACCAGTGTATGGAATCTAGCTAAAATTATTAAATTAAGCTGTGGAACATCAGGAAAAACCCCACTACTTTTACAACTCTGCTACCATACCCTACCCTTCCTCCCTCCTCCCCTCCCCAGTTCTGGCACCCATTTCCCACAGGCAGGACTCCATTCTTCCTGGGTTTGCAGGCTGGGCAGGAAGCTGAGAGTTCTCGTTGGGGACCTGTTCTTGTGTCCTTTGCCTGAGATAAGAGGCCAGCAGCCACTGACAGAGGACCAATGGGAAGGAACCTCAATTCTTCTCTACCTCTTTCATATGACTCTTCCATTTGCTTTTGTCTGTGGCTTTGAAGCTATTTGGGAGACACCTTGAGACAGCTGGAGAAACAGCAATAATCCAATTAAGGTGTCTGACACTCTGGGCTGGTGGCACCTTGGTGGGGAGAAGGTGACCACACAGGGGTTGTTTCTAGTTAGGTCTGTGTTTTACTGGCTGTCGATGTCTACAGGGAAAATGCCCACAGTAAGATTCACAGATAAAAACCAGTGGCCTCTGCTTCCTCCCTGGGGTGTTTTCATGAGAAATTGGTTTCTGGGCTGGGAGGGGACAAGACTCATTTTTCTTTCCCCACCTCCCTGGCATTTAGAAGGGCTTAAAAGAGGAAAACTTGGTGGGAGGGAAAAAGTAAATCAGAGGAGCCGGCAGGATTTGGAAAGTCAAAAATGTCTTCATGACCAAGTGTGTTTTTTCAGAATAAGGGACTGATTTCTCTTATTTTCCTGATTCTCTCTCTGCTGCTACCTATGCTCCATTTTCTCACTTTCTTCTCTCCCTGGTCTCTTCTTGTCATTGGTCACTGTTTCATCTCTGGGAATCTTAGGGGGTCGTCTGAGCCAAAAAAAAAAAAAAAAAAAAAAAAAAAAGCACAGGAACTGTCCTCTGGGAATTAGAATGGAAGAACCCATAGCCAACCATTTCACTGAGATTATTAAAGCTCATTGCAAAAGTCCTTGATGGAACTGCATAATCCCCCAGGGGCGTGGTGCTGCCACTCTCCTAATTGTCCTAAGAGAAGCGGCTCGCAGTACCATCTCATTCCTATTTCTGTCTTCCTCACCCACCCTGCAGCCTTGACACCCAACTGACCCAACTGAACCCCTTTCCAGATGCACCTGAGTTGTTGCCTTCAGCCTCTCACACCACCTGAGACCGGGGCTCCAGCAGGCTCCCCAGCACCCTACTGCAGGCCGAGTTGACTGTGTGATAGCTGGAAAAAGTTACATGCTCTTCCCTTCATTATCAGAACGAGATTTATTCTCACTGAAGTGAACAATATAAGGAGACACTACAGAGCTCTGGAGGAGGATGAAAAGTTTCCTATATCCACAGAGCCACCCTTCAAAGTGTCCCATGAAAAGGTTCCACTTTAATTAGGAGGGAGGAAATTGCCATATAACTTAATTAATATCAAAAACATTTTTTTCTTAATTATAAGAAAGAAAGATGGCTATAGAGAGAAAGAAAGGAGCGCACAGCGTATCTGAACAAGCCTGTTTATGAATGCCATAAGGATAAACTTCGTTTTTAATTACTACTCCACATACGTTTTACATTCAATTAAGAACTCTAAAGCCACAGTAAGTTCTTTGCCATAATAGAAGTTTTCATCCTCCTTCCCTAACATTCTGGCCTTCATACAAAAAAAGTGAAAACCTGAGGTACTTATCTGAATATTTCAGAAAAGGAACATAGATAGATATCAGGTTTTATTTCAGTTATATAAGAAGGATTTGTAGAGAGTGGTTTTGCAGAGCTGGGTCACCTGGCTCTTTGATACACTCCAAAATCCTTTTATGGACACAGTCTTTCCTTCAGGGCTCCCTGTTCTTGTCATCATGTCTCACCTTCCTTCCACCCAGCTGTTCTAGGAAGACTCCTAGCCATTCACCTGGTTTCTCTTCTTTTTCCACAATCAATCCATCACATTCATTTTACCTCCTAATTACTTCTCAAGTCTGTCTTCTGCTCTTCTGCCAATGTAGGCAGGGCCACTTCCTCTTCTATCTCCCCCAAACGACTTACAGGTAGAGTCCTAATTAGTCTTTTTTTTTTTCTCTTGCCCACTGGAGTACATTCTCCAGCCAGAAGCCACAGTGTTCTTTATAAGACATAAAGTCATGTCACTTTTCTGTTCAAAACCCTTTAATGGCTTCCCATCATTCTTAGAAAAAACAGGATTCCTCACCAAGGACCAACAAGACATGGTATGTTTTTGCCCCTGCCTAACCCTCTCACTCTTGTTCCTCACCACTGGATCTTGGCCTAATTCACTCCCAGACATCTTCTGAGTCCCTCTTTAAATGTTATTTTACTCTGGGAAGAATTCATCTTCCCACATCTAAGTTAAATTCCTATGTTACATACTCACTTAGACTATTATACATCTTTATAGCACACATCAAAATTGCAGTCAATTAATTGTTTGGTCAAACAGTGGTTTCGTATTTATCTTTTTTCCTTAACTGTACACCAGGTAGAAGTAGAGGCCAAGTCTGTCTTGTCATAGCTGTTTGCTGAGCTGCCTACCTGTCATCATAGCAGACATTGTCCTAATTTCCATCAGGTCATTTTGATCTCCTAACAAACCAATAGGGTATACCATTTTGTTAAACCCATTTTACAAAAGTAGAACATGAAGCACAGAGGTTAGATATGACCCAAAGTCACACAGGTAGTAGACAGTGAAGAGAATGGCTCCTGAGTTCATCACTTTGCTTTTCATCACTTTTTACACAGAAGGAGCACAATATTCATTATAGAAGGAAGACAGGAAGGAGGGAGGGAGAAATAATTGGCCTAGGAATAGTTGGAGAAGTAACCAGACAGTATCAGACATAACGCTGTGGACTCAGCCCTCCACTCAAGGAGTTACTCATTCCAACTCAGCAAAACATGTTTTTAACATTCCAAGGAAAGACCCCAGCCTCATGATTTTCCCTAGCAATGCCTCTTTATGGAATGAACGTAACCTGAAGATGCGTCCTGAGAAAGTTAAGACGTGGGTTTGTCTCAGCAATTTTTCTCTCCCCATTCTTGGCCCGCATCCCAACTTCTAGCCCACTCCACTTCCTTCAACATGGGGAGATGTAATATATTTACAGAGTAGGGCCACAGTTCCCATACTTTGCCCCAAGTTTCCTGGATCACACACATAGCCCTGAAGGATATTTTAAATTTTGGAGGGAAACAGAGAGGTACTCAACAACTGCCAGATAATGAGAAAATTACTAACGTAAGGAAGCTTACGACTTTGACATTAGATCTCACAGTTTCCTTCAATTGGGTCATCTCTTAATGAAGGTGAATTTTCTGTGATTGCTGTGATAAAAAGCAAGTATGACACAAAAATCAATGTGAAACAGAAAGTGAAGGTGGCGGTGTCCAAGGTTTGAGAAGTTGTGCAGTGCCCAACAGGTACACACATCCATTAGTAAGTAGTTATAATTATTTAAGGATGAAATAAACATTTTTCCTTTTAGTTTATTTATATTTTTCAAGCAGCTATTAAGTGGTTAGGATATCAATACTTATAAGGTTTTTTGACTCTAGCTAATTAAAAAATGAAACTGTTGGTTCTTTTGGCCTATGAGCACCATAAAAAAAAAAAAAAAAAAAAAACAAAAAACTACTGAGACTAAAGAAAAGACACTGTGAACCAAGCAAGAGAGGAAACCTCTGAGATCAGGTGTGAAAGGCGTTCATGCTGGGATTGACATACTAATTGGCAGAGGGGGGAAAAGACCACTGCCCTTAAATAGGACCACTTCAGATAGGACACGATCTGGGGTGATGTCACCTTGACAGATTACAGTGAGGTTAGGGGGAAAGGGAAGAAGCAGGCAGACTGGGAGCCAAGCCCCAAGCCACGCCCTGGCTCCCAGCGCGGGGGCTTCTCTTGAAGGGGCGCACAGCCATTGGCAGATGGAGCCCAGCGCAACCCGCCCCAAGGCTTGAAGGACAGATTTGTAATTGACAGTATCTCCGCTGCCCTCGGAGAGTACTGCCTGGAGCCAGAGGTCTCTCTACAACGGCAAAGAAAAGCCTCTTAACTTCCTGCGCTTCATGCACGGCCGTCTGTTATCAGCCGCAGATGGGCGCTCAAGCCGCCTCCCACCCGAGCTCTCAGTGGAAACAGGCTTTGGCAGGTGGACAAAACGGACAAGATGACAAGCGCTGTTAAACAGCAATGCACAGGCTGTTGTAACACATGCTTAGGACCTTCCTTCTCTTGGGCTCCCGATCCTGCTCCGGGGCCTGCGGCTACGGAGCACCAGCAGGCTCCTCCCAATTTCTGAGGCTGCTGTGCGGGCAGCCGACTCCTCCTAAGGCCTCTGGCAGAACAGGGGCCTCTGAGGTTCTCGAGCTGTCGCCTGGTGGGGCTTCTCCTTCAAAGCCTCGCGTCCTCTCAGGTAGGGAGATAAAGACTACAGGAAGAGAAGCTTTCAGTTTATTTCAGATGCCAGTTTCCGCTCACCCATTCCCATCTAGGTGACAACTGCTTGCCAGGCACTGTTCACCTTTCTCAGATCCTTTTCTCAGGAACTCGGTGACGCCCTACTCCAGAAGTTCTCACACCTGCTTGATTCACAGTGTCTTTTTGGGCGCGCAGTAGTTGTTTATGGGATACTGCACACCCCGAAAGGTAAAATTGGAGTGAGTTGAGTGGTTGGCTGTGGAGGTGCAGGCCTTACCCCCAAACTGATGATATCAGGTTTCTTACAGGAAAGATGTTCTCCCCTTAGCCTTCTCTAACCACTTTCTCCCTTCTCTAGTCCAGGAGGCCTACAAGCTGTTCAGGCTCTCATTCTCTCCTCACCCCATCTTGAAGGCCTTGGGTCCAACAGAGGGAGAGCAACCTGGCCAGCCTCACCCTACACTGCCGGAAAGCCTGAAGCCTAGTTCTGCATTTTGCCTGGGAGGTGTAGACTTAGAGGGAAGGGAGAGGGAGGGAGAGAGAAGGCAGCAGCTACAAGCGGCCTCCCATTCAGGTGACCCCAGAGTCCTGCGTTCAGGAGGCTTGCAGCTTGGCAGCCCCCGAGAATAGACCTACCTCATTTCATCAGCGCCAGAGATGTCTGTCTCCAGCTGCCATATCGTCATCCCCTCAGCTGTAGGACTTACTATAATTTCATACAGTTCTGTAGACAGATATTGAAAAGGCATCTGGAAAAATTGATAGCATATCAAGGCAAAGATTTCATAAAAGTCATTTTTTAAATGTCCAGCAATAGGTACCAGCACACAGTCCTTTCAGACACACAGTCAAGGTCCCCAAAGGCTTTTTTCCTGATCTTAGAGCGCCCCCTTTGGAAATGATGCTCCTACTGCACTGTCCACACGAATTCTCTGCGCACATTTTAGCTCTGGGATGGAAACGGGAAAGGCCTGGGACAAGTGAAAGAAAGGAGAGGGAAGAAAGGTGAACGGGGCAGAGGGATAAGGAGCGGAACTCCAGGGAGCACCATGTGAACACGTTCTCGTGTGACAAGCACCTTGCCACACACTTGACATACGTAATCTCGTTAAATGCTCACACAGAAAATAAGCCTCCAGCCCCAACATACTAACAAAAAACAAAGAGAATCCAAAGGACACACAAGAGTGGTTGCCAGGGCCAGCCTTCCCTCAGATAACCAAATCCATGCTCTTTGGTTGGAGAACACAGAACAGCAGCTGCTCCCTTCTCATCTCTCTCCATAAATGCTTTTTTTCAAATTGTCTACCTAAATCACAATAAGAAAAACAACTGTGTTCAAAGGACTGACACAAGAAGTTTCAGGGGGCTTTGGCTGGAATTGGAGAGTCCACTTGAAGTAACGATAATCAAAGGCAGGTTTTACAAATGTTCCTCCCCACCGAATTTTCATCTTGTTTTGATCACTGATTTGTGAACTGGTGGCAGCCAGTTCAGGCATGAAAAGAGCCTGAACTTGGAGTCAGAAACCTGCTCTGGCACAACTGGGCTTGGCCTCAGCAGAATTTGGTCAGTAAGGAAAAAAAGCACTAGGCTTCAGGTTTTGATCAGCATCCAGGAGGCAACGTTATCTGGTGATCACAGGAAGAGAGGCAGGGAACTAGCCCAAAGTGCAGGAGAAATCTAGGATTCAGGGGGTGGCCGAGTATTGGACACAGGATTCCAGAAAGAGAAAAAAGTACAGTTCTTCTAAAGGATCCTTGAATGGGATCTTGGTTGAGTTGAGGGCAAAGAGAGAGCTGTTATCTGGAAGTATATTAAAGACTGCTATTCCTGTAGGTCTGGGGATGCAGAGAGCCAGAGGAAGGGCTGCGAGTGCTCAGGATGCAGTGGAGTCTATAGGGCATGAGCTTGATGCAGAACCCAAGGCCTTCTTTTGGAGTCTCTTTTGAAGGATCTGGAGTGAGAACAGAGGAACTTGTGCACTAAGGAATCTCTTTAGCAGAAATGTGCTTCCCTGTGGGCCTGTGCTTGAGTGGAGGCCAGGCTCCCTATTCTTGTCAGGGAGCGAATCTCAGGGTTAGTGAGCCTAAGATTGCCTCACTTATCCCTATGCATCCATGCTTCACTGCCTTCTAATCCTTGGTTTGGGTTTTGGTTGACCACGCCAGAATCAAGTCCACTTTGAGTACTAAAGAGAGCTTGAAAGAGATTTCCATTCATGTCCTTCCCAAATGGCAGCCAGGAATATCAGGAGAAGAGGAAGAAAAGTAAGCTCTGGTTCAATAATGTCATGGTAAGAGAGACAGAAGATTATGCCTATGATCGGCAGGGGGAGAGCTGGGAGCCCTACCTTTGCTCCTCAAAGTGCCAAACCCCTCTTTCTGTCTGATGACTGATTTCATGAGTAAACACATGAGCGAGGTAGGGTAGAGAAGGCAGATCTGTTTACACAGGGGGCAAAAAGTAGGGGTACTTTTTCAGAAAGACCTTGTTGGGGATTCAAACATGGTAGGAAGCAATAGCCTTTCCCTCCCTGATGACTCTGTGAGCTGAGATGGCCTGAGAACTGTCCCAATAAAGCTGAGGTTACAGTTTGAGCCCTCTGTGGTCACTATAACCCTTCAAAGAAGAAAACATCATTCCCAAGCCTTGGACACTCAGAACCTTGCCTGTCAAATATAAGACAATGAGTATTAAGTAATATTGTCAAAAACATTTTCTATTTCCCAATGTCTCCTAAATGAAGCCCCACATGAGAAGTTCCTTTTAGAATTTAGAACCAAGACATTTTTTAATCTTCTAAGAATAGGGGATAGTGGGTAAGTACACTTCCCTCTTTTAAATGAGCTACGGCAATATGCCGTGTTTCCTTTTTTGCTTTAGCTACCAGGAAGCTCCAATCAGGTTTTGTGTCATTGCAATAAATATATTAATTAATCCTTTGGATTACCATATTTGTTAACTCCCTTCTTCAATTCTGGTTTTCTTTTCAATTTCTATTTAACTCTCTTATTGTAGATGTCCTTTAAATTGTGTTTAAATGGATCTGTGGAAAATAGATATTTCTACTAGAGACAACAAACTACTTGATGCACATTCATGGCCATAGCTGGATAAGCCACAGAAAGGGTACATTTTTTTTTATCAGAACCCACATTACATCAACACCTGTATTCAGAGATACAGGACAGTCTTCTATATTCTTCCCTTGCCTTTTCCCCTGCCACCAACCTCACAAGGACAAAGTGCAGAAGACATTCTTTAATCTCATGTCTTCTAATTGGTGAGAAAAAGTAGTACCATTTATCAGTGTTCTAAGCTGGAGGGAATTAATTAGATTTAATGACCAGATAAATGGAGAATTCTGTGTAAGGACCTTTGGGAACTGAATGGTGTGAAGAAGATTATGTTGTTATATTTCCCTGCACTCATCACCATGGCTAAGACAATGATGGAAAGAGAAGCAGGGCACTAAAGAGTTAGATGTGGATGCTGTGGGGGATGGGGGTGGAAGAGAGAGAAGAATGTTATTCTTGGGCCATGGTGAAGAAGGGACTCAGAGCAAAGCATGAGGTCAATGCAAAGGGTAAGGTAAGAATGAGCACTCAAGAGGATCAAGATATTTTATTTCACTGCCCAAGTAATTCTCACTCTTAGGTGATCTTGCCTGCTACTTGACCTGTTTCCCCAGCATTCTGTCTCCCTGTGACTCTGACATCTTTCTCACCCTTGAGGAATGCCACAAGCTTGGTCCTAGAATGGGTAGAACTATTCACTTGTCAGACTTCCCATGAGCTGGTGCTAAAACGACCTGTCCCCTTTTGACAAGTTGCCTTTATCTAGTATGAGCAGGATCATTTTGAATATCCCTGTGCTGTCACTTAGGGCCTGGAGTGTCAGAAATTTCTCTCCCTTCAAAGATCATCTGTCAGAGTTTGTGGGGTATTCAAGTCCCAAGAGCCCTGAGGAAAAAGTTCTGGGGGCTGAGGGAGAATGTGGAAGGAAGACAGGGATAAAGTTAGTCCGCAGGTACTCCAAATCTGACTCATTCCCAAATGGGAGTGGAAGAATTCTTCCCTAGAGAAAGCTCAGTTGAAGCTGTGTGGCTTGAGAAAAGGAGAGAGAACTTTTTTGAGTAGCCACCATATGTCCAACATTTGGTCAGATATTCACATCTGTAGTATCACTTAATTCTTATAATACCAAAACCTGGTGCATAATACATCCTCAATAAGCATAAGTAGAATGAATGAATAATTGAATTATCCTGAGAGGTATCATGGTCTTTATCACACAGAAGAGAAAACCAAGGCTTAAGAGCAAATAAACAATTTGCCAAAATCCATACACCAGTGGAGCTAGGATTTGAACCTAAGTCTTTCTTTCTGAGGCCAAAGATTATTCTCTCTCCAATTCAACATGAGTGCAAGAAATTGGCCACAACACCCTTCAAATGAGAGCCGGTTTAAACTAGGCTTGTGCATAATTTGATCTTGTTAGCTCAGTTTGCTCACCTATAAAATGGACTGGCTAGGGCAGCACTTCGTGATGAAGGAGGCAGCTACTGTTTTTATCCCCAGAAATCTAGTAAAGCTGAGATAATTCATATGGAGATGCAGCCCACTTTTTCTCTAAATCTAAAGCCCTGCATTTGGTGATAAACAGCATTAATGTGATGTTAACTCTATTTACATGGCTCTCTGACCCAGGAGATGGATTTATATATGCACTAAATATATTTCGCCAGTACCTAAGAGTGATGCTTTATTTCACTCTGAACACCCGGTAGCATTTCAAGCCATTGAGGTAGCAACACACACACACACACACACACACACGCACATGCACTGTGCAACCTCTCTGGAACATGGTCACAACAGAAGATAGATGGAAGACCCTGGCAGAAGGTCATACTTACAAATATAAATGGCAAACAACCTCCTGTTCCAACTCTCTGTGAGATTCTTAAAGATGCCGAAAGGGACCTGCCAAGTTTTTACGTCTTTTACTCTTCAGAATTATTCAGATGAAAGTAGAGTTTAGGGCCTAAATTATTTGAATTTTTGTCTAATCCTCTGCTTTAGTTTGACCAGGAAGGACCTTTGTAGCATGAAAACATGCTAGACAGGGAGCCCCACGCTATAGCCCAAGAAGCTCGTAAAGTATGTCGATTGCTCTTCCCAAGCATAATCATTGTTAACTTTCATTGAACAAATTATTATGTTCCAGGACCTGTGCTGAGGGCTTCAGAAAAAATTATCCCATTGGATTCTTACCACACTTTGTGAATTTCTACTATTATCACACCCATTTTACAGATGAGAAAACTAAGGCTTAGGAGATTAATAACTTGTCCACAGCCACTCAGCTAATCATTAGCAAAAGAAAAGTGTGAACCCAAGTCTGTCTGAGTCCTAACTATACAAGACCACAAACTTCAGTGACATTTTTTTTTACATGGAGTAAAAGAGATTAGCAAGGAAACTTGAGGGAAAGAATTTTGTGAATTTTTTATAATTATGTACAATGTATCATGGAGAATACACAGATCTGTGGAATTTTGCACTAAGTTCTCTAAGAGACAGATAAGACAAGTCACAATACTCTCCCGTTCATTCAATCATTCATCTATGCTTTAATTCAGATATTCAACCAACATGTCCTGTGCTATTCAGTGGAAATACTAAACCGAATAACCCCTGGTCTCTACACTCAGTAAGCTCACAGTCTAATGGGGGAGACAGATTTGTAAATTAGTGATTACACTGTCATTACATGCTTTGGGGGATGGAAATTATGCAAACTAGAGACGGGGCATCCAGATCAGAAAGAACTTCAAGTGATCGAAGGAGCAAAGGCCTTTGGATTAATTTTAACAACAATAGAAACAACTGGATTTGAGTCCTGTTTGTGTGATCTTGAGCCAGTTCAAATCCTATGAGCTCTCCTGCCTTTTTTGGGAGGGTGAGGGGGTGGATTATACCAATCTAATGATATTACCAACCCTAAAAGGATTGGGGAGAAGATTAAGTGAGTTAATGTAAATGAAAGCACTATTTTTCATCATCATAATGACAAAGATGGAAAATGGTAAATTTGAAAAGACATAAAAGCAATGTAAATATTTCTGTAATAGGATTAGGTAACTGTGTAATAAAATAGATGCAGATGCTCTAAGAAAATGAGTTGTCCTGAGACTTTGAAATCACCAGCCACCCTTTCAGAGGCCAAATTTTTCCATGTGGGATTGAGGAGAAAAGATATTTTCAGAAATTGGCAGGTGCAATTCTTCCTAAGGCAGGAGGAACATAACCAATACTTTGCATTAGATCTCAGTGAAATCGATTAATCAAATCATAAGTACCTACTGACTGCGTCCATGTACTGTGCTGTGGTGATCTCTGTGTAGAACTTCAAAGAGCTAAGGAGTTAGTTAGAAAGAGGAAAATCAGATATATTAAATAATTAACTACCAAATAGCAACTAACTATGGTAAGAGTGGGAAAAGGAAAATTTTAGTATCAGCTCAAGCAGTGAGAGATGCTTTCATGGAGGAGGTAAAAACTGAATTATATCTTAAAGAAAGTCTAAGATTTGGAAAATCAAAAAGGATAATAAAAGGGGGTGAGGAGAAGAAGAAAGGGGAGAAGGAGAAGGAGAGAAAGCTAGGAAAATTGGAGAAAAGTAATGAAAGAGTGGGAATGAAGGTAGGAAAAATGTAAAGAGAGAAAAACCCAAGTAAAGAGTTAGAGCATTTGCAGAGAGAGGCTGGAAGGCATCTGGAAGGGCTTGGCTAGAAGGCTGTTGAAGCAGAATTAGTGACAGCGGGATAGGTTGAATGAAGACAAATTATATTCTGAGCTGAGGAGTCCGGACTTGATGCACCTGTCAGAAGATCTCTTTGGTCAATTCATAACAGGGATTGTCAGAATAGCAGAAGTTTTGTTTGGTAATAGTTTGAAGAGTAGCTTGGGATGGGAGTGTGGGACCAAGAGCAAGAAGTAAAAAGCCAAATCAGAGACGCTCTGGAATCTACATCACATTAACAAGGTTTGCATCTTCAAGAACAAAGAGGTAAGGGCATATCTGAGGGATCATAATAAGAGCTGGAATATTAGAAATAAAAATGAGGAATGAAGAAGAAAAGGTGAAGAATCCTGCTAAGATTCTGCTAGGCTGGGAAACTAGATGAAAAATGGTGCCCCTCAGGGGAAAATTATTTGGAAAGAGGAAGTATGATGACTTTAAGTGTTCAGTTTGAGGTGATGGGCAAGTCACTACAATGGGACTATCCTATATGCAGTTGGGATAATGAGATTGAAATGGGAGGGGTGAGCTCAGGGCTGGACATATATATATACATGAGAGATGTACTGAAGTTTACAGTTAAAAAGGTCTTGGAGGAAGTACTCAGAGAGACAAAGAGAAAAAGGTAAAGAAAGATCCTTGAAGAATCCTCACATTTAGGAAGGCAGGATAGAAATTAAGCATTAAAGAAGACAGATAAGGAGCAATCCCAGAGATGGGAGCAGAACAGCCAAAATCTCATATACAGAGATCAGTGTAGGAGAGAATATTACAAATAAGGGAATCATCAATAGTGCCACCCTGCAGAGGTCAAGAATAATGGAGCAGAGGGCAAAAGAAAACGGCTATTTGCTTTACAAGAACACATGTCAACATAATTTGGGTAGCAAATGCCAGCCTGATATATCAGGAAGTGAAGATATTTGCGAAGACCATCAGCTTGAAGAGTTTACCAGGAAAAAAGAAGAGGGGGAACGAGAAGGTATAATAGATCAAACATAGGTCTTTCTGAGAGCTGGAGGCTACAGCACATGGAGTGAAAGAGACTTACAGTCTTACAGAGTTGGAGGAACCAGAGATATCTTGTGGAAGCAAAATCCCAGAGGAGACACAGGTCTAGAGTTCACATGAAGCAGTTATCTTTAAATAAGAGGAAAGAAACATTTTTCCTGTGAGAATAAAGGGGAAAAGTCCACTTCAGAGATAGAGCTTTTATGTGGTGAAAATGAGGGTACATGAGATGTTCATAAAGATGGCTTTAAACTCCCACTGATCTGAAATGGCCACATAGAATGAGTGAGAAAGAAATCTTTGATGGTTTAAATTACTGAGATTTTCAGATTGTCATTGCAGCGTAACCCAGCCTATCCTGACTGAATACAAGGAGAGAGTTGCCACCTGAGATTAGGGCAGCAGGGAGGAACTGGGGTTTTAAGGAAAGAAAAGGTGTTAAACAACAACTGCAGTAGTCTACAACTGATTCAAAAGGATGCACTTTTCAACATGTGTTTCAAAATTTCAAACCTACAGTAAAGTTCAGAAACTAGCATGATGACCACCCATAGACCCTTCGCTCAGATTTACCAATTGCTAACATTTTGCCACATTCACTTATTCTTTCTGCATGTTATGTATATGCCCACACACATGCCTTTCTTTCCTTTTTCTTTTTTTTTATAAAAAAAATCATTTGAAAATAAGTTGCAGACTTCACAACAGTTCACTCTGAGCATTTTAGCATGTCCTCTAAGAAAAGGGTGTTCTCCTATAGAACAACAATAACATTATTATACCCCCCAAAATCTAATATTAATACAATAATTTTATTTAGTATACATCCATATTCAAATTTCTCAATTATTATTAAGTTTACTTCATAGTTGCTTTTTCCCATTTATGATCTCATTAAGGATCATACACAGTATTTGGTATATATTAAGAGAGAAAAGCAGTAATGTTGGCTAGGCAGAATTTGGATAGCCTGGCTCATTAATGAGCCAGATTTGCCCTGTGGGGAAATAGGAGTTATTGCAAGGAGATCTGCTTGGTTGGAGAACACAAGCCTTTGCCTAACATTATCTGTGAATGTGTGATGGTAATGGTGATAGCTATGATGATGATGTTGATAATGATGATGATGATGATGATGATGATGCTGATGATGATGATAATGAAAAGGAAGATGAATGGTGCATAGCATCAAAGGAAAATGACAATTAAAAGACCTACAAGGAAAAAATAGGAATATGATTTGGCAATTTAAAAATTAATATTAATTAGGCTATTTATACTCTACCAAAATATGTTTAATTACCATGCATTAAATAATAAATTATTTAATCTATGTGAAATTAATTTGTTTTCAGTTCTCTACACATATATACTCAATTAGTATGGCCAGCTCCTCCCAACTTTAATCAGAGGTGGCATTGGTAATGGAATAATTATTTATGGACTAGGTGCAATTAAAGAGGAATGGGTTATGTTCAGCTAGAGAATGCTAAGAGGGATTTAAGATATGAAAGACTGAGAAACCTAGAATCTCAGAGCTGGTGTAACCTTTATTTCAATGGATCCCTTTATGTCATAGGGGTCTATGATGACTAGAATGTGGGGCTGTGTGTTGTTCTCAGCATTTCGAGATGACTAACGGAAATGCTAGATTTACTCATGATAAGGCTGCACAGACTAGACAAAATATCAGAGTTTTTTTTTTATCTTTGGCTAGAATTACATTAACTCTTTACAGTAACACTGGTTATCTTCTGCTGACCAGATGTTCCAATAGCAGTTAAATACGTCCTGGATGAGAAAAAATGAGTAAAATTAATTTTTCCTTAATCTATGAGTTAATTGGTAAAAGAAATGTTTTTAGAAGAGTTAAAAAAAAAACAAGGAGAAAGGGCAAAGTGCTAAAGGAAATAATAGTAGATGTCCTTAGAGTGAAATGACAGAAAATAACTATTCTTGACCCAAACCCTCATTTAAAGATGACAAGATTGCCCAAGTGACATACCCAAGTTCATGTAGTTATTTAATAGAAGCAATTAACAATAACCCTTCTAGTATATCAAAGATTGGTTGAGGAATAAGTGAAATAAAGGTGAAATCTCCCTGGTGACAGTAGGTCTTGAACAGGGAAGCCAGTTAGGAGGCTGTTGCTTGCAAATCAAGGGGGTGGGATGACAATGTCCTGATTTCAATCACTGGATGGATTGGAGCATTATGAAGGAAGTACAATCAACAGGCCTAGGTGACTGACTAGATATTGGCTTAGGGATGTGAGAATGGTGGAGAAGAAAAGGAAGCATCAAACATGACATTCAGATCCTACATGGGAGCACAAAAGGGGAAATTGAATTGAAGACAAATACTAGGAAATGACCTCAGAAGATATAGGAAGGTTGAGATTCTAAGATTTATTTCTCATCCTAAAAGGTTCTTAGGTCTTTCTAAAGCCAGGGACAGAAAGATGAAGAAATATTCCCAACCTGCTCTCTAGCTCTGTGCCAGCAGTTAGTGGTCTCTGCTCAAGGCAGACACCAGGGGTCAGTGCAACCCCAGCATCTCTATGAGGAGCCTATAGGCCCTTTCCTTTAGTGTCTGTTCATTATCAAGAGAATTTAAGAGAACCTTAAAAGGCAGATTCGTTTATGATAGCAGCATTTACAAGCAGTTGTAATTATGGTGTATGGAAAACAATTATTCCCTCCTAAAGTTGCTCTTTTAATTTTCTCTTATTTGTCCCACAGTGGATGTTAAATAAGCCTCATTGCCTCACATACAGCCTTGGATACACACAGCGAGACTCCTAAACATCAGGCTATGAAACACACACCACACTCTAGCCCGCACGCACGCACTCATGCTCTGATTACACAGACAAGCTCCAGGACGGTACAATAGGTGCCTCTGATGTGACTCCCCAACCCAGACCCATCCCAAACTCAGCCTGCAGAGATGCATAACATAACCTCTCCCCACCCACATGGAAAACACTTAAGTCCTCTTCCAAAATCCACCTCAAGAGTCACTTTCCCTGTGAAACCTTTCCCTCTACCATCTCCCCTCTACCCCCCACCCCCCGGAAAAGAACTGGCTACTCCATCCTTTATGCTACCATGCTCCCTGAACAGACTTTTTCTCTTGTAAAGCTTTTGTCTACTTCTTTGTCTACGTGTCTGTCTTTAAATATAAGATCTTATGTACCTTGAAGGTGAGGGCCTTACCTTATGTTTCCAGTGCTTGGCTTAATAAATGGAAAAGTCTAATCAATCACGTTGAGGTTAAACAAACGAATGATTAAGCATGAAGAGGACTGGCTAGGGTATATGGAGGGATGAAGCACCAAAGAAGACATTTGGTGTGGTGGAAAATCACAGGAAGGGCCTGACCTGGTCTGAGGTTCTCCTGGAGAAGTGGTGGGACATGATGCCAAGAAGCCAAAGTGTGTAGTGCTCTGGGTGTCAGGCAGATAAGACAAATGATAGAAGATCATTGTAGATTTTTTTTGTTCTGGTAACTGTGAAAAATAGCTGATTTCTGCTCTTTCAGACCATAGTTAAACACACTGCTCTCCTAACAAAAGCCACAAAAACTGGGTGATTTCCCAAAAATTTGGTTTGCAAATAGCTATTTCCACACTTCCAACCTTTACCGAGGAAAGTGGTAAAAGTAGTAGGTGTCAGGGGCTGAATTTACCTGCTTTCTGAGAACTTCCATGACAGTATCACACTTTTGCAGAAATGTATCCCATTTCAAAATGTCTTGGGTCTTGGTCAGAGTGCAAAGAGGCAGCACAGAACAGGATCTTTAATTTCACCTTACAAGAAAATAGGTATCCTCAGAACCAGATTCTAGGGGAGATGGGCAGGGATGATAAACAAAGCAAATCTTCACAATCAGGAGCAATGACATTTAATAATGTGATTAGGCAGTGACATTAAATAAGTTCTCGGGCCATCTTGGAGTGATTAATGTCGGTGGATGGAGGCTGGGATCTCTTAGCAGAGGGATGTGGCAGGCTGTTCTTTTGATTAAAAGTATATGTTTGGGAGGGCTGAAATTTCAAGGAAGTATTATTATTAATTGGTTGTCCTTGACTTTAAAATGGTCTTGACTATTAAAGAGTCCTCTCTTTTCACATTGGTAGAGTGAGTGGGAGGAAGGGGTTTAGTGTGAGGGACAAAAGGAAGGTACTAGTGCCAAGAGTCTTTTGTTGGAATCAAACACTTTGTTGATTGCAGATATATTAGATTTTTCTCCTTCTACAGACATTCCCTTGTTTTGGCTCAAATGCTAAAAGTGAGTCTGGATTCCTTTATTTTCCCTTTTACTTCCAGTGAGCAGTCCTGAAAATCACTGTAGCTTCCTATTTAAGTCCCGATCTGTAATCCCATGCCAGTCAGAGTGGAGAAAAGAGGCCTGAGCTTTCATTCTCTGCTAGGTTTAGGAGCTCCATGAAAACATCAAGGGTAATAAAGGAAGATTGATGCAAGTTTTGTTAAGCATGGACTCCCGAACCTTATTGAAAGCAGTGACCCTTAGAAAAGTATTTATGTCTACAGATTTTGAGAATTTAATAAGAATCTTAAAATATCCCAGACTTATGATCCTAAGACTTTGGATTTCATGGACCAATAAATTTTTTTTAAAAAGAAAGATCAATTTTTTACACTGTCAAATAAAGCAATAACAAATAAATTATTATCCACCACTAACAAAACTACATAAAATGCAAAAAGTAGGAAGAACATAATTAAAACAACTAAAGGAATTAAATGTAATACAATTTGCTTTATGAAAAACTTAATCTTTATCCTAATTTTCCTCATTTTATAGCTTAATTTTGACCAACCAAATGTCCATGTATTTGGGAGAAAGCTTAGTATAAATGTAATCTCTGACACATTAACAGAAACTGATGTGATATGGAAAATAACAACAGCTAATGTTCAATGAACACTCACTAGATGTTAGTAAAATGAAAATAATAAAACTTGCAAAGATTTATTTTATGCATATTTTTACATAAATTAATTCAATTCATCTTCACAACACCCTTAGAATGAGAACTTTTACAGATAAGAAAGTAAGTAAGGTACAGAGACGTTAAGTGACTTGCCCAAGGTCTCACAGGAGGGGCTGGTGAAGCCAGAATAAAAACCCAGGCATGCTAGACAAGGCTTAGAGGCCCCCCGTGAGAGACCTAGCTTAAATGGAAACAATCTGTGTGAATGAAACCAACCAATCAGTTTGAATCCTAGGTTGAAATTAAAAAGAGAAAGAGAAGTAGTGTGTGTGTGTGTGTGTGTGTGTGTGTGTAGGGGATGTAGGATGTGGGCACATGTACATGCCCTTCTTTGGGTGATTAACAAAAAACTTACATCTTCATAGCAATGTAAATGTTAAATGTAAATGTTGTCTCATTTGATTCTTCCAAGAACCCTTGTGAATATGAGTATATTTTATTAGATCCATTTTAAGAGGGAGAAGTCTATAGGAAAATAGGATATTATTATTAATTATACTAGCTAATATTTATTAGCACTTTCATGTATATCCATTTATGTAACCTTCACAATAACCTTAGTAGTTTCATAAGGTTATTACACTAGTTAACAGATTGTTACTGTTTTACAAGTTAAACTGGGAAGATCACAGAGTTAATGAATGGTGCTAGGATTCCAGTTAAAGATGGATATGAGTTCCTGAAGGCCTGAATTTTGGGGAGCTTTCTGGAAGAAAAAGATACAAATTTAAAAATATAAAATTAGGGGTAAATGTGAAGACTTACTTAGAATGAGAAAGCATAACAAATTATACATTTTTAAAATCTACACAGTATATTAAACATTACAAAGTCCAGAAGAGTATTTTTATTAACTGCCTGATACCTCTAGTTTCCCCTCACCTCATTTTTTTTAGGTTACTTACTCTTTGATGGTGTGTGTGTGTGTGTGTGTGTGTGTGTGTGTGTGTGTGTTAATTTTACCAGAGAGAGTTTGTTTAAAGAATAACAACATCCATCATATGAATTGGTTATAGGAATTTGATCTTACACAATTGTGGGAGCTGACTAAGCATTCTGTAAGGTCTGTTTTCACATCCCCTGCTGGAGATTACAGGCCACTGGAGAGGCAGTTGGGAATGAACAATGGACATAAAGAGAAAGATCTAGGACAAATTGAAGCCAACATCGGGAGCTGCTAACCCAGGGGATGGATACAAAATCATGTCTGTTCCTGTTGTCACTGACATAATGGTATAAGATATCTGGCAGAACTAAGGCCCTTCATCCTGGAGTTAATTATGCATCCCTGCCCCAGGTGTTGTAGAAGCTAACAAAAGATCCTGGGGAAAACGGAGCAGTCACAGTTCACATGCTGCCTCAGACTATCAAATGGACTCAGCAGATCAGCAACAACATGTACCAGCTACGAAATAGCCGCCGCTTCACTTCTGCCTTCCAAATCCTCCACGAAATCTTCCGGAGACCCATCATAATCAGAAATAGATGAGAGAACATTCTGGAAAATGTATTCCAGCCTATTCAAGTTGACACATAACAAAGCAACATCTTATTTTTTGCTGGTTAGGTGTTCAATAAATGTCCAAGTGTGTAGTTGGCTGATAGTGTTAAGTCCTTCATGTTGACACTGATTATCTGTGTACATGTTGTGTCGATTTTTTCAGAGAAGCGTTTTGAGGTCTCTAACTATATTTGTATTTTTCCTACTTCCCCTTGCTGTACATTTCAAAATATTTCCAATGAAAAATATAACGTAGTCATTTAATTGATGTTCATAATTTTAGTGGTTATTTATTTTGATTGTTTTTTCATATCAAATTGAAATGGAAGCACTCTTAGTCTTAATTGCAATTATATGTATATTTATATTTATAAATATATATGTATGTTTTCTACATATAAAATATATATTATTTAAAAAAAAATATATGACCATGTGAGCACATTGTGAGGGTAACTTTCAGGGCCTTGAAGAGAGTCTATGAAAATAAAGTGCCCCGACTTAAGTTTTCTCCTCTGGTTCTAGCCCAAGTTTGTCTACAAAGACCAAAATCTTGATTACTATACTGTCTCTTCAGTGAAAGAATCAGGACAAGAATTCAGGAATGATTCAAATACAAGTGCTCCCTGTTCTGCTATTTAAAGAATAGCAATATATCCAACACTTCCACTTTGATCCAACTAGAGCATCAACATATCTCAGTAAATTCACTTAATATTGTCCAAGAATAAATATTGCATGTTGTTGGAAAAAATATGAACATTCACCCAAACCTCCCAATCCCAATGTTAAGGGAGAAGCAGACAAACATTTGAAGGAAAGTTAAGATTGTGATTCCTGCTTTAAGTAGGAAGTTGAACCATATTACCTTCCTGCAATTAGTATTACCTTCTAACAGAGTTACTTATCTCTACCTTCCCCAGCAAGAATTCTGCCTGAGTGGAATTTGTCCATTTAATTTTTATTCATTCATAAATTCTGTACATATTGGATTCATTCAGCAAGTATCTATCATATACCTGATATAATAGTGAATAAATCAAGCATGGTTAATGGTAAACTCCTGTGCTCCTTCTACTTGTCCACTGAGTTAGAACATGAAGATGGAGCCCTATGAGTATAGCTGCTTGAAAAAAGACTCTATAGGACTCCTTCCATCCGAGTTGGTGGTAAAGAAAGAACATAATAGTAACAGCAATAGTATCTTATTTATTGAACAGTATCTTATTGAGCAATTGCCATATATCTTTTAAAGTGCTTCTAACAAGCAGTTTACAAAGTATCTTATTGAATCCCACCAATAACCCTGGAAGTAGGTACTTAACCACTATGCTATCATGGAGGTAATGCCCTTTGTGAAATGGCAACCATACTCTTGGGTCAGTGAAATTCACCTAGGAAATGGGAAAGGTTAAGGGATAGAAATGAGCCAAAGTGTCTGTGAACAACTGCAACATAACCCAGAATGTGCCTACAAATATTTCCATTCCCCCGTAGGCTTTTTCCTCTCCACCCCGTGGCAGGGTGGGGGAGATGGCTCTTTAATAATCAATGTCATTTGATGCCAAGGACAATCAAACAAAACTTCCCATGAAATTTTTACCACTGTTGCTTGTAATTTTTAATCAAGAAAAACATCCCTATATTCCTTCTCCAATAAATCCTGGCTTCCATCCACCCACATTAATCATTTCAAAATGACCTGAGAACTTATTTACTGTCACTGCTTAATCATGTTAAGTACCACTGCTCCTAAATGTGAATATTTGTTTTTATCTCATCTCTGATGTCTTTCATGGATCCTTAATCTGAGAACCCCAACTCTTTTTCAAAAGAATGTGAGTTCCCCACTGTGCACTCCATTTATCACTCCATGTCATAAAGACCTAACTGTACATTCCAAGGTACACCAGAAAAAAAAACACTCATTCTGTCATATCTTCCCTTTGATCTTATTGTCTGAAATCCTATCCTAGAAAGTTATTGCTATAGACTACATATGGCCCTCTCCAAACCCCTCCCTAATAGGGATAATATTTTAACTTTAATTTTCATTTTTAGTTATTTGTTCTGAGGAGAGAAAGGGGCATGAAAATCATGGAAACTTCAGGAATGAAAGGTTATTGAATAAATAAGAAACAGAGGGGAAAAAAGCTTCTATCACCAATAAAAATGTTACCAAAGAGAGTTTTTGTTCAATTGACTAAAACCAAGATGCTGTCTGGGATAAGAAATGTCTTGCCATCCTCAATGGAGGAAGAGATAAGTGTGAGAAGATGATGAGTTGCATAATTGGTTCATGACGAATCTGCTCTGGAGGGAGGTAGTGGTTTTCATTGTCATTGATATATTCCTAGAGAGACAAAGACAACTAAACTCAGTTGCCGAATGTTTCCTATGTGTCATGAGGACAAATTCTCTGGAACAAATATTACTTTTCCAGGGATGAAAAATTGATTTCTATGTGAATGCCAATGCCAGTTGATTGGCAACGGCTTGCTGTAGCACTACATTGGAAAGGATTCTGAGACCTTATCAAGCGCAGCTGGGAAGAGAGCCGTAATGTGTTAATAAGGCCTATTGTGGAGAGAGGAAGGAATGTCGTGACTTTCAAGTGCTTGTTAACCCCAAATTGACATATTGGTTATTCCACCCAATGCTAACATAACGACAAGAGAAATGCAGGTAGTAGACACTCACCAAAGCCCCACCTTTTATTTCATCCAATTATTAAGTCTCCTTTCTCACAGAAATTTGAAACTGATAGTTTGTTGCATATATTTAAAAGGGACCATAAAGGTCTTCTGCGACTAACTCCTCACTTTATGAATAAGGAAACTAAAAATAAGAGAAGTGATTTATTTATTATTACTTTAAATTCAAGGCTTTTAAATGTACATTTCTGCAAATAGGGTTATTTCGTTGTATAAACTAGAACAGATTTCTGAGACACTACAAAATAAAGATTTCAGAATATTTTTGTATTGACGTCCATGATATAAATTTAAAAAAGGCTTTCTTTATGGAGAAAAATCATTAGCTATTGACAGAATTATACTTATGCTTAGGGATTTAGAAACATGGAAACAAATCACATTTTAGGAACTCAAAACTAAGTATGATACTCATAATGAAGTAGAACACTTGTACTGTAGAATATAAACAAAGACTTGCTTTTAACACAAAGAACTTTGTTTGTTTGTTTGTTTGTTTATTGCTCATTTGGTCCACAGCCCTAATAAAGCATTATGATTTCATCTGCATTTTACGGGGAGCATGCCCTATAAAGCTAGTCAATATAGGGCTGAAACTTGTGTATAGGTTTGTCTTATACAATATTTTGGGCTCTTAACACCTCTGTTCTATTGACTCTTTCTGTGACCTTTGGAAAAGAAGGAGCATCTCATCCTCTGTGGAATAATAGAGAATTCACAAGTGTTATGGAGTATGAGAAACCTACTTTCTGGGCACAGGAAGAAAAAAGGAAACAATCAGCTGGGGAGTATGAAGGAAACTTCCAGGGGTGGGTGTGAGAAGTCAAGAGGGGGCTGGCTGTCCCTGACATAAGGAATCAAGATGTGATGAAACTAGAGAGTATTTATCACTCTTTTCATCCCCAACCACTTGAACTCATTCTTAAGGGGATAGGGAGTGGGAAAGCACTCTAGAAAAAGATATTTTATCATAAAACTATGAAATTTAGGGTTCAGGTAGGCAGTATTTTTTATCTCAACTAAGGGTGGGATTTGAGAAGAGAAATCAGTTTAATAGGCACACCGATTTAATCTCTTTCTAGAATTAGATGATAGGTAGATGATAGATTAGATAGATGATTGATAGATAGATAGATAGATAGATAGATAGATAGATAGATAGATAGATAGATAGAGATAGATAGATGATAGATAGATAGATAGATGATAGATAGATAGATAGATAGGTAGATAGATAGATAGATGAGATAGATGGATGATATGAGAGAGAGAGCGAGAGAGAGAAAGAGAGAGAGAGAGAGAGAGAGATTGCAAGAGAGAGAGAGAGAGAGAGTAAGCTGTCTGCAAAGCTAGTATTACAAAATGACATGTGGTTTTCTGGACCATAGTTTAAGATATTGAAATATTGGTCTCTTGACAGAAAAGAGCACACATCCAGCATATGCAGGCTACCTGGGTGCTTATTGATTTATCAAGCAGACTTCACACTAAAAATAGAGGCAGAGAAAGAAAAATACCCCCAAATGAATCAGGCAGCATCTATAATGAGAGAAGAAAAATAATAATGGAAAGGATTTCTGGTACTTCATAATGGAAATGATGGTTAGAAAAGTGAAAAATAATACTGAAAAAAATATATATGTGTAGCCTTAGAACATTTCACACACAACCCTGGGTAATAAACAAGGTAGGCATCATCATCTCTCTCCAAAGATTTCTCATCAACATACAAATACGTTGTTAATTCTCCCGTTTTAAGAAAACCCTCTTTTGATCCCCCTACGTCCAGCTTCATTTCTCTACTCAAAATCCCTTAAAAGAGTCACCAATTTTCTTTACCTTTTCCCCTGAACCCACTCATTCAGATTCATACTTTGTCAGCTCACTGAAATGTCAATAATTTCCACATTGCTAAACCTAACAGTCAGTTCCTGGCTTATGGAAACTAACAGCAAAGACCCAACCATATGCACAGTTATAGCCATACTGGTAGTTAAAATATTAAAATATTTCCACATCATTGACAAAATAGCCACATTTCTGAGCCCTTTGCCCCACCAACTATTGCTTCTTCCTGGAATCCATTCCTTACCTTCTCAAAATCCAGAAATTAAAGAGTCAGTCCTAGGCATTACAGGGGACTCTAGGTCCCTGCTCCAGCACTAAAGCCAAACTGTATTCTCTTTGGTCATTAATAGTGTATGTACCACTTACAACGACCCAAATATCCTTACTTCCTGACATTGTCATACCTCTACTCCTACCCCATTCCTTGCCTGCACTTCACACGTGGCCTTGAGGATCTCCAAGTGACAATATCTGGGAGGCTTCTTGGTGTCCACCAGTCTCTTGAAATGCCAGCCAGCCCACCATGGCTCCCATGAACCAACCCTTTATCTTGGCTCTAGTAGGCCCAGACATTTGTAGAAAGTGCCCCTGGTATCACTGGTATTCAAGTGAACAAATGTCTAAACTCCATCTGTCCTCCAGAGCTCTAGCCTCATGCTTCTGATACTCATTGTTGGTGTATCGGTCTTCCACATGGCTACATAGGACTGTAGCCTTCATGAGACTTTACCTCAGAAAGGATCTGGGAGAAGCAGAAAGAACAGGTGGGCAGGAGGGAACGAATGGGCTCCTTGGAGACTTGGAGGTCAAGACCCAGAGCATGCGTCACTGTTGAATTTCACCTCCATTTAACTGGACAGGCTAATTAAAATCGACCAAACACTCATTCATCACAAGAATTAGCAGCAACAATTTTATTAACAAAAATGAACAATCACTTGTAATATTTGTTCTGTATCTGTCTAAATAAAAAGTCCTTTAAGTACTTAATGATCATTATCACCCCTGCTTTTACAGATAACTGAGGCACAAAGGTTATTTAAAACTTAAATGGCAGAACTCAGATTTAAACTTAGTCTGGCACATGACTGATTGCTCTTAACTGCTACAGCACTTTGCCTCTTGTTTGGCCTGAAGGATTGTATTCTGTGCAATTAAATATGACATTTCAAAATGATTTTCTTGATTTAGTTGATAATAAAGATTTTTAGTACACAAAATCTCAGCAATATAAAAGCTAAAGGATTTGGGCGGGTAGAACATTTTTAATGTAATTGCTTTTCAATAGAAGCTAAGAGAATTTGGCACCATGATCTATATTACTGATGTGAATTTGACACTCTAAGTCACCAATAACTATTAATTTAGTGGGGAAGTTTTTGTTTGATGCAGTCTTCTTTATTAAAGCATAGCTTAGATAAGAACATTTAGCTAGTGACAACCTCCTCAAATAAAAGATCACACTAACAACTTCTAAAAATTGACAAAAGATCTGGAATTTATTACAATGATTTGATGAACAATTTATACTATGACTATGTCACGTGAGAAAATGATATTTAGCCTAGCTTTTTTAAAAGGATAAAATGAGAATCTTTTAAGTTGTTTTAGATACATTTTTACATTAATTTATTTTACCATGCTGATTGTTAAATAGTTTGAATATCACCTCACATTTCACTAATATTTGATATTTCCCTTCTCCTTAGAACACATTTCCAATTGACTTTAATGCAACACACTCTTGTTTTCCTCCTATTTCACCATGGAAATGTCTCAGTTTCCTTGCTGGTTATTCCTCACCTCCCTGACCTCCAAACCTTAGAATGTCCTGGGACCTTTCCATCCTGGGACTTCTTTTCTTTATCTACATTCTCTCCCTTGGTCATCTTATCCAGTATCATGATTTCAAATACCATCCATAAACAAATACTTGCAAGTGTGTGTCTCCATTTTTACATTTTCTTGGACACTAGACTACTATATCCAAATGATAACTAGACAGATCCCTTTGGGTATCTAAAAGGTATCTTAAATCTAATATATGTAAAACTCAGCTCTTGATATTCTTCTCCAAACTCCCAGTCTTTCCCATGTTGGTCACTGGCAGCTCTATCCATCTAGTTGTTCCAGGTCCAAACCTCAGTTTTTCTTAATTTTTCAATTTCACATTCATGTCTAATTTATCAGCAAATATCTGAATATCTATTTTCAAAAAAGGTCCAGAACTGAACCACTTTTAACTGCTCCCTTTTCTATCACCCTGGACCGTGACACCATCATTTTTATTTGGATTGTTTGCAATGCCTCATTAATGGTCCCATGATTCCACCTTACTCTCCTATTCTCTATTATTGATTGTTAAAGGGAGATCCTGTGGCTCTGTAATTCAGAATCTTCCAATGACTCCCATCTAATGGAGAGTGCAGGCGTTAGGCACTGTAGTGATCAACTAGACCCTTTATGAACTGACTATATATCTCCTCTCTGACTCACCTCCTTCCTTTACTTGGCTTCAAATATACTGGCAGCCTTTCTATTCCTTGCACATGACAGACACACTCTTGTCTCAGTCTTCACATCAGTTGTCCTATTTGCCCAGAAAGTTCTTCCCTGAGATACTCACTTAGTCTTTCCTTCTTGTCCTTCATATCTTTTTTTAAAAAAATTTCACTGTGTTAGCTTCCTATTGCTACTATGACAAATTAGCAAAACCTGGTGGCTTAAAACAAAACATATTTTTTATCTTACAGTTCTAAATGTCAGAAGTTGTAAAGCCAAGATATTAACAAGGCTGAATTCTTTGGGAGGACATTTCCCTGCCATTTCCAGATTCTAGAGGCATCTACATCCTTGGTGCCTGGCTCCTCAAAGCTAGCAGCACAGCATCTCTAAACCTCCCTTTCTCTGACCTCTGCTTGCATTGCCACATTGTCTTTTCTGACCCTCTTATAGAGACCTTTGTAATCACATCAGGCCCACCCATATAATCCAGAACAATCTCCCCATCTCATGGCCCTTAATTTAATCACCTCTGCAAAGACTCTTTTACCATATACAGTAACATATTCACAGATTCTGGGGATAAAAATGCAGACATCTTCAGGCACCATTATTCAGCCTACCACAGTGACCTTCTTCATAGACCTTCTCCAACTGAAAAGAAATATTTAAGTTTACAAATCTCATTCCCCCACCAGAAAGTTCTAACCATCCTTTTCCGCTTAATTTTTCTCCATAGCAGTTATCACCACCTGACATACTATATATCTAAAATTTGTCTGTCTAGCCCATTATAAGGAGGGTAGGTACGTTTCATCTCTTCTGTTCACTGCTATATCATCAGTACCTAGAAGTGTACCTAGAATGTAATAAGCATTCAGTAAATGTCTATTGAGTGTAAAAGACACTTCACAAATTAAAACACAGCCTTCCCTTTATCCCGACCAACCAGAATGAGACATACACTGGGATCAAAACATTAAATTTTGTTGTATTAAAAATGAAACTTTGGACTGCCTATTATCAGAAATAACCTAGACCATTCCAATTAATACAAAATTTGCTACCAGAAGTTAGACACCTTTGTAAAATATAACCCAGCATATGTGGAACTAACTTCACAGTTAGATGGACATTGGCAAGGAAACATACCAGAGGTTACAAAGGCTGTAATTCATGTTTTATAGTGACCAAATATTTAGTAAAACTGCACTTATATAATTTGGGAAATAGATCACGATTTGAGTGAACCTGCACTGTAGCTCTAGGGGGAAACATGTTAGAATGTTTGTTTAGTGATATTTGTCATGTTTGGCTAGGTATTATAAGAAAGACATAAGCCCAAGAGAAAATTGACCAATTTGAAAGCAGAAATGAAAGAAACTGGAGCGATTTAGGAATTGGGGCTTTGCAAGGTTAAAAACAAAAACAACTGCTTTTAGATTCTAGGTAGTAAAATATGAGTCAAAAAGCAATTTTAAGAATATGCCAATAAATTCTTTCAACAGATTATATTACCTAAGGGCAAGGATCAGATTAAGGGTATATTGCTCAGTAAATCTTCTTCAACTCTATAAAATTACTTATGTCAAATATTAAGGGTAAAACTTGCCCTTATAACAAAAGTGTAATAGAGAAAGAGAGATATGAGAGTGAAAATACAAAAAAAAAAAGAAGAAGAAGAAAAAGAAAGAAAGAAAGAAAGAAAGAAAGAAAGAAAGAAAGAAAAGAAAGAAAGAAAGAAAGAAAGAAAGAAAGAAAGAAAGAAAGAATACTAGATATGAGAAATTTGTCCCCAAAGGAACTGTGGGATCTTTCTCTTCTCTTCCCTTTCCTTCTTGAAAAATTTGGCCCTAAAGCCATTAAGGGGGCAAAGGAAGGTGGACCTTTATACCTGGTACAGGGATGCGGCAGCCACAGTGGTAAAGAGGAGAGCACTGGAGTCTAAGCTGAGTAAGGAGGGCACCTTCATAGGACAGCTGCCCAATTCTGAGCCCAAGTGGGGTGAGGAGGGTGTCCACCTGATGGGTAGATTGTGAGGGTCAGAGCCTCAAAAGCATGTGGAGGAGCTTCTTGGCTGAAGAAAGAATCTTCCTGGAGGAGTGGCCTGGAATGGGGCATCAGAGGACATTTATGGGGAAGCACCCAGAAGCATGGAGAGTCAGAGGCCATGTGGACTGGGGAGAACACCCACAGTGGGGGAAGGGCACAAGGTGGCAAAGCCTGAGTTGGGTGAAGAGAACACCCACATGGAGGATGGCTTGTCAAGGGGTTTCAGAGCCCAGAGTGAAAAGGGAATTTCTACAGAGGGCTTTCCAGGTAGGGGCATTAGAGACCTAGCAAGATGGGTAAGGGGTCTTTGTAAAGTGGCAGTCTAGCACAGATGTCAGATCTTGAGTAGGGTGAGGGGGGTATCCACATGAGAAGAGGACACTGAGTCAGGCTGTCACAGCAAGAGTGCAATGAGAAGGGTATTTGTGCAAGGAAGATGCAACAGCAATGGGTGGTTGGCTGTACACAGAGATTGATGAAATAAGGATAATGCAAGACAGGTTTCTCATTTTCAGAGAAGACCTCTTGAAATACATAAAGAGAGAAAACTAGAATGAGCCCTGTGATGCATCAGTATGAACGGTGGAGATTTTATATGTATATATATTTTATACAGTAAGTCTTTACTTAACTGTCAATAGATTCTGCAACTTTAAGCAAAACGATGTATAACAAAACCAATTTTACCATAGACTAATTGATATAAGGGTTAAGTTCCTATGGCAGCTCATCAACATTATAATGAAATGATGTTGAACAAAATGATGTTTTTAGAGAAACTGCTGTATATTATATATATACACAAAATATACATTATATATAAATATAGATATGCATACACACATACACAGATTCTCTGACTCTGTCCTCTGAGAGAGCCTAAGAAAAGTGACACCCAATACCAATAAGCATAACAGTGCCTAGATTATGGCTTCAAAATATCCATTCTCTATCAAAAGGAATTGGGCTTCTTAGAGAGATGACTGATTCCAGAGCTGGGGAAGGAGAAGTATAAAATGATCTTGGAATATCTTCTTGTCCTAGAAAACAAAGAACAGCTTAGAGAATGATAAAGACATCATAAGGACACAGATGCCTGCCTGAAGGGACACTTACTGGTCCAATCTAAGGCAATCTGATTATCAAAATAAATAATAATGGTAATCAATTATAATATATTAGATAAATATAAAACATATATTCAAAATAAAAGTTAATAAATGAATAAATTGAAAATTACATGACAAATGAGTTATATGCATAGTTTCAAAGTTCCTTCCCAACAATAGTTATTAGTTACAAACAGGAAAAAAATAACTTTACAGTACAGAAACATGGCAGACATCATCTCATTCAAGTGATCAAAATGAAAAAAAGAAACTCTGTGTCATCTAATAGGTATGCAATAAGAACAGAGCATCATCTCTGTGATATTCCTGACAAAAATGTAACATTTGAACCTGATAATGGGGAAACATGAAACAAATGCAAATCAAGAGACACAGTACAAAGTAATTGATCTGTAATCTTCAAAAGTGTCAAGGTAATGAAAGTCAAAGAAAGATAGGAACTGAGCACAGTGAGGGACAACAGAAGATATGTCAATGAAAAACAAGTCATGATTCTGAACTGGATCCTTTTGCTATAAAGGACATTTTTAAAATATCAGGCAAAATTTGAATGTGTCTTAGGGTTAACTTACAGTAACATATCAATGTTGATTTCCTAATTTTGATGATTCTATTTTGGTTATATAGGAGAAAGCCCTTGTTAGTAGGAAATGCACATGACAGGGAATGATGGAGCATCCAACCAGCAAGTTAGTCTCAAGTGGCTTGAGGAAAAGAAAGTTTTGTGCCATACTTGCAACTTTTCTATAAGTTTGATACTATTTCAAAAAAAGAAAAAAAGAAAAAAGGAATTGTGAATATGGGTGTGGTTTCTGATGCATGAAGATAACTGAGATCAAATAAAAAGAAGCTTTCTATGTTTTTGAAAGATTGTGAGAAACTGTTGACTCCCAACCTTTTTCAGTCAGAACATGGACAGTGAAATCTGCACAGTCTTCATAGAGGATCTATTTCCCAAAGTCAGTTTCAGCTGTTGCTAAAGAAGAAAATGGAAAATGGAAAATTTTCCAAAGACAAGGCCAAAGAAACAGAGGACAAGGAAGCTTTCAGGGTAGAGTGCCTGCCAGTGAGACTGAAGAATTTCTATGGGCCAATGATTCCTTCTTTTTCCTGGATATTATATATTGGGCCAGTGGAAAGGCAGAAAGCTTGCCTTTTTCATTCATAGCCTCCAGATGAAGAGGAACCATGACTGGATCTAAATATAGACTATGATACTTTACCTAAAGACAATGGGCTTTGAGCTTAGTACCATGACTGAAGGAGACTTTCAGGTTGTTTTGTTGGCTGTTGGAAGAGAGTTAAATGAATATTTGGTGACTAGAAGAGAAACTGTGATAATGATTATTAGTATTCACCAATATCTGGCTCTCATCTCCTTCTGGGCATATAGAATACTGCAATTATTAGCCCAAATGACTTGTGATTATTTCAGACCAAAGAAAGATGAGCAGTAGTGACATGTATTACTTCTGTACAAAGGCAGCAAAAAGAACAAATGCTATTCCCCAATCTCTCCTTCTCCACTGTGGTGATTGAAGAAGTCATGTGCTCTATCAGCCTGGGTCCTTCCTGAGTGTCATGGTAGAGTTAGACACCTGATGGAACCTATAAATAAAGTGAGCAAGTAAAACACTTTTTTTTTGTTAAACCACTAAGTTTGGAGGTTGTTTATTATTGCAGTGTAATGTAGCCTATGTAGAGACTTAATTTAGAGACAGGAACCTGGGTAGAGGGAAGGGAAAAGATATGAGCATCTATTTGAAGAGAGGTAAGAATGATCCCTTTGTGGGATACTACTCCAAACTAACCAAAGAGATTGGGGATATGAAATTCCTGATAGCTATAACAGTATTAACATAGCAACAAGACCTAGAAATTTGTTTTCTTCAGGATTAAGGCCATACAAAAGGACAATGCTTGGATTCATAGCACCTGGAATGGATCTCCTACTAGTTCTTGGTCTTAGGATTTCTGTCTCTTCACCTACCTCTGGTCTTGATAACAGTCTTTAAATGGTTTAACTCTGGATTTCTTACAATAGCTGACTCCTACTAGGTGTTTTAAGGTTTTTTTTTTTTGTCTGTTTTGTTTTATTTTTAGTTTATTTGATATCTTTAACAGAAATCCTGCTTCAGCCAATAGAAATAAAGATACCATAATGTTACCCATAATCATAACTAGTTAACCTCCACACTGGAAATACTTTTTAATGAGGGTCAACATGGCTGCTAAGATCATACAAGATCATCTGCAGTAGAAGTCACCAAATATAGATTTCAGTCAAGTGTTAAAATCAATATTCAACTAAAGCCAAGCCAAAGCTGAAAATAGCCACCTGAGAAGGAAGTTATAGGGTATGCAATGTATTATTTTATTTATGTGTATACAAAATTTATATTTATACAGAATTTATTGTTCATAATATTAAAATATGTCAAAGATATTATTATTACTATTATGATTTTATTACTAAATTTTTAGAAGTGAAATTTCAAGCTTATCATTTGAATACAGGAGCAATACTTGCATAGCATAGACAACTGTTCCAAGGCTCCTATATAGCACATCTGTAAGGTTAAATAACTCAATAAAATTGAGAAAAGAACAAGAAATTTGGGGGCACCTAATTTTTCTCTAGTGTTTTCCTCTTGTATGGTACTCTAGTAGTCCTTGTTACATCTAGTTTTTGTAAATGATTTTGGAGTTTTCCTTTCTTATAAAATTTGGAGATCACAAAGTTAGCATCCTTACTTCACTCTTACAAAATAAACAGTTCCTTCCCAAAAGAAATTTTTCTTGAGAGAGTCATGGCCTAAATGAAATTACAAAACTAAAAGTTAAATATAGCTCTTAGGGCTCATTTTGTTTAATATACATCTAATAATTTTTAGCAGTAGAACTATGGCATAATCATATTTTTATTATTCTGCTTTGTATTATTTAAATTCTTGTAAATGTTTATTTGCTGAGAAAAGATAACTCCTTAAGTTATCCAGCTAAGACAGCTTTCCTTAATTTTTGTATTTACTGTTAACCTATATCCTTATTTGTCTATTTAGATTCTGACTTGTTCTTAAATTTAAAAAAAATGAACAGCTTTCACAATAATTATTGTCCCATTTTATGATTACAGTAATAAATATATCTTTATTATTTTAATGGACTGAGAATGTTCATAAAGAGATTTTCACTCTAAGTAATATCACTCAAATTGAAAGGTATCAATGACAGATCTGAATAACATATCATGTTTGCTAAACTGGTTAGACATAATAATACACCACAGGATGATGTTGTTATTGACCATGGACAAATTCAAGGCACCAAAATTTATGTTTAAACATATATTTAGGCTATTCTGACATCAAAAGGCAAAGACTGATGACAAAGCCATGACTGAAGAGCAGACTCTCTGGCCACTTCCTAGGGAGAAGACAAACTTGTATTGTTAGTGTGTACAAATAATACTTGAAGACAAAGCCTCTGATATCTAGAATTTACAGGAAGGTGAAAGCCAAAGATCACATCACATCAGACACTATTTAACAAGCAAAGCAATCCTCCTCTCTGTGTAAATCAGTTCATGTATATGAGATTGAGCTGGGTTAGCAAAAGAGCTCCAGGGGCAATTAGCAAAGCAAAATCCTTATACATGAAAGAAGGAATGGAGAAACACACCTTCTCCTAGCTTTGGTAAGGAAGATTTACATGAACTCAATGGAAAGCTCATCTAAAATATTTAACCAAAAAGCAGAATAAAAATGAATGGGAAATAAATGATGAGGCAAAGGTCTGGACCATCTTCTCACTTCTGCTGTATACTGACTGGTTGTTCTACTTTAATCAAGAGACCTGAGCCTGAGTTTACCCATCTATAAAACATAGGTAACAGCATCTCCATTATCAAATTGATAAAGTACAGGAAAGTTGAAAGTTTTGTAAATTCTAAAATTTTACATAAAATAAATAGATTTTAAACATCAAACTAAGCACTTCATTAAAAAAAAATTTATTCTGTTCTTATTACTTTCTCACCTCTCCTATTTGCTTGATATTATTTTTATCATGCTTACCTGTTTCAATACTAAAAAAAAATTAGCAAATACTGCCATAATTCCCTTCACAGATAAAGAAACTGAGACACAGAGCTAAGGAGGCACACACAGAGCTAAGAAGGCACAAAGCTAAGATTACATAGCTAAGAAGCATCATGAAACACATAGTTTACTGACTATGTCAAATTTGAGAACTAACAAGGCTGAATCTAGTCTGAATCTAGGTGTATGATTACTTTGCTAAGCGAATGTCTCCGGTGCTAAAACATCAAACCTTACCTGATAACCTCCTGAGCTCCATGTTAAGCCTTTTAATTCTATTAAGATGAATTTTTCGAGATTAAAAAAAAATGAAGTTTGGTTAAATACTTGAAATAAAGGCCTGCTACCTAAATTTTTTTTAAATTAAGGTGCTTGGATATTCATTACAAAAACCAAGGCTACCCCTAAGACCAGGCAAAAGAGTGCCAAAATTCAGTCTTGAAATCCTCAAATAAAATCAGCCATATTGGGTTCAGCCAGCAACCAGAGTGAGCTGACTGACCTGAGATACCAAAGGAAACCTGCTGAAATTGGTTAGATCTACATAAATATCAGAGATAACACTGTCATCTAGAGCTATGCTTTGGACCAACGAGGAGGATGGCTACATTCAAGAATTCACTCCATAGTGGATGTGAGAGGGGACCATCGCAAGCAAGGCAAAAAGATCCTAGAGCTCTATTTTAATATAAGCACCAAAAGTATTAGGGGAGGGAGTGGGGAGCAGACCTAAGACTGTTCTTTTTTATGACAGTGTCAGGTCATTCTTACGTACACCAGTTTTGACCTGACAACTGTTGATACGGAGGGAATGGGCACATTCATTGCAATTTATGATTCAAGTCACACTTAGACTTCTTCCTGGGAATGACTGACAGTATTTTCCTTTACCTCCAACTCCACCAATACTGACAGAGGCTGGGATCACAGATAGGAAAACATCCAAGCCTGAGCTTTATATAATTGGCCTAAAGAGAAAAAACCCCAAGCCCTGCTGTAGGTCTCTAGCAAGAAATGGACAAGAATAATGGCAGCAAAGGAGCCTGAGAAGCCAAGTCAGAAGGAATACAGTGGCAGCTCTAAAGATTTCTCATTTCTCTCTACTAACGCAGCTTATTTAGTGGTAGGGCCCTGGTGACAGAGTCTGCCAAATTCTGAGGTTTAGCACAGGAAGTCATTTGGATAACATACTCAAACAATATCCTACAATCAAGTTTCCATTAGTAATAAAAATAATAGAGAGAGATTTACTCTTTATTTCTTTCTTCTCTATCCTGGAGTGATAAAAGGCAGCAGGCTTGCTAAATGTGTCTGCCCTGCAGAACCAAATTTTCCCATGGTTTAAATTGAGGGACACTGGGAAGTGAGAAGCCAATTGTTGCTATATAAGCCATACTCTGAAATCCAACTTATATCAGTAAAAGAGCCAATCTTTTTATCTCCATCCTTGTTACTATTCTGTTTCTCTCAGTTTGCTTAGAATTCAAGAGGGAAGGCAATGGGTGTAATTTATTAGAACCCCTCAAACTCCAGACTTGTGTCCAGGATTCTGTGCTCAACAGATATGTGTGACCACGAGTCACTGATTTAATCCATTCAAGTCTCTGCTTTCTCGACCACAAAATGAATATAATAATAGAAACTACTTCAAGGATTGTTTGGCAGGATAACATGGTAGAACCCAAGAAAAGTGTTCATCAGAGTGACTGGCACATTTTAGGTTCTCAAGAGATGTTGCCTATTTATTATATTTATAATTTAATATTATAAATTTATTTTTATACTTTACATTATGATTTTGATCTCTGTTGCAGAAACATATTTTTCTGTTTATTTTTTTTCTAATATGTGTATATATTGTGAAATGATCGCCACAGTAAGTCTAGTTCACATCCATTGTCACACACAGTTACAAATTTATTTTCTTGTGATGAGAACTTTAAGATTTACATTCTTAGCTAACTCAGTTATAGAGAACAGACTGCTCGTTGCCATGTGGGTAGGGTTGGAGGGGGAGATGGGTGAAGGTGGTCAAAAGGTACAAACTTCCACTTATACAATAAGTCTTGGCGATGTAATATAAATGTACAGCTCTGTTTCTTTTTAAACGCATTCTTTCAGCACTGATATCAACTGATGCTGCAAGCCCATCTTCACCCAATCCATGTGGAAAGGGCTTTGAGGCATTAGCTGATATTGGTGAAGATGGGTTTGGGCATTAGCTGATGTTAGTGGAGATGGGATTGGGGTGTTACTGATATCAGTAGAGATGAATTTGGAGCATTAGTTGATATCAGTACTGAAAGAACTCATTTAAAAAGAAAACACGGCACTAAAATTCTGGGGCAAAGATCGAAATTGGACTATTGTTAGAACATAGAAAATAAGAGAAATCCAATTGTATAAAGGAAGAAACAAGTTTTACCATGTGTGTGTTCTAGGAAGGAGTACAAGAGTCAGGTAAATCAATACCTTGCAAATTGCTAGCACTCAGAGGTTGGCGGGTTATCACTTCCAGAGAAAGAAGAGAATAAGCAGGTTTCAGAAGCATGCTTCCCAGGAACACCACAAACAGGCACAGATGGTGCCCACAAAGGACCACTTAGCTAAAGATCAAATAGATAGAGACAGATATTTGTAGCAAAGACCTATAAGACAGGGTGCTATGATTACTTTCCTGTTGTAGGCAATTACCTCAAATTCCTTCCACAGGTTTAAGATGGAGTTTTTGCATAATGTTGGAGGAAAGCAACTGGCATATAGATGATTATGAGGATGATAATTATAATGAGCGACAAGACCACTTAATGTTTATTGGGTTCCTATGTGCCAAGCTAAGCAATGTGTATTCATTATCTCACTTCATCTTCACAACAATTCTATGAGATGGATATAGTTTTAACTTCTCTATTTTTCTAATGAGGAAACTATGTTCAGAGAAGTTAAATAGTTTACCTACATTTACATAGTTAGAAACTCATAGATTTGTGATGTAAACTTGGCTTATCAGAGGGGAAGAAAAAAAATCTCACAAGAGATATAAGAAATCCTTCTGTAAAAATACAATGGTTAGAGGAAACCATTAATAAAAAGCAGATTTTGGAAGATCCCAACAGCAGAGGTTAAAAAGAGAGAGAGAGAGAGAGAGAGAGAGAGAAATTGTTATGCTCTTAGAATACAGATTAGAGTTCAGGCTTTTTAGTGGAAGATTATTCTGAATATGCTCAAAAAGTAAAATTATACCATACTTTCAGAAATGCCCAACTCCACAGAAGAAAGAGATATGCAAAGGTTATTAATAACTCCCTGCTAATACTTCAGAGACGTGACCATGAGTCACACAGGGACACATGCTTGTTTTTCCTGGAGTGTGTATCCAAGAGAAGCTGGAAAGTCTACCCAGCTTGCCAGCCCTACAAGGGTACAAATAACATATTCAGGAGATGATGGAATTGTGAAACCAAGTAAATTGGAGATCATGCTTACTTTCGTTCCTTCCCATTGATGCTATAGCTTTAAAAATGAGCAGCATATAGGAACATGAATCATTAGCCATGTATCTGGTGTTGGCAAAAAGTCTTGGTTCCCTGAACCATGACCAATGTCAGTACGATGAACACTTTGAAAGAGATTAAAAAGATAACTCAGCAAGTATATAAAGTACTAAGTTTATACACTGTGAAGAAAACAAGATGAATTATCTTTGCCCTGAAAGCTGTTCATCAGACAAAGAAGGAGTGTTTGGAGGACATATCTATTGATACACAGGAGAGTTTTAAAGTTATATTAATTTACCATGTCAAATTTGTATCAGATTAAAAGATTTGTATGAAAGAGATGAGTTTTCAAGCATAATACAAATGATCAAAATTGACCAAGATAAAGAAAACCTGGGAAGTCTAATATTCATGGAAGAATAATTATAGGTAGTCAAAACTTGACCCCTAACTCAGGCTCAAAGGGTTTCTTTTTTTAAGATAAATTCTATCAAGACTTAAGATAATAAATAATTCTGGTACTATTTAAGCTATTCCACAGCACAGGACAAAATAAAAATTGGAGAACAGATTCATTACTAACTCCTGCCTCCACCTCTTGACCTAAATCCTTAGTAATGCCATAGAAGATATTGTTTAAAGGAATAAATTCATAAATGTACTATAAAACAAAAATTTATGCCAGAGACCATGAGGAATTCATGAAAGACAGAATATACATACACATGGGATTAGATTAACAGAAGAAACTATTGTCCAAGGCATGTGAGAAGGCTATTAAGAAAGGTGGCAATGGCTCTACAGGTACTTCAAGTTAAAGGTATAGATAGATACAGGGGGTCAGGAAAGACTCTGACAAAACATCTGGGTAAGCGATTAAAGAAATATATTTTAAATGTTCAGGTAAGTTGGCCCCAAAGAAAATGATACCCCATGTTCACTGTATTAAGGAGCAGGCAACAGAACATTTAACTTCCAAGCTAATCTGTGAATATATGTACCTGGGCAAGAGAGAAAAGGCAATGTACTAGGTGACTTGCAACACCCAGAAAGAAGCAGGACACCTATGCCTCCCCAAATAGCTACCATTACTTCCTTGAAGTATATTTTATTGTTTCAGCACCCTCAATCAGTTGACACAGGATTGCTCCCTTCAAAAAATAGCATCCATGGAAAATAAAATAGAGAACTCTCGTACAAAATGAGTATGCAGCAAGAAGCACCTAACATTGTGGAAATTTATTACAAAAAACAAAAACGAAAACAACAAAAAAAAACAGCACTGAACTCAGTAAACAGGACCCCCAAGAAAACAATTAAATGAACAAACAGAAAAATAATTTTAGGCCAAGATAATATTCTCAAGGGATAAGACAGAATATTACATCAGTTAATTAAGAATAGGCAAAAATTAAAGAACTGAGAATTATAGAATTACTGTAAAGACCTAATTGATCGGTGGCTTAAACCACAGAAATTTATTTTCTCACAGTTTTGGAGGCTAGACATTCAATATCAAAGTGTTGGCAGGGTGGGTTTCTTCTGAGGCCTCTCTCCTTGGTTTATAGACAGCCATCTTCTCTTTGACTCTTCACTTATTTTGTTTTGTTTTGTTTTTTTCTCTGTTGCTGCCTGTGCTCTGGTCTCCTTTTCTTATAAGGACACCATTATTTATTACCAGAAATAGAGTCATTAGTGTCTTTAAATCTAATCAGATCAGAGAATCAATATCAGAAACCCCAGAACCAATTTAGAAAACTCATCCTTAAGATTCTGTTTCTCTAGAATCACTCTTAGTGATGAAATCTTATTAGTCAGGGTTCTCCAGAGAAACAGAACCAACAGTATTAAAGTGAGAAGGGAGAGAAAGAGAGAGAGAAAGAGAAGAGGGAGGAAAGGGAAAGAGGGAGAGAGGGAGAGAGAGATAGAGAGATATTTTCAGGATTTAGCTCATGAAATGGAAAGGTCCAAATCTTAAAGGTAGGCTATCAGGCTAGAGATCCAGGGAAGAGATGCAGTTTGAGTTTAAAAGCAGTCTGCTGGGATAATACCCTGTTTTTCAGGGAAATCAAACTTTTTCTATTAAGACTTTCAACTGATTGAATGAGGCTCACCTACATTATGGAAGATAATCTTCTTTAATGACAGTCTACTGACTTAAATGTTAATATCATGTAGATTAAAAAATATATATCTTCAAAGAAACATCTAAAATAATGTTTAACCAAATATCTGGGTGCCGTGGCCCAGCCAAGTTAACACATAAAATTTACCATCACGAGAACTAATAGTTTACCCAATGCATTTGACATATTAAGAAGAGTTTTATCTTTCTAACATAGAATATAGAAAGGAATTAGTGTAATTACATAGAAAATAAAACAAACAACAAAAGATAATTATCAACACCAACAAAAATTATATAAGAAAATTTAATCATACTATGTCAAGTGATTCATCTCTGAGAAATATTTATATGATAGGCAAAATGATGTCTATCCCCCTCTCCCATATGTCTACATCCTAATCCTGGAACCTGTGATTGTGTTAATTTACATGGCAAAGGGACTTGTCAATGGGATTAAAGAAAATGTCTTAAGATGAGAGATTATGCAAGCCAAAGATCCTTATAAGTGAAAGGGGGGAAGGTTAGCAGGAGACAAAGAGATATGCGACTAAAGCAAAGGTCAAAGAGTCAGAGAAAGATTTGAAGATGTTACACTGCTGGTTTGGAAGATGGAGGAAAGGACCATGAGCCAAGAAATGCAGGTGGTCTCCAGAAGCTGGAAAGCACAAGGAAACAGGTTTTCCTCTAGAGCTTCAAGAGGGAAACAGCCAGCCCTGTTAACACCTTGACGACCCCAGTAAGACTGATTTTTATATCTGGCCGACAGAAAGTAAAATAATAAATTTGTGCTAATTTAAGCCACACTTCGTTATAATCTGTTATAGCAGTAATAGGAAACTAGTGCACCTAGTTATATAAAATCCTGAATAATTAATCAAAATGTGATCTTTTGAAAAGGGAAAAGGTGTGTGTGTGTGTGTGTGTGTGTGTGTGTGTGTGTGTGTGTGTAGGTAGGGAGTAGGATAAGAGAAATAAACACTTGGCTTCCTAAAGAATAAGCCAATGAATAATGTCTAAAATGAAAATATCAAAAACAGCTCATAGATCTAGAAATCAGAATTTGAGTGAGAAGAGGAGTAAGGATATAAAGAATTGCTCTTTTTCGCTACAAACTTTATCATACAAAATGCTATTAATCTGTATGGAGGACCAAGGAAACATGATGGTGTGAGAGACGTCCCCAGATCTTCCCCCTTGAAACAACAACAAGCTGAATATCTAAAACTTAACAAAAAATACCTAAACTGCACATCAGCACATCTGAGCGTGGGCGCTGCACATAAGAGCTACCATAGGTCAGAATCTCAGATGTCGGGCAGTGGACTGGGAAAAATAAAGAAGCTGCCTCTCCCAGCCACCAGAGCTCCCTATAGGAGGAGGGGAAAGGGAGAAAGTGCAGTGAGTTCCCTGAACAGCCCTGTCTGGGAAAGCTGTGAGCTCCCCTCAGCCAGCTGGCAACAGGGCCCAGTCATCAGGGCAGAAAGCAGAAGAGTGGATGGTAGAAAACAACAGTTGATTTTTACCAGCCCCGGTGGCAAAGTCGAGGCTGAGCCACCGTCCCCAACCCTCAAACCAGAGGGTCCCATCCCCCATACCATCCGAGACCAATCATTGTGGAGCCCCAGGGGAATCTGAGCAAATGCTGCTGAAACTGTTGCTAACACTGACAGGGACTGAAACTGAAGGTAGCAAGTGCAATTAAATATCTACAAGAAAATAAAGGCATTAATTAAAGGCATTGTTAAATCTTTATATAAAGCAGGGACCCAAGAGGCTTAGACACCTAAGCCTGGAAACTAAAAGAAAAGCTCCTTTTTTGCAGCAGACTAAAGAGAGATCTTTATATAATAAATCTTCTTTCTGGAAAAAAAGCAGAATACATATCCATTAATACTCAGATGGAGAAATAGTCTATTAAACACCATGAACAACCAAGGTGACAAAGCACCTCAGAAAGAAAGAGAAAAATCTCAGAAAATAAACTTACAGACATAGAAATATGCAACTTAAATGACAGAGAATTCAGGATGGTATTTCTGAAAACGCTCAGTGAGTTCTGAAACAAGTCATATCTACAATTTCAGGAATTAGAAAAACAACTAGATGAGCAGAGCAAAAAGATTGAAACCCTCAAAAAGGACCAAATAGAACTTCTGGAGATTTAAAAAAAAAAAAAAAAAAAAACTGCAAGAGTTGAACAATGAAATAGCAAGCTTCGGAAATAGCATCTACCAAATGGAGGAAAGGATCAGTGATATTGAAGACAGAAATCTAGAAATAAATCAGATGGAAGAAGAGAAAAACCAAAGAATAAAAAACAATGAAAGAGAAATACAAGAACTAGCTGATACTAACAAGAGAGAAACATAATAATGGGCATTATCAAAGGCAAGGAAAAGGAACTAGAAAGCATTTTCAGACAAAGAGTTGACGAGAATTTCCCAAATCTAAGGGATGAGCTGGAGCTTGGAATTCAAGAAGTCAACAGAACTCCCAATTACCTCAACTTAAAAAGGACTTCACCAAGACACATTGTATTAAAATTATCAAAAATCAATGACAAAGACAGAATTCTCAGGGTAGCCAGGGAGAAGAAAAAGGTAACTTATAAAGGAAAATCCATTTGATTATCCTCGGACTTCTCAGCACAGACCTTACAAGCCAGAAAGGAATGGAATCAAATATTTGAACTATTAAGTGAAAGGAACTACCAGCCTAGAATAATGTAACCAGCTAAGTTCTCCTTTAGATATAAAGGAGAAATTAAGACCTTTCCAGACATACAAGAATTGGGGAAATTCTCCACTATGAGGTCTGCACAGGAAATGTTGAAAAAGGTCAGCTCTCCTAAAACAAAATGGCAAAAATAAATAAAAGAATTTAAAAGAAATCATGAATAAGGTAAATCAGATGATCTTACATGAATACTATTGGCAGCTCAGATCTCAGTGTACTCACAATCCTCAACCTCAGGATGGCCCTCAAGGAGTCATCAAAAGTCCTGCTAGAGGTAAGAGAACACATGAGGGAAAAGGAGACAGTATGATGAGGATTTTTTAAAGGCCAGCACCTGAAGGCAGGTCTTTCAGGAAGGGTGACCACCTTCAATAATAGGATCTACCATGTCAAGCTTACTTCGTTCCAAGAGGACCCAGTCACTGTGTCTCTTCTACTCATCCACCCACAGGAAATAAAGGGATGTTTGCTCTCTAGAGGCAAGAAACTCTTTACCAGTTCCTCCCAAAATCCCTTCTGGGTGTGCCTTCAGTAAAAAATGACAAGTTCAACTGTGCCTAGACCTAGATGCATTAATAATAGAAATATGTGAGCTATCCCTATAATTTCAATTTTTTTAGTAACTATATTAAAAAAGTAAAAGCAGATGAAAGTAATTTTAATAATTTTATTTAACCCAACATATTATCATATTAACATATAATCAATATAAAAATTATTAATGAAATATTTTATATTTTGAGATTTTTTAAATACTAAGTCTTTGAAATTTGGTGCATATTTTATACTTACAGTACATCTGCATTTGGTCAAGACACATTTCAAGTACTTCATAGCCCCATGTGGCTGGTGGCTACTGAATTGGACACTAAAGATTTGGACCAAGAAGGCTCTACTGCATTAAACCTGACAATGGCTCCCATATGAAGAGCAGGAACTGAAAAGTGTATGTTTTTAGTTTCAGATAAAAATACTTGCCCTCCAGATAAATAGGCCTTCTTCAGGAGATGCAGAAGGATGGGACTGGCCCTAGTTCAGAATTCCTCAGGTAAGTCCTTTCCTAGCTGAGTCATTTCATTATTAATATGGAGTTCAGTCATCAGATCCATCAGCTCAGTGTCCTCTAGGTCAGCTGAACTGAGGAGTCTATTTATAGGAAACCATTCACTGTACTTGCACACCTCAGATCTCATATCCCTGAAAGAGTCTTTAACAGGAGAACACCCAGAGAAGCAGACTCCCTAGAATATAAGTTTAAGGGTTTTAAGGAGGAAGAAATATTAAACTCTCAAATGGTGTTGATAAGTAAGAATTGCGATTGTATCATTGTGGAAGTCAGAGACAACCCCAACCATGCCCCAGCTTGTGGGGCAGACATAATTCCCATTTGGCTGCAGGCTGAGACAGACATGCACAGGGAGCTAAGAGCCCAGGCAGGAGAGGGCATTTGAACTGGGTATTAAGGAGAAAACAACATGAAAATGGAACCAATCGAGTATTAGGAGGTGGTAAGTGTAACAGGGAGTGATGGAGAGGAATCAAGGCAGAGTCTTCAGAGCCCCAAACACCAGCCAAAGTACCTTATGTATGAACTCACAGAAATGGGGGACATTTGAGGTTTTCAAGAGAAGAAGGAACCTCTAGGAAAACACGTACGTCGAGCAGGAAGAGGGAAACGGAAGAGTAAGCTCTGGCCACCTATGGCCTGAGCTCACCCTCAGCATTCTGGGTAGTCTCTTGACCTTGTAGGCTTCCTCATATGCCAGAAATGATGCAAAGACATGTGGGAGTCAGACAAAGGACACAGGCTTACTCATAGTTGTCATAACCAGTCTTTCCACCAATGTGTCGCCTTCATTGAGGCACAGACAGACCCTTGGGTGCTAATGAGAAGCATGGGGCTTCCAATAGGACCTGAGGAGGTGGATGGCATCAGAGAGGGCTTGGGCCAGAGGTCAGGTGACCTGAATTCCCCACTCACACCCTACCTACCTTGAAAGGTTCCCAGCAAAGGGACAAGGGCAGGAAACTACTTGAGAGGATACACGTGACACTCTCACTGTGACTCAACACCCCCACTGCCACAGAGCTCAGAAGTAGGTTGAGCCCCTGGGACAGGTGGGCACATGGGGTTGACAGCAGTTGTTTCTGCAGACCTTCCACCAGGCCTGTGAAAGCAGAGACTTTCACTTTTCTAAATTCTTTCCCTGAACATATGAAACCAATAGTTATGATAGTCGCTGCCACCTCTGACTCATTCCAAGTCTTATCGTGACAACAAAATGGGAACAGCTCACCCAAAGCAATGTGGAGAAGAGCAAAGGCACAACTAGACAGCTCTCCCACTCTCCAGGGTACCCAGTCTTCTGCCATACTAAGTTTCCACTTTCCCAGACCCCTGCTACTGACACTGTTTTCTGACTTTCAGGAATGTCCAGGGAGTAGGTCATTCAATATTTCTCATCTGCTGCTGATACTTTTCATTTTCTTCTAAAATTGTTATTAATTTATTCTTTGAAAATATAATTTCTGTCACTTCTTTGGTTTGGTTGGGAGGGAGATAAAAGGAAAGGAGAAATAGAGAAGTATCCTGTGTTCTGGCAGTAAAGACTCACTGACACAGGCAATATAACACAAAATAGAGCTTTGGGTATATTATTTAAAATAATAAAAAATAATCAACAGAAGCACTGAAAACAATAATATAAGGAACAAATCTCACAGTGGAGTAGAGGAGCTAAAAGTGATTGAGATTCCTCCTCTTTCCTAATGGTGACTCAATAGATTTGTCTAATGTCAGTATCATCAATAACTAGAGTATGAACTTGAATTTATGGTATGCCACCTGCCAACCTAAATCAGAAATGATTAACTCTTTGGAAGGAGCGGGTAGGGCAAAACACTTTCCATGTAGTACCATTTTATGGTACTTGGACTTGCTTTAACATTTATATATATTATTTTTACGTAAAAATAAAAAATAGGGCTGTGACATTTATTTTATGTCACCAATTCATGAAGCCTGAACATACCAGTTACACTAATGATTATAGGTATCTACCATATTTAACACCGTATGACAGATTTCAATTGACCTAGAGAAAAATAACAATAATGAAAGTGACTTACTTCGTCTGTTTCCCTGTACCACCAGAATTCTGGACCTTCACATTCTTTTTCACTTTTTACTTTGAATATTTTCAAACATTTAAATAAGTAGGCAAGATTGAATAATAAAATGAATCCTCAGATACATATTATCTGGTTTCAACAATGATTAACATTTTATTATATTTTTCCATCTATTTTGTTTTGGCTAAAGTATTTTAAAATAAATGTCAGACAAATGACACTTTACCTCCAAATGTGTATGTATGCCTTTCTCTCTCTCTCTCTAAAAGGCATTTCTTGCATAGGAACAATGCCATTATCTTTCCTAACAAGATTTACAGTAATGCCTTAATTTCATCCATTTGTTAACCATTATCTCTCATATATCTATTCATGTTTAAAATTCCTCAATTGTCCCCACCAAATTCTTTTTACTGGGTAGGGAGAGAGAGAAAAAAATAGAATCCAATAAATAATCACACATTTTGATAACTGAATGTATCTCATCTCTATTTTTTTAAGAAAAGCTTTACTGAGGTATAAATTATATATCTAAAAAAGGCACTTATTTTAAAATACAATTTGATGAGTTTGGACATATGCTTACACCTGTGAAACCATGACCACAATCAAAGTGATAAACAAATTCATCACCTCGAAAGGTCTTTTGTGCCCCTTTATTTTCGTTTCATGTTTTATTGTTGTTTTGTTTGTTTTTGTGGTAAGAACACTCAACATGAGATCTACTCTCTTAACAATTTGTGCACAATAATAGTGCTGTTAACTAAAGGCATAATGTTGTATAGACGTTTTCTAGAACTTATTCATCTCGCATAGCTGAAACTTTACACCCTTTGAACAACTCCTCATTTCCCCAAACCCCAAGCCCTAGCAACCATCATTCTACTTCTTAAATCTCTTTTAATCCAGAACAGTCATCTCCCAACTTCTTTATTTTCTTGATATTGACTTGCTGAAAAAAACAGCAGTTGTTCTTCAGAATATCCCATCTTCTGGATTTTTCTTATTGCTTCCCCATGGTTTTATTTAATTTGTTCCTTCATCTCTAGGTTTTCTGTAAACTAAAAATTAAATTTGAAGACTATATTAGATTCTGGTTCAACATTTTGGGCAAAATACTTCATATTGCATTACATCAGAAGGCATATAGTAGTGAATGTCTCAATTTTATTAATGCTAAGTGGGTTTAAGTGGTAGCAGGCTGACTTCTCCATTGTACAAACAATTTTCTCTGATAGCCATGAATTGATCTATGGTGATGTTTGGGCACTTTGTAAATATCTGAAATTACTTTAGCATCTATTAATAATTATGATCTAGATAGATAAATTCATTAGGATTTCCAAAACTAGTGATTTTCTAATTCTTTTCACATTTATTAGCTGGAACAATACTGTTAAGCAGAGCTCATTTTCATCAGTTCGAGTTCTTTGAATCCATCTATGAAAGTGAGCTCTTCTTCACAGTATTAACAGCTCACACAGGAAAAGCAAGATGATAATAAATAAGATTTTTCTCTCCCCTAAATTCAGAGTTTTATATATTTAATGTGTATCAAACAATTGCAATCATCCTTCTGAGTGCTCAAATAGTCCCATATTTGACCAGTGAGAACCCCTTTGAGTTCCTTTTCAGACCCCCAAATGTAAGGAGGCCTCAGCTTTTATCCCACATCTATCTTTAAAAAAAAAAAAAAAGGCTTAAGCATTACATGTGAAACTTTATCCATGACTGCTAGAAGCTTGAAAAAAATAAGAGACATGAATTCAGAATTTCTTTCCAATATAAAAAAAGAAAAAGAATTGTATAATATTGAGGATAGGAGACTAGGAAAAAAACTGTAAGTAATGTCAGTTAGACAATATAGGTGTAGGGAAGAATTGGACATAAGTAAATCAAAATTAAACACAAATGACCTCAAGACTGTTTTTACATTGTACATGAAATATTGATTCAGTTGATTTTAGGCTACATTTTGAAATTTACAGCTAATCCATGTACCCCCACCAACAAAAGAGAAGAAAGAGAGAGAGAAGGAAAGGAAAAGGCAGAGAGAAAGCAAGTGAAACAGAGAGAAGAACCAGAGAGACAAAGAGACAGAGGCAGTGACTTGGTTCTTCCAAAAATTCCCACTGCTACCAAGTCCATCCACCACATGATACCATCTGCGAGTCTCACCTCTGAGAGTTACCTTGCCCTTACTTTAACTCCATGTCTGACTCCTGATTCATTCCTTAATTTTGAAATGGCCTTTGATTTTTTTTTAAATTTTTTAATTATGTTGTGTCTTGGTGCAGGCCTCTTTGTGTTCATCTTGTTTGGGGGTTGTATGTCTATTTCCTTCATCAGGTGAGAGAAGTTTTCAGTCATTATTTCTTGAAATAGGTTTTCATTTCCTTGCTCTTTCTCTTCTCCTTCCGGTATCCTTATGATGTGAATGTTGGTACGCTTGATGCTGTCCCAGAGGCCTCTTAAACTATTCTCATTTTTTTTGGAGGGGGGATTCTTTTTTCTTGTTGCTGTTCTAATTGAGTATGTTCTGCTACCTTATCTTCTAAATCACTGATTCAATCTTATGCTTCATCTAATCTACTGTTAATTCCTCTTAAGGTATTCTTCTCTTCAGTTATTGTAGTCTTCATTTCTGACTGATTCTTTTTTTATGTTTTCTCTCTCTTTTTTAAAGTTCTCACTGAGTTCCTCTACTCTTCCCCTAAGTTCATTGAACATCCTCATAACAAGTCTTTTGAACTCTTCAACTGGTAGATTGTCTATCTCCATTTTGTTTAATTCTTTCAGTGGAGCTTTGTTTTGTTCTTTGGGACATGTTTCTTTGTCTTCCCATTTTGGCTGCCTGCTTGTGTTTGTTTCTATGGATTAGGTAGAGCTGCTATCTTTCCTGGTCTTAGTAGAGTGGCTTTATGTAATAGGTGTGCTATGGGGCCCAGTGGCAGAGTCTTCCTTGGTAACCTGAGCCAAGTTCTACAGGTACGTCCCTTGTATGGATTGTATGTACCCTCCTGTTGTAGTTGAACTTTGGATGCTTGTTTGTTCATCAATGGGATTGACCCTCAGGCAGATTGGTTGTGATGCCGTGACCAGTGGAGGAGCTATTGTGCAGGGGCTGACCCTATCAAGCAGAATTCACTTTGGCAGGGGTCTGGTGCCTACCCTGTCTGCCCTTTGGTTGTGTCATCCTCAGATGTGACCCCAGGTGGTGCTATGGCTTGGGCTGGAACCAGCTACATGGCATGCAGGCCGGGGCTTCCTCTCAGGGGTCCTGCCACAGCCCAAGTTCACTTGCAGGCTGTGCCTGGTCTGAAGCAGCCTGGCATAAGCCACAAGGAAATCCACAGATGGCTGCCACCCATGCTGGGTTTGGAAGAGCCTTGAGAAGTCAAGCTGCAAACCAAGGCTGGCCGCCACTAGTGCCAAGCTTTGGGCTGCTCAACAAGAAGTATGGGGCATGCTGAGGCCAGATGCTGCTTGTTTAGGTTTTGTGAACCTTTGAGAGTTTTTAAGAAAGTCCACGGCATGAGCCCAGACAGGCTATTTATATGAAAAAGTAACTAGAAGTGGCTTGGGTGGGCCCACATGTTGGGAGGGGATCACCAGGGCAGGGCAAACTGCTCCAGCTATGTTGATGGCTGCTCAATAAGGAGGGCAGGTGTGAGCTCAACAAAGGAATGATGCCCTCTGCCGCACCTCTGTCTGGGAGAATGCTGCCCCTCCAGTCCTTACCCTGCAACCAGACAACTCAGTTCCTCCGCATATGTTCCTGATGTCTTTTGAGCTGCTGCTCCGGAGCTGGAATTCAAAGTGAGTGAATTCATCAGTGGTAGGTCTTAGCAGGCCCTTTACAGGGAAATTTGTGACTCCCTTGGCCCTCTGTCTCACTGAGCCACAATCTCCACTGGTTTTCACAACCAGAAGATATGGGGACTTCTCTTCCAGGCACTGGATCCCTGGGCTAGTGAGCTCAGCGTGAGGCCAGGACCCCTTGTTCTTCCAGAGGGACTTCTGCAGCCAAGTAATTTCTCCTGATTCTCGACCATGAATGTGGGTGTGGTAACAGCCTACCCTATCAGTCTTAAGGTGGCCTCTTCTGTGTGTTCCCAGTTGTAGGATTTATGTTCAGCTAGACTCCTGGCGATTCTCAATGATGGCTATTTTGTAGTTTAGTTGTATTTTGAGGGCATTGTGAGAGGTAGCATAACATTTACCTACTTCCCCATCTTGACCAGGACTCCCTAATGTTGACTTTTATGATAAAAAGAATAACTTACACTACTGTGCACTTATATTGTTTCAGAGTTATTTTACTAAGTACTTTAAATCAATCCTAGAATGCAGATACTATTATTACTCATTTTACGGATGATGAAACTGAGGTACAGAGAGGTTAAGTAACTTATCCAAGTGTAGAGCTAAAAAAGGACAAAGCTGGAAATCAAATCCAAGCTATTTAGAGCTTTGTCTCTCACTATTTGATCATGATTGCATTAATTTATTGGCAAATATATTCATCATTTATTCATTTATTTAGCTATTATATATTCTGGCTCCTATATCCCACATAATTGTCCAGGTATTGTAAATACAGAGAAAAATAAGACTAGAATTCAGTCCTTAAAGTAGAATCTAGTGAACATTTTCTCTTTGGACAAACTTATCCTCAGGGCAACTCACCCAACGTTCTGAGATTTTCTGCCCCTAAGGGTCCAGCCAACATTCTTAGACCTCAAACATTTCCTGGGGCCCAAGCACCTCTTATGACTCTCACCTCCACAACAGATCCAGAAGGAGGATCTATTTGGCCCACATCCAGTCCTGGCTTAAGCATAGAGAGCTGTTGAAAAGATGGAGGAAGAAATAAAAAACCTTCATCCTGCTATCAGCTTGTAGAGGGAAAGTGGCGAAGGTATGTGCTAAGCATTGTGGTATATTTACTTGTACCTATTCTTTTTCTTCCCAATTTCTTCTCCCTGAGAGGTATGAAACATCATTTCAAATTTGCAAGTGAGAAAACAAGCTCATTGAAGCCAAGTGACTTTTTGAAGGTCACCCAACTAGTTAAGAGGTGAAGATTGATTTTGAATGTAAGAATGTTTAACTAGGAGATGATATTCTTTCCATTATATCAGATGCCTCACACCTTTAAGATATGGCAGTGGAGTGCTAAAGTTGGCTCCTACCACATAGCGACATCTGATTGTGTGCACATTTTACCACTTTCATATTGGTAGCTTGAAATCAGCCATGGAGGTGAGTATTTACACCACAAAAATTGGCAAGTGCTACAACTCAGGGCACTTTTTTCCAGGTTGCTCAACCTGTACACCTGTACACCAATGGATCTGGTAAATGGAGGACAGCTATGTGAACTAGGTCAGAAGTGACTCTTAGCTGGTCTTCATGGTGGAGCCATGAGGAGTTAGATTAAGAGAAAGACCAGCCAGGTAGTAACCAGGTGCACCAGTTTAAAAGGACTCTAAACCAAAGGTCAGCAAATTTTAGTTTAAAAGCCCAGATGGTAAATATCTTAGGTTTTGCTGTCCACATATTCTTATTTGTTTTATTTTTATCAACCTTTAAAAAGGTAAAAACCATTCTTAGCTCATAGACAGTATAAAGGCAGGCTGCAGACTGGGTTTGGCTGGCAGCCATCAGTTTGCTTAACCCTGCTATAAACTAGCACTGTATATGTAGAAGGGCAAAACCCATTTATTTATTCCAATTATTCTCAAAGAATGTGCTCTTTGTGACTGAATGGAATACTTTCATCAATTGCTTAGAGTATAGAATACTGAAACACCACCTGCCTACCCACTAAAAGACATAGTCAAGTGAAAATGGCCTGATGCCAAACTGCCTTCTGAGTAGGGCAGGTCTTTTTAATCACAGAGTTATTCTTTGGCTTAGTGGGATATGCAGCTTTGGGGTCAGAGCTGAATTGCTCAGGACAATACGGGTGGTGCTGAGCTTTCTCTGCTTTACCACCATGCAATCCTCAGCCTGCCCTTTTAATACATGCTGACCAAATGCTTGAAAAGTGCCACGTGATTATTTCTCTGCCTAGGTTCTACCTTGTAGGAAAGACATATTGTATAATATATCTGAGATCCAGATAATTAACACATAAATGAATAAAGAACACAAGAAACATGCCTACCTATACTCCAGAGCATTTTTCTTTCATCCTTCATCACCCTTGCTCTATTCCTGGGGTAACTAATATGTAGGAAATGGAGTGACCTTCCCTGAGAACCAAATTCTCTTTTTTCATGAATTGCAATAAAAGAAAAATCATAGAAATCTAGTGTCTTTGAATTCAAAGTGAGTAAGGGTAGAAACAAGCTGCCTGGTGATCAGGCCACACTAAGGCTGCTCTTCCTTGTCCAAGAGGCTGATGAAGCTCCCACAAGGATCATGAGTTACCTGTGTCAGAAGCTACTTCACCTGCTTTTAACAGCACCCCGTGCTGAGGATTAGGTTTAGATAAGAACCGAGGTGGGATATGGACAGGGCAGATGGACATACATAATCTCTTTGACCACAGGGAATAAAGTGAAGAAAGGACCATTTAGGGTGTGATTCCTCAACTGATCCTATTGTCTGATGCCAGGATAGATGTATTAGAATTACACTGGAAGACTGAAAAAATAGATTCCTGGGTGTCAGCCAGGAAAGGTCTTATTCATTTGGTCAAAAGTTAGGTCTGGCAATCCATATTTTTTAAAAGCTTCACAAGTAGTTGTAGTTCAGGCTCATGGAAGAAGCTGACTCTGAAAATCCCCTTATAGAAGAAGGTGCTAGTTCTCAGAGTGTGGTTTTTGGTAATTTATCAAGGAAGTGGTCGAAAGAAGTTTTGGTAGTTCTCAGAGAAAACCACTTAAATATTTTGTTTACTTATATTTCATAAATTTGAGGTAGATTTCTATCTCCTGTAAAAAAAAAATTTTAAAGTCCTACCTCATGAAAAGGATCAAAGCTATAAAAACTATATATAATTGCCAGGTAAAATTTTTCCAAAATAAAAATTGTTTTCTCAAAGGTGATGCATGAATCATAAGGTCTGTTTGGTCAGTCAATCTTGACTAGTATTCAGGTAACATGGAACAGTTTGATCTTTATAAACATATTTTTACATCTTTAGAGGGTTTGCTTAAATGGAGTAAATTTACATTTTATTGTCTTCTATTATGTAATTTATACCCTCACCATAAAATAAGTAAATCAAAGGCTTAAAAGTAGATTATTGAAAGTAAATGTAGTGATAAACTTAGGAACACAAATATTTCAACTCAAAAAACTTTTAAAATGAAGAGATCCTTTTCAAATATCTGTGAATGTGGTGATTTTATAAAATTAAGTAAAAAAAAAGTATTAAAAACAAAATACAACCACAGAGCTCTAATAATTCAATATTATGAAATTGGTAATCTATTTGCCCCTTGGGTATTATTTTTTAAGATACTGTGTCAAATATGCCTGCAGTAGAAGAAAAATATTTCATGTCTATATTCTTTCTTTCACTTCTGACAATCGAATCCGGCCACAGGATGAGCATATGGTCTAGGCTTGATATCAAAATCATCTATCTTTCTGGCCACTGTTATTGATTCCAACATAGAAACATGGACACATGACCCACACTGGGAGAACCACAGTCTTCTATATGTTTTTTTTTAATCTATGTATAAGCACTAGGAAAGTGTTCTATTCCTGTGAGATTGCAAGTCTCAAGGATCATGCAGTCTTTCATGTGTCACATGTAAGGAACATGCCTGAAAATGAAACCAACAGAGAAACACAGGGTCAAGAAGTGGCAAAGAAGAACTAGAGGCCTAACAATTTTTTTAAAGCATCTAGATGAAATATTTCTCAACTTTTTTATCCTCTCTGCACTTTTCAATTATGAGTCAATACATTTCTTCCCATCCCTCCTTAGGTCAGTTTGAGGTGGATTTCTATCACCTGTTAAAAATATCCCACCAAACAGTGTTAAGCCATCAGAGTCATCAAGATTTTATATAATTGTGAGACAAAACATAGTCACTATTCTGCTAAAGCAATCTGCTTTTCTCCAGCGCAAGAATAAAATAGTCCTTCCAATACAAACTTGATGACCTCTATCAATAAAGTCAAAGGAAAGAATAGGATTTCCAAAGTATCACTCAGCATTGCACTCCTTATAATGAAAAAATTTACAAGTAAAACCACTGATGAGAAGTTTATAAAGCCAGCAAGCCAACCACCACATATAATAAAAGATATAGTTGGTGCCAAATCAGAAAGAACTATTGGCAAAATTCCTTTATCAAATGATACTGCCATACAAACACAATGTCAATAGCATACAATGTAATTTGAAAGGTATGTACTATAACACCTTTTGCTTTTTAGTAGGTTGAAGTGATTGATATGCAGAGTATGAATAAGTTCTTGACTTCTGTGCAGCATTTATAAGAGATTGAAGCACTTGAGAATTTTTGCTCTTGGTTACCATTGAAAACTCATGCAGTAGAGGAAGAATGTTTGTATAAGTTTATTTGGTGAGCTATGGTGGAGTATTTGAGGTTATTTGTACTAGGGTAGCAGCTATCTGTGCAGCAAGACTTATACCTGAAGCTAATTCATATGCTGTTTTATTCAGAGAACAGTTATTTTTTTAACAACATGTTTCAGGGAAGAAAATAAAGAATTGAAGTCATTAACAGGTACTGATCATCTGAGACTATTTCATTTCAACAGGTCGGATGAAGAAATGACATGCTCTTGATTTCTACTTTGAAGTTTATTTCCTATGAAAGGGAAAAAACATACATCATGTTGTGTGTGTGTGTATTGTTTTAAAAACACATAAATATACTGTCTTAATGTACAGGTCAGTAGCATTAAGTATATTCACATTGTTATGTAACAGATCTCTAAAACTTTCATCTTGCAACAGTAAAACTCTGTACCCACCATACGCTAATTGCCCCTCTCCCAGCCCTTGATAACCATCTTCCCACTTTGTTTCTATGATTTTAAATACTTTAGATTCTTCAAATGAGTGGAATCATATAATATTTGTCCTTCCGTTATTAGCTTATTTCGCTTAGTATAATGTCCTCAAGGTTAATCTATGTTGTAGCATGTGACAAGATTTCCTTCCTTTTTAAGACTGCATTATACTTCATTGTATGTATATATCATATTTTCTTTTTTCAATTTTTTCTTTCTTGTTGTATCCTTGGTTTTGATATCTAGGTAATGCTTGCTTCATAAAATGTGTTTACAAAGTGTTCCCTTCTCTTCTATTCTTTGGAACAGTTTTAAAAGGATTGATATTAATTTCTCTTTAAATGTTTGGTAGAATTCTCCAGTGAAGCCATCTGGTCATGGGCTTTTCTTTGTTGGAAATTCTTTTGTTACTGCTTTCATGTCTTCATTGTATTCAATGTAGTTATATGTCTGTTCAGCTTTATTATTTTCTTATGATATCAGTCTTGGTAGAGTGGATGTTTCTAGGAATTTATCCACTTCTTCAAGATTATCCAACTTGTTGACACTTACTTGTTCATAACAATCTCTTATAATTCTTTTTATTTCTGTAAAATCAGATATAATATCTCTTCTTTCCTTTCTAATTTGTTTTATTTGATTCTTCTCTCTTTTTTCCCTAATTAATCTAGCTAAGGGTTTGTCCGTTTTTGTAATCTTGACAAAAAAAGCAACTCTTGGTTTTGTTTATTTTTTCCTATTGTTTTTCTATTCTCTATTTCATTTATCTCTGCTCCAATCTTTATTCTTTCCTTCATTTTGCTGACTTTAGATTTAATTTGTTTTTCTTTTTCTAGTTCCTTTGGGTGTAAAGTTAGGATATTGATTGGAAAACTTTATTCTTTTTAATGTAAGCATTTACCACTATAAACTTCCCTCTTAGTATTGCTTTTACCATATTCCCTAAGTTTTGATATGTTGTGGTTTTGTTTTAATTTGTCTCCAACTATATTCTAAATTCCCTTGTGATTTCTTCTTTAACCCATTGATATTTAAGAATACATTGTTAATTCCCATATATTTGTGAATTTTCCTGTTTACCTTCTACTATTGATTTCTAGTTTCATTCTATTGCGTATGCCTACAATTTTGAAAGAGGCTTAATGATAAAAATCAAGAGCATTTTTATCATTTCAAATGGCTTGCTCAAGTCTTATATATTAGCAATAGAGTCAATATCTGTAATAACCTGGAGATATCACTTCAAGGCCAAAACTTTATGAAATATATAAATACTAGGCTTTCTTAAAAAGACTAAATCAGAAGTAAATGGCTTAAAAGTCAAGAGTTTGACACTTAGTAATATTTCATGATTATTTTTGCTCACCATAAACATTTATAAAATATCACTAGGCCTAATTTTTAAAGCCCATCAAAATACAACAAAACATAAAACAATACTCCCCAGAGACAAATGCAGGCAAATATAGTGCTGTTTCTAAGTGTCACTAACCATATATGGCTATTGAACACTTGTAATGGTGATTAGTGCAACCAAGGAACTGATCTTTAATGTAATTTAATTTGAATTTAAACAGCTATGTGTGACTAATGACTATTATATTGTACAGTGCAGCTCTAGAACAAGAGAAGTAATTGACCCTCATTATTCTAAGCTGACTGACCACATTTAAGCTGGGGTATTCAATTTGTAACAATGAGCGATGGGGTAGAAGGTATATTGTAGAGTGATGTAAACAAACTTCAGTGCATTCTACAAACTTTACCATGTTAAAACTAAGGTAAATGAATTTCAGGCAGCCTTGGTGGGAAAATGACAACTCATGTAAGCACTTAGGAGTTCAATGGTTAGAAAAATAATTAGATTTATTTTGTACATTTTCTATAGGAAAAATTAGAATGAAAGGGTAGCTCGATACTAGAGATTTCTAATGTATGTTCCTTTATTTAGAGAAGCCCAGTCCTGAGCTGTATGACCTGGTATTTATAATACTGATATTATAGTATCATAATTTCACTTCCTCTCACTAAGAAACAATTTCTAAACAAGGGAATCCTTTTTGAGTAACAATATTTCCACTCTTGTGACCACAAGTATATTAATGGAAAGAGTGGATACTTTTATTCTGAGAGCAAGATTTAGAGACAAAGCTTATAAAGTCATCTGAGGTCCTCTGGAGGACATCTCACCTCCTACTTTAAGGATCAGCAAGAAACCAGGGTTTCAGAGTCTGCATTGACATAATACTTAGTTGGTTTCTCTCAATAAGCTTGTGAGTTTTGGACTATGATCTTTTATTCCTACTGGAATCTAGAGAACAAATTCCAAATAATTTCTCAAGCAAAAAGGCTGCTATTATGATTCCACTAAGTTTTCTCTAACAGATCACATTTTCTCTGAATTTGAGTCATTTAGACTACTCCTTTCTGGGCTGTACATTTCTTAAAATTAAATTATGAATGATATTGTTTTGCTCTTCTGTCATCATACTCAGCACTGGAGACATTCCTTTAAATTTGATTTCCTCTTCATAGTAGCATTGTTCACAATAGCCAAAAGATGAAAACAATCCAAGTGTCCATCAACAGATGAATGGATGAACAAAATGTGGTATATACATGTAATGGAATGTTATTCAGTCTTAAAAGGAAGGAAATTCTGATATATACTACAACACGGATAAACCGTAAAGACATTATACTAAGTGAAATAAGCCAATATAAAGGACAAATACTATATAATTTCACTTGGATAAATTACCTATAATAGTCTAATTCATAGAAATAGGAAGTAGAATGGTGGTTGTCAGGGGCTGGGAAAGGGAGAATGGAGAGTTATCGTTTAATGGGTACAAAGTTTAGGTTTGGGATGATGAAAATGTTCTGAGTATAGATTGTGGTGATGATTACACAACATTGTGAATGTACATAATGCCATGGTTTAAGTGGCAATTTTTATGTTATGCGTATTTTCTAGAATAAATTTATTTTTGAAATTTTATTTCTTCCTTCCTTGGATTGTATTAAACTATCCTTGCAGTATAAGTGAGGTTATCTATAGAGAATGGCTAGTGTTGTTTTTCTGTATTTTCCCTCTATCAAATATAGTTTAAAAACATGTTAATCTGATTACCAATCACATATTCAGGTGGATGGATATTATCAGTGCCAAATGCAATAGACATGTCCCAGGCATCAATAATACCAACAGTGAGATCCATGAAAATATCTCTCATAATAAGATTCTGTATATAGCCCTGAAAGTCACTAAACATCTCTGCTTTTAGATACATCTTCCTGGTGTTTTCGGTTTTAAGGATTGCCTTGGTCTCTAGGCTTCGCGAGAACAGATGTTCAATGGTCATTTGAACACTGATGGCCCTACAGATGAAAATGTTGATCGGCAAGGGTCTAAAGTGCTGGCCAAGGGTAATGATAATGGCTGTGTCACTGTCTTCTGCTACTTGGTCAATTTCCTGTGGGACGTAGTTTTCATCTTTCATGGAGAGCAGATTTGTGGTAATAAATGGAGGGCCATGCTTTTCCCACTGAATCAAAATATGTCTTTCAGCATCCAGAAGCACATGTATTTTAAAGATGCCAGTTCCATGATCAAAATATCTTAAGGCTGATGGAAAACAAAATGATAAATCTTTTAACAAAAGGAAAATAATGATGTAATTTCAAAATTCACACAACATTCATAAAATTCTAACCAATATCACTTCTAACTATAACAGTATTGCTGTCTATGGGAAGTAGAGAACACCAGCTGCATTAAAATCTTAACAAAATTTTGAATTTTTTATTAGAATATAGAAAGAAGGAAAATGTTAATATTTTTAGTTTAAAAAAAAAACAGATTAATTATATACTAAAAGCCCAAGCCTAAATGTTTGGCAAATCAAAAAATAATAATAAAACAAACATCAGAAAAAAAAGTAAAGAATCCTAATTATTATAAAAATAATGTCAAAAGTCAACTATAATTTCAAAATAAAATAACATACATACTTTTCAGAACTTTATGTAAATAGTTAATCCACTGATGCAGTGTTGAATCTCCCATGAGATAAATAAGTTTTCTCTTTAAGCAGTCATTTATATTTTTTGTTTTATTTAACTTGATCTGTTTGCAAAATGTGATAATCTACTTTTTTTTTTTTTTTTTTTTACAGTATGACCACTGGGAAAATCTGTCTTCATTCCAACCTGACATTTTTTTTCTATGTTCTGACTCTGGAAATAGAATTTCCATAGTAAGCAATTTTTATTACCACAGATAACTTCAGAAACACCTTCCTCATTTTCCCCTTCTTTTCTCTCTTTTCCCTCCACCCTTCACTATTTCTGCCCTCCCTTCTTCCACAAATTTTTATTTTGCAAGATCATGTTAAAGGGAGAAATTAAAAGTTCTCCCTGAATAGTTTTTCCTGGGGTGGGGATAGGTTTTTCTCTTGCACATTTGCAAAGTTTCCCTGGGCTGCTTCTTGTCCTCAAGACCATTTGACTATGAAATAGCCAGCCGAATCAGGAGGAAATGTGTGGCTCTGCAGCCCAGCTGAATATTATACTCTTGACATTGGCCCTGCTGAATTGTGAATATCCTCCTTCCCAAACTACTTATCCATGAAAAACACGTGAACACATTTATGAAATGAGAATCACACATATTTTATTTTGTATGTACATGAACCATGTTCTCTGGTTAATCTAAAAACCCTTTAAATGCGTCACCATTGTGCCCAGAATTGAACGTAATATTCTCAGTGTGGTCTGATTAGTACAGGAAAAGGGAGGATCATTACCTCCTTATTCTGAGTATTCCACTATGAAAGTAGCCTAAGCTGTATTCACTGACTCATATCAAGCTTTCACCTACATAAAACTCAGGACATTTTTATATTTGTGCCACTTAAAAACCACATCTTTTTGTCATCTACCTAGATTATTAGGATTTGGAGTATAAGTTTAGAGACTTAAACTTTCCCATGTTGAATTATATCAGGTTTATAAATGGCTCTGAAAAATAACAGCCTAGAACTATCTTTTAAGAAACCTCTTGACTTTACTAGAAATTACTGTCCAGGCAAGAAAGAAATCAGAGATATTAAGAGGACTCAAGTTGCCTCAAGAATCTATAAACTTTCATAGGTGTAAAAGTTTGGCATGGATGATAACTGCCATGGTAGAAAAGGGGAGCTTTAGGTATGGGTTCATAATTTATATATATCTATATTCTCCATAAGGTTTTGCAAAGTACTTTGCCTACAGTAGGTCCTTAAAACATTTGTTGAATGCATTCAAGAAAGTCAGTGAGTTAATGTATGCCCTGTTGATTGTTGTAACAAAAATCATTTGCTTTTCTGGAATTTGCTTTCATTCCAGAAGAGCAGAAACATCACTTTTATGAGTAAGATGGCTTTCTACTTACCACTGAAGGTCATGTGATAAAATTTTTAAAACAATCCATAGGAATTGCTAGTTTATAGAACTTCAACTGAGATGGTTCGGCTGAAAGACAGATTAGAAACCATCAAAGAAATTTCCCAACTCTATTGCTCATCTGAACATTTCATATAGCTCTAGTACCCATTATTGGCTTTCAGAAATAAATCTCAAGTTTAAATGCAAATAACCTGTATATTTTAGGAGAAGGCAGCTGAACTTAAGGGTTGCCTAGCCTTTTATATCTGATTCAGGGTAAAAATTGGTTTAAATTGATACGAAAATAATTTCCAAGAACAAAATCTCTTCTGTAAAACCCAAAGTCATTGACACTATTTAACCCAGTGAGGAGAGATCAAAATGGTTAATCTCAAAAAAAAATATCTCAAGGAGAAAAAAATGGCATAGATAATAGAGGCTCTGTTCATCCCTCTGGCAACCAAATCAATGTTGTGACGGAAACAAGAAGCAAACAGCAAGGAAAAATTGCCTGAGAACTAGAGGAACAAGCCATACAACTATGAAGAAATCCAACAAAGCACCCTGCAACAGCAGAAGGTAGGACAGGGTGAGGACATGGGCCTGCCGAGTCCCAAGTAGCTGAGCGAGACAGAGGCTGTGGCAGCGGCAGAAACCTCTTAAAGGGGTCACATCTGCGAGTGGATTTTCACGGTGATGGACACATTTACTCTGAGCACCAGTGCCCAGTCGGCTGCACTCAGGGGGCACCAGGGACTTACAGGGAGACATTGTCAGAGGGAGGATGGAGGTAAGACGCGCTTGGTACAGAAGTGTCAGCGGTACCCATTGTTCCCTGTTGAGCCCTCCCCCA